>OW240915.1:90415344-90450344 GCA_933207985.1 Pelobates cultripes
GTTCTAATGCGACATTAAAGTCCCCCCCCAGTATGAGAGTCCCTTCTTTGAACGCCTGGAGCTTGTGGAGTGTTTGTTTGAGGAAGCGGTAGTGTCGTGTGTTTGGGGCGTATATGGTTGCGAACGTGTACTGACGGCCTGCTATTTCCCCCTTGAGGAATAGGTACCTGCCTTCATCGTCCGACAAGCAGCCCCCCTCCTGGAACGGCACCCTCTTATGGAAAAGTATTGCTGTCCCCCTAGCTTTCCCCCCGTGGTAGTCACTGTAGTATCCTTGTGTGTAGTGTTGGTTTGTTAGTTTGGGTCTGGCCCCTTTCTGAAAGTGTGTTTCCTGCAACATGACTATCGAGGCCCTTTGTTTATGAAAGTCTCTCAGTGCTCCTGATCTCTTCTCTGGTTTGTTCAGGCCTTTGGCATTGATTGTGAGAATATGCAGCGGGGCGGGAGTCAGTGTCATGTCGTCTGGTCAGTCGGCTGTTGGTTGGTGCTGTATGGGTGTCGTTGTCCAAGTCTCTGCTGTGTGTGTGTACCTGGTATGGCCTGTTCGTCGTGGTCAGTTTGAGGACAAAGTGTCAGGGTTTAAGGTGGGGTAGAGAGAGGGGTAAGGTATCTTGGGATTCGTGGAGATTCCCTGTGGTCTCCAGTGGATGTGTTCCGGTCTCGGGACCGTTAGGTGTAGACGACGGGGAGTCTGAATCCACGGCGCCACCAGTGGCTCCCGTGAGTGACTCACCGTCTGAGTGACGTCTCTCCTACTGGGCAGTGGTAGGGTGTATCGGTGTCGGTCTTCCGTGCAGCAAGTCGGGTCCCATGTCGCCCCTTTTTGGCTCCCGGATGCTACCTCAATGGAATGTGATGGTCTTATCCGCCTCGGGGTGTGTTGGCTCGAGAGCCGGCGTGTGTGTTGCACAGCATGTCTGTTCAAGGTACTGTAGTAAGGCATAAACCGTAACAATAACATTTAGATTAAATTCACAACAGGTGATAACAAGTAGCTGACATTTCTATCATGGTGCAGGGCTGCACATCCACCTCCTCCCCCCCCGCTCCCCTCTCCCTCCGTTGGGTGGCTTATCTAGCGTGAGCAAACCTGTCCCTCGTCCCTTTACTCTCTGGGGTTGGGGGCACCCTTACCCGGGGTCAAGGCTAGGGCACTCGTGTCTCTGGGATCGTTTTAGTCAATCTCGTCTCCCTTGCACCTTGCATTATCATAGGAAATTCAAATTAGACCAGTAGGCCACAGGGCACCGCACGGACGGGCCCCTGCGACCCAGGAGCACCCCCCGGTGCTTCTCTGCTGGTGTGGCTGGACGTGTCTCCTGTGGTAGGTGCCCCTGCGGTTGTGTGGCCCAGAGGCGACCGTTCCCCCCCCTCCCTTCCGCAACCTCTGTGTCCCCACCCCGGGTGTGCCCCGCCGGGGGGGCGGACACTCCCCTATTCCCCTAAACCTAAATATGTGAACCAAATGTTACTCGTTTCCCTGGCACCTTGCGTTATCATAAGAAGTTCAAATTAGTCCAATAGGTCACAGGGCTCCGCATGGCCGGGCTCCTGTGTCCTAGGTGCGCCCCCTGGTGCTTATGTGGCTGGGTGTGTCTCCCGTGGGAGGTATACTTGCGGTTCGGAGGGGTCAGCGCATTGTGTCCATAGTCTCTGGTTCTGGTAGTCGGGTATGAAGGTGTGTGTCTGGTCCACGGGTGGGTCGAGGTGAGGCCCCGGGATGGAAGGTAGGTGGCGCGCAGTCCCTTATATGTTGGCGCCCGTGGGGCACGTGGTCTGCTGTCTAGTTCTTCGTGGCCTGGTGGGCTGTTGCGACTGGCGGTGTGCTTCGGGTGAAAACTCGTAGAAGGCCATCGGGTCCGGCCAGGTCAGCTGTATGTGTGGTAGTTGTAGTTCCCGGACAATGTCCCTCATAGCGCCGTCGTTCTTCACTGTGAAGGAGCCGGTGCTTGTGGTGACTTGTATGCCAGTGGGGAAGTTCCAGCGATACCTGATCTTGTTGGCTTGTAGTGTGCGTGTAAGAGGGCGCATGGCCCGTCGGTACGCCAGGGTCGCTGGAGATAGGTCCGGATATAGTTGTAGTTCCGCGCCATGATGAAGGATTTGTTTTTTATCCCTAGCGCTCTTCAGGATGTCTTCCTTCACTTGAAAGTGTAATAAACAGCATATCACGTCCCTTGGGGGGGACTCCGGTGGGCCTCTGGGTCTGAGGGCTCTGTGTGCCCTAACAAAATCAATAGGCGTCGTGTTCGGCCGCTGTAGGAGGGAATTGAAGATTTCTGTGAGGGAATCTCGTATTGGGGTTGTCTGGTCAAGTTCCTCAGGCAGGCCCCGGATTCTGATATTCTGCCGCCTCCCTCTGTTATAGAGGTCTTCCATGTGGAGGGCCATTTGGCGCAGTTGTATCGCCTGCCGCTGGATTACGTTTGCGGTGGCGTTTTGTGCTGATGTCACGTGGTCACAGTCTGCCTCCAACAATGCTAGCTTATGGTGTAGCCCCTGCATGTCCTCCCTTAAGTCATGGAGTTCCCCTGTTATGGACTTGTGAAGGGTGGCATTTGCCTCTTTAAGGTCAGCTTTCGTGGGTAGGTTGCTCAGTAGGGATGCCCAGTCCAGCTGGGATGGGGGTAGGTCAGGTGTAAATTGTACCTGTTCATGGTGTCTGCTGTATGGTGAGGCTGGGCGGGCCAGGCCCGAGGCCTCCGAGTCACTAGAGGCCTGAGAAACGTGATCCGCCTGGGTCAGGAGGTATTGTCTCATGCCCGGTGTCTGGGACCCCCTCGGAGTGTTGGCGGTCGCTGCCGCTTGCTGTTGCCGGTTTGTTTTGCCCATTTTGCGGTGTGTGGGGCTAGTGAGGCAGGTAATAGTGCAGAGCCTGCAGGGAGCTTCTGGTTCACGCCGTCATTCCGATCGGCGTCCAAGCCACGCCCCGCTTGAAGTGTTTTTTAACCCCTTAAGGACACATGACATGTGTGACATGTCATGATTCCCTTTTATTCCAGAAGTTTGGTCCTTAAGGGGTTAAATAATGTTTCTATTTTTCATCCTCATTTGCAATGTTGGGTGTGGTTTTGCCAGGACTGAACTGTGATGTAATTGGCTAAATCTAAAAGAAATTGAAAAGAAAACAGAGCATCACACAAACCAAAACAAAGTTAACACAAGCGGCTTTTTTCAATGTAATACTCTATTGTCTAATATACATTGAAGTGACAGTCCCCTGCTGAGAATCCAGTTATGCTAGGCTTCATAACATTGGGAAGAATTAATGACAATAAGGGTGGGCCGTTGCGGAGGGGGGATTGCCATTGTTGCTGTTTGTATAACCAGGTGCAAAGATTCATACTTAAAGTGTCTTGCATAAGTATTCACACCCCTTTCCACATTTTGCAGTGCACAACTATGAGTGAATGTGGATTCTGTGTTATTTTTGCCATTTGATATATAAAGCATATCAAACATTATGAAACATGCAGTGTTTTTTTATGACATCCTAATGGGTGAATATTTACCTAAGGCACTGTAACTAGAATTGCTTTGTTTATTTATTTATTTTAATTTCCACACTGCCATTTGCATGTACCATCTGTATCCTGTACAAATTGAGAAACAGTTTGATACATCTTTACACATTGAAATAGTCAATGTCAAAAAGGTGCCTCACAGTGTTTCAAGGACATCCACATTGTCTCTTCATAGTATTAAGTTAAATGTGGTTTATGGCTGTCTCTCTACCCTTGAGAAGGAAACAAGGGGAGTGCTTAAACATAAAACGACACTGTTGAATGTCTCAAGGACATCTCCTTTGCTTAGATGCCAACTGTGATACGGGCACCAATTCAACAGGAACTGGCAAGGCACCTATTACTCAATTCATGTTAATTATTACTGAGCACCTTTCAGATGGTAATTTGAACATGCATTCTAAGACTGAAAGACGCTGTATTTTAGTGCCAATGCTTTGAGTCATGATGCTGCCCGTTAAACTTGCTCACTCAGCATATATATATATATATATACAGACTCCAAAGTGGCAATGGCTGCTCTCCGGTTTTAAAAAAGAAGTTTTTATTAAATCATAATTATGATTATATTATGATCATAATTATGATTATATTATGATTTAATAAAAACTTCTTTTTTAAAACCGGAGAGCAGCCATTGCCACTTTGGAGTCTGTGTATTGTGGAGCCCTGGTATTTGCTCCCGGCGGAGGGACTTTGGACGTGAGTGCAGGGGATTTTCGAATTTTTTTATATATATATATATATATATATATATATATATATATATATATATATATATATATATATATATATTTATTATCTTATTTGTGCCACTACAGAATGAATAATTTTACAGTGTGTGTGAAGAAGCCTTGAGCAAGAATTCATACTTTTTATACATGAATATAATTTTAAATTAAATATACACCATTGAGGTTTGTTTTTGTTTAGTTTTTTTGGAAAAATTGAATCACCCCTTCGTAAAATAACAGAGTTTCAAAATATACTTAAAAACCTTTCTGACATGTCCTTGATGTTTTAAGGTAATTAGGTTTTTGTTAGATCAGCAAAATACTTTGAACATCTGCTGAACAAATAGCTGTTTCAACACAAATTGGTCATACTATTCCAAAATCGTTTAACCCCTTTTGCGATGTTGTACATTTGCGACCAGGCATATTTTTACACTTTTGTGGTGTTTGTGTTTAGCTGTAATTTTCGCTCTCTCATTTACTGTTCCCAGACAAATTATATATTGGGGTTTTTTTCAGGACAAAAGGGGCTTTCTTTACATGCCATTATTTATATAATCTCATGCAATTTAATTTAAAAATTTTTTTTTAAAAATGATGAAAAATTGAAAAAAATACATGTATTTTGACTTTTACTTGAAAAATCTTTTACTCATCTACAAAAGTGAATGTAAAAAACTGCTAAATAGATTCAAAATTTTGTCCTGAGTTTAAAAATACCCAGTGTTTACGTGCTTTTTTTTGCAAGTTATAGGGCTAAAGGTACAAGTAGGATATTGCGGTTTCAAAACATAAATTTTTAAAATTTATCAATAGTGACATTGTAACACTATTATCTGTCATAAATCTCTGAATAACACCCCACATGTACATATTTTTTTTAAAGTAGACAATCCAGGGTATTCAATATGGGGTATGTCCAGTCTTTTTTAGTAGCCACTTAGTCGAAAACACTGGCCAAAGTAAGCATTCATATTTGTTTGTGTGTGAAAAAGTAAAAAAACTAAATTGAACGCTAATTTTGGCCAGTGTTTGTGACCAAGTGGTTACTAAAAAAGACTGGACATACCCCATTTGCAATACCTTGGGTTGTCTTCTTTTGCAAATGGTATGCCATCATGGGGGTAATTCTCATTCCTGGGCTACCATACGCTCTCAAAGGCAACGTAACCAACCTGGCCATTTTCAATGTAAAAATATTTGACCCATATATTTGATCCTGTAACTTTCAAAACGCTATATAACCTGTACATGGGGGGTACTGTTATACTCAGGAGACTTTGCTGAACACAAATACTAGTTTTTCAAAAATGGAAAACATATCACAACAATTATATCATCAGTAAAAGTGCGGTTTGTGTGAAAAATGCAAAAAAAAAGTCAATTTCACTGACAATATCATCGCTGTGATTTGTTTTACTGTTTTGAATCACTAATGTTTGTGTTCAGCGAAGTCTCCCGAGTAAAACAGTACCCCCCATGTACAGATTTTAGGGTGTCGTAGAACATTACAGGGTAAAATACAGTGCTAGCAAATTAAATTCTCTGGACTTTTGGCCTGGGTTGGCAGGCAGGTCCCTCAAATTGCAATCAATAAAATTACTTAATTATGTAAAAATATTACATAAATACAGACATAGAATTTAAATATATATGCATATTTATATATTTGAAGTCTACGTGTATATTTATATAATTATTTATGTAATTTTGTATATGGACATATGTATATTTCGTATTATTTTCTTTATTTATATATACATAGATATATATACAATTTCATTCTAAGTGTATTTTGATATAAATATATAAATATATTAATATCAAAATACAGTTAGAATAAAATTTCATATAGATATATAATTCTTTTTAAATTTTTATTATTTTTACATGTTTTTATTTAATTTAAATTACTTATTATTTGTATTTTATAATAATATATATATACAATATATATAGTTATTATATATATTATATATACATGTGTAATTTAATTATAAGCGTATTTTTAGATTAATATATGTACATATTAATATAAAAATACACTTAGTATGACATTATATATTTGATATATAGACATATATTATATACACATATATAATTGTTTTGTTTTTTAATTAACATTAACTTTATTTTTTTTAATGATTTTACAGTTGCAGGGAGACTGCCTGTCAGCACAGGCAGTCCCCCTGCAGGCAGACACATGGACACCTATTGACCTGTGTTGAGCGATCACATGGCCCCAGGGGTCCTAATCCGGTGTGGGGAGACTGTCTGGGCTGCAGGCAGTCTCCCCACACCGGGAGCAATGCCGATCGCTGCCGAGTGAACGATGGTGATCGGGTAAGTAACTAAGACCGTTAGGACGGTTCAGGACCGTCAGCGGTCGGCAATCGAAAAATGCAGATGACGGTCCTGAACTGTGCTCGGTCCTTAAGGGGTTAAACTGTTATTCCTGAATCCCCACCAAATAAATCTATTTCTTATGGCTATAATACACCATTAAAGTTCATGGTCAAATGTCCAAATCGTACATTTAAAGTAATCATGACATTTTACACCAATGTCTCTTTCTTAGAAAGGCAGCGGGAGATTAGAGAGGTCAATGCGTGGTGCAGGAAGGAGGGTTTGGGGTTTTTAGAGCACTGTGCCGATTTTGCACTTGGGTACAATCTTTATATCTATGATGGATTGTAACTAAACTGAAGAGGGTCTGCTGTGCTGGGATAGGAAGGTTGGAGGAGATTTTAAACTAGTGGTAGGGGGGGAGGAACATAGAAATCTACAAAATGGAGATAGGACAGAAAGGAGATGGGCTTAAACTCTACATAAGTGGGGTGGAGATGGGGGGAGGGGCAAGACTAGAACAGGGGAGGTATACAACAGTAATAAAAATTTGCACAAAGGGGCCCATGATAATATTAAATGTATGCTTACTAAGCCAAGGACCCTAAATAACAAAATGGGGGAACTAGATGCAATAGCATACACTAAGCAATATGACAATAATAGGCATAACACAAACATGATGGGATGAGACACATGACTGGGCAGTTAACCGAAATGGGTACACGTTATTTAGGAAGGATAGAAAAAACAAGAAGGGTGGTGGGGTATGAGTTAAAGTCAAATCTTAAGCATGGAGTGTGATGAGGAAAATGTGGAAATCTGCTTAGGGCAAAAGAAGGGAAAACAATTATTGGTTGGGATATGTTACAAACCACCTACTGTTAATATTAATAATGAAGAACAGCTGTTAGAGCAAATTGAGAAAACTGCACATCTGGGTAACATGTTAATTATTGGAGATTTTTCTCTGATTGGTTGGTTTAAACCAACCAATCAGAGTGCTCTGACAGGTAAATGAAGAGACTGACACGTAAGTCTCTACATTTATCTGTCACAGCACTCTGATTGGTTGGCTTGAAATCCAACCAATCAGAGTGCTCTGTGTAATTTTTTACAGCGTGTGAAAGTTATTTGGAATTTTCCCATGCTGTGTAATTTGACTCATAACACTGTGATTGCTTGCTTTTCAAATTGAAGCATGGAAAAATTCCAAATAACTTTCCCATGCTGTGTACAATGACACAGAGCACTCTGATTGGTCACTAGATTGACCAGTCACTGGTACTTGTAAATTTATTTAAGCAACATGCCCCTACTTGCAGGGATTTAACCTCCCTTTTATCAATATTGGGGTCATAGTGACCCCCATACTGATTTATAGTTAGTGTTAAAGTGGCTGCTCACTGTCTAGGCAACATGCCCCTACTCGTTGCATGCCGCAAGTAGGGGCATGCCGCAAGTAGGGGCATACGGGAGGATTTAGCCCCCCTTTTATTAATATGGGGGTCATGGTGACCCCCACAGGTTTTAATTGTGGGAGGGAACTGGTAGCGCTGCCGGCTCCCTCCTTGTTTTTGTTTGCACATGCGCAGTTTTTTTCTCTGTGCTGTGGGTGTTAATTCTATTAAATGAACTAAACGAAATGAAAAGGTAATGCATTCAGCACTTTCCGTTTTGTTTTGTTTATATTTCATTTGTAGGGCTTTCGTTTACGTTTTAGTTAATTAATAAAAAAAAAACGGAATTTTCGTACAAAATCGTATTCGTGCGAAAATGAATGCACATATCTAGTGGCTGAACTAGAAAATGAGAAATTGATAGCAAAAAAGAAAGCAAAACTGACCCCCAAAATTTTTTAAAACTGACCCCCAAAAGTACATTAATTCTAAAAAAAAACAAAAAATGAAAGTGCAGCTACACTGAAAAGAGAGATGGGAGTGTTAGTTAATGACGACCAAGAAAAAGCAGAAATTTTAAATAACTATTTTTCTTCAGTATATATCAATGTGGATCCAATGGCAAGCGATATGCAAATGATTGCTGCAAATAACTTGCAGATAACTTATGATTTAATGACTCAAGACAAGGTGTGACAGCAGTTAAAAAAAATTATGTAAATAAAGCTCTGGGGCCCGATGGTATTCACCCATGAGTACTTAGGGAGTGGAAATTAGTGAACCTCTACATTTGATCTTTCAAGATTATTTTCTTTCAGGAATTGTACTGGTGGATTGGAGGGAGGCAGATGTCTTTCCTCCATTTAAAAAGGGTTCAAAACCCTTGCCTGAACATTATAGCCCTGTGAGCTTAACTTCTGTGACTAGGAAAGTATTTGAAGGATTATTAAGGAATAATATTCAGGAATTAATTGGGAAGAACTTTGTTATTAGCATTACTCAGCATGGTTTTATGAAACATACGTCATGTCAAACTAACCTAATTGCATTCTACGAAGAAGTAAGTAGAAGTATAGATCAGGGTATTGTAGTGGATGTGATCTACTTGTATGTTGCCAAAGCATTTGATACAGTTCCTTACAATAGGTTAGTGTTCAAACTAAAAGGGATTCGTCTAGATGAATATTCTTGCTCTTGGGTAGAGCATTGGCTTAAGGATAGAGTACAGCAAGTTGTCGTTAATATTAAATTTTCAAGCTGGACAAAACTGGTAAGTGGTGTCCCTCAGGGTTCTGTTTGGAGACCGCTTCTTCATATTTGTATATGATCTTGAAATATTCATAGAAAGCCACGTTTTAGTATTTGCAGATAAAGATGGTGCAGGCACTCAAGTTAAATGCAGTGGGTAGATTTATTGGAGCAGAATCAAAACACAGTTTCGGCCCACAACAGGGCTCCTGTTTTGATTCTGCTCCAATAAATTTACCCACTGGATTGCAAATCACATTGTGAGGATTGGCCAACCTTAGGAAAGTGTGGTATTCATATTGGTAATTATATTAGTGTTTGCAGATGACACAAAACTCTGTAAAGTAATAAAATGTGAGCAAGATTTTGCTTTGCTGCAGGGGGATTTAGATAGATTGGGGGACTGGGAACTAAAGTGACAGATTAAATTTAATGTAGAGAAATGTAAAGTTATGCACTTCAGGGTAAAGAATGCACAAGCAACTTACACCCTAATTGGCAGTGAATTAGGGATAACAACACACTTGAAGGAGTTAGGAATTGTTATAGACAACAAATTAGGCAGCAATATGCAATGTCAAACTGCAGTTGCTAAGGTCAGTAAAGTTTTGTCATGTATAAATAGGAGCATAAATTCTTGGGATGAAAATATAATTTTGCCTCTTTATAAATCACTGGTAAGACCACACCTTGAATATGGGTACCCGTTCTGAAGAAAAATATGATGCCAATGGAAAAAGTGCAGAGACGAGCTACAAAATTGATAAAAGGAATGGAGCATTTTAGTTATGAAGAAAGGTTCAAAAAATTTAATCTCTTTAGTTTGGAAAAACGGTGCCTCAGAGGGGATATAATAACATTATACAAATATATTGGGGGCCAGTACAAACCATAATCTGGAAATCTATTCATAAACAGGGCTATACATAGGACACAAAGTCATGCATTTAGGCTGAAAGAAAGGGGATTTAGAGTAAGAACAATAAGAATATGGAATTCTCTGCCTGAAGAGGTGGTTTTATCAGAGTCCATACAGATGCTTAAACAGCAATTGGATAAATACTTGCAAAAACATTATATACAGGGATATAATATCTAATTAGAGGGGTAATAGCTTCTTGATCTAAGGAGATATCTGACTGCCATTCTGGGGTCAAGAAGGAATATTTTTTTCCTAGTGTGTTGGAAAATTGGAAGCACTTCAGACTGTTTTTTTTTTTTGCCTTCTTTTGGATCAACAGCAAAAACATATGTGATAAAGGCTAAACTTGATGAACACAAGTCTCTTTTCAGCTATGTAACTATGTAGTAGATACTACACTGACAGGGATAAAAATAAAATTCTGCAACCAGGGAAGGTTGAGTGTAAAACATTGAAAAATGTTATTCATCAACATATGCCAAAATATTTAAATCATACATTTTTAAGACAAGCATAGATTCTAAATGTATTCCTCAAATCTGGCCTGGTCGTCCACACTTCTAGAAGTGGCTGGATTGCTTGCTGCAGCTGCATAATGATAGCTTGATTTCTAGGCTGAACTAGATGGTATGCACCTTTCTTAGACCGCCATCAAGCAGGTGGAAACAAAGAACCTGACATACAAGATGCTAGCATCATCATGGCAGAGTATTACTGGCCTGGTCCTCAGATATTGTAGGTACCCATTAAGTTTGGTTTACATATTTTTTTTAATTATGCTGTGTGTGATTGGACTATAGCTGAAGTGTATTAATTGTCCATTGTATGTATTCATACCTCCTCCTGTTTCAGTCTTTTTTGCAGGGTGTTGCTCTGTGTTCTGCAAGAATGTTTTCAGAACTGTTTTGGTTTGTTCACTGCCTGTGTCGTCAGTCTTTGTCCCCTATTTCATTGTCACTGGTTGCCTCCTGATATGTAAACATAATGCTGTATATAAAGCCAGGGTTCCCTCCAATAAACTAATAAATGTTTCCACTGCACAAAACATTGCTTTGTATTTGTGGGAAATGAAAGTGTTATCAAATAGTAGACAGAATCAAATGATTGCATGTCACTTTAGATAGAGAGACATTTTGTGGATTCCCGATTGTCTCTGGTGTGACTGAAAGAAGGTGCAGAAAATTTAACATAAACTGCGGGGATTCCAAGCCAAATATCAGGCTCACTGTAATGGTACAGAGTAAAATATAGTTGCCATCCATGTATTTGTATAAAACGCCAAACTATAAAACATAGTTACCATTAAAGAAACACTCCCAGCACCATTATCACTTCAGCCTGCACTGGTACCCACCCAAAGTAGGTTGTCGAACTGTTTTAGAATGGTTTGACAACCTATCTGAGTAGCACCCATCGCCCGTTCATGCACCCTCTGCTTCTAGATTCTTCAGTAGGGACAATCCAATTAACTCCACTGAGCTAAGCAGGGCTGCTCTCATCAGCTGTGTCAGCTGAGCTTAGATAATGAGAACGGTCCTGTATGAGATCTGCTTCAGCTTAGTGATAGTTTGGGAAATTAACACAAATATTAGTTATTCCCCTTATTCTGGGACAGGAAAACTAATGATTTATCCCATTTGTTTTTCTAGTGAACATTTTTTCTCTCACCTCTTCTTAACAGCCCAAATATCTAACATTTTTATCATACTGGGAGACTTTACTGTTGAAACAATAAAACCTTTATATTCACAATCTGGACATTCTGAAAGGAAGTATGTGCCACTACATATTGTAAAACCCGCATGTTAAAGACCTTGGAATGCGATATTGTTAAATAAAATAGAACGACTTATTGCAATAACAAAAGATACAAAAGATTTATACACAAGGAGCATATTAATGTACTAGCCATGTATTTTCTTCATATATAAAGAGCTGTTATCCCTTACCGCACTCCATGTACCACTAGAAGACTCATTCATCTAGATTTTCATCTTCATGTGTGACTCTAGCAGAAACATTGGCTATGAATTAACATGCTTCTCTACTTTTTCCAGTATTACATATTAGAATCCTATATGAACTTAAAACATTAAAATGAAATAATATTTATGATAATAATATAAATATGCAGTATTTCCTTGCCCAATAGTTTCCATACATGAACACTGACCTGCCACCAAGTCAGTGTGTGATACCAACATATATTATACAAAATTTATCAATATTTACCGTCATTTTCTTTTCCGTGGTTTATAATCCATGACAGCAGTTTCTAAATGGCTAGTTCTACCCACTCTGCCGAGGGCTGGAAATAATTTAAATACTTAGGTTGGTATATAGGACCTCCTTTCCCTTTGATCCCCAGTCTTGTTCATAGCTGGACAATACAAATTACTCATAAAAGTAAAAACTCGATGCCATGCATTCCAACTGTTAAAAGAAAATTACAGTAAGTATTGATTAATTTTCTGTTTTCTTGGTCTATCCATGGCAGCTTTTACTAAGGGGATGTGCCTTATCTTCTGGTGGGGAAATTAATTGTGAAATAATCACCAGACTAAAAGTACTGCAATATTAGCAAATATATTTTATTACAAACTGATGACTGAACTTAGGACAATTTGGACATACGTATTCCTTGGATCAAAGGAAATTACCATTTTATAGTGCCTTAGAAAAGTTGAAAATGAAGACCAAGTCGACCTTCCCCTTTCAGAACCTCTGCAGAAACTGCCCAAGACGCAGAGACAGCTCGAGTTTTTTCAATTGTTCCACATATTCTTTGGCAATCGCTGCAGTTATCAAATTAACAATGGTGATAGTTGCGGCCTCGTCACCTCTCCTTCTTACCCAGGATATTTTGAACAGTTTGTCGGACTGCCTGCAAGCTTTAGTTCATGCAAGGTATTCATTCAACCATTGCATGTTCTAGGAGAGGCCCTGTAATAAAGATCTTTCCGTTGAGATTCGGGAAGTAAGAAGGGAAAGCAGTTTCTTGTTTGACACGTTAGTCAGAGACCACTTTGGGAAGGAACTCCACCACTGGTCACATAACCACTTTGTTTTCATGGATAATTGTTTATGTAAATTAAGAAGAGAATGCATTCAGTTTTGATATGCTTCTTGTAATCACAAGCAGGGATGTCCTCTTATAAGATATTGCTGACACAAAAGGTGCTCTTTTGCTGCAAAGATTAAACGGCACATTATTGTATTGAAGATGTTATGACTTAGTTCTAACACTTTGAAATAATTATTGGAATCTGAACATTTTGTCCATGCAAGTGCATATACATTGTTATTTTTGTAAGGTTTCAACTTCTTTATTTATTATGATCAGCTGTTAATATATGTGGAACTCACTTGGAAAGACACATGAATGTATAAAACAGGAACTGGTGGGCTGGGAAAAATACACTACGCACTGAGTATTTCGTGTTTATCCGATTCCTAAATTAACTCCAAGAAGTAAGAGAGTGGTGGATGAGTTTTCACAAATTAGCTGACACCATAAAGCTATTCCCTCCTCCTGTCATCACATATCCTTGGTATCCTGCCAAAAAGTTGAAGAACCATAACACTGTCTCATTGGTATTTGAAGTGTTTGGATTCTGACAAACATGCAACATGGATCAGGCTAGCTTTAGGTATTCAAAATATTTATTGCCTTGAAGAAGATGGCAGCTGAACTTGTATGATCACTGTAGTACAGGGTGAATTGGACACCAATGTGGCCAATCAGAATAATTACTAGTAATGTACACAATATTGTTTTGATTTTGAGTATGTATATATTTTCCAATTGTAGTAGCTAACGTTCCAGCTTATTTGCACATGACTAGGATATCACAAAATCTTAAGGGTAATGCATACACCCACTGCTCATTTGTCTATTGCTACAGCTCACAGATTGAGCACAATAACCAAAATAATTGTTGGAGGTTCCTTTATCTTTTTTCCAAAGAGATATTGATGCAAACAGTGTAAAAAGGAAAAATATCACACTGGATACCCACTATTTAAATTTGGTGTAAAAACTACTGTGATAACATTAGCTAGAGAACTTTTTTAAATTCCCAAATATACACTTTCTTAAAAAACGTGATGTATTAATAGTCCATTATATTAAGCAAAACTGATTGTCCACTGTATAATAAAATGGAGGGAAAAGCAAAGCACAGCAATAGTAAGATGGCAATGGAGGTTTTCCATCAAAATGTCTTCATAATAACAATCAGTCCGGATACAAGAAATGATCAAGTAGAGTTTTGTTTAGCTCGTTTCTAATTAGAGTTTGTGTCACATGCGTGGCATTAATGTAGCAGCATAATATTAATATTTTTAATTTAATACATTTTATTAATGTCAGGTTGTTTGGGGTTTTTGTTTGTTTGTTGTTGTTATGTTAATACATTTTACTCTAAACCTGATTAATTGGATTTTTTGTCATCACATTACTTGATAGATATTTTAATTATTCATGTGTTGGCATTTTAGGTTACTTATTAAATTTACCAGTGTGATGGATATCATTTTCCATGTCAAAACTGTACAGATAAGTCTAAATTAGCTTGCATACACAACATAATAAAGTTCACAATATAGACAATAAGTACAATCTGTGATAGGCTGGTATATAAAATGACTTTATACTTTATTCAACAAGGCAATCCATCTATTCATGTCATTTCAGTGATAACATCACAGTAGAGTTTCCTTTTCAGCTGTAATGAACTTCCATTTACATTTTTTGAGAGACACAAGTATAAATATATATTTTAGCAGAAATATGGTGAAATATTCAGTAGAAAAGGTCAGGAGTGTTACTAAACCATAATTGTGATATATTAAAAACAGAATTTTGCATTTTAAGTCAAAGTATTGCATTTGTATTAGGCATGTGCATGGGGAAGATTTTCGGTTCGGTTCGGCATTACGAAATTTGGGACTTCCGCAATGCAGGACTTCGGCAATTCGGCACTTCAACACTTCGGAACTTCGGCACTTCAGCACTTCGGAGCTTCGGCACTTTGGAAATTCAGCAACTTTGGCACTTCGACACTTCGGAATTTCGTAACTTCGGCATCTCGGGACTACGGGACTTCTCTTGCAGCCGCTTAGTAGATAACTCCCTAATTCCCACGGTATTAGGGAGTTATCTACCAAAAGTAGTAAATTTTGCCCCTACTCACTATACCGCATGACCTAATGTCCTCCCCCCTGGTCCCCACCCCTGAGCGGTGGGTGGGGGGCCTAAATTGTAATAAGGGGGGAGCGGTGGGTGGGGGCCCTAAATTGGAATAAGGGGGGGGGGGACCTAATAACACTCTGATTGGTGGATTAAGTAACCAATCAGAGAGTAATGAGTCAAATTACACAGGGTGGGAAAATTCCAAAGAACTTTCCCACGCTGTGTAAAATGACACAGAGCACTCTGATTGGTGGATTTCAAGCCAACCAATCAGAGTGCTGTGACAGGAAAATGTAGAGACTTACCTGTCAGACTTTTCATTTACCTGTCAGAGCACTCTGATTGGATGGCTTAAACCCACCAATCAGAGTGCTCTGAGCCTAATTGCAACACTTATAAGCCTTCCACAGCCCTGCAGAGCTCAGTCTGCGTGGAACCCTCCATGGTTGAAGATGGATTTTTTTTTTTTTTGTGCTTTTTTTTAAGTGCATCGGTTATTATGGCTTTTTATTTGGCCTTTTTTAAGGCTGAAAAAATAAGATTTTAGAAGAAAGAAGACATCAAATGGTAAGTTTTATTTTTTTTACAGGTACTTAGTTAAAGGCCCCCCCCTCATTATTTTTAGGGAGGGGGTAGGTAAGGGTTAAATTTTTTTGTGGGGGAGGGGGTGACTAGGGGTTTGGGGACCCCTAGTCACCTGGGGGTATAACATTTTTATTTAGGGCCCCCATCCGCCGCTCAGGGGTGGGGGCAGAGGGGAGGACAATAGGGCTTCCATTATTAGTATTTAGGGCCCCCACCCATGATCAGTGGGGGGGGCCAGGAGGGAGGACATTAGGTCCCCCCCTTATTAGTATTGAGGGCCCCATCCGCCACTCAGGGGTGAGGGCCAGGTGGGAGGACATTAGGTCCCCCCCTTATTAGTATTTAGGGCCCTCACCCACCGCTCAGGGGTGGGGGCCATGGGGGAGGACATTAGGTCCCCCCCTTATTTTACTGTAGGGCCCCCACTCACCGCTCATGGGTGGGGGCCAGGGGGGAAGACATTAGGTCCCCCCTTATTAGTATTTAGGGCCCCCACCCACTGCTCAGGGGTGGGGTCCAGGGGGGAGTACATTAGGACCCCCCTTATTCTAATTTAGGGCCCCCACCCACCGCTCAGGGGTGGGGGCCAGGGGGGAGGACATTAGGTCCCCCCCTTATTTTACTGTAGGGCCCCCACCCGCCGTTTATCTTTACTTGGTATTAGTAAATTTGTCTGAAAGACCAATTTAGGTCTTTCAGCCTTTTAGTAGATAGCTCCCTAATACCGTGGGAATTAGGGAGTTATCTACTTATCCATTCCTGTCATTACACTGACTGGCTAAGTAACCTACATTTTATATGAATGTATGTTACTTGATTGTTGTAAGTGTTGCAAATGCTTACAGCTGAATCCTGGCTATGTTTGTATACTTTTTATTTAAAATTGTTGTAACATTCTTCATTCTTCCACTGGGTAAGTATATTAGTTCTTAGGCAATACGGTGCTTTGGAACTTCGGCACTTCGGAACTTCGGCAACTTCAGAACTTTGGCACTTCAGCACTTTGGAACTTCGGCACTTCGGCAATTCGACACTTCGGAAACTCGGTAATTTCGGAAATTCAGTAATTTCGGAGTTTCGGGACCTCAACCATTCGGCAATTCATCTATTCGGACATTCAGAAGTACCCGAATGTCCGAATTGCCCGAAATTCAACTGGTAAGCGTATTGCCAATTCACCACAATTCCTTTGTTATTGGCAACCTTCCTCTTTGGTTAATCATTCTTCCTTCTTTACTGCAAATAGGACATGGAATGAGAACTGACTGACTGCCAGGTCATACTGTTCACACGGACAGGTCAGATGATTCCAATTTTGCTAGTTGTTATCAATCATTCTCAGAGAGGTTATAAGTCTCTAACTTTGGTGAAATGATAAGGGATTTTCGTGACATTTCCAGGTTGTGATCCTTAATCAAGCACAATCATCTGATACTGTCGCTGGACTGTACTTTATCTAACAAATGGCATATCTTTCTATATAAGGTGATTGCTGTAAATAGAGTGCAAATGTGATATCATAATGTCAAAACATTGTGTTGTTTTTTTTCAGGATACATTGTCTTGCACCAATCACAATGAATTAATCTGTCAAATTGTACAGCCAGTATTGTTCAAAGAGACACTATAGACAGTTAAAAAAGTTAAACTTAAAATAAAGCTAATAAGTTCAAACACATGTGGTTTGTTTATTTCCTTTAAATTCTATGAAGTTTTCCTGCAGTGCTGTATTCCAGCAGTGTAACCCAGCCTCCTTAGTCACCTCCTCTCAAATTTCAGCATGTTCCTGATTCCTAGTCTCAAAAAGAAACATGCCTTCTACAGCCAATGAAAATTGAGGCATGTTTTCTCTAGTGTAAGGAATGCTCACAGCAGAGACTGCACCACAGAGAAAAGGTTAGAGCCAATATGTACTCCTCTCCCTCCCTCCCTGTAATACAAGTAATAAATGATCCTCCAGCACCTCTCAGCCAACCTCCCTATCCACTGTTAACCCCTCCCTGTCAGCCAACCTCCCTACCCACTGTTAACCCCTTCCATGCCAGTCCCTGTAAAGCTTTTTGTTATCTTTCTCTATCTTTATCTCTTTCTATCTTTCTATATAGCTATCTATCTATGAAACCAAGAGGCTGCACTCACCTGAACACGTTATAGGGTGCTGCCAATTCATACAACATAAAAAAGTCAGCGTACTCGCTCATTCACTAAACAGCAATTTCAAGTCTCAGAGAATGTAGTAGTTTTAGTTAAAAACACCTCACCTAGGCAAAAAAATAAGGGGGGTTTCGTTACAGTATATGATCATACATTGCCTTATCCAGCCACAATATCAATATCATTCATGGCAGGTCCAACACTAGCAGCCTAATGCCTGATCTTATGAGATTACCACTTACTTAAAAAATGCCTCCTCCTGGGACTCTCTGCATGTCAAGGTTACATAGGGCCCTTGATTGTGGAATCTGTAACAAGGAGGGGTGCAAAACTGGGGACTTGGTCTGGACTCCTTTTTTTTTTTTTAATTCTTTATTTTTGCACACAATGGGCAATGCAAGCATAATACAACTTGGAGGCTTGCGCAGAAGCCAAAATATAAAAGAGCATATATATGAACATAAAAATTAAAATCAGCCCCTATGACAAGCCATTTTATAGATTCCATACATTTTGCCCCCCATCGAGGATTTTATGTTTTTATATGGCTACATCACTTAAATTCCCAATTTTACGTACAATAGGCATAGCAAGAGCAATACAACTGTGAGGCTCGTACAGGAGTCTAAATGCTAGAATTTAGTCTTGAAAACACGAAGTATGACGTTAGCCCAAAAAGTCAAGCCTCTTAATGAATGCTATTCCTCTCGCCTCCCATTGATGATACTGTTTTTTTAGTCAGGCCCTGCTTCCTGAAAAGGAGCCCTAACTCCATCCCTGTCAGGGTGTACTTTAGGCATCCTCATTTCTCCGTCAGTATACTCATGCCTGAGTGAGGGAAATAAATGATGCCACCATAGACTGAGACAATGTTAGAGATAAAGAGGTGAAAAGAAAAAAAGCCCTTGTAAACCAAGGGTTTAATAACAAGGTTGAGAGAACGTGAAAAAGAAAGATAGGGAAAGAAAAGATAAGATAAGGCGAGGAAGAGGGATTAAGAAGACGAGAAATATGTGAGTGTGAAGCTTGATGAGGAAGGGACGAGGGAGGGGGGAGGCAGACGAGGCTGAGGAATTGTATTCCGACTCTGACCATGCAGTGTCGGATCCCGAATTAAACTATATATTCGACCCACAACCGTTACCGGAGCCCATTACGCTATTGTCCCATGGTTCCCAAACCCTCTGGAAAGTTACGGTTGTTCCTCTTATTCTAGCAGTCAGATCTTCCATGATTCTGCATTCCTTTATCCTAGAAATCACCCCCCCAAACTCCGGGCCTCCAGGTGTCAGCCACGCCGTTGCCACAGCTCTGCGTGCACTTAAAGTTATCGTCCGTACCAGTTTCTGCTCTCTTCTCGTCCATCCCTCAATAGATCTATTTAACAGGTAGATCCATGGGTCCAAGGCCAGGGGTTTGCCAAACGTCTGCTTCAAGAGGTCTTCAACTGACTTCCAGAAGCCGCGGATTTTCGGGCATTCCCACCACATATGGAGGTACGTGCCTCGGAATCCGCAACCCCTCCAGCATTTGTCAGTATCTATCTTGTGCATTTTGTGCAAAGTTATCGGAGTAGTATACCACCTGAGCATGGTTTTCCATGCCTGTTCCTGTTGCGTGACACATATCGAAGCGCTCTTGGTTGCCTCCCATATCTCCTGCCATTCGATTCCTTCCAGTTCCTCCCCCAGGTCCGTCTCCCATCTATCTGTGTATTTCAATCCACCCCATTCTTTAGTCTTCGTGCTGAGATGTGCATACAGAAGCGTAATCATTCCTTTGGGGGCTGATCCCTCTCTACATATTCTCTCATAAAAAGTAAACTGTCCCTGGGCTGCAGCTTTAATACGGGGTCTTCTAGCGAAGTCCCTTATCTGGACATATCTAAAGTAGTCTGCTGGAGTTAGGTGGGTATTTTGTTGGAGGTCTTGGAAAGATATGACATCCCCTCTCTCTATATAGTTGGTAGATCCGCTGTAGCCCAGTCTTTTCTATATTTCGAAAGTTCCTAGGGGCCATGCCAGGTGGAAACTCTCTATTTCTGAGTATCGAAGCCATAGGGGAAGGGGATGAGGCGAGCCCAAATTTGACACAGTTCGCATCCCATAAACGAAGAGAGTTAAGGATGGCCGGGTATGTCACCCTTATCATGGGCCTGTGTTCTTTTGGGACCCATAACGTGAATTGGGGGACATCGAGGCCTACCATCAAAGATTCAATTTCCACCCATCTCCTTTCCCGCACAGGGGAATGCCACATGGCCACTTGAGAGAGTTGTGCAGCTAAGTAGCAATAATATAGGTTTGGGAGGGTCTGGACTCCTAAGAGCAGGCATTAGGATGCTAGAGTAGGACCTGCCAAGAACATTGAAACAGACTTATGCAATGTATGATCATATACTGTAACTAAACCTCCATTATGCTTTGCATAGGTGAGGTGTTTTTAAATAAAACATTTTGGGTTTTTTTGTGTGCTGCCGGGCACCAATCTCCCATTAGCTTTTATTCCTGATCCTCCCTCTCCCAGTCACCCAACCTGTGTCTAAGATGTGCTTCCCACCAATTCCTCGCTTCTACTATGTGTTTCGCTGGGATGAGGTATGTGTTGATCTTGGTTTCATAGTCTAGGTTAATTTAGATTTGTTGTATCAAACTCGCTCTCTCTGGTATCTGCACCTGTTTCCATTGCCTAGCAATCAGAGGTTTGCAGCTATCAGTATATGAAACAGTAGGCAAGCTTGGGGCTTCGTGTAGGAATCGAGTGTCATAAACAGTAATCCACATTCAGGTTGCAATTTGGTTGCGATGTGCAAGACCTCCATGATAATCCACTCTACCTTCCTCCAGTATCCCCTGAGATTCGGACAAGTCCTCCATATGTGGTACATCATGCCCTAGTCTGCCCCACACCTCCAGCATTGCTTTGAGGTATTGGGCATATGCTTGCAAATCTAGTTGGTACCAGGTTCCACCTATATTGGATTTTACGCATAAGCTCCAGATGTGACAGACATCTGGACACACATCTGGATCTACCTTTGTGAGCTGTGAACGCTTGTAGCCATTGGTCTTTGATAAAAAGTTTGCTTATCCGTTTGTCATGCCTCTCTGAATTTGGCTGTCGGATGAGTATTGGATTGTTTAATAGCGCAAACATAAACAAGAGTGTTTTTTGGGGTATAACCATGGACTCACATAGTCTTTCCATGTGTTCCGTCGGTTCTGGAGGCTGAGTTCGGTCGAATGCACCAAGATTGCTTTTTAGCTGTAAATAGGAGACCAGTGCATGATTTGGTAGACCGAAATTTCCTCTGTAGGTCTGGGAACTGCATTAGGGCACTGTGGTGGTAAATATGTCTGACCAGTGTACAACCTCCCCTTATCCATGGTCGGTAGTCTAGTGTTGGGTTGGCTATGTTGAGGCTATAGATGGGTGTTGCCAATGTCCAGGTTTTCTTATATCCTATTTGCGGTTTTGCTGTATCCCATGTTTTCAAGAGTAACTCTGTAGTGTTAGGCATGTCTGGTAGTCTAGGGTGTAACTTATGCGGAACCCAGAAAAGATATTTGAGGCCCTTAGGGCACAATCACACTGACTTCATCTCCACCCATTGTGGTACATTGGTTGCTGTATATGAGTGTAGGGCAGTGGCTAGGAGGGCTGCTCTATAATATGACCGCACATCCGGCAGCCCCAGACCCACATTTTCTAGGGACCTACTCAGTATTTGTGTTGCTACCCTGATCTTGCGGTTGGCCCAGACAAGTTTAGTGAAGGTTTGTTTTAGCTTTCGCAAATATATGTTGGGTACATAGATCTGTAGTGTTTTAATTAGATAGTGGAATTTTGGTAGCAACACCATCTTCACTGCCGCAAGCCTCTCCACCCATGACAGGTACTTGTCACCCCATCTCCTCAGGGTATCCTCAATCTCACTCAATAATTTCCCATAGTTAAGGTCTAGGAGACCCATTAGATCCTTAGGTATTCACAGTCCCAGGAAGGTGAGATAATCCTCTCTCCAGTCCAACGGGAAAGTGGCTTTCAACTGGTCAATAATCTGGCTGGGTGCTCCCACCCCCATTGCCTGTGTTTTCGTGGCATTTAATTTGTAATAGGACTGTTCCCCATATAATTGTATTTCCTGTAGAAGGTTTGGCAGAGAGACCAGTGGCTGTGTGAGTGGTAGCGGTACATCGTCTGCAAACAGTTTGGCCTTATACAATCTCTCTCCCACTTGAATGCCATGAATCAAGGTGTTTGTCTGGATTTTGATTGCTAAAGGCTCTAATGCCAATACGTATAGCAAGGGGGAGAGGGGACAACTCTGCCTCGTGCCGTTTGTAAGTTGGAATGGCTCGGACAGAAACCCAGTACCTGTGCTGAAGGTATACTGTACAATGCCTCTATCACTGACACAAAACTCCCCAGGATGCCAAATCTAGACAGCCCTGCCTTCAAGAACCCCCAATGCAGCCGGTCAAAGGCTTTTTCAGCATCAAGAGAGACAAACAGTCCCCCCCCGACGATGTGTCTGCAGTATATGCAGGAGGTAGATGACCTTTCTTGTGTTGTCCGACCCATGTCTTGTGTTGTCCGACCCCTTTACAAAGCCCAACAGATAGTTGTGTACAATATGTGGCAGTATGGTCCCCAGTCTATTCGCGTATAATTTAGTGATATTTTCACGTCAGTATTTAAGAGCGAGATGGGGCGAAAATTCTGTGGAGAGTTTGGGGTTAATTCGGTTTTGTCAGTGTTACAATGTGGGCTAGTAGTATTTTCTTGGGGAGTATTTAATTGAGAAACGCGTCGTTGAATGTTTTAACCAGGTACGCCATCAAAGTCAAGCTGAATTTTTTATAGTATAAGTTATCTAAGCAGTCCGGGGCAGGAAACTTCCTGCTGGGAGGGATTTTATAATGGCTAGTAGTTTTTGGTCTTCTATCGGTTTGGTGAGGTCCTCCTGCTAGGGTGTTTTGTGAACCTTGGTAACCTTACCCCATCTAAGTAGTCATTAATACCCATATCTGTTGGTTGGCTAGTTAGTGTGTCATCTTGTAAGTTGTACAGATTAGAATAATATTTGGCAAAGACGTTATCGATTCCCTTAGTCGTTGTAACTTTTGTACCCTTATGGTCCATTAGGTAGGAGATTTTTTTTTTATTTGCTTGTCTCATTTTTAGATGGCACGCCAAGAACTTACTCGCCTTATTACCCTGTAAGTAATGGGTAATTTTGAGTTTCTGTATGTATGTGCCAAGCTGTTCAATTGTTTGCTGGTATATGAGTCTGGTTACATGTGTAATGCGATTCCTCACTTCGGGAGACGGCTGTTCTGGTTTTGTCTGTTTAATCGTAAGATTCCTGTTGTCAAGCTATAAGCTTAGTGTGGGTGATCTTTTTCAAGTATGTCGCCCTTCGGATCAGTAAACCCTCCCTACCGTCTTGTGGGCTAGCCACACTGTCGTGTTTGTCACCTCCCCTGTGTCATTAGAATCAAAATAGGCATTGAGGTCATTGGATAGTGTCATAACAAAGTCTACGTCATGCAGCAAGGAGTCGTTAATCTTCCACGGGCTGTGATGTTTAAAGTCATACATATTTTTTAATTCTAAGGTCACTGGTGCATGATCGGACCATGTGATTTGTTGTACGTTGCACGAGACAAGTTGATTTAAGTTGGCTCCTGAAAGGAGGAACCCATCTATCTTTGAGTATGAGTTATGGACTGTGGAATAGTGTGTGTATGCCCTCTCTGTGGGATCCTCCATGCGTCATAGAGGTGATAAGTGTGGAGGAGTTTTACAATGGCCTGGCATTGCTGTTTCAGAGGGCGATGCCTGCGGCTATGTTGGGAAAGTGTTGTGTCCAATTATGAGTCAAAAACAATGTTAAAATCGTCACAAAGTACTGTGATGCCTTTTTTGACATATCTGCCATTAGTGTCTATTTCCTGGGACTTCAAAGTAAATGTGATGTTTCTGCATAATAAAATGGATGCCACTCTGGACTTGGTGGGAGAGGTAGCATGAAATTGATGTGGGAAGTCTGGGTTGAAATTTGGTGGATAGTGTAAAGTAGGTCATTATTGTGAGGGTCACAGCTCTCCCCAGCCTGAACAATCCGAGCTGTGGAGCCCTCACTACTCTTAATGTCATCCCCTCGGGGTCAGCGGAATAGTGTTTCTGATTTCTCTTTAGTGGTATGGGTTTTGTCTGTCTTAGAGGCAGCGTTGGGTCACCCACTATCACCACTCCTCTGAATATAACATTATAAGAGACATAAAGCATTAGGCGAGGCCCCAAAACAACATGAATAACAAGAAAAAAAGTATATACAAGAACACATAATGCCAGTACAATGGCTTGGTACTGCATTGTCGTGCTGTGGGGGTAGCGGCCTAGTGCCTCACGTCCTCCGGGAGCTCCCTCCCTTGATGGCTTTACATTATTTACATATAGGTGTTCCAGCCCAGTTAGGAACTTAAGAATTGTTGACATATTAACATCTCCTCAGTATAATTCTTAGAGACGTTTAAGCACTTGTACATGAGTACCCGCACATTATGCAGCCTCCTAGTACTAATGGCACCACAGGAAATAGTGCCGCTACATCCCACCTGATCTCAATTTGAAAGCCCCTGGTGGTAGCTTTCTTAATTGAAGCACACTTTGAGAAAATTAACTTTGGGGCCTGTGGACAGCTTGGGGTGGGGTTATTAACCATTGATCATATTTCCCATACCAACAGCTATATTTTCTTTATTGTTTTATTATTATTATTTTGTTTTTCAATTATTTATGCATTTTTTTGCTTTTGTTTTTATTTTTTTTGGTTGTTTTTTTTTCTTAATTGTTTGGGTCTGTGGTGTCTAACTATAGGCTTAGGCCCCATTTGGACATGTGATCAGCTGATATCTTGATATCCCCCCAAACTCCTTGACCACATGCCCTATGGTTACGTTACCCTGACCTGGTGAGTGTTGGTCATCCATGGGTGTGGAAACGAGGAGTACTAGGGTGTATACATTCTTAATCCGAATGTCTTATCTTCTTTGCCTTCTTCCACTCTGGCGACACCCTGGTCTTGTCTCTCTCTGAGCTGGGTTGATCAAGCGGTGAAATATTCGAAGATCTTAGTATGTGGTCTCCGTCCTCCGGTGTTGCAATGATTATGGTTTTTCCTTCTCTGGATACCAGGAGTTTGGTGGGATACCCCCATCTGTAGGGAAGATGATGCTTTCTCAGCTGCATGCTAATTGCTCTTAATACTTCAGGGTATATGCCAAGACATCCGGGAAGATGGTCGTCCCTCTGTATGCAGCAGCCAGATCTTTGCGCTTTCTGTTTGTGGTGATAACACCCTCTTTGGCTTGGAAGTAGTGCATCCTTATCAGCACATCGCGCGGTGTGTCTGGTGGTAGGAGTTTCGGTTTGGCGGTGCGGTGGATCAAGGAGGAACAGGTCCTGGGGTAAGTCCCATACTAGCTCTCTCAATAGGCCCGTGACATGGGCTGTAAGATCCGCTGTGCCCACACTTTCAGTGATGCCCCTTATGTGCAGGATATTGTGGCGGGCACGATCCTCCATGTCCACCAGCTTTACATCCTGTTCATCCAATCTGGAGGTAAGGCCTTCTACTGTGCTTGCTAGAGCATTTGTGCCACTGCCAGTTAAGCTACGTGATCCTCCACATGTGATGTGCGGCTGCCCAGATCATGTAGATCTTTGCGGAGATCTTTCATGGCTGTATCCAATTTCAATAGGATTTTGTTGGACATCTCGTCTAGGAGGCTTTTTTAGTGAGCTGTGAGTCAGGGTGGTGTCTTGTTCTGCAGACTGTGAGGTAAGCTCATGCTCATTGTCCGCGCCATCTTGGGCCTGCTCTGGCTGTTGCATCTCGCCCTTAACAGGCTCTGGAGGCAAAGAAGTTTGCTTCCCCCCCCCTCTCTGTGGCCATTTTCCCCCTAGGCTGTGACATTGCAAGGAGATTTCTATTAGATCGGACTGTAATTGCTCATTAATAGCCCTCGAGATACGGAGCTGCTAACACATGCATCTGCTCCGTTCTGAGTCCAGGACACGCCCTCCTCATTTTTTAATTATTAAGATGTTTATTAACGACACTAACAAGCACAGGTCTAAAATTGAATTAGCATTATATGATACCTAATGTGGTGAGCAAATGTTTGTGTGATTTGGTTTGTATGTTCTAGTGTCTGAATGTTGTGTTTGTACTGTAACTTACGTTGAGTACTTCTTGGGCAGACATTGTGGGCGTGTCATTACTGATTCATAGAGAATCACTGCAGCATGGCCATTATTGGCTGAAATACAGGAAGCAGGGAGATATGATATGACATCATAGAAGTAGCAGAAAATCTGATAAAAGTAAAGATTATAAAAGGTACTTCGAAAGCTAATTTTTTACACAATTTAGGGGAAAAAGCACTTAGTGACAGATGTTTACTGTTGGGAGGGAGAGGGGAGGATATGAATTTTTTTTATGCAGGTTTGCAAATTCTTTGTGGGGTTTTTCATGAACAGCCCCTAGCCTCATTGCAAACAAATCTCCATGTTTTTATTTGAAACAGTAGAGGTTTATTTTGTTATATCAGAATATCACTTTGACAACTCTAGGGAGCCAAATGGTGCATTTTGCACATAGTGTACTGTAACATGGTCATGAGTGTTCTACTGGCCACTTCAAACACTCTACTTTCAGTTAAGATTTTGTGGCCTAACCCATAAATTACATAAATTAAGATGATCTATAGATTTCTCGTGACTAGGTGAGTCAATATTTATTTTATTAAAGTTGAAAAGTACCTTTTTTGTGTGCTACTGATAATCTACAGAACAGTTACAAAGACTCATACCACAATACTACATAAAATATTATACTAACCAGTTTCTGTAAATAAAAAAGTATCGCTCAATACCACACCTGTTTATTAACTTACAGAAACTGTGTGCAACAATGCGATTTAATAAGAGCTCCTGGGCATGTGGTTGTTTCTATTGAAATGAATGATGTCACGTGGAACGCTAGAGTTTATAGAATTACTGAAATACGATCCACACATTCAGAATCATTAAGGAGTGTTCACTCTGAAGATTCTTAATCTAATAAATGGTCTTGTTATGGAGTTGGACATTTTATGCATATGAAGGTTGAGCCCTTGGTTTAATATTGGCAAGGTAGGACTGTTTGATAACAAAAGGCAAACATACAAGATTACAGCAGTCAAAAAGGAAGTAAATGGAATACATTTTGTCATGCAATCCTGAAGTCAACAGTGGATTGTAGTGGCATCACTAAGGTTTGGGATGCAGACCTCATGGGTGACACTAGTGACTAATGAGGGGACAAAGAACCACAAGTCTGCCTACAGTTTCCCACCAAATGCTGCACTGAAAGGTAGATCTCAGAACCCTGCTCTCGGCACCTCTGCTACATTGTGGCAGCTGTCAAAAAGTGTGTTTAGTGTAGCTCAGGCTTCCCCAAACTCCAGCCCTCAAGATGTTGCTGAACTACAACTCCCATGATTCTCAGCCAATCTATTTCATTCATAGAATCATGGGAGTTGTAGTTCAGCCAGAGTTTGGAGGGCCAGAGTTTGGGAAAGCCTGTAGCTCTCTCATACCCTACTCCATTCCATTCCATCTGTTTTGGGCATTTACTGATTGCCAGGCTGGGCTGTACATCCCATGTGCATGTTGTGCCATCTCTGTTTGTGGAGATATTATATAATAGTTGTCTCAGAGTGCGCAAACATGGCCCATAGAGGAAGCAGCCTAAGCCCCCTATTGCTGAGTCCTGCCACTTAATAGGAACTCAGAACACTAATTTCAAAGTAAGTTATGTTTTTAAATGAACTAAAATCTGCCTTCCTTTGACTAAAGTACAATTTGTGATGACTCTGACCCCCACACTCTCATCGTGCCTCATTAGCCGCTTTGCAAATAACTCTAGCACAATTATGAAATTTTATCTTCACCAGACATGCATAGTGTTTGTTCATTTTCAAGGTGGATGAAGCCCTGTGTTTGAGAAATCTCTCTTGGTCTCCTGACCAACTGTGACACATGTGACTCACCTGTAAACATGATTTAAAGGAACATATTACTCATCTTCATTGATATACATACCTTGGAAATATAGAAGAAAATCAAATTCCCCTGCAACAGCTGATGCTCTTGACCTCTACAAAGCTTAAGGCATCTTTGATCCTTTCACTCCAATCTCAGTATCAGTCTTCCCACTATCTTCCTAAAACACTTGTGTGCTTATAGCATATGGCTTGTGTTGGATCATATACCTTTAATGCAATAAATAAATAAAATAACTTTACTCATTATGGGGTTAATTGCTTATATTTTCTTTAAAATAACACTATAGGCACCTAGACCACTTCAGCTCATTGAAGTGGTCTGGTTACAGTGTTCCCGTCCCCCTTATTCCTCCAATGTAAGTCATTGTGACGTCGTATGATGACACAGGAGGCGGAGCGCCAACCCGGCACCAAGGGACATTGGCGCTGGAATCAAGTGAGTAAACAAACCATTTATTGGCGGGGGAGCCTCGAGGGAGGGGGGAGGCAGAGGTAACTCTAGTGTTAAGAATACAGGATTGTATTCCTATTTTCCATTTAAACACAACAAATCCCAACATTGCTTTTATGCCACAGTTACATTCCTTTTTTTTAGGACTTACATATTTGCAGTAAAATTTCGCAGTATGGAAGGCTGATGAAATCCATACAGAAAATGCTTTCACTAAATAAAAGAGTTTAAAAGTATAAAAGTTTTAACCCTAACTTCCTTCACATCTAATGCACATGGATGAAGAAAAGGCTTACTGTCCCATAGTGAAAAAACAAAGAAAATCACCATTAGTACTGTTCAGAGTTTAACCCCCATACTGATAGAACAATAAGACACAAAGCTTTAAAAGAAGTCCTGTCTACTAGTGAGTTGCCAACCCTGACTCAAAGAAATGTATCAATCATTCTAAAGAGATATTTACAGTGTATGCAATTGAAATTTCCCTATTAGTTATATTACATATTTCACTGTATTCCACACCTTGAAAAAATATAAATCACAAAGTCAGCTGGTTATCATTACAAAGGCACATTTTAGTGAATGAGTTTATATGCCCAGAATATTTTATTTTCTTTTTGGTATTTCCTATGTTTGATTTATCTATACTTTCTGATTCTCTGTAGTTTGGTTTCTCAGTAGCTGTGTAGTAATAATCAATGACTTGGGTAAAGACCAATCATTGTGATGGATATATTTTCAGGGACAAAGGAAATGGCTGATAGTGGAAGACATGACATTACAAATAACGTCTGGCAGAGGAGAAGGTGGTCATATAGATGAGCATCGCTTGTGATCAGTCATTATCAGGGTTATTCACTATAGTGAGAATTTAAAAGGAATTAAAAGTAAATTTAAAATTCAAGGTCAAAATAGCCAAAAATTCTCTGCAAGTCAGCTGCGCTTTTAGTTAAATTAATTTTAAATGATCATTTTAATGAATAACTTTGTCTAAGTGCAGAAATGCATCATAAAATCTTGATATACATGCATTTCTTATATGCACAGACCCCATGGATGGAAGTCTTACTTTGAAGTGGTCTGCTGCTGGATAACTACATGGTTATGATTGGCTGTGTGTAACTTACTCTATAAGTCCAGTGTGGCTGGAAGTCGGCTTGTGTATGTAACCCTATATAGGAGAATTTTGACCTTTGCAGTCTGCTTGTCTCATTTTATGTCACCCTGAGCTAATCTGAGCTAATTTTACTGTGTCGCTCAATAGTAATGTGTTTTCTCCCATTGTACAGCGCTACGGAATTTGCTGGTGCTATATAAATAATAAAATAATAATTGTATATGGTTTAGAATGTCACGGTTATACACCCTGAATGAGTGAATTAGTGTTGTTTACTGAGGGGCTTTTTCTATTTTACTGTAGTACTGTTGGTAGGTACATGTGTTTTACAATGTAAATGGATGACTGTGTTTTGCTGTGTACCTCCGAGTAGTATGTAGGTATTTTGTCTGCATTTTATATATATGTATTCTAGTTCTAGATTTAGTACCAGCTCTAATGAGAAGAAAGCAAAAGAAAATAAAACATGTCTGTTTCAACACAAGATGTTATGATAACCAGCCCTCAAATTCTAACCAATATGAGGTTATGAAACTGGGTAAGGGTTAGTAAGGAATAATTTCAAGTGATAATTTTAATTTGCAATCTTTCACTGTAGTCAGGGTGTCATAATAGTTTTAGTTTTTTTAATGTTTTTATTTAATTTTATTAATATAAAGATTTCTGTTCAATAGGGGTGGTGTGCAGATAGTATATTGTAACCAGGTTCTTTGCTCCATATTGTGAACAAAGATCTGAAAGCCGACGCTCGGTGTTAAACTTTGATTTTCATTTCTTTTGGGATATCATCTGCCCCAGGGAAACCCAAGCTATCTGTGACAGCAAAATCCAATCTTTCGTGTATTATCATTATCTAGAGACATTCAAATGCAGAATAGGCTGAAAAGCAGATGACTGGAATTGCTTACATATGTCAAACTTGTCTTCTTCATTAAAAAAAAAATGGCACACTTTTTTTTTTTCAATTATATAATACAAACCTCATTCCAGAAGATGAAAAGGTGTAAAAATGCAATTCCTAGTGAGACAGAATATTTTGTGAATTCCAATGAGCTTTAAATAACTTCTAAGAACTCACAGATTTTCAAAGTACATGTCATTAGCAACTTCATCTCCTGTAATGCAATTCCAGAATCATGTGCAAATCCCTTTATAGTGTATATCAGGGGTAGGCAACATTCAACACTCTAGTCAGGCATAGGCAACCTTCGGCACTCCAGATGTTTTGGACTACACCTCCCATGGTGCTTTTCCAGCAGTATGGGTATACGAGCATTATGGGGGATGTAGTCCAAAACATCTTGAGTGCCGAAGGTTGTCTATCCCTGCTAGATGTTGTGGTAGTCCATATCTGGAGCTCAGAAAGGTTGCCTACCTCTGTAGTTTATTGTACTATACATTCTGTTTCAATTAAACTGTATCTGTCATGATGTGGCACTTTAAAAAAAATTAACTATTTTACCATTTAATTTGTACACACTGATTGTAGAAATGCCTAAAATAGTATAGATTTTTGTAGAAAAGTATATAGAAATGTGGTCCTACAGGTGGTTTCCCTGCCATCTGGCATAGCAAATACATCCCATATGCTATAATTATAATGATATCGTGCAGACAGCCTTACAGGGGAAAATTAAATCTTTTGATGTTGTACTGAAGCTGATGTGTAACTATGAAGATTGCTTATCATCAGTGTAATGGGTAGGACTCAATGCTTCAGGAAGTGTTCCCAAGCAGGGCTAATAGAGTTCGGGTCCAATGAAGGTGAGAGCTGGGGGCTGATATTAACTCATAATTTCCAGATTATGATGGTGGTGGCACCCTGGAACCCCAAAATTAAACATATACAGGGTTATTCACTAAACACTAGATTTTGTCCAATGGAATGGAAATCAGAGAAAAAGGCCAAATTCCAACTGGAATCGAAATTCTCATTTACCAATTCCAGTCGAACCTCAGTCACATTTGTATGCCTGTTTTAAAATCAGTTCTTTCCTTATGAATTCTATACATTCACTCAAGTTAAAAGTGTGGAATGAAAAAAATGTGTGCCATACATTTAAGTTGCTTATTAAACATAGCAAAATTCTTCTTAAAGTGACAGTGCATGTTATGGGCAACCCAATTCATGGAAAGTCACTCAAATCCAAAGTGTAAGCTAAAATAATATACCATACATTTGAACCGGTGAAACTGAATGATTAAATTGAGGAATAATAAAAGTGCCCGTACAAATTTCTGAAAAAGTCCCACAGAAGTTGATGAAATCGGAATTAATATGCAGAGCTTAAAAAGCAGTCATGGAGTATTATATGGATATCAAAAACAGTAATTGATCCCCTAAATTATACTTACAAATCATCTAAGGAAAAGGGAGAAATAACTGTGAATTGTGTAAAGTGCACGTGACAAGTGTTCAGGAGACATAAGGTGCATATATTACAGAAATACTGATGGTCCAAATCTAAAAATAAAAAAAGATTTAAAAAATATTTTTAAAAATGCATGTGTATAACTTATTGTAATATATGTACCAAGTGGTTATCAAATAGGATTGTGTCAATACATTTTATAAATGGCAATATGTTAGCTGACTTCCCCTTACTATATTTATAACCATTTAAATTATCCAATTTCAAACTAGGAGGTTATAAACAATTTTTTTAATACATGCTGTGTATTTGATTCAGGGCCGCCATCAGGGCATGACAACCATAATGGTTGTCATGGGCCCGGCGGTCCTGGGGGGCCCGGACTGCTCAGGTCGTCCCGGGCCCCACATTCAGTGGCGTACATACCGGGGTCGCAGGGGGCCCGGCCGCCCTGCAACCCAGTATGTACCCACTGTGGCAAGCCTCTTCTCCTTGGGGGCCCAGCAGCCGGTCACCTCAGGGGCCCCCGAGGCTGGCCCCGGTGTCACCCGGGACGCGAGCGCGCGATGGAGCACTCTCCCCTGAGTGCTTCCTCTTCAGCTCCCTCGCGCACCGCACTGATACCGGTGCCAGAAGATGACGTCATCTTCTGGCTCCGGCATCAGTACGCGGCACGCGAGGGAGCCGAAGAGGAAACGCTCAGGGGAGAGTGCTCCCTTGTGCGCCCGCCCGCTGGGTGACACCACTAGACCCCAGGGAATCCCCTCAGCACTCCCAAAGGTAGGGAGGCAGGGGGGATGAAATTTAAAAAAAGAAAAAGCGTGTGTGTTAGAGTGTGTGTGTTAGAGTGTGTGTGTTAGTGTGTGTGTGTTAGTGTTAGAGAGTGTGTGTTAGTGTGTGTGTTAGAGTGTCTGTGTGTGTGTGTTAGAGAGTGTGTGTGTTAGAGTGTGTGTGTGTTAGTGTTAGGGTGTGTGTGTGTTAGAGTGTGTGTGTGTGTTAGAGAGTGTATGTGTAAGTGAGTGTGTGTGTGTTAGAGTGTGTCAGTGAGTGTGTTACTGTGTGTGTCTGTTACTGAGTGTGTTAGTTTGTGTGCGTCTGTTAGTGAGTGTGTGTTTTTACACAAACACACACTATGTAGTCACTATACACACACTACATCGACTACACAAAGACACACTTTGCATCCACACAATGTATTCACTAAACACTACATCCACTACACACACTCTGCATTCAATACATACACACACTACATCCACTACACAAACACACACTCTGCATTCACTATACATATCACATTTAATACACACAAACACTACATCCACTACACAAACACACATACACACTCTGCATTCACTATAAACACACACTACTTCCACTACACAAACACACACTCTGCATCTAATATACACCTCATACATTACACAAATGTACAATCTGCGTCCATTATACACACTGCATCCGTTAAACACACACTGCATCCGTTAAACACACACTGCATCCACTTAACACACGAACTCTGCATCCACTATACACACACCAGAATCAGTACAGACACTGCATCCATGTGGGCGGACTCAGGGGGGCAGCACTTTGGGCGGACTCGGGTGCAGGCACCGGGGGGCCCAGACCTTGAGCTGTGTCAGGGGCCCGAAAATTTCTGATGGCAGCCCTGATTTGATTGTTAATTTGATATTGGGGAGGAATATGTATGGGTGTGTTACACTTGTAATTTTAAACTTGACAAAGGATTGCTGTAGCGCCAAAACATTGTCTGTATTTCTGTACTTCAAATAAAGTCTGCCTTCATAAGAAACCTCCAGGTGTGCCCAAATGTTGATGTTTCTTCTGTGTACCTGTATGTGTGTCCTTGTGTGTATCTGTATGTCTGTGTATCTGTTTGTGTGTCAGTGTGCAGCTGTGAATCTGTATGTGTGTCACTGTTTATCTTTATGTGTGCTAGTGTGTGCATCTGTGTATCTGTCTGTGTGTGAGTGTGTGTAACTGTGTGTCCATGTATCTGTATGTGTGGCAGTGTGTGTATCTGTTTGTCAGTGTATCTGCATGTTTGTCAGTGTGTAGCTGTGAGTCTGTATATGTGCTAGTGTATGTAGTTGTCTATGTATCTGTATGTGTGGCAGTGTGTGTATCTATGTTTCTGTGTGTCTGCATGTTTGTCAGTGTGTGTATCTGTGTCAGTGTTTGTATCTATGGGTCTGTGTATCTGCATGTGTGTCAGTGTGTATGTCTGTGTATCTCTATATGTGTATATGTGTATCGGTGTGTATGTGTATCTCTATATGTGCATACGTCTCAGCATTCAAGTGCCAACAAATGCTTCAAATGGCTTACCATAATCTCGGAATATTCATAACTAAATTGTAATTTCAGGTCATGTTGGAAAAAGTTTTAATTTTTTAAATAAAGATGCATAAGGGAATGTTGTTTTCATGAGCTTTCTGAAGTTTGCATCATCTCCCATAATAGTATTAACAAAAACAACATGATGTTATAGTTGTAAATAGAAATCACTATGGAAACATCAATCCATTTTTAACAGCCACTTGACTAAGGGCAACCCTATATTCAGAAGTTATTAATCAGCCTTGCTGTGGTTGAGTAAATTCTTTTGAGTGTCTGCATACATTGGATGACTCATTCTGGGTAACACTGCAGTTTCTAAAAATACCATTGCAACTGGCTAATTTAAATTGGCTTCTCAACTTCATGGCCCCACACCTTACACGTCATTCAGCATTACATTCATACCAGTACGTTAATCATATCTGTAAGACAGATTTCCCTGTGCAAAATAATGATATTATGTTCATGTCT
>OW240915.1:90455344-90477844 GCA_933207985.1 Pelobates cultripes
GAATTATGGTTGGACAGACATGTAGCGCAAATGCCAGGTTTTGTTTACGTTTTGTTTTGTTCACAACGTGTACATTTGGCTCAGTCCTTAAGGGGTTAAATGTTGTGACTGATCAGTGTAGATTCTAAAATGGCTTCATTAAGCTAAAGTTGTTTTGGTGCTTAGAGAATCCCTTTAAGGCCAGCAAAGCACTATGGGGGTTGTAATTTTACAACATCCGTGGATCTACTTTTTCAGCTCTCTTGTCGTAAAGCAACTGGAAATATTTTACTGCTGCTTAAATTCTCAGAAAGTGTTTGTCATGCATTCTGCAACTATGAAGGACACGTCTTAAACAGCCTGGTGACATCTCATCAGCCCGTGTTTTGAAATCTATAACGTGGAAGCAAATGAAATGGAAGCAACAGTGCAACAGGTTTTATGTGTGTGATGTTGCTATATGAATAAGACACTCATATCAACAGTAACATTTCCCCATATTCCCCTCTAGTTTACCCTTAGTCATAACTTAATCTTATAAACTGATTTAAGTCTATTTATACCGAAGACTTTTCATTAAATTTTGTTTTCTTTGAAATACAATGGATATGTATGTAATAATTTATTGAATATGGACACAGTATTAAAATGTAACTACAGTTACACATTCACTGATCAATCATCAACCAGTATCTATTTTAATCTGAAGTGTGTAATCGTAGGCGAGTAATGACTTGTATTTAAATATTTGCCCGCACAATATTTTTTTTTTCTCTGTTTAAAAACACATTATACCCTGGAAAAATAAAATACATTAAGTTTTATAGACTGCAGGTAGTTTAAGGCATTGAATGCAAATAAGATTTTTAACTGATCCATTCACAACGAGCCGAATCTCCTTGAAAGACTAGGGTCTAAAATTTGTGGCCAGATATACTGTACATTTATTACCTGTCACGGAATAGCAATTTTTAGCGATGTTTCCATAGATAGTATTGCTACCAAGTTGCTACTAACATACAGGGTGAGACATAGTGTCCTTCCCCACAGCCACCACCCATGGTCAGCAGGTGAGAGCGATAATTAAAATTAATGTGGTGCTCTATTGTCCTTTCAGCACCCGTCTATGGCCTTTTAAATAAATCATGTAGAGGTGACCTTCCCTCAACCCCTACTCATGGGTGGCAACAGGGGGACATAAAATGTCAAGAGCCACCCCCCCCTAATAAAAAGTTGCCTATCTACGCTTCTCAACATAATAATAGTGAGAGAGGCCCAATTAATCTAATACCTGAAAAAAAATATTTAATTACTATTAGTTGTCTTCCTTCATCCCAATTAAGTGGCGTGTGAGCTGTGGTCCTGTAGGTGTTTATATTGCAGGACTATACACACCTCATTGACAGCCGCTAGAGGAGCTTCCGCGATTCTCACTGTGAAAATCACAGTGAGAAGACGCTGAACGTCCATAGGAAAGCATTGAGCCACTGGGCGGTTTGAATGCGCGTGCGGCTCTTGCCGTGCATGCGCATTCAGAGCTGAGAGGTGGATCTCGGGGCGGAGGGACCCCCAGCGCCAAGGGAGTCTGGTGCTGGAGAAAGGTAAGTGCTGAAGACACACACACTCTCACGAACAGACGCATACACACTAGCTAACAGACACACACATGTACTGACAGACACACACTCAGTGATACTCAGTGACAGACAGACACATACACACTCACTTACAAAACACACACTCACTAACAGACACCAAACAGACTCACTAACAGACGCACACAAACTAACACACACACAGTAACACGCACTAACAAACACACACTGACAAAAACTAACACTAACACACACATACACACACTCTAACACTAACACACACACTGACACAAAAACTAACACTAACACACACACACTCACTAACACACACACACACTAACACACACTTTTTAAAAAAAAACGTAATCCCCCAGCCTCCCTACCTTTGGGAGTGCTGAGGGGATTCCCTGGGGTTCAGTGGTGTTACCCGGCGGACGGGCTGGCCGGCGCACGAGGGAGCACTCTCTCCCAAGTGCTTCCTCTTCAGCTCCCGCGCGCGCCACGTACTGATGCAGGAGCCGAAGATGACGTCATATTCCAGCTCCGGCATCAGTATGCGGCGCGCGAGGGAGCTGAAGAGGAAGCACTCAGGGGAGAGTGCTCTCTCGCGCGCCAGCCAGACAGCCTGCCCGCCAACACCACCAGGGTCAGTCTCGGGGGGCCCTGAGGTGGCCGGCTCCTGGGCCCCCCAGGTGAAGATGCTGGCCACAGTGGGTACATACCGGGTCTGTACGCCACTGGGTACACATAGAGGGGCTGGGCTTTAATTAGGTACAAGGAGAGGCTGGGGGATTAATGAGACACATGGAGGAGCTAGGGGTTAATAATACACATGGAAGGGTTAGGGTGAGAAATGGGACACATTGAGGGGCAGGTTGGAATAATGGGATACAAGGAGGGGTTGGGGGGTTAATGAGAAACATGGAGGGGGAGAAACAGATGCACAGAGGGCCAGCCAGCCAGCCACAGCAGCCAGCCAGCCACAGCAGCCAGCCTGCCTGCCTGCTAGCTGGCCACAGCAGCCAGCAAGCAACAGTAATTAAGGTGAAGAGAGCCAACTAGGGCTGGGTATCAGAGAGCTTTGTTATATTAGTATATTGTAAGCGGGGGGCCAGAGTGTTAGAAAGACCCATTTCCAGGACCCATTAGACTTCATTGTAGTCTAATGGGGCCCTGAGGGGACTCTTTCTAAGATACAGTTTACAAATTTGTGCAAATTGTTTTTGGCAAAAATGCTAAATATGCCCCGGGTGCCAAATACTCTAGGTACGCAGCTGGGTAAAACCACACATTAGCCAGATGCAAATTATCAAGCTAGAACCTTTATTGAAAATGTAGTACTTCTGAAAAAACATGGAATCCACATAATATTCTAGGCCTTTGGCGGTAGTTGGCATTGATATATTTCACATGGGATGACAAAGCATTTAATAACTGTAGACTATGTTTTCAGTTTTTGTGGTGAACAATGTAAAGGAAATCAAATCCACATAGACATGTCATTCCGAACATTGTTTTCAGAATTTGAACGTTGCACATCATCCCAAGGGTAATGGGAAATCAGAGTCTGCAGTAAAAACTGTGTGAGGCAACTGGCAAATTGAAAAATAGGCAAACAGATATATATATATATATATATATATATATATATATTATAAACATTAATGGACCTGCATGATGTATCAACCTGAACCTAGGACCTGACAAGACTTTGTTGTCAACGAGTGAAAATCTGTTCAAAAACAAAGTTGTTTGTCCGTTACAATAAGTATTAGTAAAAGACTTGCAGAATGATTTATTAGAGCGCAATATCTTTTTTTTTTTTTACATCACAGCAAAGTTACACCAAAAAAAGCAATTTCACTGCTATAACTTTGTCACAATGCCAGTTATCAAAAGCTTCCTTCCAGAATACTCCATAAGGAAACAAACATTCCTCATGAAACCATAAACAAAAAAAACACAAGGTTTGCTACTTACTAAATGGTGTTGATTTTTCAAGGGCTGAAGAGAAGCCATTTTACTGGTATAAATGGTATACCCAGTGGTGTATCCTGGTTTTGTGCTGCCCTAGGCAGGACAAAACTCAGGCGCCCCTCTCCCCCCCCCCCCCCCCCCCAACCTTCCCCCACCTTCTAAATACACACACACACAGTCAGACACAAACACACACACCACAAACACACACACAGTCAGACACACACACACACACACACACAGACACACACACACACACACAGACACACACACACACACAGACACACACACACAGTCAGACACAAACACACACACAATCAGACACAAACACACACAGTCAGACACAAACACACACAGTCAGACACACACACAAACACACACACACAGTCAGACACACACACACAGACACAAACACACAGTCAGACACAAACACACACAGTCAGACACACACACATACACACAGTCAGACACACACACACACACACATTAACTTTTTTTTAAATTTAAATCCCCCCCCCCAACCTCCTTACCTTTGGGAGTGCTGGGGGGGAGGTCTCTTTCTCCCTGGTGGTCCAGTGGCTGCCGGTCGGGCTGGGCGGCTCTGGCTGATGTGCAGGCGGCTGGCGAGGGAGCTCTTCCTCTGAGCTGACTGCTCAGCTCCCTCGCGCGCCGCCTGCAGAGTGAGGCTGGGAGCCGGAAGATGTCATCTTCCGGCTCCCAGCCTCACTTTGCGGCGCGCGAGGGAGCTGAGCAGTTAGCTCAGAGGAAGAGCTCCCTCGCCAGCCGCCTGCACAGCAGCCAGAGCCGCCCGCCCGCTCGGGATGTCAGTTAGCCGCAAGGCTAACAAGGCATTTGCCCTGGGCATTTGGGGGCGGCGTTTTTTGCCGCCCCCTGAAAAATGCCGCCCAAGGCAAATGCCTTGTTTGCCTCGCGGCTAATACGTCCCTGGGTATACCCATTAATACCAGGCATAAGGTAACTCTAGGTGAGCAGGACTATTCAAAACCCTTTTACTGACACACCGGTGAGCAGTGTGAAGCGCTGGAAGTAAACTAAAGAAGTACTATATGCTGGGGTCTGTGATACCTTAGCATGAAATTAGAGGGACGAATGTCTCTCTATAACACAAATAGATAGTTATGGTCCTTTGGACCCCATTAAAATATGTTATGGTCCCTACTCATTTCTGTGGCCCTATTTCTTAAAGGGCCAGTATCCCTTTTACAGACTTAGAACTCTCGTGCACAAAACAAAATGCTATAGGAGCGTATAAGTGTGTTTCAAAATGTGAGAATTTTGGGGCATGAAAATGTTCATATAAAATAGTGATCATAATCGTGCAATCTTTTTAGAACATGTGTATTTCTAAAGATTGATAAAAAAAAGTTTAAAGGTTCATAACATCTGTCTTTTATTTTTATTCAAAGAAACACAACTGCTTTATGTAAGATGAAGTGGATTTTGTTTTTTAACTCAAAAATGACAAATATTGCTGAGAGCCAAACATGTGATATTGTGACACAGCATGGAACCAATAACATGTTAGTATGAGTCGCCTTTCATTTCCATGTAACAGAGCTAATAATGGGACTCACATTCATACATTGTGTGAGTGTCATCAATTTGACCACTGTTTTGTTTTCTGTGGGGTTTTTGTGTTTTATTTTTTTATTGATTTGTTGGTCACAGATTTGTTGGTCACTGGTAAAGGCAGGATGCGCACAACAGTATGTAGTGATAGAAGAGTTTAAAAAAAATGTATTTAAGTGACGGAACACTCAAAGACTTTGGTGTAAATTACAGCATTCCAAGGAAAATTATCTCTATCTCCCAAACAAAGAAGGAATTGATTAAAATTGGCTTTAAACCATATTAATTGATCTGGAGAACAATGGGACAGAGTCATGTGGAGTGATGATACCAAGAAATAATAATAATAATAACAGAGTGTTTAACCGGGAAAGGAACATTCATTTACTCTGGTTTCTAAGTATGTCCTGGCGTTACTTTTTGCCCAACATCCAGGTGATGTTAATATAACCCAATTTAATGGTACTCATTTTATCTACTATGGAAACAGCAGTGTATTTACCGCGAGGCTGACAAGGCGTTTGCCTTGGCTGGCACTTTCAGGGGGGTGGCAAAAAAAACCACCCCCAATTGCCCAGGCAAATTCCTTGTCAGGAGCTGGTTGGCTGGCCGTCTTAAGGCCCCCTGCCCCCAAGGCTGGCATGAGCTGATGTTTCAGGCAAGCAATGAGGGAGCACTCTCCCCTGAGCTCTTCCCTTTAAAGCTCCCTTGCGCTCACTGCATTGATGCCGGAGCTGGAATATGATGTCATTCCGGCCCCGGCATCACTAAGAGGGATTACTCCCTCTCCGCCCGCCTCCACCGCTCACCTGTCTACCAGACCTCCCGACCGCCTGCCAAGCTGTAGCCAGCCCCACTGGACCACAGGGAAAAATCCCCTCCAGCACTCCCAAAGGTAGGAGGCTGGGTGGATTGAAACTTAATTGTTTTTTTTTTTATTGTGAGTGTGTGTATCTGTTGGTGAGTGTTAGTGTGTGTCTGTTAGTGAGTGTGTGTCTGTTAGTGTGTGTCTGTTAGTGAGTGGAGTGTGTCTGTTAGTGAGAGTGTATGTGTCTGTGAGTTTTAGAGTGTTTGTTAGTGAGTTTCAGTGTGTCTGTTAATGTGTGTCTGTTAGTGATTGTGTTAGTGTGTGTCTGTTAGAGTGTGTATGTGTTAGTGAGTGTGTGTCTGTCACTGAGAGTGTATATGTGTTTGTCAGTGAGAGTGTATACGTGTTTGTCAATGAGGGTGTATGTGTCTGTCGGTGAATGCATATCTGTCAGTTAGTGTATATGTGTGTCTGTCGGTGAATGCGAGTGTGTGTGTAACTGTGAGTGTAACTGTGAATGAGTGTGTGTGTATGTCTGTGAATGTGTATGTTTCAGTGAAAGTGTGTGTTGGCTAAACAATGTGTGTGACAATGACTGTGTATCTGTGAGTGTATGTCAATGCATGCATCAATGAGGGTGTTTGTCTTTTAGGAAGAGAAATTTGGAAGGGGGGAGAGTGCCTGAGTTTTGTCATGCGTAGGGCAGCACAAAACCAGAATACACCACTGCTTGGAAGGATGAAGGGCGATGGAATAAAATAGGTACAAAGAAATAAGATTTGCTGCCTGAATGCATTAAAGCTACCACACAACTAGTGCTATGATCTGGGGTTGTATGACAGCATATGTGCCTGATTGATGTTATTGTAAATGGCAAAAAAACATCAGTGATATACTTGAACACAAGACGAAGTCTATTTCAACAGGCTTCAGCTCCTTGTTATGCTGCTGCATTCGAGTGTGCAAAAAGTGGTTTCAGGAAAAATCACATTACACTGATAGAATGGGCAAATTATAACCCTAACTGTATTCCAGTAGAAAATCAGTTGAGATATTTAAATACACTCAGAAGCAACCAGGGAATAAAAGACAATAGAACAAAGCAATCATACAATCTTGGTTTCACACTGTAACGGATCATTTTGCCCACAAGAGGTTAAAAACCGTTTAGGCGATATTCCCCTTTCAGATGCACAGACAGCTACTGCAATCACCAATCTCCCGAACTGGAGACACACGAATACTAGAAACAGCTGAACAGGATAAAACATATGAAGTCCTTTGTGACCAAATGAAGCATGGCTTTTCTGCCCAAAACCAGTTCCACAGAGTCTTCTATCCTGGAGATAATTGGGAAGTAATCCAATTATCTCCAAGGACAGATGCAAAACTCCATTTAGCACATGGCAGTAAAAAGACAGTAAAATACAATAAAATACACCAGGTTACATTGATCACATAGAACATACACATTCTACCTATCCCCAGATAGCTTAGATCTGAGCGCACATTATTACCGGATGGCGCTCAGATTACATACATACAGTTCAATCGCCATGGAGCCAAAGTCTTTCATACAGTCTTTCAGTATACGGCTGGGCTCCATGGCATAGCTTTCTGGGGTAGCATGGCTTTAACAGTCTGCAGAAAGGCACGAATACGCTTTTCTGCAGGGAAAATAAAAGGTTTTAAGTGCCGGATCATAGTCTAAAGGGAGCAGGCGAGCAACCAGGCTCCTCCAGTGGACAGTGGCGAGGCTGGTTTCGCCACACACACCTGATGAGCTCCATGTGAAGCCATTGTAAGGATGTAACTGCAGCAAAAGGTTTCCCAACTCAGTAATAATAGAAATGGTGAGGCATTATGAAATATGTTTAACCAGGGTTTTATTTAAATTTTAATAAAGTGCATGGCATTGCATTCTGCATTAAACTATCTATCATAAGAACTGCAGCATTTACAAGCTCTTTTAGCCCCTTAAGGACACATGACATGTGTGACGTCATGATTCCCTTTTATTCCAGAAGTTTGGTCCTTAAGGGGTTAAGATATATTCCCAATAAATACAAACATGAAAAATGCATGCATGTATTCATTGGGAATATATCTATTAAATAGTAATTTCTACATATTTGCTCATTTCGGCAGTGCAGTGTCCCTTAAATCTAAGCACGTACTACTATGAGAACTGTTAACTGAGAAGTTGCGGAACAACCAAGTAGCTAACCAAAGGTTATTCCAATAAAGTTGTTGCTCTATTGGCACCCAAAGGCCAGCCCCAAACTTTCTTTGGCACCAACTTACCCTTACACCATTGGGTGCTGTTACTCACTGTGGTTGTGCAATGCTTTTTATTATTCTATATTATTTTGTTCTTATTTTTTATTGTAATTTACATGCTTTGCTCTGGTCCGGAATTTCTCCATAGAGCTCACTGTCAACAAGGCAGAAGTTTCTCCATAGACTTGGTCATCCAGAACGCTAAAATATTTTAAAAAAAAAAATCCCTAAACTGCTTTACACTTCTGATCCTTACCTTTAGTGTTACACATTTTCTATTTCACATTATCCAAAAATATTAAATCATTTGAAAATCTTATCCAACACTATTAAATTGAGGCCTATGTTGGACAGCTTAGCTTTACAACAAGTTGATGATCTATATTAATGATACTAACAGGCTTATTTACTAAACACTAGATTTTGGCAAAATCCGGTGAAAATTACCGTATTCCGAGCAGCAATCTCCAAGATGCATTAGGTGTTGGATTAAAATCAGTGCTTTTGTATCCGAACCCTATACAAAATATAGAACACATAAGATTCACAAAGCACTAATATCAATATAAATTTGGAACTAATGCACATTCGTAAATAATTGTTCACTTGCTGTTTTGCAAGTTTATAGTTTTTTTGACATTCTTTATTTTAGTAGTGCATAGTTAAACGTGGACATTTAGCAAAAATAGAATATGTACAATCACAGGTATAGCAGGGGACATCATAATAAAAACTGCAATTTTTTAAAGAACACAAGATAACCTTATGTGAGTCAGATCAGAGATGGGTATCAGGACATTGACATATTTGATAACTGACTCAAGATGTAGTGAATCAAGAGTAATTCCCCAAGAGGGCCCACCTATCAATAGAGTGGTGAAAGGAGACATTTCTGCCCCAGACACTAAGAAAATAAAAAAGGCAAATTACACATAGCAACTACAAGAAAGGGTGCCTCGGAAACAGGATCCCCTAAAAAGGTGAGATAAAGTAAGATAAGTAATGTGAGTTGGCATAAGCACTGTAAAGCTCAGTCCTCAGACCACGGGCAGAGCCTAGTCCAGCACTTCAGAAGAATACTTAAGGCCTTTGAGCCAAGATGGAAGTCGGTGGGTCACATTATGCATCAGGATCAGGGCTTCCTGCATTACTTCTAGCTGCTCATGTGACCCAGCTGTGGTCCGCTTGAATGCCCATGTGTTCATTGGAGCCTCACTATTGGCTCCGCCACCACATTTGAGCCTTCTCCTTAGTGAGTGCTGAGGACTCCGGATAGGGTCCTATCCGACGTGGAGCTGGCTAGGGATGTGTGTGTTTGCTCATGCATGGTGGTGCTTGTTGGTACATCCTGCATTCCAGTCACCGCCAGAAATCATCAAAGAGCCTGTCCAGCTTAGAGCTAAGATTATGCTGTTCTTTGCTTTGGGTAGTGTAACATGCAGTCTCCAACATTTTGGGTGAAGTGTGGTATATATTGCCGGTGTGCGAGGCTTCACCCCATGCTCCTGCAGGGTCTGGGTTGCCTTCCTTGGGTGGACCGGGATCACCCCCACTGGTCCAAGAGGGGTTATATGGGGCACTTGCTCAGAGGTGGCTGCTAGGCATTTCCAGATCAGGAGATAGGCCAACCTCTGGTGCGAAATAGAGCTCATTTCCTATGGCAGAGTAAATTAGCATCCGCCAAGCCGACAGACTGCTACTCTACTTGTCAGGTATGTCGGGGAGCACCATTCTCTCCTTGGGTTGTCTCAGTTTGTGCTGGGTATGTAGCAGTCAGCTGTTTATTGCAGTCTAATGGAGGAGCTTGTTGGAGACACGTTTTTACTCCCTTATAGTCAGGCCCCACTCCCCCCCCTTTTTTTGTGTTTTTTTAAAATACTTTTACCCCCTGGCAAATAGTTAAAAATCTTGGCAGTGATAAGGTTAATTGTGTGGTGGCCAGACAGCACTTGCTAACCAGCCCCCACAATTAAAAAAATGGTTTGAAAATAAATAAATAAAAATCCTATAGGGGTCAATGTGACCACAAATTACAATAGAGGAGGTATAAACCTCTCCTCATGAGAATGGGACCTGTTAAATAACATGGGGGGACATAAGCCTACCCTTCCCTACCCGGGATGAGCAAGTGGTAGCTACTATAATATAAGAGAAGGGACCTAGTGTCCACTCTTCCATTTCCCACCCATTATCTACGAGTGTAAGCACTAATTATAATATTCAGGATGGACCTTCTGTCCTCAACCATAGGCATCAGGTGGGGCTCTAAATAATTTTACAAGGTAAAATAAAATAAGGTATAATAAATAAAAAATTCCCAAAGCAACTAATTTTGATTTGTTTTTGTTTTTTTGTGAGGAAAAAACCCCCAAAATACAACACAATAAAAAAGAATCCAGTCTCCCCCCCAAGTGTTCGGCACAGAATTAGCTTGCCTAGTGGAGAAACGTACCCATGCTATGTAAGCTTAGTCAGAGAGAACATTTCCCATGCAATATCAGTAAGAATGCTCTGATTGGTTAGCTTACAAATAATGTCTTTTTTTTTTTAAATCCAGGACTTGATTTGAATCATCTGGGCCTGGATTTTTGAAGCATTTAGGTCAGGCACTCAGCCGTCCAGTGGTGTTCGGTCCAATCTGGACCAAATTCATGTCCATTCGCTAAAAATCTGGACATTGTTGAATAGTATGAACAATGATTGGCCCTTATGCAGCCGAATGCTTTTACCCCATTCAGTACAGGGCCTTTAGTGAATAACCTTTTGAGTATTAAGAAACAAATTTGGCTTGAAAGAAGAATAGTATTGCAAACTATGACATGACAGCAGCCATCATAGGCTAAGAACTTTGTAGCAACAATGTGTCACAAGTGGTATGTGACATGAGAGCAGTAATAATGTAAAAGACAAATAAATTATATTTAGAGCGTTTTATTATATATCCTGCTTTCATTGTGGGACACTAGGGGAAAAAGTCACCAATATGAAATGTTGGGAGGCATGTACTATTTAATATGTACACCAAAATATATACTATGCGTACCAGATTGTGATCCAGTAGTAGAACATTTTTAATAGGCACTTTCAAATGATCCTCAAATGCCTTGTGTCCGTGAAACAGAAAAGGAGTGTATTAATTTGGGGCCCTTGAATGTATATGAATTTAGCCTAAATGTCCATTGGATTCAGTATTTTTTATTTATTGGTGTAGACCTGGTATTTCTGCTCATGCAACCTACCTCTGTTTTACAAGTAATCAAATAAGCAGGATGTAACCAGAGGCGTAACTACTAACCACAGGGCCCAGTGCGAAAAATGCCCAGGGCCACACCCCATGTATCTCCTTCCCTCCCCACCAACCCTCCATGTATCGTATTACCACCCCAGGTTCCCCATGTATCTCATCCCCCTCCCAGGCCCCCTATGTGTCTTATTCCATTCTACACCCCATGTGACCCATACCGTCCCCCCAGCCTCTCCATGTGGCCATTTCCTCCCTCTCTTCCCCTCCCCTCCATGTGTCCCATTCCTCCCTCTCTCCCTTCTCTCCTCCATATTTTCCATTCCTTACCCTCTCCCCCTCCCCTCCATGTGTCCCATTCCTCCTTCTCTCCCCTCCATATTTTCCATTCCTTCCTCTCTCCCCCACCCGTCCATGTGTCCCTGTCTTCCCTCTCTCCCTCCATGTGTCCCTTTCCTCCCTCTCTCCCCCCGTCCTTCCATGTGCCCGTCTTCCCTCTCTCCCCCCTCCCCTACATGTGTTCCTTTCCTCTCTCTCTCCCCCACCCTATCCTGTACCTGGCTCGCCCTGGTTCCCGGTCTGGCGACCCCTGCAACCCATCATTTACATTTGTACTGACAGTTTTCTAACCATAACCTGCCATTTGATTATTATTCTGTTCATTTACATAAATTAGTATGTATCTAACAGCCCATTTAAATTAAAAAATGAAATTATATTTAATATATTCTAATTTTATTGCTCGTGTTAATGTGTGCAGGACCTGCCATTAATTTAATCTTTCCAGTGCATTTTGCAGTAATTGTAGCTTTATCCGATATGCATGGAAACATCAATAGGGCTATTCAGTAAAGTGTGAACGGTTGGAAATTGAAAATGAATCTAAAGTGAATTTCACATTTTAGTGTAAATAGGTGAATGGAAAACATAGCTGACTTAGAAGATTGTCCTATTTGGCTATTGTAGCCTAAAATGTCAAATTCATGTTGAACTAATCTTGAAATCCCAACAATTTACACTTTTGTGAGTAATCGCGCTAATAACCCCCAATTTGAATATACATTACACCTATTTTAACTCCAACAATATTGTCCTGATAACCTCGGACTTTATCAGACCACAAACCCACCTTCAAAAATGCACTACCTTGTATAACTCATTCTGCTGCTTTGTGCTACAATGCAATTACATGACCCACCATTGTGACATGTTCAAAGAGCTAAACTGGCTGTCGCTGGAATCCAGACACACTCTTCATCTTTCCAGCCTTGTGTGAAAGAACTTTTCTGTGAAGCTCCCACCCTACCTGAGCAGAATGCTCTCCCCAGCTGTTCCCACCTCCTAAAACATCCGATCCAGTACCAGCACTTTATTTAGTCTACCTCAATACAAAAAGAAAGCGGCCTGATCCTCATTTTCCTACAGAGCACCGCAATTATGGAATAACCTCACAGACATGATCAAATCTTCCTCCAGTCTTAAATCCTTTAAGAGATCCCTGGTGACATATTTTAGTACAGGCACAGAATCCATCTGTAATCATGGTTCATTATATTTCTTATATGTTCTGTATTAAATTTATATATGTGTATTTTAATATGATTATGTATTTTTAATATTATAATGTACCCTATTGTAACAATGCAACGCTTGGATATACTTGAAACCAAGAGAAAACAAGAGAAATCTAAATGTATCCTTCCTAAAAAGATTTCATAAATAATTATAGAAGGTTTGTCCTAAAAGATCCCAAGTTCCATTTCGTTGGTTCCATTCAGAGTCAACTGACCCCTGTACGTGAAAGTCAGTTGACAATAACTGCTGCTCACAGCGAGTAACAGCACCCACTAGGACACTCTGGGGCAAGTTGGTGCCAAGGGAATTCATATCCATGACTACCGTTTTAAGATTATCTGAGCAGAAAGTGTGGGGCTGGCCTTTGAGTGCCAGGAGATGCCCAATTGTTTCTCAAACCGCTTGAAAATGGTTTTAATGAAAAGGTAGTGACTGCACCCAAAAACACTTTGCACCATAGTCACTGCAAAAATCTCTAGTGGTTATGATGTTTAGAGTACTTTACATAAAGCAGTTCACTGGAAAACATGGCCTCTTTGATAAAAAAGTGAGTTTTGTTAAACACAAATCATTTGAAAAAACTAAAAGCTTGTTGTTAACGGCGAGTTGCTTCTGAAATCTAAAAAGTATTTTGTGCATTCCATTGGCATCTACGTGGCATTCTGTCATAGGTAATGGCAGTTTGATCTAAGAATATGTTATTTTTTTGTAATTTTATCAATGGAATTTCATATATTCCTGATATTCAAAACATATGTATTTTTGGATATTTAACCTGGATTTCTTGGTGGAAATGCTGTCAACCACTTGCCCTGAACGCTGTACCTGGATATTACCTCAACACCACCAACATAAAACACAATGTCTTAAATTGGTATCCGACTTGTACTGGCCTTAGACATGTACTTGTTGTACCTGGACATCATCTAAAATCTACCAGCTACCAGTCTAACCACCCAATGTTATGAGAATCACCTGGCATTCTCAGCCAATGAGTTGGCCCTGCATGGCAGGACAATGGAACCTCATACCAGGGTTCTCAATGGAGGAAGTGACTTATGCCAGATGGACTCCAAGTAAGGCAAAACTTTTGCAGACAGATTGACTACTTATATTTGCACTGTAGTTGTTATGGTGCTTGGAGTGTTCCCTTAAACCTAACTCTGCTAAATACAGCTGGACTGTCTTGAATGTTTGGGATCACTTTACTGTGTACTGTAATAGATCAATTATACTTGCTTCTAGGATATATGATATAATGATATAAAATTGCCTGCCCTTTTTAGAACAATTCAGCTTCACCTCAGGTGATTAGCTTCACGTCATCACTACTAACCAGCTTTCATTTCCATTGTTTTCTCCATCTGTAACCCGTTCCTGTTACACCTGAGAATCCGGTCCATTCTCTTCTGTAACCTATGTAGATCCTAACAGTACCTAAATATAAAAACTTACCTGTTATTCAAGAAACACTAGTCCTGAGTATTCCTACCTAAGGACCTATACACACCCAAGGCTGTTACAGAGTATATTGATTTTTCTATGCTTTATTTATACTGTGTCTTTAAATCAATACCACTTCCAAGAGCCCCAAAACTACTTCTTTATATTTGACTTTTCAACACAAATTGTTACTTTTCTAACACCAGACTTTTTTTTCCAGCCAGTACTTACTATGACCCAGTCTGGTATTCAGCTATATTCTATTTCCTGTAAGTTATGTGGATCCAACTCATCTCATTTATCATATTTAGATCTTAGTCTAGTTATAGACAGTCTGCTCCAGTATCTGCTATCCTGTCGCCATCCACTGCCAAGTATATTTATACCAGAGGTTTCAAACTCACGTCTAACCCTAGATCCATACCCACACAACACAGAATTGACTGTTTAGATTTAGATCATTCCTGACTATATTGTCACAAGCCTCATTTTCCATGTATTTTCACTCTCTATTGGAATATTCAATTAGTCTTGAAGAGAGTGCACCAGCCTGCCAGTCTGATAACCATGCACCACATTTAATACAGTTTATTTTACTGTATTATTAGCATTGCTACTGTTCCTGTGCCACCTCTGCTAAAGTCCAATAGCAAGACAACCTACAGCAGATCTCTGAACAAAGGTAAAAACTAGCATTTGGAAAAAAAACCTTCTCCCTCTATCTTAACAGTATTTAATTTGCTACATGCAGCCACCCACATGACGAAACACTTTAGATCCACCCCATGCTGTAGTCACCAGAATAATTACAGCTTATTGTACTTGTTCTGGTCTCTATAGTTAGTCCCTGATGGCTTTTTGCAGTAAACACAGTCTTTTCAGAGATAATGCAATGTTTACATTATAGCCTAGAAACATCTCTAGATGGCCAATAGAGGTGCTTCCTGGGTCAATACTGCACAGTGCATGGAGACGCTGAACTTTACCCACAGAGATGCATTCATTCAATGTATCTCTATAAGGAGATGCCGATTGGCCTTCCCTCCCCTGACGGCTGCCAGCAGTACACTGTGAGCGGGCAAGAGAGGGAGATCTCTGATCTCCCCTCCGTTCCTGCAGAGCTGGCAGGGGAGAGGGAGGCACATTTCCTGGTGCTATGATCATAAGATCATAGCACCGGGGAAATATCTTGCGGCAATATATTGCTGGTCCGCGAAAGCTTTCACCCGAAGGTATAGTCGGGTGAAAGCTTTCGCGGACTGGCAATACATTCTTGCAGACCAGCGCCGGTCCACTGCGCGGGGGCTTGGGGACCCCTGGCATAGAGCACATGCCTTGCAAAGACTGCATTGGGAGTCTGTGCTTGGTCAGTCACAGAAATTCTAGGCGGAGTTGGGACTTGCAAAGGCCTCAGACATGAGATCTGCAGGTTTTGGAAGCAGGTTTTTAGATATATCCCAATGAATAAAGTCATATTTAAATGCACGCAAGTTTTAATTTAGGGATATATCTACTAAACAGTGATTTTTATTTATTTTGTATTTGGGCAGCCGAGTGCCCCTTCAATGGCAATGTTTTCACTTGCAGAGTTTAAACAGGGGGGTGGGGGGAATGGCACCCAGATCACCATTGTGGTCCTAGGTGCCTTTAGTGTCCTTTTGAGGGTTTTTTCACTGAAATGCTTGTACAGTGGAACCTCGGTTTACGAATTTAATGCGTTCTCTGGGACATTTCTTATTGTGAAAAATTTGTAAACCGAAATGCGGTTTCTCATAAGAATGCATTGAAAACCAATTAATCCGTTCTGGAGGTCAGAAAAAAGTCAAAATGAGCTGGCATGGAAACCAACCCACAATGCAGAACACACAATAAAAGGCATGCAAACGGCAAAGCTCAGCTCCCTACCTTTCCACAGCTTGGGAAATGCGCCGAAAAGTCCCAAAACAACTGCAAGCAATTTCCAGAATGGCTCCAAAACTCGATGCAAAAATCGCTCCAACACCTTCACACTCGACGCCACGTGCTACCCACAGGCTCCAGCATACTATAAACCTCCCAGGTGCAATGCATCCTGGGGAATCTTGCTTTGTATTGTGAAAACATTTTGTAAACCAAGGCATTATTTTCAATGGATTTCCATTTGTAAACCAAAAATTATGTTAACCGAGGTCCCACTTTATTACCTTTCTTTTACTTCACAAATCAACAAAACATGTTATATTGTCACAGGTGACCAATCATCTATAAATCACATTATTATATGGTGTGGGGATGCAAGACATGAATCTGATTTTCTGTATACTTTGAATAATCAGTTTCCGATTCCCCAGACCTTCTGACTTCCACGTATGCCAAAGTGACGAAGTGAACTTTTCCATGTCCATACTTAACCTGCAGTCAGTCAGCAGCTGATTGAATAGAATGGAAATTTAGAAATTGATACATCTGGCAGTGCTTCAATATTTCACTTATGAATTGAGTTTTCAGAGCTCTGTTATTGTGCTAAGCTAGGTCAAGAAAATAACATTACCCCATAACCCCACTGATCTGTCTGCATGGTGATTACTTCAGATCATGCTAATTCCTCCATGAGTGTAATGTGTGCGGCATATGTTGGCTCTATATAAATAATTGTAATTGTATCTTACTTCAACACATTCAATTTATAGCCAAAGTGATATAATGCACAGAAATAACTTGTGCACACAAACTGAAAATCCCCTGTATTGCCGGGTACCAAAGTCAAGGTTCCAATAGAAAAAATGGTAAATGGTGAGGCGTGATGATTCTTGGTCTTTTAAAAAATCCAATCTTTATTTATGCAATTAAAATTCGACTTTTAGTCCTCCCAGGGACTTTCTTCAGGAAAAAACAGAAATCTTTCACTGAAAATTATTTTTTTCTCAATATGGTGACAGTACGTACGTATGGGTTGTGCTTCCTAATTGGGACTAGCATCTGCAAGATAGGAATTAAGAAAAGTCCCTCCCCCTTTACCCTATAAAGGGTTTCCCCCAGCAAACCCACCTCAGTTGTAGCAAGAATAAACACCCACACCCTATACCGCAAGCAAAATTTGTAACTTAGAGGGAGGGAGATTTGTACTGCCACCATATTAAGAAAAAAAGAATTTACGGTGAGTAATAATTTCAGTTTTTTCTGACATATGGTGGCAGTACATATGGGACATAGCAAGATCCCCAGTCGGGTGGTCCTTATGTCTCAACAGCTTGTAGCACCTTATGCCCTAACGCAATTTTAGAGGAAGAAAGTAACTCTAGTCTGAAATGCCTGACAAAGGTGCTAAAAGTGGACCAAGAATCCACAACGGTTAAGATTTTATAAAATAGCCAAAGGTTACTCGGTTTGGTTGTTAGAATAAAATGAAAAAAGTTTTATGTCATCAACAAGCAATCTACACACCACATTGTGATGAGGTTAATAATACTGAGCAATGGAAAATGATTTGTTACCTAAGTTGTGAAAAGCTTATAACATGTAATGAATAACCCATTACGACTCTGTATTGCAATGACATACCAAAAATAAAGAATTCTAAAAAAAAAAAAAAAAAAAAGAAGACCAAGAAGCAGCCTGGTCGATTTCTTCAGGTGAAGCAAGAGCTTTCTCTGCCCATGACGTGGTAATTGTGTTTGTGGAATGTGCTGTGAAAGAAGCTGGCGTAGCAAAACTACTGAAGCGCAAGCCATTTTGATAGACCAAACAACGAGAAATAGCATTATGAAAGGCTTCATTCTCATTAAACGTTCCTTAGAAGATGACAAATGGGTGATCTGGTTTACTGTATTCGGCTGTTCTTGATAGGTAGGCCTGTAATGCCCCTTTTAACCTCTGGTATATGCCATCTTAGTTCCAGCGGGGAGGTGGCATAGTTGTAGAAGAATGTTAGAAAGATGAGCTGATAAACGTCTCCAAAGGATAACTCTGGAAGAATTAAATGTGTATGATGAAACACTACTTAACCCTGACAGAATATACAAATTCTACTGAACAAGATAAAGCCTGAAGCTTGCCTACTATCTTGGCAGAGGTAATGGCCACTAAGAATGCTATTGCAGCTTTAGAATCTGAAAAAGGAACCACCTCCAAAGTCCAAGGGGACCTGAAAGATTGAAGAAAGAGACCAGGAGGAAAACATAACTTCCTGGGTGGCCTAAGAAGCCTATTGCATTAAAGAAACTTCCAACTAGCATATACAAAGACCAATCCTTTCCCAGAAAGAACCTAGGGAATACAATTTGGTCTTAAGGTGGAAGCACCCAACTTGTGGAAATCTCACAAAGGAAGTGTAAATCTGAACCAACGGACAAATGAACTAGAAGACCATGATATTCCTTACAGTAATATAGAAACTCTACCCAACTCCTTATGTAAAAGTTAGAGGCGGAACGACTAGTAGATTAGATGCAACAATTGGATTCTGCCTTATGAAGACTCAGAAGATAAAGGATCCACCATGCAGTTGCCCTGCCGTCAATATGACCATCCTGTCTTCTAAAAATGTTTTTGAGATAGGGAGATCCCAAAACCTGGAAATCATCTCCATCAAGGCCCCCAAACCAGCTAGCGTTTGGCCAGGAAGGAAAGATTGACAGATCCACTGCTCCGTCTGTTCATTTCTTTTGAAGAAGTCTTGGGATCAGTCCATAGGAGAAAAACGCAAGTCCGGAGAAATGTCCTGTATAGGGAGGCAAACCTTGGAATCTTCATGTTCTCCCTCCTTGCCATAAGGTCTTCCTGGGCCCTCCAAATCTCCCTTTAGAATGGTGAGCATCATAGGATCTATAGTCATTCTCTTGATCCCACTCCTTCGTCCTGGGGTTGTAGGTGATGACATTGTCGAGGCCCCATAAGTTGAATGGAGCGAGGACCTCCCAGAGATCTTGAGCCCAGTACACAGTTTGGTACATAGTTGAAACAGACTTTGCTAGTGGCACCACCCTGTCTGTCAACGTGAGAGAAACAGTGTTGTGCTCTCACTGCATCCTAATAAGTCTCTCCATTAACCAAGATCTGAATCGGCGAGGGGAGTGAAGAACTGCCTTATAAGCACTGAAATTTATTTTCTTTGGACCAAGAATGCTGGCACATTAGAGAATTTAGAGGAGTGCCCTATGTAGGGAGAACTACCCATGCTATAGGCTGAAAGGTCAGACTTGTTGGAAGAAAACTTGATGTTGTCCGCCAGTTAAAGTGATCTTCAATGAAAAGAGTCTAGGAGATACAAATCCAAGACCTCCACACCTTTAACAAAGATAATTTTCCACTGTTGTGGCCATATTTTAGATTTTGCCCAGTTGAAGTAAATTTCACTTTATTAGACCTTTCCTTTTTATTGCGGTCAGATATGTATATATAACGTAGCGTTCTGCTAGCTATCTGAACATCCTAAAAGGGCAACCACTGATTAGTGTTATGGGAGCAAGAACCTATTAACTATTCCTGGAAAGAAGACCGTCCAAAGGGGAGTGTTTGAACTGCAATAAAAACTCTTCAATCCACTTATGGCGCATCTTCCGAAAATTTCTTAAAGGGAACGCAATAGGGTTCCAAATTTGAGTCAGTGTATCCTGACCTTAAGTATTCTGGTCCTAAAATCAAGAAAAATACTTCTGGACCTGGTAGTTCTGAGAAATGTAGGGTATCAGTCAAATCTGAGTCAGCCCGGAGGATACATCGGGACATAGTTGCCATTCCACCTTGTCCACAATTACTCGGTTCAGGTAATCAGCCATTGTATTTTGAGCCCCTGGTTGTTCTTCTGTGCCCTGATCATCATGGGCTGTAATTGCCTCATGAATGATGACTGTGAGACCCACCTTGACAATTGATATAGTATATAGTCGCATTGATATTTGAGCAAATTCGGACCCGCTTGTTCTTCAGCCCTGAAAATGACTTGTAATTCTATAAAATTGAAAGATAATATTGTGCCTTCCCTTATTCACAGACTTTGTATAACATGGTCCAAACACTGTGCAACCAATCCATGAAAACTGAAATCTAAACTTATAATTGACCAATGAGGTTCTGTTCACTAGAAACCCAGAGATATATTCTCTCTTTTCAGCTACCAGGTAAGGTGTAACTCCACTGATGGTGAATTCGTCAGTGACTGGCTCCAATTCATCTTTCTTTTGTTGAAACAAGAGAGAATGGACCTTTGAGAAATCCTGAGATGACATTGGGTCCATCTGACAAGTCTTATGGTGGAAGCCAGGATTCCTAGTAGTTGCATATACTTTCTTGCTGTTACCAAGCAAAAATGAAGAAACTGGAAGAGAAAACTTCCACAATCTGTGGAACTGTTCCTGAGATAGGGAAAAAGCAGAGCATAGAATTTTCCCAGAAACGTCAACCTCTGAGCTGGTCTGAAACTGATTTTATTGATATTCATCACGCAGCCAAACTTCAGGAGTTCTGAAAGAACTATATCCCTCTGTGTTCCCGCCTATCTGTGGGTCTGAGGCTACCAGAAGTAAATCATCTAGATAATGGAACCAGGTGGTGTTCTGGACTCTCAATATCACTATAAGCACATATAAGGTTCTTGGGGCTGCAGTGAGGCCAAATGGTAGGGCACTAAATTGGAACTTCTCTTCTGAGATAATGCTGAAGATCTAGGGCTATTGAAATGTGATAGTAAGCATCCTTGAGATATATAGAGATTATTAAAAGTATACTTTCTTACATATTCTTTCATTGCTATAACTTGATTCATCCGTCTGAATTCTCTTGTTGGTATAGAGACTCACGTGTCTGAAGAAAAAAAAACTCCAGTCTATATCCATTTGGACTATGGATACCACCCAAGTCTCCAGAATGTGACAAGCCCATGTGTGACGGAACACTGGTACGCCGTCACTTGGGCATCAAGGGCTCCTTTGTTTGAGTGGGCTCTGGTAGGGAGCGGCCACTTAGACTGCTCAGACTTAGACCTAGCCACAACATGGAGAGACAAGATGGCACTTGGTTATTAATGTGTGATTGGCTGTTTGTTTAGGCCCAGTCTGATTGGTTGCTGTTTTAAACCTTTGTGTGTTTAATAATGAGTTTACTTGTATACAAATACCTGGGTGTATCTAATAAAAATGAGTTCCTGTGTGTGTCTGCTGTTCTTGGGGGAGAGGTGTTAGCTGACCGAGTCTTCGTGAATGGGCTGACATCTGTGGTTTGGCGGTGGGAAGAAGCTGTTCGGACGGGTGTGCTCAGTTGGGGCACAGGGGACCCGTCACATTGGGTACGTCTGATCAGAAAAAATAAGGCTTCTAGTACTGGAGGACAGACACAAGTTCATTGCTAAAGAGCAAAATGACTGCTTCATAGCTCTATTAGAACCTCGAAATGCAGGTTTACCAACTGCCATGAGTTACCTCTGGAGTATTCCCTGCAGGGTCAGTAACTCCATGTATCTCAGAAATGCTGGTCACTGGAGATTATCCTGTCTCACCATGAGAAGCTGGAATTCTTGGATCTTCAGTCCTGAGGTACAAATACCTTGCAGCCGTCAACCGCCATTTTAATCTTTTAATGGATTCATCCAAAGCTTTCCCAAACAAAATACAATGCTGTAGAGGGCAGACTTGGAGGATGAGTCATCATCCTAGAAACAGAACCATAAGGCTTTCCTAGCTGCTATAGACAAAGCCATTTGTTCGAGAGAATATCCTAGTTACATCTAAGGAAGTTTCTGTGAAGAAGTCAGTTGAAACCTGAAGACTTCAGACTGCATCTTCAATCTTGGCTCTTAATACCTCTCCATAGTAGCCTTTAGATCTTTAATCACATTTTTTATGGTGCTAGAAACAGCAGTGAAAGCTACAGCTAGATGACATTCTGCATCGGCCAGTGTATAAACTTGGACAGATCTCCGTTCACTTTTGATCCATAGGCTTGAGTAAAAAAAGCTGAATTGTCAAGCGGCAGCATCATCCCACAGGCTACCCTGGAAATCGGTGCATCCACCTTGTAGTTGTAGTCCAGGGGGTGAA
>OW240915.1:90482844-90632925 GCA_933207985.1 Pelobates cultripes
TCTGAAAGTTTTTAGAGCTATAATTGTCCCACTATTCTTCCTCAAGTCTATTCTCAGTTGTGTGATTTTTCTGGATCACAAAATGTATTTTTATGCCAGCGATAATGAAACTGACTTGTGACACATTCACAGTCCCCAAGGCTGCCTGTTGTTTAAAAAAAGACTGTCTGTGTCCTGACAGAGATTTTTATTTACCTGCATTCGTGTTAATTGGTGACATACCTCACTCGCTGTTACGTAAAAACCCCACAAATTGTGCAGTTAACAAACCAAGAATTTATTTTTTTCAAAATTTAAATATTATTTATAATTTTAATTTTTTTTTTACTTTAGGCAGTAACATAAAATAGCATTGCTAAGCTGCTTCTAGAACAATAATAAAGTTTTTTTTTTCTGAACAACATGGTGCAGCAGTTATAAAGCTTCTCTACAGAAGTCCTCAATAATAAAATTCTGTATACATAAAATCTGTTTTTCAATTGCATTTTTTTCCTACACAAAGCAACATAGCATTACTCTAAGGTGTCCTTACATTTTTCTAGTTGCTATCCTCTGTCTCCTTTGCTCATGAATCAGTACACCATTTTCTTATCCTCCATTTTGTTTAGCACCCTTTTTCCACTCCCCTTACCTATAATGTTCCTCTCTTCCTTCAGAGTTATGTTAAAAATGCCCACTGCTTCCAGCCATCTCCCTTCTGTCTCCAGCATTCCAACATGTCAGCATTCTCTGACATGATGGGATGCATAATTTCCACTCTCTAGTCACCTTACCCTCATGTTCGTCCATCTTGTTTTGCTCGTATCTGCATGTGTTCAACTTCCTCCAATTTTTGTCCTAAGTAACCATTTCCTGTTTGCAGATCCTTACTCTTTCATAACAATATATTCACATTCCTCCTGTGCTTTGCCAGCCACTCCATTTATATCATCAAAACAATTCCTTATCTGGCCACCTCAATGTTTGCACCCACCACTCTCTACTGTCACTACGTGTCAGGATATAAAAACATCAACTTTTGCACAATATAACCAACTCAAAGTGTGAGATAACAAAGTAACTATATTTTTAGCAGGTGATAAAACTCAACGCCTACACTATTACAATCCCTAGGGCACTGCCAAAATAAAAAAATTTAAAAATTAAAAAGATAAAAATGACTACACAACAGTCATGAAACAATATCCACCTGAAAGTTATCACTTTAATTATTACTGGTTCTTCCACATACAACTACAAAATTAAACTGTATATAGATGATTAAAATGTTCCATGTTTCCCAGCACATGTACGTATTATATCCATTTTCCACCCCTACATGCAATGTTTCCTATGAAAGTGATTGTCACCTTAGCTGACCCCACACACTAAGACAACTGTTGTTGTCTTTCACGTCTCCAAAAATGTTGGGATTTCAATTGATAGTGATACAATTAGCCATGGTTAAAGACCACCCAGGAAGCAGTATGCAAAGTATTTAATGGATAAGCCTCCCTGGTTCTTATAATAGTTGGCTAATTTACAGTTGAACTGATTCGCTTAATATTACTCTGGTTAAAAGTCAGAACATAGCAAGCATCAGATCTGGATGCAAGCCAATCTCAAAACACTCATGAAATATGAATAAGGCCTGTTATCAATCCCCTTTTACAAAAGAGTGTTTATAGATTACATTGTGGAAATTACAGGTCAGTAAGAACTCATGGTGTAAAAAGCTAGCACTCAATCCGGGACTTTGATTTTAAATTTGTTGTAGTACAGTACACTTAAACCTGTTTTGAATGTGACCCACTCCTTAAAGAAGCTGTGTGTTGCTGGTGAATAATATTATTACTAATAATGAATACAATTCACACATTCTGTAATAATTCCAACATTATATTAGGAGTTTCAGAATGGGTATAGGAAGAGGCAGAGATGGAGGGAACAGATCCCCCCAGTGGGTTTAAAGAGAAGGATGAGAGGAGACATTCCCCATCCAATTATTATGGACTAGCTCAGCGGTAGGCAAAGATGGTGTAAAGGAAGTTAGAACGGTGTAAAGGTCAAGTGTAGAGTGGTAGGGTATGAAAGAATGGGAAGGAGGCAGGCGCTAGCTCGGCCCGCATATGCAATCTGTGCACAGAGGTACCTATGTAGTATGTCTGTAGTTGCCATATTGTATAACGCTTGTCATATCTATGGTACAGAGAGACCTGAAAGGACAACTTTATCGATATGAAGTTGATATTGTACCAGGAGGTCCCTGGTGTCAGCTTTCCTTCAGGGATTAAACCGTCCCTGGACTTCCATTGCAGGCAGAGGCTTCAAACAGGACACGACAGACAGGGATACTACTGATAGCAATTCTTGCTTGACTCTGGACTTTTTGTGGTAGGAGATCCGGAGATATGGTGCAAAAGCACTATGAAATGGGGAAACTTCTTCTGATTTTGTAACTAATACTAAATGAACTGCTTTGCAAAATGGGATGATCCTTGGGTACCTTTATCAATATAAAAGTGCCCCAGATTGTCCCGATCACACATTGAGCACCAATCTGAGTGGTCATTGTAGACAAGTTTGGTATGTAGTATCACTCAGATATAAATGTAATAATAAGTTTCTTTCCTTAGTGCTTAGAGAATGGGTGTCCAACCTTTTGGCTTCCCTGGGCCGCATATGGCGCAGTGGAATTGTTTTGGGCCACACTTCAAATATATAATATAGATAATGTATATAAATAATATAACTTTAACCCCTTAAGGACACAACTTCTGGAATAAAAGGGAATCATGGCGGAATATTTCCGTCATGTGTCCTTAAGGGGTTAAAAGCCATTTTCTTTATTTTGATATTTTAATTGTTTAGTAGATAACTACCTTATTTATTATCCTTGTGTGTAAATTACCACACATACATATGCACACATAACCAGAGATATAAACATACACACAATCACAGACCTATACACACAATCACAAACCTATACACACATAATCACAAATGTGCACACACAGACATACACACACAATCACAGACCCACCCACACACACACACCCCGTGTATCGGACACCCCTGGCTTAGAGTGTTCAAATTCAAAATAATTAAACTATTTCATGGGTTTTCAGAAAAGTATTGCCAACTGCAACCTCTGATGAGTCTCTTACTTTATTTATTGTGTGTAAAAACTGGGAATTACTTGTATTGTGCCCTGATGTTTTGAAAATACATATTCACATATATCTTGTATTACAAAACGTCATGGTTATAGTTTTCTAATGACTGATACGAAACAAAAAAACACGATGAAGGACAAACAACTGTGGTCTTTAGATTATCACATTATGATATTTTATGTAACTCCATAGCAGTATGCAAAACAATCCCAGCTTTAAATAACATGAGTATCCATTAAAAAAAAATGCATGATAGTGGCAGATTAAATAACAGGCAAGTACTTACCAGTACTTGTCACCAGGCAGTGGTCAAATATAATGACACTGAGTTCATGTTCCTGTGTGATATTAACATTTGGGAACTCTTTAAAATGCAAAATAATTAAATATTCCAGCCATAAAACCTTAACATTATAGTTACATGCTGAAAAAGTTAGGTCTTTTAGGCACCTCTGTCACTGCTGTTGATTCACAAGAAGGTGAAAAATCCACTTTAATCTACTTTAATTTTGCCACAAAAAATCTATCTAGACTACTAGATGATACTCAGATATCGCCTTGGATCAATACGTTGCACATTATCTATTACATCCTTGGCTATTTGGTTTTTGAAAAAAAAAAAGAAAGAAAGACATAGTTTGCAAAATATTGAACAAATTAATCCTGGAGTTTAATAGACACTATTATGATAATTGTGATAATATTAATCACAGTCTATTTTATTGCAAGATACTTTTTATATCAGTACACATGTCATGTTGCATACCAAATTTCACTTTTTGAATTAACTTTCTTTAGCAATTGTTTCTTTTTTATCTTCCATTCTGTCAGAAAGCAAAAAATACATTTTACGGCTTACGTACACTGAGGGTTTTAAAAAGATAGATAAGTCAACAGAATAGGTTGCATGACTCATATCCACAATGCCTCATCAAAACTATATTAATAGTTACATAATAGTATAGGCTGAAAAAAGAAACAATTATAGAAGCTCAGCTTTTAATGCATCTCGGTTATTGCTGTTGATCCAAAAAGGCAAATAACCCCAGTTTGAAGCAATTGCAATGTTGCACAACATGAGAAAACAATTCCTCCTTGGCTCTAAAATGAAAGTCCCTCTTGGACCCCAAGCTGTTACCTTACATGTTCATGAACGAGATAATATAGGCACCAGGAATACCATTTTAATGAAGTGGTCTGGGTGCCATGCCCCTGACATTTTAACCCTGCAACTGAACACAATGACATTTTGCAGGAACAGCAATGTTAACATTGTAGGGTTAAAATGCTTTTGATGGCTGTCACAGCAAGGTGTTTTGCAATGCATGTGCAATAGTAATGGGAAAGCATTGGACTGCCTGAGATCATCAAGATTTATGGTAACCGAAACTAGTCTAGCAACATATTGTTAGTTTCCAATTAAAATTATATCCATGCATTGTTCCTACATTGTTCCTAAATCTGCACAGAATCTGATAAAACAACCTATTTAGGTAACAAATTCCACATTTTTATTGTTCTTGCTTTAAAGTCCTCCGAAGTTGGCAGACTTTTTGAAGTCGAAATGGCTGGCTTCATGTGCTTTGTACATTTATATGGACAAAAATAATTAGACATCCCTCTTGTCCCTGTAAAATCCTGTAAAAAGCAAAACCAAATAGAGCAGGGGTTCCCAGCCCAGCCCTCAAGTACCCTCTCACAGTCCAGGATTTAGGGATTACCCTGTTGTGACTAAAGTGTTTTTTTTCCTTTCTTTCTAAAAACACCTTAGTCACAACTGGGTAATCCCTAAATACTGGACTGTTAGGGGGTACTTGAGGATTGGGTTGGGGGCCACTGAAATAGAAGACTCAGTGCCTGGTTAAAATTGTTAGTGTGTAGAAGGGCGTGGTTGGTTAATTTCCTACTTTCTCTTCCAAGAAAGAAAGACATATATCGGCGAGAGAAAGAAAGTCCACTGCAATAACGAGTTTTATTCATTTTTACATTTTAATAAAATTATACATCAGTTTACTTCATTTATTGCCAACAAAGATTATTGTTGCAATATTATTCTGCCTATCTACACGTGGATATCTAACTATAAACCTGAATCCTCATGTCTCCTTCCCATTAGGAGCTTGGTGTCTCCCTTACAAAGAAATATATCAAGCAGGACCAACCCCACAATTTTTGGTGCCCTAAGAAATGTATAACTTTGGTGCCCCTTCTCTAACTTCCTTTGCTAAATATTTTTTATTATTAAATAGGCAAATAAGTGATCTTGCCAGTTGTGTGATTTGCTGGCAAATGTAGATTTACAGAAAATAAATGCACCAGGTTTTTTCTGACTTCCTTTCTCTGAAAGAACTCAAAATACATTTGTTCAGCAGCATCACTAGGGTGTGGTGCAGTCCGTCACTCCCTCATGGACTTCCTCCCTTGCCAGACCATATGAGAATCCTAGTGGTCTGTTAGTGAGCTCTTCTGGTCTGCACCTTCAATGTTATATTCAGAACTTGCATATTCTTGTTGCGAGTTCTAGCTCTTTGATAGTGTCATTGCATTGCCAAAGATGACCATGATAGTGCCCAAGGTTAGCACGCGACAAAGGTGGGCCCACATGAAGTGGATGAGAGATATCTCGGATGGCTGCCTGTGTTGCCTTAAGGTAGTGTCAACCCTGAATGCACCGCTTGACTATGCAGCTTGAGCTATATTAAAGTGAGCGATATTATACATACCAATTTAACACCAGCACTGCTCTTCCTCTCTGTTCACGATGGCCAAATTCACTGCTCAGCCACATCTTCAAACTTTCCATAGAACTTTGGATACTGCCCGCTGAAATGGTGTGTCTTTTTATAGTTTAAATTCGCAAAATATCACATCCGCTCTTAAAGTGGCTATGTCATTTAGGCGACCCCATTCTCATACTTTTTGGAGTCGCAGAGATGACGTGGACAAGCCATGTAAGCCTTTATAATGCTTTTTGGACCATTTTTTAGTGCCCTACCCTGATTTCTACCTTGATACACATATAGTACATACAGTAAGTCTCTCTTGATTTATGATATTGGCCTTTGCTTGTATGTTGACTTTGAGTTTTTTTTATATCCTGACCTGGCTTGTTTGTTCATGTCTCTATAGTTCTACAATCCTGACCATGCCTATTTCTCACTTTGTCTCTGTCTTTATATAATGTTAAATCTGGCTACTCTAATGCCCGGTAAAACATCTATATATGACCCCCTATTTGTGGGTTTCCCATATCCTGAAGGGTAGGGTAATAATCCTGTGACAGGGCTTTGGTTAAATAAATGTTTTTAGGCTCTCTTCTAGTACAAGGGTACTAAAAAAGTAGATCCCCATCTGTCGTACATCACCCACAATGATTTGCCAACTGAGGATCTACTACTTGCCAATTTTTGAAAGGTTGTATTTCTGAGCAGTGTTTTTGGATTTGAATGTAAGCATGTTTTTCTGTGGAGTGTGAATGCAGAGGTTCAGCTGTGTGTTCGCATGTGCTGTTGCCATTTAAAAGCAGTGTAGTGTTTGTATTTGAATGTAGACATGTGTTTCTAAGTAGTGTTGAAGTTCAATGCAAGTGTGCATTTTTGTGTCATGTGCATTTTTGGTGTTTGAATGCTTGGCTATATGTACATATGCACAAATACTGTCACACACAAATACACACACATGCTGACACAGTTACACAGAGACAAAAATATACATATATACACTGAGACACACAAATACACACATTGACACACACACACACAGATACATGTCATAATTGCCATATTTTAACCACCATCCTGTTTCAATTCCTTTTGGGGGCAGGAGGGTGGCTGCCTTGGAATCCAGTTGCTGCTGCAGGTACCTGCTGAGATTAAGGGGAATCTGTGGCTGGTCCATGATCTCTATGATCTCTCCCCTGTCCTCTCTGTGCCACCGCCTCCTCTTCCTTACTGCACTGCTGTCTGTTAAGCTTTGAGGAAGTGATCTGTATACACTTCCCCCAGCAACACGGACAAACTGCCTTATAAGACAGTGTATGCCGACAGTTTCACCTCTGGATGTCATCCTCTTTGAAGGTGTCATCTGGTGCGATCTGTATCCCCTTACTGACACCAGTGCTTTTGCTGACTATACTTCACAACATATCTGAAGATGCCTATGGCTGAAAAGCATCACATGTTGTGTCTCCCGATAACATGTCTTTCTCAGATGAATATAGATCAATTTCTGGAAAACAATCAGTTGAAAAATTCCTTCGTCAACAACATGAGTTGTTTAAGCTAAAATAGTGTCCTTGTACATTCATACACATTTAAGTTAATCTAGACAAAAATTGCATTTAAAAAATAAAATTAAAATTTCTGTCTCTTTGAGAATTTTACTCCAGGGACAAAAGTAATAAACACGCATTGCAGTACAAACATGAATCAACACGACAAGAGCTATTATAGTAAACTTTCTAAGACTGAGTTTAAAGCAAGAATTTAGATAAAATGCTAGCAAGAGATTAACTTTAGTTTTTGTTTATTCTTTGTATAACCTATGTTAAGTACAATGTCAAAAATTCTGGCATCATATTGTAAACTGTGTACTGCAAAAGCAAAATCGCTGTTTAATATTTAATGTCTCCTGATACTAAAAATAAAAATGAAAAGAAAACCCTCATAAAATATTCAGTATGTAATCTACATTACTTTGACAGGTTCTCATTTATGTCTATAAATTAAAAAAGGAAACAGTCGCAAGTTAAAAAAAGCTTCACCTGCATATTAAGCTGAAAACTCATCAGGTTGACAATACTTTATCAAGGGTAAATATAATATCTGGAATAAAATTTGAATGGAGGGGGCGGGGCCTGACAGCTAAGATGGCCAGACGTGTTTGTTAACTGCTCCTGAGCAACTGAGTTTAAACAAAGCCTTTACCACTTAAGTCGCCTGAAATTCAGAGTGGAGTAGATGGTGGATTGTTCATGCAACGTGTGGGCACTCGTGGGTGTCCTTTATACTCCTCTAGACCGAGGAAATCTGCTGTCCAAACATGCGGACTAGCGTGACTAGCAGCCTGGAGACGGGGGGAGGCGGCCGCTCCCTCAGCATAGAGCTCGCTTTGATCGATGGCCTGTCTGCTGCCCTGCAACCCCCCCCTATGGACCGGTGGGGGTCATCCCGGTCCCCGCTGGGGAAACTTACCACTTCCACACAACAAGGCTCCCTGCTGAAACGACAACCGCATGGCATGCAAAACATGTCCGCCACTCCTCATCCTCAGCAGCACCAGAGTTGTACCACTAAGCTGCAATGGAGAGAGAGCTTTGAGGCGCGCTTTGATGCTCTGTGTGACCGGTTCTGGAGGCGCATATAGCACCGACCACCCGTACCTGTCGTGACGGTTAGTCTGAAGGCAGCAACGACTACTCGACCAAAGAAATCCACAAGCAGCCAACCCGACAGGCGGTTTACCAGCGGACCCGCTCTGACACAGTGCGGCGACGGAACACCCATGACTGCTTGGCTGTAGAACAACCTGCACCTCGGGCACTGTGGAGCAGAAACCCCTTGCACAGTAGACCTCACACAGCACTTGGGAATGCGACCCAACTAAGGCAGCGGGACAGAGAGCAGAGAAACACCTCACACAGGAGCCGCAAAGGGGCTACCTTGGATGTCTGTACATACGCCCACCAAACGGAGCAAGTCACACACAGAGCCTAAGAGTTGGAATTGACTGACCGCTGATGGGCACAGTAACGCAGCCCCACACCGGACAACAGGAACCGCATCACTTTCTGCAGACTCTGACTCACCGTTGTGGGACTCTCGTCACCCTACAAGAGGATGCAGCATTCACACACTCTGGACTGCCAACACAAGATACCCAATCCCGGGCTCTTGCCAGAGAACACCCAGTGAGAACTCTAGCTTGCAATAACTTGCAATAATGTTTGCTTGCAATAACTGATGTTGTCTTTGCTTATTAGTTTTGTTCGACCGTAGCCATATCAGTTCACTTAATCTAATGCACGATAGGCATAACCTATTGGATATCTGAGGCTAATAATGAGTGCAAGTAAACAGAATGGAGTAAAATTATCTAATATACCTACACTCCCGCAGACAAGCTGACTCCCCTAGGAAAACAGCTGTACTCCCATAGCCTGTAGTACTCAGCAGCCTGGCAGCTTAGCATGATAACTTCCCATTAGAGGAATCTTTACACTATAATGCCTAGATGAATTGCACTGTCAGCTAAGCGCTCTAATGGGTATACTGTTTTTAGTTCATATGTGCCTAAGACCTTCATAATTGTAACTAAGCACGATTTCACTTATTGCTACCTAGCAGGCCCTGAGATGTACAATGATGTTTGTAGCCTGCTGCCTTTAAAAGACACAACTCCATCTTGGAACTCCTCAAGCTCCGTTAAGCTTGTAGATCAGATAATTACACTAGCAGCCAATATGCGTTGCTAAGACAGTTATACCTTGCATGCCAAGTTATCACCTAAACTTTGTGTTCACCTTGTACCATATCATGCTAAGACACGCATGTTTATCTTGATAATCTAACAAAAATGTGCAATGCCTTCAATACCACAATATTGTTCTCTTGTGTTTATCGTTCAGTTTGCTCCTGCTGTTGTGGCAAAGCAAATCCATTTGTTAATCATATGCACAAATAAAATAAAGAATTAAAAAAAAAAATTTGAATGGAATTGTGAAATTGTGGATCAACATTCTCAGGTGTTATCTAGGATGAGATTGATTAGCTAAGCTAAATGCTATAGTTTTAACCACTTATTTGAAAATAAGCAATAACTAATCTTCTAAACTCTAGTTCCCCATCTCTTTTCAAATCTAACTCAACGTCAGCCTTTTGCTCCATTTTATCTCCTTCCATTCAGCTCTTGCCCAGTATTTAACCTTGTGTTTATTTTAGCATTAAGGCCAGAATGATTGACCTGTCTCTGGCCTTTAAGATATTAGGACCAGGAAACGAGGGAACTCGTGTCACAATCATGATTAATTGCCAAGCCATGACATTGGGGAAAGAGTGGGTATGAAAGGGTTAATGATCCTCAGCCTCTGGTCTTGGTAACTTCAGCTAACATTTTGGTTTATGAAAGTAGACATTCCAGGCAGGGACAGACTGACAGCCATTTTGTCCCCCTGGCAAAATTAGGTCCTGGGCCATTTGAAGGCCAATGTATATGTATTAAGTACATTTTAAATATACATTTCACAGAATATTAATACTTGTCTTGCCTAGAGTGTTTATGAATGCATGTTTGCATTTAAACATATTCTATGAATATGGATACATGTGTGTATTTGTAGAATGCCAATATGTGAATTCTAGGATATATTTGAGTGCAGTGAAACTGTGTGTCGATGGAGGAATTATTTTTTTACTGCAAGACTGTATGCATTAAAGTAATGATGTATTTGTGTAATTTTGATATGTATGAAACCCAAAGAATATTTTGTGTAGTGACAGTGAGAATAAAATGCAAGAGGTTATTTGCATGTAGTGTACAGGTATGAAGGACATGTGTTTTCTATTAGAATGTAGTATAGATGTGTGTGAATGCAGGGGGTTATTTATAAGGATTATGGCTTGTAAATACAGAGGTGTATTTGTATTGTATTTGTATGGAATGTATATTTGTAAAGGAAGGGATACAAAATGCATTTGTGTGGAAGAAGCTATGTGCATAAATTAAGTGGATTGTTGGTGTGTGAATGTCTGTGTATGCATGCAGGGATAGAGTGTTTGTGTGTGATTGAGCAGTCAGTGCTAGTGTGTGTGTGTGACTGCAGTAGTCTATTTGTGAGGAGTGTCAATATGTGTGTGAATACAAAAGTATATGCGTGTAGATTATCAGTCTGTGCAAACACAGGAGCAGCGTGCCACCATGTGCGTCACTTCAGTGGTGTGTTTGTATGTAATTTTTTCTTTTTAATGTGATTTTCATTTCATCACATCTCTGACTCTCTATCTTCCCTAATGTGTAATCTCTGTCTCCTCTCTTGTCTTTGTTATCCCTTATGGTCTCTAAATCACCCTTCTTATGATTCCGCATCTCATCCACTTGTGTTTCCCCTATTCTCCCCAATTGTGTCTCTTCCCCATCTCATCCCCAACATGTAACCACATAAACCCGCATATTTCCCAACTCACCCCCATTTGTCTCCACAACCTACCTTTTGCTGCTTTCTGTCCCCCAGGATAGATGTCTGCAGTAAAATCTTGCCGGCTGCTGTTCCCTTTTCTTAGACGCAGTAATTACGCTTGCATGTCACATCCTTTCCCTGCTCTTATCCCACACAGAGCACTTGTGCTGTGCTTGGAGAGAGAAGAGACCTGGCAGGAAGAGCACGGATGCTGCCAGATCATACATAGCGGGTGAAGGAGTTTGGAGAAGCGGATAGCATGATTGGCTGAGGTCCCAACACCGCCAAAGGCCCGCAACTATCACTAGAAGAAAGCATACTAAAGTATGCCAGGCCAGATGGGGAGATATTCCAAACAGATAGATCTAGATTATGGTCAGCTAACTCTAAATAAAGATCTGTTGCCATTATCATTTGAAGTTACAGTGCCACAAAAGAGACTCAACTATTTAAGATTTTACAGCTGAAATTTTGTTGGGTCTCTGTCTTATTTTGGGGTTTTGTAGCAGTTTGACTGTTCAAATGGTGCCAAAAATGCATGATATTAACAAAGTAGACACCACAGATTATGTCTTAATGTATATTTTGAGCTTTATTGCACAGCCATTGTTTACCAATTTCTTTCAATGTTTATGGTATTATTTTATTTTATTATTTTTCTACATGCAAATTGCCATTTACCGGTTTATTTTATTTTTGTGATGCTGTGATAAGAACCACTAAAGAAAACGCTTTACTGATTTCAAAAACAGGAAACCTTTGCTGACATCACAGACAGATTGTCTTGCTAATATTTGCAAGGGATTCCCTCTGCTGCCATCCGCTCTCGGTGCACTGTATTTTATAACTGCAGCACTAGAGGGATTACTCCCGCTAAACTGTTAAATCTTATTGTGACAAATTGTCACGATATGATTTAAATCCTCCCTGCAGCAGAGGTGACTTATTGTGATACGCACTGGGCAACCTGCATTGGCAAACAATCACCATCTACAGCTTGCGATAGCACTGATGGGGGTCTTGCAGAGTACCTCATTTTGGTCTCCTCAGAAACAGCGACTCCACCACACTTGAGGGATTTGTCAGAAATTAAGTCACCAGAGTCGTGACTGAGTCCGGAAGTTCAGTCATGTTAATTCAAAGTGCTGGATGCAGCGATCACTTTGAGTGCTGACTTCATCTTTTTGGTCAATGTGGAACCATTAATTCTGGCCACAGCTGACTGAGGGGTGCCCCAGGTGTCAAATGAAGTATGGAGTCCCCCACTTTTCAGCAGAGAAATTGTCCCTACTGGTAAAATACTGCATGACGAAATTATTCTGTCATAGGTCCTTAAGGATAGGACATCAATGACAAAATGATTCCATCATTTGTCTTTAAGGCGATATAAGGAGAGTTACATTTTATGCCCAGTGCCTCCCTTCTCCAGGTTACAGGGCAGAACAATATCTATCAACCACAATTGACAGGTCCCCATTAGTTTACTGACTGAATGTTCTACAAATATTGAATCTTGTGTACTTCATATATAAATTTACAATAGAATTCAGCATGAAGACATGGTTCTTTAGATACCAAACATGGTTTTATTACTTCCCAGGTGATTCCTTGGGGAAGGAATGGGTAGGGACTGGGCCACTACTCACTAAACGATTGCCTCTACCTTAATCAGAGAGAGGGAGATGTTCAGATATCAACCGATCCCAGTAGGTGTAGGTTTTACTCAAAAATAAAAATAAAATCCTGTTAAAATGAAAAGCTATCTAGTAAATAGCTAATGGCCTTTTCATTTGTATGGTTTGCTTTCAAGCTGTTTTGCACCAGTCAGAAACTCTTCTTTTTTTTCTTTTTTCTTTTTCTGGTGTATGAGCAGAGATACATCAACCAGCAATTCCAGGCTTCTTGTAACTTTGCTGGGTCTGCATAAAAATAAATAATCTACTTAATTGATCTGCTTGTGTCTCAGTACATCTCAGACATTTTCCCTTTGAATTTTTCTTCAAATCCCATGGTGCTTTAAGGTTGGAAGCTGTGGTAAACTAAAAAAAAAGCAACAGGAAAAAAACTTTAGGAAAAGCAACTTAGGAAAAAAAGATGTTATTGAAATAAAATATACAATAGATATAAAGATACAATTTTAAAACATGTTTTAATTGACAATACATTACTTTTACATACTGACAGCATACTTTGTAAATGAGGAAATTTCACAAATGTATTGCACAAAAAGAGAAGACTTTTTCATTTTCTTAAAGGGACACTATAGTCACCAGAACAACCACAGCTTAATATAGTTGTTCTGGTGAGTACAGTCATTCCCTGCAGGCATTTTGTTGTAAACACTGGTTTTCAGAGAAAAGGCAGTGTTTACATTGCTGTCTAGGGACACCTCCAGTGACACCACCATACTGTGCATCACTGACGTTTAGCGTCTCCACGCTCTGCATGGAGACACTGAACTTTCCCCATAGAGATGCATTGATTCAATGCATTTATATGAGGAGATGCTGATTGTCAAGGGTAGCGTTTGGCAATGCCATGATGCTAGACAAGTAAGCAAATCGGGGTAGGGCCACATAGGGTTTCATGACAACTAGCCAATTCCTAGTGAAGACTGGTGGTCTGTCCTGGAAGATCCCTCTATACAAGCTGAGAAAATCACTGAGAAGTCCCCAGGCATTAAGGCAGGCAGGCACTCCATGCTGTCCAGTTTAGACAATGTCAATATCAAGATCTGTCCTGATGCGTGATCAAGGTAGAAAGTGGCAACAATGCACCCTGCTGGGTTAAGATCCGCTTCACCTTCTATAGTCGTTGTCGTTGTAGGGGGGCACATCCCTTAGCAACCAGCCTTCTGGAAAGTAACAGAGGCTGTGGCTTGAGCCTAGTTACACAGAACAATAGGCCCACAACTGTCTCTGGCACAACTCGAGCCGCAGAGGCCTTTGACACGGTGCGTCTTCCCAAGGCCTCTGCTTGCGCCAATTAAGTGGATGCACTCACCCCAGCAGCCTGTCGGAGCTTCAATCATTCCCAGAATGCGGAGCACAGAAGGTTGAATGCACCCAGGAATTCTCCATGTTGCTGTATAGGCTCTTCATGGGTCTACAAATGTCACCATCTTAGATAGTAAAAGAGTGAGCACACATTAGGCTGGTAACAAAGTTTCAATCTATAATCACTAGTGATGATTGCCAGCATAAACCACACCATTAGGTGGGGGCATATGAGATTGTCATAGGGTTCAAGGAAAACTATGGGTGGAGAGATCAGCTGCATCACTCGCACCTGTGGCACCAAGAAGGTCTTAAAGGAACACTATAGTCACCTGAATTACTTTAGCTAAATAAAGCAGTTTTAGTGTATAGATCATTCCCCTGCAATTTCACTGCTCAATTCACTGTCATTTAGGAGTTAAATCACTTTGTTTCTGTTTATCTAGCCCTAGCTACACCTCCCCTGGCTATGATTGACAGAGCCTGCATGAAAAAACAAACTGGTTTCACTTTCAAACAGATGTAATTTACCTTAAATAATTGTATCTCAAGCTCTAAATTGAACTTTAATCACATACAGCAGGCTCTTGCAGGGTCTAGCAAGCTATTAACATAGCAGGGGATAAGAAAATCTTAATTAAACAGAACTTGCAATAAAGAAAGCATAAATAGGGCTCTCTTTACAGGAAGTGTTTATGGAAGGCTGTGCAAGTCACATGCAGGTAGGTGTGACTAGGGTTCATAAACAAAGGGATTTAACTCCTAAATGACAGAGGATTGAGCAGTAAGGCTGCAGGGGCATGTTCTATACACCAAAACTGCTTCATTAAGCTAAAGTTGTTCAGGTGACTATAGTGTCCCTTTAATTTGCCCAGGCCAAAATCTGAATATATCACTTGTTAGGGGCTCTAAGATGCTTGTACCTTGAGCTCTCCGGTTTCAGAGGGTCAGGATTAACTGTTATGCCGGACATGTTGATAATTAGACCTGAAAAGGTATAACATTCAGCTTTTCTATTCAGAGCTCAAGCATAGTGTGACTGATTCGCATGGCAGCCAGGCTCCACCACTGTATCAACACTCTCTTGATGGTACTTGTTTGGAGAAGACATCGGTATACTGCAATCAGAAAGAGTAATGATAATGTGAGATCATGCATGAGTACAGCACAGCTGTTTAACTGATTCTTCCCTACAGTCAGCACTGAGTGATCACAACATTTTTAAAAGCAATGGGATATTTCCATCATTAAATCTGGTAGAATTTCCTTTGCACAGCTGGTGAGAAGGCTTAATGCATTCACACTTCCCATATTTTACTCATTCCTAATACCTTAAAAATATAGCTCTCACTAATTCATCCCCGGCTTGCATGATAAGCCTTAAGAGAAAAGTGCTTTGCCTTAATGCAGTAGCTCAGCAATCATATCTAACAAAAGTCCCCCTCCCTTGAAATTTTAGTTTACAGAGCATTGCAGACATGTCATATACTGGGTTGAATATGAATTATTACATAATAAATTCATTTTATGGCCTGCCACAGCTCCTGAGAAAAAAAAAGGATTTGATTACACAAAAAAAGTGAGTGCAAGACTAATTTTACAATTTAAGTTCATACAACACCACAATATATTAAAGTCTAAAGAAAAAGATAGAAATGCATTGTGCAATAGAGGCACTTACATAATAATATAACATCAATAGGTAAAATAGCAGTTACGAGTGTAAGTATCAGGGCCGGTGGGGCGTCGGCACCTGGGGCCGGACAGAGAGCTGGCTGACCTGCGGAGCTGGCTCCTGGCTGTTCCCGCGGCCGCAGGGGGGGAGCTGGCTTGCCAGCTCCCACCCTGCGGCCGCCGGAACGGCCAGCTCTCCTTGCGGCCACCAGCACACCTGATGGGGCTGTCTGCCCTGCAAGACTCCTGTCCTGTCGCCCACAGGTAGCTATATTATGTGTCAGTCTGTGTCTGTGTCATGGTGTGTGTGTGTCATGGTTTGTGTCATGATGTGTGTGTGTCTGTGTGTCATTGTCTGTGTGTCTGTGTCATGGTGTGTGTGTCTGTGTCATGGTCTGTCTGTGTCATGGTATGTGTGTGAGTCTGTCATGGTATGTGTGTGTGTCTGTCATGGTATGTGTGTGTGTGTCTGTCTGTCATTGTGTGTGTGTCTGTCTATCATTGTGTGTGTGTGTGTCTGTCATGGTGTGTATGTGTCTATCATGGTGTGTGTCTGTCAAGACGTGTGTGTCTGTCAATCATTGTGTGTGTGTGTCTGTCTATCATTGTGTGTGTGTGTGTGTGTGAGTGTGTCTGTCATGAAATGTGTGTCTGTCAAGGTGTGTGTGTGTCTGTCAAGGTGTGTGTGTGTGTGTGTCAAGGTGTGTCTGTCAAGGTGTGTGTGTCTGTCATGGAATGTGTGTTTCTGTGTCTGTCAAGGTGTGTGTGTGTGTCTGTCATGGTGTGTGTGTGTGTGTGTCTGTCAAGATGTGTGTGTCTGTTAAGACATGTGTGTCTGTTAAGACATGTGTTTGTCTGTCATGGTATGTGTGTGTCTGTCAAGACATGTGTGTCTATCATGGTATGTGTGTCTGTCATGGAGTGTGTGTGTCTGTCATCTGTCGTGGTATATGTGTGTGTCTGTGTCTATCATGGTGTATGTGTGTGTCAGTGTGTGTTTAAAAATAGTGTTTTTACTCACTTTTTTTTTTTTCCACGCCGTGCTGCGGGGCTGGCATAGATTTTTTTCCAGGGCTGCTTTGTATCCCCAGTCCGGCCCTGGTAAGTATGTGACGGTAGTCACCATCACTTGGAGCAGAAGGACACTTTACAAAGGTTCCTAATTTGTTCCTATGTCTAAGTCACCCTGTACCCATTATATGTGCAGGGTGTTTATAATGTGTTTGTATATTGTTAATTGTTTTGTGTGCTCTCTTGTCCTGCTGATGCTTGTTACCAGCTAGTGGATTTAGCTATGAAGCCTGTAAAGCGCCTTCTGTTGGTAGCAACAGCAATATGCACTACCAAGGCTGGTTAATTTGCATATTGCTAATTCTACAGGCAGGAGAGATATTTTGTGTTGGTTATTGACTTCCCCACCCCTTTCTAGGAATGTTATTGTGTTATTATAATTCCCTGTATGTTTCTGATATGTTTTGATTATTTGTATTCTTATTGAAATGTCACCGTAAGGAGCATTTGGGCTGCATGATCCCCCTAGCCCTGGAATAAATCAAGAGAGCTAGGCTTGAGAGCCGCAAGTGCCTTTGTAAGGGCAGTAGAAATCACATTGCAGGCAGAGTTGAATACCTGCCTGGAAGAAGGGCTGCAGCGGTATAGGTAGAGGGGATGGTACCTGCCTGGCAGAAAGAATTCAGCGGAATAGGCAGAGGGGACGATACCTGCCTGGAAGAAAGGCTGCAGCAGTATAGGCAGAGGGGATGGTACCTGCCTGGAAGAAAGAATGCAGCGGAATAGGCAGAGGGGACGATAACTGCCTGGAAGAAGGGCTGCAGCGGAAAAGCAGAGGGGATGATACCTGCCTGGAAGGAGAGCTACAGTCTAGTCGGGTGGAAAAGCTCCAGAAGGAGACGGCAAAGGAGCAGCAGGTTCCCCGGTTCCAGCTAGGAAGCAATCCAGGTCGGAGGTACCCAGCCGGGGTACAGGGAGTTCCGCTACAAAGTACTTTAACGTAACACATAATCATGCAAATAAATAGAGTTTACCCAGTGGAATCTACCCACTACAAGTAAACCCAGTGGAGCGCTAGAAAGTGTATCCACATTTACCTTCCTAAATGGAGAGAAAGATCTGGTATTATAGAAGTATGCCTAAAAAAGGAGGAGGCAAAATATGGTGTAGTATATCTAGACTTTAGTGTTATATATATGTTATAGAACCCTACAAGGACAGGCTCAGAACTCATTAGCAGGGGTATATTAGGTAATACCAGGACCTCTTCTTATTCTTTAACCCAAGAATCTCTTTAGTTGAGAATCTTGGGTTAAAAAATAAGAAAAGGTTCTGGTATTACCTAATATACCTCTGCTAACAAGATTTGTAGGGCTCTATACCTGTCATTTCAGGCTAGGAACATCTCTAGTGGCAGTCACTCAGGCCGCCTCTAGAGGTGCTTCCTTGGTCAGTGCTGCACAATATGCAGGAGTGACATTTAGCGTCTGTCATAAAGATGCATTGATTCAATGGGACAGCATTGGATTGGCTGAGAACATGAAATTAGATCATCTCAACCAAGGAGGTGAAGCTGAGAGACATGCACAGAGCTGGAAAAATGTGAGTAAATCACATTTTTAACGGGGGAAAAGAGGGGCCAGATGCAATTTTAAACCAAAAGTTCAGGAATACATATTTGCATTCCAGACACTAGTGTTCCTTTCAGAAAAATAAGCTGTAAACAAAATTACACAATTGATAATGAAAACACTGCTTGCATGACAGCAAAAAGTGCAGTAAAGTAAGAGAGACGGCAATATCCAACAGTGACAATTCATAGCATGAGACAATATTGTGAACTAAAAACACATGTAATGAGAAAGTAATGAGAAAAATTTGAAAAAGAATGCACTTTTTAAACATAACCAAAGAACCATGGTGACGTACTGTGACAGTGAATATATTTGATCCTGTGAACCCTATTTGTACCAGTTATTAAAGGACCACTATAGTGCCAGGAAAACAAACTAATTTTCTTGGCACTATAGTGTTAATAGGTCCCCCCCACCCTCATGGCCCCCCTCCCGCCGGGCTCAAGAGGGGTTAAGGGGTTAAACACGTACCTTTCTCCAGTGCCAGTGCTGGGGACTCTCCTCCCTCTTCCGATGTCATTTGCGGAATGCACATGCGCAGCAAGAGCCACGCGTGCATTCAGTCAGTCCATAGGAAAGCATTTCTCAATGCTTTCCTATGGAGGCTGGCGTCTTCTCACTGTGAAAATCACAGTGAGAAGTGCGGAAGCGCCTCTAGCGGCTGTCAATGAGACAGCCACCAGAGGCTGGATTAACTCAAATGTAAACATAGCAGTTTCAGGGTTAACCCTAGATGGACCTGGCACCCAGACCACTTCATTAAGCTGAAGTGGTCTGGGTGCCTATAGTGGTCCTGTAACAGCCCTGAAAGTGCATATATCATTTCTTTGCTTCCTACTTTCTAATTTTATTCCCTTTTTCTGTTTGATTTATTTCATTGACTACTCTTGTGAGTTAAATTCTTATCTGGGCACTGGGGTTTAATGTGTAATCTGATTTTAACTGATGACACTCATGTGATAAGTTCTTCTTCAGTGGTGTAGTGCATGAAGTAAGTTATTCTATTAACACTTAAGTTATTTAATGTTTTTATTATTATTATTATTATTACTTATGTTCTCAGGACTTTTAACTGACTTACAGTTTATATGTCATCTGACTGCATTTAATAACTCCTGTATAAGGAAAAGTATAATTAGACTGCCACTCTTGCTATAAACCCCTTTCCATGACAGCTAACACAGTAAAAATCTTTCCAGTGATTATTCTACAAATGACTGTCCCAAAGGACAAATCCCATGTGTGAAAGAAAATAATATTATGATAATCTCAGTCTCGGAAAGCTTTCTGCTATGGAGATAGCACTGCAAACAGATAATTTTATTGATGAAAGGCTCATGACGAGTTAGAAAATGAGTTAAAGGAACACTGTAAGGTGAAGCATCTTTTACACAATCAGTATGTACTTCATTATTGATTGTCTGTTTAACAGAATGTTGGTGATGTGCTTTGGTTTTCATTTCAAAAAAGTGGTATATAAATATGAATAAACTGATTGCACTGATGCGAAGTTGAAAAATTGGAAATTGTAAAAAAGTCTGGTTGTTTAACGGTTTAACTTTTCTAAGGTGAAGAAAACCTTAAAACCCCAGTGCGGTTACAGTCCCGAATTGTGAGCCATGGGATTACTACACTAAGAAGAGTTTGTCATAGTCTTTCATAACAGTGGGGGTCGCAGAGTTCTTTGATCTTTCTGTGTCAAGTAAAATAATGTAGCCTGTGTGTTTTGCACTGGCATTGTTCCAAAAAGAGCATGAATCTCATTATCCAGTTGGTACCATGCCATGCTGTCTCTGCCAACCTTGTTATTGGGTATAATGAAGTTATACGTTAATCTAATGACAAGCCTTTCGAGACAACGGCAGGTTCATTTTAGGGAAGTACTAATTCTTCATCCATCGTTGTTTGATTAGGACTTTAAGATCAATGATTAGGACTCATAAGAGTAAGTAGAGTTATCACTGCACTATTTATAAGAGAGTATTTAGGGTTATGGAAGCTTAGAGTTAAAGTGTACGTAGGGTTCTATTTCGAAGGTTCTCAAGGTTACAGATCCTTTTGGTAAAGGGTGCATGCAGTTTTGTTTAGGATATATTTGTTATCATTTGCTGTGCATAGTAGCTCACCTATCCCTACATCTGTTGGGTGTTCAGTCTTTTTATGCAAACATGAAAACATTGCAACGAAAATAATAAATACAATAAAATGTTTAGAATATTAGGATTTTTTTCCTTTGTATATTAAACATCAAAAATGTATCTGGGCCTTAAGGATTTGTTGTTTATGCACTGTGATATAATGATAAAATAAACTCCCCAAGATCGATTTTGACATTAATTTTATTGCAATGTATTTCTTAGATTGTAAACTATAAAAAAAAATACTCTTGAAAAAATGGTGGTTTAAACAACCAAAAGCTTTATACTTTATCAAATGTTGTATTTGTGGACTGGCTAATGACAAACCTCTGGCATAAACACTCGAAGCACTGTGGTCATTTAAAATCTCTGAAGTGATCATGGTGCTTGGAAAAACCCTTTAAGTTGTGAAAGGTGAAAGATGTGCGGGGATCAGCACCATTCTACCTGGCATGCTTACACGTGCATCCTTTGGCAGAAAAACTGACAGAATTTTATACCATATAACATATAATGGTCAATACTGTGGTCGTATCTGCTGCCCAGGAGTGAGGAGTGAGCACAGGACTTATCTTTTTGTATTTGTATTCACTTTTTGTATCACACAGCTATGTTACAATGCTGCCGAGCGCAGGACTTATCTTTGTTTGTATTTGTATTTGCTTTGTATCACACAGCTATGTTACAATGCTGCCGCCCATTCCATGTGTTCCCTATTAAGGGTTAATAAATATATAGGGGTGTATATAAAAAATACCCCTCTCTGTCTCATTAGAGATATCTTTGCCAGAAGCTCAGGGAGGCAAGGTGAAAGGTCAGTGTAGGACCCACCTAGGGGGGCATGCCTTGACGTTGGCAGGCGGGCATTCCCTCCAATGGCCATTGGAGCAACTAAATGACCTCCATTTGTCTAAATATACATAGGGATTAAGGAGAGAGCGCAGGTAACTTTTTCTTTGGTTTTTACTGTATGTATTGGGGATGATGTGTACTGTGGTCGTTGCTGCCGCCCAGGAGTGATGGGAGTGAGCGCAGAACTTATTTTTTTGTACTTATATAACATACAATAACTATATTACTTCAAAATATAATTTATTGGGACAACAGTCTACAAAAAATTAACATAATCAGTGATCGTACAATACTTGATATGTCAGAACATTAATTTTCCTAAATAGACAATGAAATTATGCTAGAAGCATTTTAGTTACTGACTCAAAGATTTATCATCATTGCATGCAATAACTCAACATAACATGTTGCATTAACATTTTATATTAGTGACCATATTATGACAGGGTATCACATTACAATATTTCCTGTGTTACTTGTGACCAGCAGTGTGTGAAATATAATAATATTAATATTTTCTAGCATAATATGTCTGACACTATTTTACCTGGGAATCAATTAGCCTACCAGCAACCTGTCAGTACACTTGCAATTTTGTATATTATTTCTTAGCCTCAGATACCTTTTCTAATAATATGCCAATATTTTAGCATGCAGAGCAATGCAGGACCACATATTGGATTCAAGTCAACAATGCTCCAGCAGTCAGGGTCACATCAACTTGTACATACACAGTGTTAGTCAGTACATTGAGAATTCAAATTTAAAGCCAGAATAGCCAAACTGAAAGTATAGCTGCCTGTTTTGACCTTAAAGGGACACAATAGACAACAAAACAACATCAGTTTAATGAAGCAGTTTTGGTGTATAGATTATGCCCCTGCAGTCTCACTGTTCAATTTCCTGCCATTTAGGAGTTAAATCACTTTGTTTATACAGTCCAAGTCACACATCCCTGCATGTGACTTTCACTGTCATCCTAAACACTTCCTGTTAAAAACAATCTATGCTTATACTTCCTTTATTGCATAGTCTGTTTAATTTAGAATTTCTTATCTCCTGCTCTGTTAATAGTCTTCTAGACCCTCTCATGTGAAATATTAAAGTTTAATTTACAGAAGAGGAAATAGAAACTTCTAAAGCAAGTTAACATCTGATTAAAAATGACACCATTTTCCCACGTAAGCTGTGTGAGTCACAGTCAGGGTAGGTGTGGTAAGGGCTGCACAAACAGAAACCCAAGTGATTTAACGCCTAAATGGCACAGATTTGAGCAGTGAAATTGCTGGGGCATGATCTATACACCAGAACTGCTTCATCAAACCTAAAGTTGATTTTTAGAATATAAAATTCACTTTGAAATCACCTTGAATTCACACTTTAATGTGATGGGGCAGGAAAGAGAGGTAATCCAGACGGAGTCATGATCTGAGGGAACATGGAGAAGGTAAGGTTTTGGGATTGAGATTAAATGTCATAAAAGGGAGAGAAAATGTAGAAACAGGATAATTATGAGCTAAAACACTGAGATGGAACCAAAAGATGGTGAGAATTAGCATCTTAAAATATGTAGAAAGTGAATTTTGGTTTGATATGTATTAGTAAGTTATTATTTTATTTATTTTTTTGGTGCTCCAGGTTAGAGAAAGTGAATTTTTGATCCATCACATTACGTCTCATACAATAGGAATATCCTATTTCTTTTCACAGACCAGCTTCTCAAATCATCACAACCAGCGGGCAGAACAGGAATGTCTGGTGCCAGCTGGCATCCTCAGATGCAACATCAGCATGTGGCAAAACAGCATTAAGCTATATATAAAAATGACAAATCCAGCTTACATTGGAATGGGGACATGCTGGAAAAAGAAACGGTCTGTTTTTAGTTTTAAATGCTTTACTATTGATTGACAGTTGATTGTTGATAATGGTGTCTGTCTTTAAATTTATATGGTCAATTTAAATAGAAAGTAACCTGGATCCCTAGCATATTTTTTGTTGGATAAGCTGAAGATGTAAAGGAATGATATAGAATTCCCTTAGTGCTGCTGTCCCATCTGCCTCCCACGGTGTGATTGTGAAGCATTACATCCCCAGCGTTCGTCAAATTCAATGCACCTGATAGAGGATTATTGAGGACGAGATGCGCATGTGCAGCCATCCAATTAAATGCTTCCCATAGTATAATATTAAATTCTGTGCTTTCCTATGAGCTGCATTTGATAACGTTCATGTCACATGACCAAGTTTTACTCAGTTGCTGACAGTGTGACAGCGACAGGAGGTGTGTTTAACCATAGATTTCTACAAAACTTCAATGTTTTACTTTGAAGGTTTAAAAATATAATATCAATAAAATGAAATAAAGACCACTGCACCCATACCACTTAATTGAGACAAGGTCTGGGTGACTTTAGTGCAATGTTAATTTTCTCTACTTACAATTTTAGTCAAATTTTAGTCGACTAAAACTAAAATAGTTTTTTAGTCAAAAGAGTATGACTAAAACTAAATGGAAATTCGCTCACTAAGAATACAGCTTCACAATGAATGTAAAATGGATGCTGTCCAGGAGGTGGGAGGGTCTGGGAGGGAGGGTCTGCTGCTGATTGGCTGGAATGTGTCTTCTGACTGTGAGATACAGGGTCAAAGTTTACTCAATGATGAGTCCGCGGCGAACCGTTCGCAGCGAACCGTTCGGCGAACCGTTCGGGACATCACTACTGACTAAAACTAAATTGAAATTTGCCGCCAAAACTAACACTGCTTTAGTGGTCATTTAAAGTAACCAATACAGTGTTTACCATGGCAAATTTAGCAATGTGTTCAATGATACATCAATGCTTTGGTGCCCACTGATTCATGCTGTAAATGAATATTCTGTGGCAGCATGCCAGTTTATTAAGTAACAATGTACCTAATGCATCCGTCTGATCTGAGAACTCTGGATGTCTGATTTGATACATACAGGAATTATGAATGTCTGAAACAACTCAGCTTCCTGTATTTACATTGAATACAATAGCCTGGTTTCATCATCAAAAGATATGTTGTAACAATTTATTAATATTTATAAAGTGTCACTATTTTATGCAGCAGTTTACAATTATATAATATGATTATTTCACCACAAATAATTGATAAACAAAATTGATGTTGGCAGAAGCAAAAGGAAGCCCTGCTCAAACGAGCTTACAATCTAGGGAGAAGGAGTAAAGGAGCACAAGAGTAAGAACAATGTCTCAGATTGAAGGAGAGATTGATAGATAATACACTTGTGTCTGGTTGAGCTAGTAAAAAATGATTTGTGGAGGAACTGAAGAGTGGAAGGAGAGAGAGTGAAATTTACACGGGCAGTGGGAGGCAACCTATGGTATGCATACCATGCATGGCACTTGAGGTGTATTTGCGTGCTATGCAAGGCTGCCGACCCAAATGGGCCAGATGGGATCATAAGATCTCCCCAAATGGCCCAGAGTGTTCCAGCACCTGGCGGGCAAGGAGCCTCTTATCTTCACTGCCACTAGATGCAGACTACACAGGGGACTCCACCTGGCACTTCTTAGCGAGTTGGAGTGTTGTCATGGTAGCCACCTTTATGCCACAATGGAGTGAAGAAGGAGGTCTCCCTGCTAAATGGCAGCAAGATGGAAGGGGCAAAAAAAAGTTACTTGCAAATGTATTTTAGTAAAGAGCCAGTGGTGTATTTAGGATTTGTGCTGCCCCCAATTTAAATTTTTCCCACCCCTTCCTATCAAGGCTGCACTTTGACTGACAGACGCACACTCACTGACAGACGCATACACTCATTGACAGACATACACTCTCATATACACTGACAAACAATGACATACATACACACTATTACTTGGACACTCACTGACAGACGCACACACTCACTGACAGATGCACGCACTCACTGACAGACGTACGCACTCACTGACCGACACACACACATTCACTCACATAGACACACCCACATACAGACACACACACCCACACTTCCAGACACACACACACAAACATTCACTTACAGACACACACACTTACAGACACATACACACACACACTTACAGACACATACACAAACACACACTTATAGACACATACACACATACACATTTCTTCCAACACTCACAAATTATTTTTTTTTAAATTTTATTTTAAATCCACCCAGCCTCCCTGGGAGAGCTGGAGTGGATTGCTTACCTGCGGTCCAGTGGGGCTGCTGGTCGGGAGGGCAACGGGCGGACAGGCTGAGTAGGCGGCGAGGGAGCTCTGATTTTCCTGCTCAGCTCCCTTGCGTGCTGCTTAGTGATGCCGGGAGCCGGAGTGACGTCATATTCCAGCTCCCGGCTTCATTAAGCGATACGCAGGGAGCTGAGCAGGAAGAGCTCAGGTGGAGCTCAAAAGTGGCCAGCCAGCCAGCTCTTGAGCCCCCACCTCAGGGAGGCTCAAAAGTGGCCAGCCGGCCAGCTCTTGAGCCCCCAAGGACACAAGGCAAACAAGGGACCTACCTGGGTGTTTGGGCCGGCTTTTTTGCCGCCCCCTGCAAACTGCCGCCCAAGACAGATGCCTTGTTTGCCTCGTGGAAGACACGTCCCTGTAAAGAGCCCCCTCCACAAAAAACCCTGCAAACACCCAAACACAAAGCATAACACTACACACAGCCTGCCACACAAAACACCACAGACATCCCCTACCACACACCCAGTACTACATGCAAACAGTTATCAGTCAGCCCACATACACACTATACCTCAAACAGCACACACACACACAAATACTTTAAGCAATCCACATAAACACAACACACATAAAACCTCAGACAGTCCACTCACATACATAAAACAACAGGCAGGCTACATATACACAAAGTATCGCAGACAGCACACACCACACACACAAAATGATTGCACAAACACACACTAAACATAACAGACAGTGCACACAAAGCCTCTGATAGTCCACATACATATACACACACAGTATCAGAAATAGTCCATGTACCACAGACAGTAACTATTACACAAAAATGCTACAAGCAACTCACATACATACACATATGGCATGCCCACATGTACAGACACACACAAACACAAATACCACAAACAGTCCACATACATATGCATAATACACATCAATAACACAAACAGGACAAACTCATTCATAACACTGCAGGTAGCCTACACACACAATACCACAAACAGCCCACATTTTCACAACTCTACAAACTGCTCCCACCACACACATGCACACATTACCACATACAACCTAAATTCGCACATAAAAAAACTACAAGTCAATCCCTTCATGCACAATACACAAAAAACAATGCATACACAACAACACGACACATAGCTCATACACACTCACATAGCACTACAGATATAGCACACACATATACATAACCCATAAACACATATACATAACCCATAACCCATAAACATCCTCACAAAGCATCTGCTAGGCCCATACATAACACAAACCGAATACCGAATTCCTCAACATACATAAGTATTACTTTAAAAAAAAGTGGGTCAGCACCATGCCTCCCGACCGTCCCGAATTTAGCAAGACAGTCCAAAATTCAGGTCCTGTCCTGCTATCCCGCCTTAGTTCCCTGCTCTTTCACTTTTGGGGACACCACAGAACTGTCCTTAACATTAATAGCATGAGCGAATCATTAGATGTGCTTGTGCTATGATAAAGGCACTAGGACTCTGCAGAGATTACTGAAACAGTGCTTCCTGCAGGGTCTTCCCTCAGCCAATCTGTACCTCCCTCCCACCTGTATCCCGATTCACAAGAAGGTTGAGTTGGGAAGTATGCAGCACCAGGGCCGCCATCAGAAACTTTTGGGCCCCTGACAAACCACAAGGTCTGGGGCACCTCCCGGGCCCGCCCACGCCCTACCTAGTCCACTGAAATTGATGCAGGACTGAATGTGGTGTGTATAGTGGAAGTGAATTAGAATGTGTGTAATGGATGTAGTGTTTGTGTGTATTAGATACTGTTTGTGCAGTGAATGCAGAGTGTGTGTTTGTATAGCGGATGCACTGTGTATAGTGAACGCAGAGTGTGTTTGAGTAGTGGATGTAGTGTGTGTACAGTGATGTAGTGTGTGTTCGTGTAGTGGATGTAGTGTGTGTACAGTGATGTAGTGTGTGTTCGTGTAGTGGATGTAGTGTTTGTATGTACTAGATGAAATGTGTTTAGTGGATGCAGTGTCTGTAGTGGATGTAGTGTGTGTATTAGACGCAGTGTCTGTGTATAGTAAATGCAGAGTGTTTCAATTTGTGGTGGATGTAGTGTGTGTACTGTGAATACAGGATGTTTGTGTAGTGGATGCTATGTGTACTGTTAATGCAGAGTGTATGTTAGTGAAATGAATGCAGAGTGTGTCAGTATAGTGAATCCAGAGTGTGTGCATAGTTTAGTGAATGCAGAGTGTGTGTTAGTGTGTAATGAATGCAGAGTGTGTGTTAGTGTGTAGTGAATGCAGAGTGTGTGTTAGTGTGTAATGAATGCAGAGTGTGTGTTAGTGTGTAGTGAATGCAGAGTATGTCAGTGTAATGATTGTAGTGTGTGTGTTAGTGCACTGAATGCAGAGTGTGTGTTGATGTGTAGTGGATGCAGAGTGTGTGTTAGTGTAGTGAATGCAGAATATGTTAATGTGTAGTGAATGCAGAGAGTGTGTTAGTGTGTAGCAGATGCAGAGTGTGTGTTAGTGTAGTGAATGCAGAGTGTGTTAATGTGTAGTGAATGCAGAGTGTGTGTCAGTGTAGTGTATGCAGTGAGTGTGTTAGTGTGTAGTGTATGCAGAGTGTATGTTCTGTTAGTGTATGCAGAGTGTGTGTTGTATTAGTGTATGCAGAGTGTGTGTTGTTAGTGTATGCAGTGTGTGTGTTGTGTAAGTGTATGCAGAGTGTGTGTTGTATTAGTGTATGCAGTGTGTGTGTTGTTTTAGTGTATGCAGAGTGTGTGTTGTATTAGTGTATGTAGTGTGTGTGTTGTATTAGTGTATGCAGAGTGTATATTGTATTAGTGTATGCAGTGTGTGTGTTGTGTTAGTGTATGCAGAGTGTATGTTGTATTAGTGTACGCAGTGTGTGTGTTGTATTAGTGTATGCAGAGTGTGTGTTGTATTAGTGTGTGCAGTGTGTGTGTTGTTTTAGTGTATGCAGTGTGTGTGTTGTGTTAGTGTATGCAGAGTGTGTGTTGTGTTAGTGTATGTAGTGTGTGTGTTGTATTAGTGTATGCAGAGTGTGTGTTGTATTAGTGTATGCAGTGTGTGTTGTGTTAGTGTATGCAGTGTGTGTTGTTTAGTGTATGCAGTGTGTGTGTTGTGTTAGTGTATGCAGTGTGTGTGTTGTATTAGTGTATGCAGTGTGTGTGGTGTGTTAGTGTATGCAGTGTGTGTTGTATTAGTGGATGCAGTGTGTGTGTTGTATTAGTTTATGCAGTGTGTGTGTTGTATTCGTGTATGCAGTGTGTGTTGTGTTAGTGTATGCAGTGTGTGTTATGTTAGTGTATGCAGTGTGTGTGTTGTGTTAGTGTATGTAGTGTGTGTGTTATGTTAGTGTATGCAGTGTGTGTGTTGTGTTAGTGTATGTAGTGTGCGTGTGTTGTGTTAGTGTATGCAGTGTGTGTGTTGTGTTAGTGTATGCAGTGTGTGTGTGTAAATGTGCAAACTGGGGGGAGTGGTGGGCATTTTCCCAATTTTATATTACATTAAATTAAATGTTTCTCCCCCTCCCTGCTTACCTGTGTCCAGGGAGGGGGGAGATTCCATGATCCCTGGGGGTCCGGTGGCATGGGGGGCCCCCCGGCTCCCAGTTACTGCAGAGGGGGCCCAGCACACTGCTTCTACTCTTCTCTTCTCCTCTCTTCCAATAACTCTCGCGAGACCTGCGGAGCGTTGCCATGGTAACCGGGTCTCGCAAGAGTTATTAGAAGAGAAGAGTAGAGGCAGTGTGCTGGGCCCCCTCTGCGGGAGCCGGGGGCTATCTATGTGTGCAGAGAGGGAAAGTGGGGCCCGGGACTGCCAGAGCAGTCCGGACCCCCCAGGACGGCCGGGCCCGTGACAACCGTCATGGTTGTCAGCCCCTGATGGCGGCCCCTGTGCAGCACACTAAAGTGTGTTAGTGTAGTGAATGCAGAGTGTGTTAATGTGTAGTGAATGCAGAGTGTGTGTCAGTGTAGTGTATGCAGTGAGTGTGTTAGTGTGTAGTGTATGCAGAGTGTATGTTCTGTTAGTGTATGCAGAGTGTGTGTTGTATTAGTGTATGCAGAGTGTGTGTTGTTAGTGTATGCAGTGTGTGTGTTGTGTAAGTGTATGCAGAGTGTGTGTTGTATTAGTGTATGCAGTGTGTGTGTTGTTTTAGTGTATGCAGAGTGTGTGTTGTATTAGTGTATGTAGTGTGTGTGTTGTATTAGTGTATGCAGAGTGTATATTGTATTAGTGTATGCAGTGTGTGTGTTGTGTTAGTGTATGCAGAGTGTATGTTGTATTAGTGTACGCAGTGTGTGTGTTGTATTAGTGTATGCAGAGTGTGTGTTGTATTAGTGTGTGCAGTGTGTGTGTTGTTTTAGTGTATGCAGTGTGTGTGTTGTGTTAGTGTATGCAGAGTGTGTGTTGTGTTAGTGTATGTAGTGTGTGTGTTGTATTAGTGTATGCAGAGTGTGTGTTGTATTAGTGTATGCAGTGTGTGTTGTGTTAGTGTATGCAGTGTGTGTTGTATTAGTGTATGCAGTGTGTGTGTTGTGTTAGTGTATGCAGTGTGTGTGTTGTATTAGTGTATGCAGTGTGTGTGGTGTGTTAGTGTATGCAGTGTGTGTTGTATTAGTGGATGCAGTGTGTGTGTTGTATTAGTTTATGCAGTGTGTGTGTTGTATTCGTGTATGCAGTGTGTGTTGTGTTAGTGTATGCAGTGTGTGTTATGTTAGTGTATGCAGTGTGTGTGTTGTGTTAGTGTATGTAGTGTGTGTGTTATGTTAGTGTATGCAGTGTGTGTGTTGTGTTAGTGTATGTAGTGTGCGTGTGTTGTGTTAGTGTATGCAGTGTGTGTGTTGTGTTAGTGTATGCAGTGTGTGTGTGTAAATGTGCAAACTGGGGGGAGTGGTGGGCATTTTCCCAATTTTATATTACATTAAATTAAATGTTTCTCCCCCTCCCTGCTTACCTGTGTCCAGGGAGGGGGGAGATTCCATGATCCCTGGGGGTCCGGTGGCATGGGGGGCCCCCCGGCTCCCAGTTACTGCAGAGGGGGCCCAGCACACTGCTTCTACTCTTCTCTTCTCCTCTCTTCCAATAACTCTCGCGAGACCTGCGGAGCGTTGCCATGGTAACCGGGTCTCGCAAGAGTTATTAGAAGAGAAGAGTAGAGGCAGTGTGCTGGGCCCCCTCTGCGGGAGCCGGGGGCTATCTATGTGTGCAGAGAGGGAAAGTGGGGCCCGGGACTGCCAGAGCAGTCCGGACCCCCCAGGACGGCCGGGCCCGTGACAACCGTCATGGTTGTCAGCCCCTGATGGCGGCCCTGTGCAGCACACTAAAGTATTTCAAAGTTTTACAGTAATACCAAAAGGTTGCCCAGCCCTGGAATAGGGAAAAGAGTGACGTGGAAAGGGACACAATAGCTATTGTAATTAAGACAATGTCACCAAGGAAAGATAGATGTCTTTTCAGTCACCTCTTAAAAGAACACTCCAGGCACCATAAACACTACTGTACTGCTGTAATAGTCATGTTGCCAGAATAACCCTGGTGCCCTATAAGGCTAAGTAGTCATTTGCAAACAATTTGTCAACTTACCTGCGGTCTGCTGAGCTCCGATAGCTTCAGGGGAGGTGACATAAGCTTTGCACAAGAGCTTCCTTTTACCACAGAGGCTGTGAGTAGCACCTTGTGGACCACAGGTAAGTTGTCAAACTGTTTACAAGCTTTATTGGTGCTTTGATTGTTCCTTTAAAGGACTGGAAGCTAAGGTAATGTCTGATAGGATGAGGTAACACATTTCATAGGAATGCTCATTGAGAAATCCTGAAGATGAGAATTAGCAATGAGAGAATGAGCAGAGGACAAACAAAGGTGACTTGTAGAAGGATGGAACAAGAAGGTGTACGTATACTTGTTAATTAAAGAGGAAATGGAAGGAGGAATGGAATTAAGGGCTTTGTAAATTGTATTATCTTTTTTAACAGCATGTAGAAAATATCATTATTGGGCCATTAAAAAGAAACAATTAATGAAAATTGTTTAAAAAGCATCAGCAAGTACATTTAAAAAAAATCTTTATTTTCAGTGCAATAACAGTGGTACAGACACATTTGGATACGCCACAGCAGCATATGTATGAGACATAATAATTAACATGTCAATATAGAGACTTGGCTGAAACAAACATTGCACAATTTTTATATATAGTGGGTTGGGTAGTTATAACAAGTTGGCCATCTTTAATAATGGTGAATTCTAGGGCTACTTATAACGGTGCTTTGGTTCAATACACTAGTGGTGGTGTAGTAACGATACAGGGTTTTGCACTTGTAAGCCACCTGTCACGTTAAGTGGCGCTGGTAACGATGGGAACCTGGGCCGCAGTGATGCATACCTTTCAGCACTGTGTGTCGGCAGGTATAGGATCATTCTCTTTGTCATGTAAAACACTTACACCCTGTTCCAAATTATTATGCAAATTCTATTTAAGTGTCACAAAGATTAAATATTTTGTTTTTCAGTTTAACTCATGGATGGCATTGTGTCTCAGGGCTCTTTTGATCACTGAAAACATTCTCGGACACCTGTGATAATTAGATTGCGAGGTGAGCCCAATTTAAGGAAAAACTACTAAAGGAGGGTGTTCCATATTATTAAGCAGAGCACCATTTTCATGCAGCATGGGGGAAAAAAAGGATCTCTCTGCTGCCGAAAAGAGTGAAATAGTTCAATGCCTTGGACGAGGTATGAAAACATTAGATATTTCATGAAAACTTAAGCGTGATCATCGCACTATTAAGAGATTTGTGGCTGATTCAGAGCACAGACGGGTTCGTGCAGATAAAGGCACATTGAGGAAGATTTCTGCCAGATCCATGCATCGGATCAAGAGAGCAGTTGCTAAAATACCATTACATAGCAGCAAACAGATATTTGAAGCTGCTGGTGCCTCTGGAGTCCCACAGACATCAAGGTGTAGAGTCCTCCAGAGTCTTGCAACTGTGCATAAACCTTCTATTCGGCCACCACTAACCAATGCTCACAAGCAGAAACGGCTGCATTGGGCAGAAGAATACATGAAGACTAATTTTCAAACAGTCCTGTTCACTGATGAGTGCCGTGCAACCCTGGATGGTCCAGATGGATGGAGTAGTGGATGGTTGGTGGACGGCCACCCTGTTCCAACAAGGCTACATTGTCAGCAAGGCGGTGGTGGAGTCATGTTTTGTGCCGGAATCATGGGAAGAGAGCTGGTCGGCCCCTTTAGTGTCCCCAAAGGTGTAAAGATGACCTCTGCAAAGTATGTGGAGTTTCGGACTGACCACTTTATTCCCTGGTACAGAAGGAAGAACTATACTTTCTGTAATAAAATCATCTTCATGCATGACAATGCCCCATCTCATGCTGCAAAGAATACCTCTGCATCAATGGCTGCTATGGGGATAAAAGAAGAGAAAGTCATGGTGTGGCCTCCATCCTCCCCTGACACAATCCTATTGAGAACCTTTGGAGTATCCTCAAGCAAAATATCTGTGAGGGTGGGAGGCAGTTTACATCCAAACAGCAGCTCTGGGAGGCTATTCTGACATCTTGCAAACAAATTCAAGCAGAAACTATCCAAAAACTCACAAGTTCACTAGATACAAGACTTGTGAAGCTGCTATCAAATAAGGGGTCCTATGTTAAAATGTAACGTGACCTGTTAAAATGTTTAAAAAGTTAAAATGTTCTTATAAGTTTGATTGAAATAGCTTTTGATTTCAGTAAATATGCTGCAAACACAACAAATGACAATTTTCAGTTTTTTACAACCTATAAAGTGTTTTGAAACTTACTGTGTGTAATAATTTGGAACAGTGCATTGTAAGTTTATGTTTAAAAAAAAATACTGTTATCATTAGGAGGTTTGTTCAATAAAATTTGAATTGTACTCTTAATAGTTGATAACATGAGAATTATGCTGACTGTTAATTACATTAATTATTTAGGTAAATGAGAAAAATATAATTTGCATAATAATTTGGAACAGGGTGTATATCAGTGCTGCAGCGATGCATATGGAAATTAAAAGGAAAAGAACATAACATATATTACACTAACACAATTGTTGTAAAACATAAGCCGCTCTGTAACAGTGAGACCTATTGTAACCCAAAGCTGATTCGGAGTGTTAGTCTGGTTAGAAGGCGTCTATGTGAAGGTGAAGAGTAAGTCGGAGCATGAGTGTCTTTGCAGTTGCAGGTCTCGGCCCGTTGTGGCTACTTAATGAGGCTACGTGTCCATTATAAGTTAGACTCATGGTGTTGAGTGTAGTACTCCATTGTTTACTATACCCTTTGAACCTGGGGCACTAGAGGGGCGGGGGTATGTCATCGGAGCGCAGAACAACCGCCATAAGGACTTGGTTTGTATGTATTAACCTATTCCAACAGTATAATCTTTAAACTAAAATGAATAGAATGTGGGTGACTTGGCATGATAAAAACATAAACATTGTGGACTGTGTTTTGCTTGCTTGGATTCAGAATGCAGGGCTTCTTCCCTCTCCAGGCACGAAAGTGGAGATATCCTCAGTGTTTCTTGGGTGAGTGTTGGATAGTCCCTGTGTGTAACCCCTGTGAAGTGAGACCCAATGCTGACAGCAAGGCAGGGCCATCCGCTGGGTCTGAAGTCTTGTATGTTTTCCCCTCTTTGACGACCAACAGCGATCTGGGAGTCGACCATCTAAGTTAGTCCTGCGGTTTGGAGGAGTTTGGTGATGGGCTGCATTCCTTTGCGCCATAACAGAGTGGAACTACTTAAGTCCTGAAAGAAGGAGATATGGCTGGATTCAAACTCATATGGTGTTTTTCCTTTAAGGGTGGCTAGCAGGCCCATTTTGTCGGTTAAAGTATGGCACCGTAGGATGATGTCACGTGGCGCTGTGGTAGGGGCTTGCAGGGATTTAGCTATTCTGAAGACCCTGTCAAAGGAAAAGTGTTTAGCCTGCCTTGTTGGAATGAGGGTGGACACCAGTCATCTGATAAAGTGCGGCAGTTCTTCTAAGGATAGAGTCTCTGGAACTCCTCTGATTTTAATATTTTTCCTTCTGCCTCTGTCATCCAGTAGGCTGACTTGGTTAAGGATTGTAGCTTGGGTTGATTGCAGCTGTTGCATCTGGTCGTTAAGTGCAGTCAGGCCTTGTTTAAAGACAAGTACGTCCTCCTCATTAGTTTGGGTGCGTGCTGTCACTGTTTGTACCTCTGTTTTAAGTACTGCCAGGTCCACTTCCCACATTTGTCGGAGGTTTCGTTGGAGGGTAGCTAGCATATTTTGTATGTCTCCCTTAGTTGCAAGGGCTGTTTCCTCTGCCCTGTGTGGGGTAGTTCACTCTGCTTCAGTTGGAGCTTGGTTGTGGTGAGATTCCCCATCTTCTGCCTGTTGGGCCTGGGCTGTGGCTGGCGCTGGTGTTTGCAGCATCTGGTCTATGTCCCGTTGCGTCTTTGAGGTGCTTGGTGGCGGTTTCTGAGACTTTTGCCCCATCTTCTCTGCTGTGGGTGAGTCTGGGATTGGGTCGATCAGGCCAAGGTCACTCCACACCTGGGGAACCCAGTCCCCATTGAGTGGGAGGCCTCCCACGCGGTAGGCCTTGGGGCCGCAGCTGCGGGTTTTCTTTTTCGCTGTGTGAAAAAAAGGCATTGCCGGGTTGGTAAGGGATTGATGTGTCTGATATTTGGCAGATTTATTCCCAATCTGTCGGAGCTGTGAGATATGGCGACTGCTCAGGTGCGCTGTCAGGCTCCGCCCTACATTCTGTAATTAAAATTGTTTGCTTACAAACTAACCGTATATGGGAAGCAATATTAGAACAATTTACAATTACAAATGGTGTTCACATCAGATAGAAGCAGAAATAAAATAATTCACCTGGAGGTGTAATGTGTGAGCGCTGATGTGTATTCCCCTACAAAGCATTCTCTCCAGTCAAAGCATTTTTGAGTGTGGTTAAACATTCTTTATGATATTGCAACACCTATAGTGAACGAATTATGAAATTTAAAAAATAGGTATTGCAAGGGAGAGCTATCAGAAAATGCCAAATAGAGTTCAGAATATATTTGAAATAAAACAGGATGGTCCTAAGATCTTGAAAGTAATATCTATCTTTATTTAAGTATAATAAAATAAATAAAGTGATAAAAACAGAATAACAAATAACACTAACACATGACACCATAGCAGAGGGCTTTTCAAAGTGTTCACTTTGATGTTGTGAAACGTGTTAGTGTTACTTTTTTATAATTCTTTATTTTGGTAGTGCAGGTTACAGGTTATGTATGGTATAATGAGGAAATTCAATCAGGAGGTGAGACATAACCATATCTTACATTCCATTATCGTATAAGCAAAACATTAACATCCTGCACCATTTTTAATTTAAACGGTCATGTTCGTCTATGCTATTGGTAGGCCATATGGTGTGATTATTTATATTCTCTCTGTTGCAGGGTTTAATCACATTGTAATTATTAAGTGTACTAATAATTACAATCTACTTGCATCTGAGTTTGCTTAGGCACGGTTATAGTTTAGGACATTGCTGTCGTACCTCTGGCTGTGGTCTCCTCTGTGTGTTATGGCTAGCTGGTTGAAGGAGTGAGGGTAAATACATGCCACTTTGTATGGGTAGAGTAGAGGGTATGTGGTCTAGCTCTGACATATCTAGGTAAAGTTTAGTGTCGACCCCTAACCTGAGGAGGTCACAGGGAGTGAGGGGGGGGAGTTGTTAAGTCCTGTCCAGATTACGTAGGACTGAATACTGAGAAGTGCAGAACTGCTCTCATAAATGTAGTGAGGCATAAGTAGTGGGTCCCTGGCTACTTAAGGACGTCAAGGTGGTCGACGAAAACATCAAAGCAAAGCATATGAAAAAAACATTATAAACATCATAAACATAACTGTGGCAGACATATATGCATTAGATAAGATCTTATTAGGAATGGCAGTTGAGCCCGGTGGCTTTGTTTCAGTGTTGCTCAGGTCACCGCTGTTTTCCTAGAGCCGCTTCTGGGAGTAAACATGACCGATCTTTTTGCGTCCCATATGTGGGCTGTGGGGGTGCCTCTTGAACTCCAGTGTCTGATTAGAGTCCCAGAGCCTAAAAAAAGGCTGGAGCTCCAAAGATGGAGGTGAGCTTTAGGATAGTGTCCTGGTGGGTAACTGTTTGGGTTCTTGGGATCAGCCAGCGATAGTCCACTTTTGCTTGTTGAAGTTGTGTGGTTACGGTGTTCAGTGACTTTCTCCATTGCAGTGTACTTCTTGTGATGTCTTGGAAAAAGGCGAGCCTGGATGACTCGAAGTCCAGTCTCTGATTGCTGTGAGAATATGTAGTTTGTCTAGAATAGAGTGACAGCAGACTATTACATCCTGTGGGGCCGTAGCTGGCGCCTCTTTTGCTTTATTGATGCAAAAATGCCCATCGAATTTGACTTTCTTCGTCTGGGTGTGGGGCAGCAACGTTGCCAATAGCCTCCGTAGATAGTGAGGTAATTCAGTTAGAATTGTGTGTGTGTGTGTGTGTCAGTATGTCTGTGTGTGTATGCCAGTATGTCTGTGTGTGTGTGTCAGTGTGTGTGTGTGTGTGTGTCAGTATGTCTGTGTGTGTGTGTCAGTGTGTGTGTGTGTGTGTGTGTCTGTCAGGCATGTCCGTTGTGTGTGTGGGCTGCCAGTATGCCCTGTGTGTGTGTGTCAGTGTGTGTGTGTGTGTGTGTCAGTATGTCTGTGTGTGTAATATGCCAGTACAATCTGTGTGTGTGTGTGTCAGTGTGTGTGTGTGTGTGTCAGTATGTCTGTGTGTGGGCGCGCTAGTATGTCTGTGTGTGTGTCAGTGTGTGTGCCTGTGTGTGTCAGTAGGTCTGTGTGTGTGTCAGTATGTCTGTGTGTGTATGCCAGTATGTCTGTGTGTGTGTCAGTATGTCTGTGTGTATGCCAGTATGTCTGTGTGTGTGTGTGTGTGTGTCAGTATGTCTGTGTGTATGCCAGTATGTCTGTGTGTATGCCAGTATGTCAGTGTGTGTGTGTGTGTGTGTGTGTGTCAGTATGTTTGTGTGTATACCAGTATGTCTGTGTGTGTGTATGTAGGTATGTGTGTATGTGCCAGTCTGTCTGTGTGTGTGTGTCAGCATGTCTTTGTGTGTCAGCATGTCTTTGTGTGTCAGTATGTCTGTGTGTGTATGTAAGTATGTCTGTGTGTGTATGTGTGTGTCAGTCAGTATGTGTGTGTGTAATGTCTGTGTGTGTATGTATGTATGTGTGTGTGTGTGTGTCAGTGTGTGTGTCTGTGTGTGTGTCAGTATGTCTGTGTGTGTGTGTGTCAGTGTGTGTGTGTGTGTCAGTATGTCTGTGTGTGTATGCCAGTATGTCTGTGTGTGTGTGTCAGTGTGTGTGTCTGTGTGTGTGTCAGTATGCCTGTGTGTATATGTCAGTATGCCTGTGTGTGTGTGTGTCAATGTGTCTGTCAGTGTATGTGTCTATGTGTTTTAGTATATCTGTCAGTGTATGTGTTTGTGTCAGTATATCTGTTAATGTATGTGTCTGTGTATGTATGTATGTCTGTGTGTGTGTCAGTATGTCTGCCAGTATATATTTGTGTGTAGTGACTTTGTGTGTCAGTATGTATCTGTGAATGTTTTAATGTCTGTCTGTGTGTGTATGTGCCAGTACGTCTGTCAGTGTGATTGCGGGTTGGACGTAATTGGGGGGTGAGGCAGTGGCAGGGACAGGGCCCATGGGGCCCAAGAAAATGCATTGCCCAGGGTCCTAATCATATTATAGACGGCCCTGGCGAGGTAGATTCATGTCAGCATCAAACATCAGCTCCATTTCTTTTATTAGCTGCCTTATGTATCTCTTTGTGGCAGGTGCTAGGTCATCCCCTGCAGCCTGAGGCTCTGGAGGAGGCTGGGTGTGATGGGAACTGACCCGTCCCACTGGGCTCAGCTCTGGGCCCTGGTGGCTGGGTTCCGGGTCAGGGTCGTATTGTATTCTAATCTATTACTGCTATAAATTCATAAAAATAATTAATAAGACTATTTAAGAAAATGGGTCTCTGAGTTATCATGATAAAATATTCTAGCCCAATCTTTTCCCATATATTAGCTATCTAGGAATTTCTCTAATTTAAATAAAAAGCTCACAGCTTTTAATATCCACAGCAGAAAATTAATTTTTTCTCAACATGATGCTTAGAACAGAAACTACTTACTGTGAATATTAATAATATTTTTTCCTCAAAGGGATACACAAAAAATGGATTTAGCACCCATTTTACAGCTGATATTGAAATAATAGATTAAAAAAGGGGGAAAAAGGACATTCTGACCCTCCTACCCCCACGTCAAAAGACCTTCTTTTTGTATAATTTTCCTGAATACTCACCTACCTACCTGCAGTGCCTCTGATATTGTGTCAATAAACCTTGGTGTTTATATAGGAGAAGTACTAAATATAAGCATATATACAATGCCACATACACTTATTTTCCTTTCAAGTTACTGAAAAACAAATGGGTGAGAACTGCTTGCACAAGTGGCTAGAGGTTATTAAAGTGTTGTGTATATCTCAGACATCCCAACATGCAAAAATGCATTTTAGGGAGTCGGCTTCACAAGCTACTATGCCCCCCCCCCCCAAAACACACACGCACACTAACCCCTCTCCCCCCTCCCCCCAGCCCACCAACACAGACAGACACACAGATACATACACTCAGATACACACTGACACATATTGGCATGCACACAAGTCATACTTTTTAGTTTTGCAGCCACCCTCCTATTACCATACCTTTGTGTTCAGGAGAGTGGCTTGCTTGGAGTTCTGGTGCTATTTCAGAAACAGCTTGGGCTCGAACCCAACGGAAAACGTTATGACTCCTACACTGACGAAGAGGGAGATATATGTTACGACATATTCCCACCATTTTGTGTTATACCCCGTCCTCTGGTCTAAACCCATGAACAGCATATAGATGATGGTATCTGGGATCTCTATTAAAGTATAGGTAGAAACAAGCACATGTTGCACAGTCAGGTAGTCATGCTTCCTAACCAGGACCGCCATCAGAGAGGTATAACCCTAACACATGTAAGGGGCCTGGTCCCTCACCAATGAGTTGTTACTATACCGTAAGTATGTGTGACAGCCAGTCAAGTTAAGTCAGTTAAAGGGGCATGGTCTATCATTGGGTACTGTATTAACGGACTTTACTGACTGTACCTCTTCATTCCTGAATGGCAGCGCTGGGAGGAAGTGATGTCAGATTCTTTGGCGAAGCTGGAGCCTGCAGCCCAGACTCCAAAGTGCTGTACCAACCTGATCTCCAGTGGACCCAAGGAAGCTACAAAACGGTAATTAACAAGGAGGCTGACTATGTAAAACAGTTTAAAGGGGCACTGTACTACCTAAACACAAAATCAATAAAAATCACTGTTTAGTAGATACACTCCCAATGAAAATGTACATGTATTTAATTCTGATGGTTGCCCTGTAAAGTAAAGTGCTGATTCCCAGCACCCCTTCCTGACAGTCACCTGGGGGATATAGCCCACTGCCCCTAAGTGGCCAGGCAGGGAACTAAACTACTAATATTTTGTTTTATAATAGGAGGCTGCTTTAAAAAAAATGAGAAAAAAATACTATGTGTTTGCCATTTTAAAAGCTGTGGAGGCCTGGGGCTAAAGAGCCTCACATCTGGGGCTTCAGCTTCAAAACCCCCCCTCCCAGCAACACCTATGATCTTTGTGTACTGTAATACTGAATAGTTATTGTGTTCTACTTGTAATGTATGTTTTCTGAAAACTAATTTGATAAATATTAAAAAGAAAAACACACACAACATATGGGCATTCTAATTGTACAGCGCTATGGATTTTGCTGGCGCTATATAAGTAATAAAATAATAAAAATAATAATGGCAAAATCTCAGCTTAAAAATCTGTAGAAAGCTCTTTTATTAGTTTCTCACCATGCCTTTCCTAACACCATAGGTCCTACTTGTGAGCCTTGTCAGTAAGTAAGTACAGGTTTGTAAATAATCCAATACCAATTATAATTAACATGTTTTGATTATTGAATCCCTCACACCTTTCACAAATCACAGTTTACATTAAATCTTGCAGTCTGCTGTTTCTCATTTACTTATATCACCAAGGTATGGGCAACTAAGCTGTTTTGGTCTGGGTTATGCAGCTATCTGTTTGGGGAATAAATAAAAAAAAAAAAAACATTGATGGCCATTCCAACACTTATTACTGTTTACTGAAAAGATTAAAATTTTCTGGGAATTTCAATTTCTTGTGTGAAAATTTGTATTTAAGTTTTTGGTCATTAAACAGGGATATAATTTGGAGAAAATGGGTATTGGCAGTATAAAGCGATATGTAGAGGTGGAAAGTGGGTGCATGGGGAGCAGCTCAGGGTAGGTACTGGGGTATCTCTGGAGCAAAACACCATAGCACCATAGCAATTTTGTCCCCTTCTTCCCCTCCCCAACAAACTCCTTCTCACCACAGGTAATATAATATCACACACCACACGTTTCCTGTCGACACCAATTTGAAAAGAAATAAAGATTTGTTTAACCATTAAACATTAAATTGAGGTAAACTTGAAAAGAAATGTAAAACCACCAAAAATAAAAAATTAAAAAATATCTCTATCTCCAATACTATTTTAGTCTAAATTTTGCAACTTAGTTGGAATTGGATAATTTTCTAAATCTAGAGCACTTACATTACATGATATGAGGGATTAAATGACCCAGAGCCCACCTGTCAGATGACAACAATTGCATGGAAGAATGAAAGGAGTTTTCCGCACCTCAGTGCCATTAATCCTTTATTTTCAACCATCTTCTTTGTGTTTTCATTGGCTCACCCTATTAATGTGGTCCTTATCCCCTCTCTCCTTGCCTCTTCTGATACCACATTTCCTGTGTGCAGTTTATTTGCAATTTTATGCAATCACCATTTCTCCACCACAGCCATAATCTCGATACCCATTGATATTATTCCTTAACCACATTTCCTATTCTCATATGTCTCACAAAGCCATATTCACCATCCACATTGTCATATGCACACATGATTATACATGCCTTTTCTACAGCTTTATTCCTCTGCAGCCACACCTTGTTTTGATAATTCTTGTTTGGAACAAGATCAGGATCACTTGTTTATTGGTGAGAAATCCTGGTGAACAAACCTGCCCAGTTAGACACTTAGGATATGTAGTAGGTGATCTGGTTTTGCGTGGAGGCATTGCATAAAAGACACATGGATGGGTGTTGGAAGCATAGCAAGAGAGACACAGTTAGGGTATATTGAGAGAGGCACAAGAGTAGGGGACATGGGGAAGACATAAGCTAGACATAGACGTGTGCCGGTGTGGCTGGGCACACCCTAATGTTTAGTTAGTTTGCTATGTGAAAGGGTTAATGCTGTAATGGACTCAAATCCCCTCGGTTCTCGATCCCTCGGTCACCATAATCAATGTTGATGGAGAATCATTGTCAACAATAAGACACGGACAACAGGATAGTTGACAAGACTCTCAAATGAGTGTATTCCAGAGCTGGCTTTTATACATAGTTTGCTTACATTAGTCATGGTATATGTAAATACAGTACAGACTATAAGATTTATTACTTCCTTATATTACATGTTATTCTGACAATGGAAAGATAAGCTTTTGCATACGTCTGGGGAAAAGTATCCTGAAATCGGAATGGGCAAGACATCCTAAGATTTTAGCATTGTCTTACATCCTATAGAAGAAATACCTTAGTCTGTCACAGTCAGCATATTATGTCGTACATTGAGTTTAACTATTTCATATCCTTTCAGTCAGCAATAATATTTATAAACCTTATAAAAGCATAAAATACATATGAACACGTTAACTATTTCATATTCTTACATTCCCCTCTTTGAGCAATAAAAAAATTGCTCATCTTATCGATAAAATCTTACCAGGACAGAGAAACTTCCACATGGTATTTTCAGGGGTGCTAGTCACTCCCTGCGGGACTTTCATTAATTTCTTCACCTCGATTCCCATGTGGTAATTCCTAAGGCCCAGTTTAAAGATGGGTTGATACCCTCCAGTGGCAGAGAGGAGAATTTCTAATTGTTTCTGTTCTGCATTATGGATTAATTTCTGTACTCACTTCCTCAATGTACAACTAAGGGGACAGTTATATAAAATCATACACAATAAAATCAGGACTATAATAACAAAAGGATAGAAGAATGATTTCATTATCTGGGATCCAGTAGGGGACCAACCAGTAAAGCATTGTACCAATGATGGGCTAAATCATTCTGAATTTGTGAATTCACCTTAAGGAGTTCTCCTTTTAGGATATGTGTGGCTACCTGTGTGTGTTATCTTTGGGAAAAATATAGTCCCCTGTGTATGTGGGTGCCCACCAGGTTAAATTCTTGGCAAAAAGATCATAAACTGGTACTGGTAATGTGTTAAATTGACAAGCTAATTTAACATCTTTTGATGATGTATGATATAATGTAAAATAGCATGAGCATGAAAAATGTGAAACATTACCAGTTAACCATCCATTGCATTTAGTGGATTGTGGTTTTAGAATTAACCATTCATTATCTGTGAGGTTACGCTTTCCTCTAATCTTCTCTAGTTTAGGAATCATTAGTGTGTTTTCTAATGCCAATCCTTGTTGTTGTATCCATAAATACCTGATGGCACAAGTACTCCAGTTACTTAGACCTGTAGTGAATTTCATAGTTGCAACAGTTAAATTATCTAAATAATTATACATTGATTTATCTAAATCCAATCCTGTAACCTGTGATTTAACAACAGTTGGAGCCCAGTTTGCAGTAGCATGGAAACCAGTCCCTATATGCATGCTGGCTGTGTTTAACTTATTCTTGAGGGTCTCTATATCTATAACTATTTAGTATATCCATAGTGGTTCCAGCACCATCTAACAGTGTGTCATACCATTCCCTTTTCTGCCTTTTGTTTGCTGTGTTACATATTGTTACAACAGGAGTAGTGATTTTTAATGACACATGTACAGCTTGTAAGAAGGCAGTTGTATTAACACATGTGGATGGAATAGGTGTGTGTGTGTCGTTGTTGACTTTTGGTTCTATGGTAGAGGATAAAGGACAGTAATAAGGTGTAAAAATATAAGGTAGTGTATAGTTCTCAATTGTAGTGTCGTTCATAATGACTAACATTTGTCCCCTTCTCCGATTAATGATACCAGTTATATAATCATTATTTAAAGTAATAAGGCCTGTCTGTTTACATTGATATGCAACCTTAACTGTGCACATTTCTGCGTTATAAGATCTAACAATTTTCTGTGAACCTTTAAACAAACATAATGCATCGGTTTCATTAGCTGTGGACACATTTGATATGGGTAACTGGAACTTATAAGGGTTACTATTTGTCCAATTCATCCAAATGCGTTCAGTCAATGAATGATTGCATATTACAAGCTGATAGAAAGGTGGTGGAGAAAGGTTCTTGAGGGGGCGTGTGTGACGAATGCTAGATGAGGGGCTAAGGCCTAATTGGGCTGGGGGTATTGAAGAATTGTTCATCATGTCAGAGTCTTTTTCCAGAAACAAACAGGTTTCAAACTTGCCATTGACTTGTACTCATAATGGCATTCAAGGAACAATATCAGAGGGAGTATAACAACTTCAGAAAGCATAGCGCACAACATAATCTTGGTCTCAGGTACGTATGATCCTCTCAATCTACGATATGGTGTAAAAGCCATGATGCTTCGCTGAGGAGAAATTCTTCTGTTTCCGAGCGAGGAGTGGTGTTGTCTTCCTTGGTTCCCCTCTTTGGACACAGCTTCACTTGGGATGCGTGAATCCAGATGTCATGGGAATCTGTGAGGACAGCGGTTATGGGTACAGCAATCACAGTAGCAGGTGGTCCAAAAGGGTATCCTCCTTTCTTGGTCCTGTTCAGCTGACGGATATACACCTTGTCACCGGGCTGGTATGGATGAGTAGGTTCCTGTGACGGTAAGGGAAAACTGCGAAGAAACATTGTCATACATACGATTCGGTTTTATCAACAATTCCTGTACATATTGTTCTTGTATTAGCTGTAAATCCCCAGACATTATAACAAGCAGTTCCCTGGCCCAGGGTGTGGGAAAAGGTTATCCCATCAGAATCTCAAATGGAGATAATTTAGTCACCTTGTGGGGATTCATTCTTATCTCAGCTAAAATAGCTGGTAGATATCTAGTCCAATTTACCCATGTTCCTGGGTAAATTCTGGGCTTTTCCTTAATAGTCCTATTCATCCTTTCAACTACCCCTGTATTCTGTGGATGATAGGGTATATGAAACTGCCAGGTAACTTGCAAGAATTTAGCAAGTTCCTGGGCAACCCCACTGGCAAAAACCGGGCCATTATCAGAGCCAATCTACAGAGGGCAGCCATACCTGGGAATAATTTCAGTAACAATAATCTTCACTAGCATCTTCCCTAGATGTCACAAAGGCCTCATGCCATCTACTAAACTGATCAACTATGACCAGTAAGTATTGCTGTTTCTTACCAATTTTGGATACATGAATAAAATCAATCTGTAAGTGTGTAAAAAGAGCAGCGTTCACACGATCTTACAAAAGACTGTACATGCTGCCTGAGATTCCTAATATAAAATGAATTCATGAAGAATTGAATGGTGCTTGCTATGTGCCTGACTGATGAAAATAAAGCAGCTTGCTTCAAGTATGCCTATTCTTCAAGTATGCCTATTCTCCCCTCTTTAGCGAACAGATCATTTTGATCTTTCTCTAAACCTTGTTTAATCCAAAAAACAGATTGTGGGTATTTAAAAAAAGAATCTCATAACCACTTAATTGCTGGGCTGTCATGTGTTGTGTGGTGAGATTTGTTATCAGCTGAGTGACCTGGTGACTGGCATGAAGTATTGTAGGATGCCCTAGTGTGTTAGTAGTAGCAGTTTCAACAGCCATTGCACATGCTATCAATGCTCTGAGACACGCCGGCATACCCTGTACCAGAGCTCGAACTACTTTGGAAAAGAATGCTATGGGACGCATACCGCCTCCTTGCTCTTGTGCACAGACTGCGGCCATGGTTTTACAATTGTCCCAAGCATACAAATGAAATGGTTTACAATACACAGGTAGTCCTAAAGCCTGGGTTTGCACAATAACAACTGTAAGGGCAATATATGCAGCTAGCATGTCTGGTGACCAGCAGACATTTTCAGGGCTGTCAGAACGTACAGCCTCCCTTAGGATTGAGTCATAATGGGAGCATTCAGGGATCCATTGGTGGCAGTAATTAATCATGCCGAGGAAGGTGAGCAACTACTTCCGAGTAGTGGGTGTAGGAATCCTCTGAATGACCTCAATACGTTTTGGACTCAATTGTCTGGTGCCTGAAGCCAGAACAAAACCTAAGTATTCAACCTTTGATTTACACAATTGCATTTTGTGTTTAACAACCTTGTGACCTACAGTTGCTGACAGTATCCACAGTGCTTGCCTCATAGCTAGGGCTACATAACAACAAATCATCAACATTTTGCAAAAAGGACGGAACCATGACCGGTGGTCCATGTTTTTTAGAGTATGTTGGAGTACCAACGAATAAACAGCTGGGGAATCCACATAGCCTTGGGTAAGCGTGTCCAGGTAAACTGACAGCCTTCAAAAAGTAAAAACCATAAGTAGCTGTGTCTCTTGATCAATAGGTATAGAAAAAATGCATTACTTAAATCAATGACAGTGAAGCAAGTGGCATCATGTGGAATGGCTGTAATGAGGGATGTCACGTCAGGGACAATGGGTGAAATGGGCACAATTAAACTATTCAGGGCTCTAAAGTCCTGAACTAAGCGATATGCTGGCCAGTGGTGTTGGGAGTGGGTCTGGTGTTGTTCTTGCCTACAGGGCATATTTTGAGAATTGTGGGGTTGTTGGGGTGTGTGGGGTTTCCTGGGGTTTCCTGGGGTGTGGACACTCATTCCTCCAGTGGCCATATTGTCCACAGTTGAAACAAGTGTTCCTGTCTATTCCTCCTTGGTTACCCCTGCCCCTATAATCCTGATTTCCCTGTCTCCATCCCCTTGCCCCTCTTTGACCACCCCTTCCACAGGCTTTATGTGCTCCATCCCATCCACGCTCTCAGCCTGTGTAGGTGGACAGTGTTGCAATCCCTGAGCATAATAAGCAACCTTACTTTCCTAAATCTTTTCTTAATTCAAAACAACCTGCATTTTCCTTTTCTATAACCTTGGTAAGAAACTCTGAGCTATCCAAATTGGCCCAGTCTGAAATCAACTGTTTCACAAGCAAAGAATACTGTGGCAACATATTACCAAGGCATGACTGTATTTTAAAGAGATCTATATCATCTCCAGACATCAAACCTGCCTCATCCTTCCAACACTTGTAAAATTTCTTTACAAAAATCATATTACCAATCTCTTCCTTTGCATCTTGCTTATATGCCAAAGCAGTGAATATAGACTGCTTATTCTTCCATAATCCCAACATTTCAGCTTCCACCTTGTTCCAAATTTTAGCACATCTTACTGAAGTACTAAGCTCATAATCACCAATTCATTTCAAACCATATAACTCATACTCAGCATCCAATGTAATATTACACGTCATCTCACAAAGCAATATCTTTGTAGAAACACATAATGGGTACCCAGCAGATAGGCCAATACAGAAATCACATTTATGGGCACACAACTACACACTCTGTCTCCCTCCTAGGAAACACGGATAGACACAATATAAAAGCAATCTTAAACTAACACCTCCAAATCTCCAACTATTCTTGGCCAAAACGCTAGTATTCAACAACTAATAAAACAGTTATTTGCTAGGTTATTTGGCTGTCATTCTTATCAGTATCACTAGACTGTGACAAACTGATTCACATATAATTTAAAACAATACAGCAACATATAAATTAAACCACTTTCAAGTTAAACTGCACACTTATCACACATTATAACAATCACCATTTACACAGAATAAACAGTTAACAGCTGTATTCAGAACATATTATTGGAAGGTATACCAATTTTAGTTTAGATTTATTTTAGGGATTCTTATGTATACATTTTCTTAATTAACTTCATTACTTTAATCTACTATAGTATTATATATAAAGAAAGGATCCATTTATATAGCGCGCTCATAACTCAACTATTTGTATAAAACTTCCATTAATTAATCTGAGATGATGCTGCATCAACTTAAATCTTATAGAAATTGAACAAACATCTGGACCAGATTAAACAGACATGGTTTCACCTGAATCTTTCAGAACTCTCAGAGACTTAAAAATTTATACTATACCATGTTTTAAAGGCATGGCAAACCTTTAGACCGGTCAGTCTCCAAGAGCCCTTAGTAACACAGGTAAAAACCTTTGTCCATGATGTCTGATTCAGGCTATATACCACAATTTAAAATAACACATAATGTGAGACATAGAAGACACAAGCAGTAGTTATTACACTGGATCATTTAAAAGGAACCTGTTGCAATAAAAAGGTTAGTTTACAGTGCAAAATAAAGCATGTGTTGGACCGCTGAAAATGTAAATGTTGCTCTGTTATTTTCAAACAAAAATTATATTTACAGTATGGATCCTTTGCAACAAACACACAGGGCAGGGAAGATGTGCTGATTGGTGTTTCTATACAATTAATCCCATATGGGGAATTAACTTTCAAATACTAATGAAGTGACTTTTTGTCTCAGTTATAAAATATACTGAGCTCATCATGCAAACAATGCAACACATTTACACTATCCCACTCTCATAATAAGTGTAGTGGGCTTATAGTATTTTTAAAGCAACAATCATACCAGGCACATAGATCCCATGTGAAATAACTTACAATAAAACAGAGTAATAAACTTATACTTCTATGCGACAGAAAGAATAAAGTAAAAAGATTTAAGTAGGTCTATCAGGTACAACCTGTGAGTCATTTCTTTTCTAATATACAGTACTGCTATCTTGCAGAAAGATAAGTCCTGCGCTCACTCCCATCACTACTGGGCAGCAGCAAGGACTACAGTACACATCAGCCCCAATATATGGTAAAAACCAAAGAAAAACAAGTTACCTGCATTCTCTCCTTAATCCCTATGTATTTTTAAAACCTCCATTTGTTTAAAAGTACTGCTATCTTATATATACACATATACATATACACACATATATACATACATATATTGGTCACTCAGGACCTGAACTCACATTTACCATACTGCTGACTCAGAGTGGGGACACTACTAACTTACCAAAGTGTGTCCCCAATATAGACAAACAATCACCCACAAGGAACACTTAAGACAAACAAAGGTGACCGGGAGAAAGAGAAGTTTGGGTTATACTTATAGATCTATAAACCGTGCTCCTCAGAACACCTATAGTCTTAATAAACCGGAGACCTCTTCTGGTCTCAAAAACCTGTATCTACCTGAGATACCCTGTATCTATCTTAGATACTAACCTGGGTTACCAAAACAATATATATTTAGACCAAATGTCTAATAAACCGGAGACCTCTTATAGTCTCAATATAAACCGGAGACCTCTCATGGTCTCAATGTAACTAGAGTCCTTACACCTTTCCTATCTACTGGATACAGACTTACTGAACCAAAGGGGGGTCATAGACAATCAGCGTCAAATAAGACACAAAAAGGCTACTCACCGCAAATGGTTTTGCTGATCCATCCATCCCACTTCTAGACACCAAGCTGAAAGGGTTAATGCTGTAATGGACTCAAATCCCCTCGGTTCTCGATCCCTCGGTCACCATAATCAAAGTTGATGGAGAATCATTGTCAACAATAAGACACGGACAACAGGATAGTTGACAAGACTCTCAAATGAGTGTATTCCAGAGCTGGCTTTTATACATAGTTTGCTTACATTAGCCATGGTATATGCAAATACAGTACAGACTATAAGATTTATTACTTCCTTATATTACATGTTATTCTGACAATGGAAAGATAAGCTTTTGCATACGTCTGGGGAAAAGTATCCTGAAATCGGAACGGGCAAGACATCCTAAGATTTTAGCATTGTCTTACATCCTATAGAAGAAATACCTTAGTCTGTCACAGTCAGCATATTATGTCGTACATTGAGTTTAACTATTTCATATCCTTTCAGTCAGCAATAATATTTATAAACCTTATAAAAGCATAAAATAAATATGAACACGTTAACTATTTCATATTCTTACATTATGTTTTTGAAGAAAATTGTTATTTACACTTTACCAAAGCAATACTTTGAATATTAGTATTTTGTTAATTAGTTTAATTTAAGTAAAGTTTAAATGGTAAATTTTCTTTGGATGCACACCTTAATAGAATTCGCTGCGTACACCTATGACATTAGGTAGACACTTTGGGATGGGGGTTGAGGCAAGGGGTAAGGTCAAAATGGGAAGAGACTATTATTGTATTGGGAAAAACAGAAACCGTTGAGAGGATGGTATCATGGAAGTATGAGGAGACACACAGGGTTTAGGAGCTACACATAGATAAAGAGACAGGAAACTAGATGCGTACGTAGTAATTTATAGTGGTGGAGGGTGTGAGACACATGTAGGAGGCATGGGGAGGAACAAGAGAAGATGAAGATGGAGAAAAACACAGGAGGAGATATGCACCAAGGGAAATTGGGAAGTGGAGTACAAAGCATGCAGTGTCATGATGTACAGGGTATTGTGGAAACTGTAGGATCGTGGAAGGAGGATTATTGGCTGTGGCGGTAGCAAATAAAGAGAAATATGAGTGGGAATAATTTATTGAATCCCTGTGTTGTCTTTGGATCCAGACAGCACAATGTCAACCATGTCAACCAGTGGTTTCTAATTGTCACCAGAAAACCAAGATGGCATTATTCTATATTACATATATATTTAGGTTAGGGCTCGTGTGTTACAGTCCCACATGGCAGCTGTTTTAGCTGCCACCATTACAATGGCGGTAGGAGCCGCTCACTAATTTTGAGCAGATCGGAAGATTCTTTATGGGGATAACTGCAGGCATGACATTACTATCCATCATCTACTCATTGAAATAACAGACTGATCATGCTATATCTATCTATCTATCTATCTATCTATCTATCTATCTATTTACCTCTGCCTGTACTCCATGCATGGTACCCACAAAGTTTAGTGCAGCACTTGGTTATACATGTTCTGGTAAAAGAAGAAAGGAAGACAGTAGCGCCAATGTTATATTTTACTCCTAGAAATGCATAAAAATAAGATAAAAATAGAAATGATATAAGAGTCAAATGAAATATAGGCAGGATACCAGAAATACCAAGTAAAAGCATAAAAAGTCAAATATAAAAATGTCCACAATAATGTCCAAAAATATAAAGTGCAACTTGCAAGGGAACAGGTCAGGTCACATGAAAGGTATTCTTCTTGTGTAAAACAATCTTGGGTCAGAGGTGACTTTCAATTTGTGTAGGCGTATATATAAAAAGAAGAAAACAGAAAAAAAAAATCCAATAGTGCAGAATATCCCATTCAACATTCTTGAATAAAATTAAATAGAAATGTGCTCACATTTACCAGAGCTAAAAAAAAAAACAGATCTAGTATACAAAGCGTAGAGCGGTATAATCCCCACTTCTCGGATATTTGAGTGGATGCTGTTGGCAGATATCTCAGCAGTATGGCAGCAGTATGACCCAAAAGAAAAAGCAAAACAAAGAATAGTGTTCTCTGTATGTACTGAAGCAGGAGAATAAAAAGGTGAAACTTACTCACATTTTATTGAACGGGTTAACCGCTCAATGGAAAAGGCGCAGGTGGTGTGATCCCTACCCTGGATTCTTTGGTAAGGTCCTTACTTTTCACTGCCCCTCCACCTCCAGTGCTTTGGGCAACAAATAATGAAAGCTATGTGTAAACTGATTTTACACATGGCTTTTATGATTTGTTCTGGGATGCCTAAGATTAAATTAACTCACTAGTTTGCAACTCTTCCTTACTGATATGACAGATAAGGTGACGAATGGGGAGACCATATCCCTTTCTCCTTAGTACTCAGCATACCAGTAATGAGAGGATGACATAATTTATGGGGACAGCCATGACAGCATCTGAAAAGGGAGCTCTAGCAAGTGTGTCTTTGTGTGTGACTATGTGACATTCATTCCTGGAGTTTATTTTGTCTCCAAACCCCAGGGTATTAGTTATGTATGCTGTCTCATGGGTTGTTACTAAAATCTGAATAGAAAAATATAGATAAAAATAGTACTCTTAGCTATAGCAATAGCTTGGCTTTTCCAGCCTCAGTATTATCATTTGGATTATAATTCACAACAATTTGAAGTTTGGTAAAAAATAAAACACCTGTACATATTTTTCATTATAATGGATGCACCAAAGTAATTTAGTGCTTGTCTGTCATGGTTTTCTATACTCCACAGTCCCTACATCATTTGAGTTTATATTGTTAAATTTAAAGTAAAAATAGAAACAAGCTTCAAGGTTTTAAGGCATCTTGTTTGACAAAATATAATTGTATGAAGCGAAAATTTTACAAACACAATACACAGTTTAAATATTACGCAGATTTTAACAGTGTTATCGAGGGACTTTATAAAGCAGAGGTTTTAACCCTAGGGCTATTGCAGATATTACAGGGTCTGTTTAGCTACGACTGGTGCATTGCAACTCATCAGACGCTGCGGCAGGGGGAGTCTCAAGTTTTGTGTCTGGAGAAAGGGAACTAAACACTGAGAGTAGTGTATGAATGAGACATCAGGGCAAGCAAAAGGACATTGTGTCATCCTGTCACTACCTTGGCCACCTATCTGTGGGCATGAAACTCCATATGACTGGGAGGGATGAACCTGTTACACTACGACAGACACCCTGCCTTTAAAGAAGCCGAGAACAGCAATGCACTTCTCATTACCGAGAGGTTCCACAGCAGCTCAGGTCCAATGAGTTATCTGTGCATATGCTCTGCAACATTGGTGGCAAAAAGGTATCCCTCGGTCATTGCAGAACTGCAACTCCAATGATGCTTTGCCAGCCACCCTTGGACACTCAGCTAAGAGATAATTAAAATAAGATTCCAAGGGAGCTCATACAGAAACAAATAAAGGCTTATTTAAAGCACTATATAGTGTGGGGCAATCAAGTGAGGAATGGCAATGATCAGAGCAGGAGGAGACATGTTGATAATGTATTTAAACATTTATATAGTCACAAGTGACATGGTGTGCTGAAATAGTGGGAGGGATATCATATTGAGTAAGTGCTGAAAAAATGAAAAAATAAGTGAGTTAAAAAGGAAGTAAAAGCTGCAAAGGGAGGAATAGGAGTGATAGCATGAAGAGAGCGGAAGGAAGGCAGCAGAGGTGAGGCATTTAAATGCTCAGAGCAGGGCAGGGGAGGCAGGGAGCTGGCTGAGCAGCTGGGAGGTGCCAGGATCAGGGGGGAGGCGGATCATGTGCTCGGAGCTCTGTAACACAGGCACTCAGTGGAGGAAGCAGCCCGGGACAAGCAGGGCTGGGGAAGAAGTGCAGCCGCACTCTGCAAACAGGGGATGCTTCAATCACCATCACTACCCCGGACCAGTGTGGACCAACCACTGCCACCCGCCATTGGTGCTCACAGGATACCACAGCCTGGCATCCTCCTGCCAATAGTACCAAGTACTCGTGGGGTTATCCAAACGACGCATCTACTTGTGATGTAGTGCCATGCCTGTTTGTACATGGATATTTACATTATCTCAGTGCCCTATAGTGTCTGTCCATGCATACCTTCGTAGCGATATACGCCGCACTTGGAATCTTTGGAATTATATATTTGTATAATATTTTATTGTTAATGTTACAATTCTTATTTTAGAATTGTAGGGGAAAACACTTGCTGCTTACTGTTGCTGCTGTTTTTGTTTGATTTTTGTAGTTTTTTTTGTATTATTATTTGTTTGTTTTTTGGTGGGGTTTGAGGATGGGGGGCAATCTTGGGTGCCATAGGTCTATCCCTAAGGACCCATCTGATCTATGTCAGAAGAACCGCAAGTACAGTGCAGCCTGCAACTTCAGCAACATCCTGGTGAGTCAGGAGAGGCTGAATATCAATACAGCTACTGAGGAGGAACTAATGACCCTTCCAGGGGTGACCAGGCAGGTGGCACAGAACATAGTGGAGTACAGGGAGTACATTGGAGGGTTTAAGAAGGTGGAGGACCTTGCACTGGTCAGTGGGGTTGGTGCTGCCAAGTTGGAACAGGTTAAATTTGAAATCTGTGTCAGTAGCAAAAGTGGCTCTGCCCAACATTCACCCAACTCGCTGAAGAAGGACTTAGAACATGGGCACCATGGCCAGCACTTAAGTGCAACAAGGGTGAACATTAATACTGCCACTGCTCCCCAGCTTATGTGCCTCAGGGGAATTACAGAGGAGATGGCACAAGACATTGTCCAATATCGCAGCCAACATGGCCCCCTAAAGAGCATTGAGGACTTGGTCAAGGTGGAATCTGTTACAATTTCTTTCTTGGATAAGATCAGGCACCAAGTCTATGTACAGAGATCTCGACCGCCATCCACACAAACCAATGGAGGGCTACATTTCATGGCCAAGCCTCATCCTAGCCCTACTTCACTGAGTCTACAGAGTGAGGACTTAGACTTTCCACCTGGCGGACCAACCCAACTAATCTCTACTCGCCCAACTGTGGAGATTTTTGGAGGTGTCAGGGAAGGGAAGCCTGTCCTCAGGCTGGCCTCTTGGAATCTTCAAAACTGTAGCCTGGACAAGGCAAGCAACCCTGGCGTGAGAGAGGTGGTGTGCATGACACTACTGGAAAATAGGTAAGATTCTGAAGCAACACTTTGCACCTTTAAAAATTGTAAGTGCTCCATGTGTTTGCTTTGAAACTTCAATTTCCACCATGCAAAAAGTCATGGTGCTCAACACTAGTCAAACCAAAAAAACTACAATACTGTATCAAAATAGGTGCTTTCAATACCTTGGCTTTCTCTGTATTTTTTGATACAGGAGCTAAGGTCATGTTACAAGAATTGTGTCCCTATGCTTTTTCAAGTGGGTCCCAGTGGGTGTTTTAAGGCACATTATATAATTCAGGCCTCAGGCCGTAATTCAAATAAAGTTTTTATTGTAAAACCACTGCCTTCCCCAGTGTAATGCAGATCACTTTTACCACTGGGAATAATCTTACAAAGGTGCATTGCAGAAATAATTTTAGCATATGTTAATACATCAAACTCGAATGGTTACTAAATACATTTTACAATTGAGGAACAGGTTGTCAAGATATAGTATGTATACATTTTATTTGGGGGGGAAATGGATAGAAGCTCAGTAATAATACATTTTATTAATAAGAAATATATGGGATAAGATAAGTGTCAATTATAAGGAATCTAAAGGTAAATAAATAATGGATTATATTGTTTGGGAAAATTTAGAAGGGATTTTCCAAATTAAAGTGAGTAAGGGACATAGGCAGCATAGCCGCTACATCTTCAGTTCATGGTCCATGGAGGTAATGGGTACAGTGCCTAAACTCAGTTTTTCGTTAATCCCATCTCAGCTGTTTTGATAACAATACAGACATTCAAAGACCATGCCCTTTGTTTCACTTTCCACAGTTTGTGCAAAATAATCAGGCTGGATTCGGGTGTCAGAAATATATATATTTTTTTATTATTTATTTTTTTATTAAACCACTTGAAAATGGTTTTCTAAAAGTAAAAGGCACTGCATCCATAACCTCTTGTATCATAAACACTGCAATAAACTGTTGTGGTTTTGGGATGTCTCTTTAACACTAATAAAAAGAGATTCTAATTGCTATAATCACTGCAGGCCAATCTAGTGGGCATGATGCAAAGGGCCTTTGGGTGCATCCCCCGCACCTTATACCCAGCTTGTTGGTTGTTGCTTAGATAAGGTGTAAACACCCACAAAGCCTCACCACTATAATGAACTGTAGTGTTTATGGTGCGTAGAATACCCCTTTAATAACCTGATACCCAGAGCTGCGCTCTGTAAGCTAGTGCCAAATTTAGTGTCTCTATGCTGACATATTAGATGTGCGTAGGAGGCAAAGTGATCAAAAACTTACAGGTGTTCTCTTCCTGGAGAACTTGAACTTTTCACTGCATACTTGATCTATGGTTTAAAGATAACCTGTCATGGGGTGGATTCACCAGCAGATGAATCTGAGTGTGCCTTCTTTTTTCCGATTTACACTTTCCATGCTTAAATCTTTGGAAGTGTCATTAGTTATATCATGAGGAGTTCTGCTCTTTTGCTAGAAAGCAGTATATATAGGAAATGGTAAAAAGTGAACTATACCGAGGGCATAACAAATCCTCAGGATTATATGAAACACAATTATATAAAACAAGGATCAAAATGTGTTTATTCTCACCACTAATTTACATCTATTACGCTCATTAAAAATATGCCCAATAAAAATGTTCCCATTTTAGCCATGCGATTCCAAAACCCATTAGAATGTTGGATTTTGCAAAATTCAGAGGTTGCCATACACATTTTGTGGTATTTGCAGCATACTCCCCAATCTCAGCTTTCCATGATGCAGGACACAAATGGACTGGATAAAACGGGGCAGATCAGATTGGCCTGGCGTGAATGCAGGGCAGACTTTGTCTGCGTGGTTCTAGTTGTCTGATCACAGTGTGTCAAATGATGCTAAAGTGCTATGCTTTCTGGAGATAATTACCTGCTATCGCCAAACAAAGTTGGAATGGTGGGACAGGACCCCAAATTCGGGACTGTCCCAACAAAATAAGGACAGCTGGGATGCCTGTTTGCAGTGCCATTGTAATATAAGCAGCAACAATTACGCACAAATTAATTACTGATAATTTTGGCAAAGATTGGTACATAAATAATCACCAGGAAATAATCTAGTAAAAAATAAAACACCCTGATTTTCAAAATATTATAGGGGATTTTCGACAAGTTGGTTGTTAAATTGTCTCAAGTGAGACAAGAGCCAAGAAGAGTCTTGGGGTTATTCCCTTTTAAATACTATAATTTCCCCAATACATTGGAAAACATTACGTGCTATATTTATATGATATACATATATAGCTGTATTTACTTTAGGGCACATATATTCAGTTGTATATACCAGTATTATGTACATGAAATTATAAGCAACATTGCAGCAAAAAAAAAAAAAAAAAAAATTATGGCTGGATAACTTTGAGTGGTCAAAATTAATAAAATTTTGCAAGATATTTACTCAAAAAGTGTTTTACCAATGATAATATAATTGGTATTTATCTTGTCTTCAACTCTATCCTGGGATATATATTATATTATGGTCACAGATTAATGGGAATTCCCAACTTTATCTTTAAATATTGTGTCATAGTTGGGGTTTATTTGTTAAATGCTTAATTGTAGTGAATTGAAACCTAACTAGCCAAATGTAGGCTAAAATAGCAAGCAATTGTTATCTAAATGTGGCTATTCGGTTTGTAATTACCGGTATCTTTTTAAATTCAGTGTTAAGTGAATAAACCTCAGTTTATGTTTTTTGTTTTTTTTAAAAGGGTATTTAAAGAAAAATAATGCATTAAAGGAACACTATAGGGTCAGGAACACAAACATGTATTCCTGACCCTATAGTGTTAAACCCACCATTTAAGTGGCTTGCCCCCCCTTAGTCCCCTTAAAAGGAATTAAAATCACCTTTTTCCCAGCCCCGATCCGCCTCCTTGATGACATCATCAGAATTGCAGAGTTTTAGCCAATCCAGTGTTTTAGCCAATCCATGGGAAAGCATTGGATTGGCTGAAATCGGCAAGGAGGCAGGATGGGGGTGGGGCCAAGCACAGTTTTGGTCAGTCAGCACTTCTTCATAGAGATGCATTGAATCAACACATCTCTATGAGGAAAATTCAGCATCTCCATGCAGAACGTGGAGACGCTGAACGGCAGTGGTGCCTACTGTGCAGCACTGCCACAGGAAGCATCTCCATCTGAGGAGTGGCCACTTGGAGGTGTCCCTAGGAGAAATGTAAACACTGCCGTTTGCATAAAAAGGCAATGATTATACCCAGAACAACTAAATTAAGCTGTAGTTGTTGTGGTGACTATGGTGTCCCTTTAATATTACCAATGTATTAAATGTGTTCTGAGTGTTAGCATTATAACAGTGTGAGAAGTTTAAATCAGTGATTTTTAACCCTTGGCCAAAATTGGGTTTGCATGTTATTTCATTGAGTCCCCAATAGGTGAAAGAGGCACATCATGTTTATCAGTCCCCAACCCACCAAAAATTGTCAACTGAATGCATGGTTAGTGACCAGAAAATAACAACGGAGAATAAACTGTTAGTCCCCAGTCTTCTCTGAAATATACACGTTTTAGTTTAATACAAGTTGATAATGCCAAATTACACAGCTTTTATAGGAAATTCAAACTTTCTACATGTGTTCATTTATATATGATCAACATATGTTTTTCATCTTTGTTTTTGAAGGGATTTGTAGTTAGTCACATAGTTACATAGTTACACAGCTGAAAAGAGACTTGCGTCCATCAAGTTCAGCCTTCCTCACATTTGTTTTTTGCTGTTGATCTAAAAGAAGGCAAAAAAAACCAGTTTGAAGCATTTCCAATTTTGCAACAAACTAGGGAAAAAAATTCCTTCTTGACCCCAGAATGGCAGTCAGATTTATCCCTGGATCAAGCAGCTATTACCCTACATTGAAAGATTATATCCTTGAATATTCTGTTTTTGCAAGTATGCATCTAGTTGCTGTTTGAACATCTGTATGGACTCTGATAAAACCACTTCTTTAGGAAGAGAATTCCACAGCCTTATTGTTCTTACAGTAAAAAAACCTTTCCTTTGCCTTAGTCGAAATCTTCTTTCGTCCAGTCTAAATGCCCATGAATTGTGGAAATCAGGACTAACTTACAATAAAAACCTCCATCAGATTATATTTTATGATATGTCCATAATAAGCATTCATGTATTAAAGGAACACTGTACTTACTATAACAACTTCATCTAGATGAAGTTGTTATAGTGCCTATTGTAGTTCACCTTTCTTTGTGACCTTTAATGACTTGGTTTTAAAAATTAGAAGGCTTGGAGGCAAGGCTTCCAGCCACGCCTCCATTCCTCTTGGTAGGAGAGTCGGGACTGTTACTTTCTGGCTCCCGTACCCCAGCATACCGTGATGTCACACTTGCATGCACAGTGCCGTTACGATCAGTCATAGAGCATCTATGGGGAGCATTTGATTGGACCGTCATCCTATTGGCACTAGAAAGATGGTGAGTACATTTTTTGTTTGTTTATTATTTATTTTCGTTTTTAAAATGTAGGCTGTGGAGGGGGGAGTTAGTAGAATGCAGTAGAGTTAGGAATGCAGATTTCTATTCCTAAAGCTACATTGTCCCTTTGAGTCACAGTGTTAAATTCACCTTTGCAGGAGCAAACGTATTTTTATCTCACATGTTCATATGCCAGACAATATTTAAAGGCATAAGAGGAAACAAGATTGTGGACTTTGTAAGCTTCAGTGTAGTGATACAGTATGACATAAATAAAAAATATTGTGGGTTATTTATAAAGAGCAATTAGCCAGCCAGATATACACTGATCAGCCACGACATTAAATCCACCTGCCTATTATTATGTAGGTCCTGCTGATGCTGCCAAATGAGCTCTGTTGCATCGAGGCGTGGACTATAATTTCCCCAGGACATAAGAACACAATACGTGCAGTGCGTACAATATATCTAGCCACAGCTGTATTTATTTTAGGACAAATATATTCAATTATATATATTATGTCGATGACATTATCAGCAACATAGCAGTATTTGTAAAAATGTATGGCTGGATAACTTTGAATGGTTGGCATTAACATTTTTGAAGATATCTTCTTAAAAAGTGTTTTACTAAAAAGAATATATTGATATTTACCCTGTCTTTAACTACATCCCGGGATATCTGGTTATTTATTTATGGTCACATATTAATGGCAATTGACAGCTTTGTTATCGAATATTGTGACATAGTTGGAGTCTGTTTGTTAAATGCCAATTTGTAGTTAAGTTAAACCTAACTAGCAAAGTGTAGGCTAAAATAACCAAGCTCTGACCTGAGAAAACGGACCAACCACATGCTCCTCTATAGAGGCATTTAATTGGACCAAGGAGAGGCAGGTTGTGATGTAACATTAGGGTTGCCTCTAACATTGGGGTTGCCACATTCACCAAGCTTCCTTAGAGACATATTGTTTCATATTGGATGGACAGCGTATGCATATATATTCTTCCCAGCAGTATATAGAATATGTATGTTCAGGTATCCTTATTGATTTTAATGCTTTTTCCTGTTATGAGTGTAATACATGTGCATTTTATATGTGTAATGTGAAATCAAAGTGCAGTATATTTGAGGCCTCTGTGAGACCTGTGTATGGAAATGGTTGTTTTACTCTGACTGCAGACTTACATTTGAGCTGCTGCCTGAAGTGGCTAGAAGGGATGAAAGGTTAAAAAAAGACCTCCTCCTGGGAAGCTGACACACAGAAGGCAGCAGTAGGTCCACAGGAGTTTTGGAAACAACTCTTTCCTCAGCTTGATGACTCTACCAGCTATTTGGGCAGTCAAATACATAGCTTTGGAGGTGGGAAAAGGGGTAGCAAATAACCAGACACCAAAAGACAGGGGAGGACCAAACTTCCTGCAGCATGTATATGTGATCAGGTCACAAGTATTCACCTGTCTGGCACCTCGGGCGAGGACCAGTCCTCGTGCTCACTTCTGTTTTGGCCCCTGCTTAAATTTGACATTGATCCTCACTTTAGTAAATAACCCCATTTGTCTCAAAGTCAGTCACATGGAAAAACTAATTCCATATATATATATATATACATATATATATATATATATATATTATTTATTTATTTATTTATTTGGTTTTGTTTCAGCTTGTACATATCGTATCAATATTCATCAATACATAACATTTCATGTCATCATTAATCTAGATATATTTTTATTTCATAAAGAAAGGCATTTATTTGTTTACGCAAAAAAAGCAACTTTTACACTATTAGTACACCACAGTCTGTGTTCTTTGTTACACACTCTTACAGTGGCGTTTTCATAATTTGCAAAGACCCACGATGGTTAAATGGCTGCTGGAGTTCCAGTGGCATGGGAGGGTGGGGTGTGCAGGCAAAAGTGAGTTTAACTTACCTGAACCAGTCCCTTGCTGGCACCTCCATCTTCTTCCAGCCGGTCCCTTTTCTGTTCCTGGTGCTTGAGAGCCAGAAGCGGATGTCACAGTTGTACTCTCGCACACTGGTCACTGGTTACTGCTGGGGAGTATTGACATTTCTAGACTGCTCGGTGTATAGAAGTGTCAGGCATTGGAAATATACAGACACACATTAGTCCCTACTTTGACTCAGTATTTCTTTTGACTGGGTTGGGATGTCACTGAATTTTGAACACTGTCAATATGAGTACTTCATAAAGATTTTATCTTTAAGAAATAGCCATTTTCTGTGTGTGTGGGGGTGGGGGTTGGTCTTTAATAGGACTGACAGTGTATATTTGTTAAGTGAAGCACTAAGCAGGAACAGTCCATTGGGATGCGTGTAGACTAGTCCTCTTTATACTCCTTCCTGAAACCAAATCTGTTGGAAAATCAAATTACATACTCTGGTTTGGCTTAGGGAAAAGTTCAAAATATGACAGTTACCATGGAAACCAGTGGAATTTTCCTGCTGATTGTTCCACGTCCAGAAGTTTGCCCCTGAAATTGCAGTTTATAAATACCACTGTAATCTCTTCGCCAAAGTCATTCCTTCCATATTGCAGTGCGCACGCATGTGACACTTTGGCGCTCAAGTTAATTTACATGTGTCAGGACATCCAGACATATAATTAAAAGTATGAGACAAAGGTTTGGAATTAAAAAATAATAATAATAATAAAAAACAGACTGGCAGACTAGTATGGAGAAGACTAGTAAATTTAAACCAGACTTTTATTAGTAATCCACCCATAAGGAATAGTTATATGATACATGTAATTACTCTAAATGTTCTGCAATTTATTATTCTAAACGTACTAGAGATTATTTTCCAAGATAGGCTAAACTGGGCTCTTGGCTGAGCACCATGAGAAGTGTCTTTCACAAGTATCTTCATTATCAAAGTTCTCCATCGAATATTTTCATCTGAAAAAATGTGTTAGAAAATCTGCCCATTTGTGTTTTTAAATAATTATATAGTTATTTACTCTTGCTAGTTGAAGTTAGTGTTTACAGACCCTTACTGGAAGCTAGATTTAGATTCCCTGGTCTCGGAGTGGTAGTGCTTTTTCTCTGAGATATAGAATTTGACCCCCAAAGTTAGTTCCACAGTACTTGCAGCCAAAGTGAAGAAGATATGCTCCCATTGTATCTTTCTGGTAGTATGAAAGATAGTTTACCGGGATTGTTGGATAATTTAAATGAAAACAAAAATTGTACCTTTCCCTTACTTTGAGGTATTATTACATAGGTAATTCTTTAAAACCATGCAAAAAAAAAGGGAAAAAAGTACTTTTTTAAAGATCCAATTGCTTACTGGACATGCATAGCAAGAGACAGTAGCAACACACTCCCTCAGTACTTGGAAAATTAGGTGAGTCAGAAGATTCTCTTGTGGCCTGTGGTGTCTGACTTTTTCCCATAATCACTTGTCAAGTGAGATTTATGGGTTAAGTAGTTTAGCATCCAGCAGCAATTCCACTCAAATAAGATGAGTGGAGCCTCTTTATAAACTGATAACAAACATAAATAATAAACTAATATCATAGTTTTGTGAAATCAAATCATGCCAAATTAGGCAAGCTTAAAAGCATATTTGCAATATTCAAAGTTGTGATGGTGCTTAGGGAGAATCATTTTCAAGCTAATACAAGCTAATGTATGGATATTTGTCCTTTGTATATAATCTGTAAATGCTATGTCCAATTTTAATCACTGCATTAAACTGCAGATATTTAAATGGGCACTGTAAACTACATAATCACTACAGTGCTCTGTAGTAGTTATGGTGCTTAGAGTGCCCCTTTAAAAAAACTATGGAGATTAATATGCATAACAGTGATTTGTGTTGATACACAAACTGATATGAAAAACCTAGGCACAACTAGCTACTTAGTAGATAGACTACCTATGTTTTGCAGATGGCCTACCATGCCCACATTTAAGTGTCTCTATTCTCACAAGGTTACTTTGTAGCATCTTACAGCACTTTTAAATGTGCTTCTTCCTTATGTTATTACATTTTAAATCTGGTCAGCAGTTTTTTTTTTAAATAGTATTGAACGTAATGATTGGTAACGAACCTGAACTGTGCGTAATACTTCCTTGATGATTCTGCATCATCAGTACGGTCCTCCGTTTGTGCAGAAGTGATATTTGCTCACGGGTATATTTCATAGATAAGCTAGTACTCAAAAGAAAATATGTTACTGTACCAACTATATTGGATAGAGCTTCTCAACCCTTCCACTAAAAGTAGTAATGTGCACTACTTCCAAAGAAAAGATCCCTGATGGCTTTCTCCAATATCGTCAGCACTGACGAATACCACTGGGCACCATAGAGTATCAGCTGGCATGCCAAGCTAGTGAATGATGTAAAAAAAATGAGACATTGATATTATCAATGTAGAATAGTAATTTTAGCAGTGTCACGGAACACTGGAAGGACTGCCAGAGGTTAAAAACAAACAAACAAAACAAAAAAAATGGTTTGACTACTTACTGTAGGACAGCACAGGAGACTCTTGGCACCATAATAACTACAGTGGCTATAGTGGTTATAGTGCTTAGAGTGCCAGTTTAAAACCTGAGGCTAGAAGAAGAGTACATCCTATGTCAGGTCCAACAAACACATTGTCCGTGGAGGGTATATTATTTTATTGACTTAATCACTAAAGGAAATATATATATCGATATATCACATTTTGAGTAAAATTGTAGAATGTGTCATCTCCCAATGGTGCTTGTTATCCTGAAGATTTAGCTTTATGCTAGACTGCAGTGTTGTGCGCATTCAGTAAAAAATGTTTTTTTCCAACTTACTACAAAAATTTCAGAACCTGGCAAATTCATATTAACCCAACTGAAACAATCGCACTCCTACACCCCCATTCCTGTTCTAGAAAAAGCAGGATATCCTTATTTATGGGAGCTGCGCTGTCTATTGCCGCATCACTGAAGTTATTATGATGCCTGCAGATCACAACTAAGAACTGTAAATCAATTCACTGCATACAAGCTTCTAATCTTGTTCAGATATAGCACTGACAACATCCACTCTGTCACAGAGGTGCATGTGACGACTAATATAATGTACATTGCCGGGCAGCCCCTAGTGACTAATGTACCCAGCAAATTACTGACCATATTTATAATAACTATAGATAATATTAAATATACTGGTACTATTTCAATACATAGAGTATCCATTTAAATAACAGTAGCTGAGCTTGTTGTCTGGTGACCCCGCACTTGGTGACACTTGGGACCTACTCACAAACTCAGGGCATTAAGCCCATAATTAGAGTGTTTAAAAAGCGCTCTGCACAGGTTGTGCCCTAAATGAGGCTGGCCAGAGAGGCTGACATGCTTCCATGTCGGTCAGACCCGCCATCTTTACAGGCAGGGCCGTCCCTTACCCAGATGGGCTTGCTCATTGTCATAACTCCTTCAGGAGTTCCATATCTCACTTTCATATCTCCCATTAGAGTTTATGTTTTTCACTCAGGTCGGCAAATTATACGAGTTTTTTCAAAGGGATTTTTACCTCAGACCATTCTACAGTAGTATTTATCATCTGTTAACTAGGAAATCCCACACTTGAGTCGGTCCTTTATAGGAGGAATATAATCCCTTTGTGTATAACTACACTAAAGTCATAGCTCCTTTTAGGCGGTTATTCATCTTCCTGTCTATTCTGTGATACAGACAAAGCTCCTTGAATCTTAAACCAGGCAATAGGTCAATAAACAAATCTGAATTACAGGGCTGAACACTTGCAGCACAACTAGATTGGAATACTGGTGTGTTAGTGGCAGCCATTACAACTGGTCTCGCTGATCACATCTTACACTAGGCAATGGCCAGAGATCTTACTTGTGATCTAGAAGATATCTTCGCTTAACTAACTCGCATTGATAAAATATCACATTGATACTATGTTAATAGAAATATGAGCTATTAAGAGGAAGATTAGATACCCAGAAAGCACACACAGTTTTACCCTTTTCTGTCAGGACCCATGTAGTTGGGTCTATTAACACTTTCAGAAGAAGAGAGGGTATATTGTGGGGAAAAGTGTTTAATCTGTTAAACTGATTTAGCACTATTAGACACTTGTGGGGTGCACGGACAGCCTTAAAATCTTAAACTTACTCTTATTGCAGTTTGTTGGTTATTGTGATGGTTTATGTTTGAGCACATTCTTTTGGGAAACTTGATACTTTTAGTGTTGGAGTCTGTGTACAGCATCCACTTTGTTGCACTTAAAAAACAAACAAAAAAAAACTAACAAACATTAATTTAGCACATTTTTTAAAGGAATATTTATGGTAATTTCTTTAACTTGCTCCTTGTTACGGTAAAAAGTTTTGCCATCATCCCTGAAATGACCAAGCTAAGCATATTTAATGTCATATTTAATGACATACTTGCTTTTCAGCTGTGTGCTGATGTCACTATTAAAACTACAGTGCATGTTCTAAATGATGTCAAATGCACTGCTACGCATGATAATTATACATGTTTTTTAGAACCTGCATTGTTTACATTGCATGGTTAAATTCACTGCTGGTGGCGGTCTTTAAAACGCAGACGCTCCCATAGGAAAGCATTGATTGAATGCTTTCTGATGGGGAAGATTGCATGCGCACATTGGACCATTGTGGACGAGGCTATGCCTCATCTATGACATTGCATTAAGAGGAGCTTCTGTGCTTGAAAAGGGTAAGTAAAAAGCTTTATTTTATGAAACTGTATTGGGAAAAGGGGAGGACATCTTGAAGTAGGGCCACTAAAAAGTTAGGAATACAGGTTTGCACTCCTAACACTTTAAAGCAATATAAAGCAAGTAATACAAGTCACTCATATGTTAAAAATAAATACAAACAAGTGTCCACTTTAACAAATCAAGCTTAATGACTTTCCTTTTCAACTCTAGCCAGGCCACTTTTTGGTGTAAAGAATTAAAACACATGAAAGGTTTACCAGGAGTAGCATTTACTTTAAATTGCTCTTCTACTCGCCTTGCTAAGTTAAAACATTCTCAGTGAGTATAGAAGACAAAACACCCAGCATGTGCAAAACCATAACAAAATATATTTATTAAGATAAAAATATGCTTACAGTGTCTCAATGATAGCATGCCAAATACCGTAGTTGTCTGTCTACCAAGCATGGACTGCCGTGTGCACTTTAGATTATTTAATCGTCCATCGGTGTTTACTTGTCCTCTGGTAGACCCAGACCTTGGGATCCTTTGTTCTGCCCACGAAGGCTGAAACTTCAGGCTTAAACTTTCTTCAGCTTCACAAATCAGTAAAGCTCTTAAGCATTGTATTATAGCAGCATGCTCCGTCCACTTTCTCTATTGGCAGGGGACTATGAATATCCAAATCTGGGGCTCCAGAACTAAGTGTTTCTGTGGCTACAACTGTGAATGTCTGATGCTCACGCTACTCAATGACAGCAGGCATTTAGCGAATAGTGGTTGCATGGGCAAACTGTTCTGTCTTATGGATGTTCATAAAAGAAAACTGAAACCTTTACATATTGCCACTATAAGGACATAATTTTCTTCGAATTAGATTTATTGATTATATAAAAATGCTGTTTTATACGGTCTTAAAGGAACTCTGTCAGCAAATACAAACTTCATCTAATCTATTTCTATATGGATCCCTGTGTCTGAATTTCATTTTATTTTCCGAGTCCTCTATTTTTAATTAAATACAAAAATAAAAGTAGGTATTCCTTGTCCTCATATATAGCAGTCAGGATGATAAAACTCTGATAATGGGTGGGGTTTAATCAATTTTACCCACAATACAACAGTAAAATCAATTACACAAAATGGAAACTGCAGACATCATGGACAGAGGAGAACAAAATGACTGCTCCCAGATATTGAGATCCTGCACAAGGAAAAAAAGATAAATAAAGTCAGCTGGCAAGGAGAAGAGTATAATCATATATAGTATATAGGGTACATTAGGAAAGGAAAACCAAAGTAAAAATGACAGGTCCACTTTAAAACTCGATGCTACAATGCTCCCTGGTGCTCCAGTGACACCAGGCAGTCGGTATTGATGGGCTGAGAGTGCTAGCTAACCACTCTCATACAATGATTAAAGGACCACTATAGTGCCAGGAAAACATACTCGTTTTCCTGGCACTATAGTGCCCTGAGGGTGCCCCCACCCTCAGGGTCCCCCTCCCGCCCGGCTCTGGAAGGGGGAAAAGGGTTAAAACTTACCTTTTTCCAGCGCTGGGTGGAGAGCTCTCCTCCTCCGTTCCTCCTCCTGGGCTGAATGCACACGCGCGGCAAGAGCTGCGCGCGCATTCAGCCCGTCGCATAGGAAAGCATTTACAATGCTTTCCTATGGACGCTTGCGTGCTCTCACTGTGAAAATCACAGTGAGAAGCACGCAAGCGCCTCTAATGGCTGTCAATGAGACAGCCACTAGAGGATTAGGGGGAAGGCTTAACCCATTCATAAACATAGCAGTTTCTCTGAAACTGCTATGTTTATAAAAAAAATGGGTTAACCCTAGAAGGACCTGGCACCCAGACCACTTCATTAAGCTGAAGTGGTCTGGGTGCCTAGAGTGGTCCTTTAACATTTTGTGCAACATAAGTTGCACATAATTGATATTAGCCAGCCCAAAGCTCTAGTTCCGAGCTGATGACACCCCAGTGATGCTGCCAGGGGTGGAGGTACACCTTCAAAGCCAAACACTGCACTTACAGATGCCACTTCAAATCATTGAAGTGGTAAATAGTGCTTGAAATAGCCCTTTAAAACTTAGTGAGATTTTTAGAAATGCTAGTGTTTATTTGGAATATAGCCAAACACATCCCCTATTTGATACTATTACATGATTTCCCTATCCTCACAACAGCCTAACTCAACACATCTATCTGAAACTGGGTACAAAGATGTGAAGCTTAGATGTTTGAGTAATGTTGAGACTCATTTAGTGCTTTACAAGAATGTTTACACTGTTATGTGTCTCTGTTCTGTTCTCTACCTAGAGAATGAAGTACTCACATGGTGCCACATTTTGGTATAAAAAAAGTTACAAACTAATCCAGATTGTTGGTGGCATTGCTGATTTGAGTATCCGTGTGCCATGTGTGGTGGGTAAACGCTGTCACCTACGCTTATGGTCATTATTTATAAATGTTTGCAAAAAAACAAGAGTAAAATGCACACACTAAAAAAAGGGGGGAATACTTCCTGCAGGGAAAGGGATGGTCAATCTCTGAAGACATCAAATGGAAATAAGGAATATCCAGGCACATCTGAGGTTTCTTCTAAACGGCAGTCTTTATTTGAAACAAGGAAGTGGAGACAAGGTTTTGGCTCCTCTTGTTAAAGGCTCAGAGAGGAGCCGAAACGTTGTCTCCACTTCCTTGTTTCAAAGAAAGACAGTCTTTTAGACAAAACCTAAGGTGTGCCAGGCTGTTTATTTTTTACATTAGTTCTAAATGTATGCTCGATGTGACTCATGAAGCATTTTTTTAAATCAGAAATTACATTTAAAGATGTCCCCCCTTAAATGACATTAATAATAGGTTATAGATTGGAAAAAAGGACTGTCCGCCAGAAAAGTCAGTGTTTGTACCTGATGTTGCTACAAAAAACAAGGACAAAGTTATTAATGTGTTAAAATATGTCAGTGAGAAAAAAAGTTTGAAAGCAAACATTAATCATTTACTAAACGCTTGACCAGAGTGTTAACTTAATTCTTATGTAAGGTGATTACGTTTAGTTATGCCCGGAATTTCTCAACAAAGGATTTCTTTTAATTTCATTGTACTGCTTTCACACTAGATGTTGTGATGATAAAATTTTATCTATTCTGTTTATTTTTCTGCTTTGATTCTGCTGCTGACAGCATTGCTAAATTAGGCAATGATTGTGTATTGCTTAATTTGTAATGAATTCAAAAATTAATTGCAAAATTCTGAAAAAGTAAGTCGTGACTATAGAAGAGTTGAAGAATATATCTAAATTTGCTGTTTTAGGGTAAATCGGGTTTATATTCATTAGTATTCACTATTTATGGAATAACGGTTTAGTGTCTCCCAGGAAGGAAGGCATGAATCGTGAACATACACTGTGGGGAAGTAGTAAAAAAAAAATATGTGGTGCAGTGTTCAGTGGTGGCTGGTGAGGTTTAACCCCTAAGGACACAACTTCAGAAATAAAAGGGAATCATGACGGAATATTTCCTTCATATGTCCTTAAAGGACCACTATAGTGCCAGGAAAACATATTCGTTTTCCTGGCACTATAGTGCCCTGAGGGTGCCCCCACCCTCAGGGTCCCCCTCCTGCCCGGCTCTGGAAGGGGGAAAGGGGTTTAAACTTACCTTTTTCCAGTGCTGGGCGGAGAGCTCTCCTCCTTCTCTCCTCCTCCGTTCCGCCCCTCGGCTGAATGCGCACGCGCGGCAAGAGCTGCGCATGCATTCAGCCGGTCGCATAGGAAAGCATTTGCAATGCTTTCCTATGGATGCTGGCGTGCTCTCACTGTGAAAATCACAGTGAGAAGCACGCAAGCGCCTCTAGTGGCTGTCAATGAGACAGCCACTAGAGGATTAGCGGGAAGGCTTAACCCATTAATAAACATAGCAGTTTCTCTGAAACTGCTATGTTTATAAAAAAAATGGGTTAACCCTAGCTGGACCAGGCACCCAGACCACTTCATTAAGCTGAAGTGGTCTGGGTGCCTAGAGTGGTCCTTTAAGGGGTTAAAGATAATGGGGCAGTGTACCCCAACATGACCTGTTCAAAGCAAGCTGCATTTCCAGTAATCAGTAAAGGGGAAAATGGAAACTGAAGATATAATCACAACAGACTCTTGTTTTCTCTCACACACTTCTCAGTAGTCCTTACTATGCTGATCGATTGAATAGGCAGGATTCCTAACCTCAGAGTAGTGATGATACATGTTCCAGCTTGCCCAAGACTACTGTGAGTTATGTTGCCATTTTCTTTCTGTCCTCTCACAATAGAGAGGACCTGAGAAGACAGAACAAGCACAATTGGATCTCCCCAGCTCATTTCCCCAGAGTATCACAGTCAAAGGATGGCTGGATTAATAACCTTTAACAGATTTTGCCCTGTAGGATACCTCCCACTCTCTCTCTCACAGTCAGTCCAGGACATGTATGCTGTCAAAAGATTAAAGGAACATTATCGCATGAGGAATACAAGGATGGACTACCTATTTGGGTGCCTGCGACCATCCAGTATGGAATAAAATGGTGTTTTGCTTACCATTTCTCAATTTTTGTGATAGTTTTTCTGAGGCTGGCTGTGCCTCCGAAGATATGATCATCAGTCGTGATTACCTCAGCCACGCCAATGGTTTCCCCTTGGAAAGCATTGAGAGGTTATTGCTCATGAACAGCAAAACGCTGCACCAATGAGTATCTCCTCACACGGATGCATTGAATCAATGCATCTCTATGGGGAGTGTTTAGTGTCTCCGTGCAGAGCAATGAGACCCTGAACGTAGGTCTTGGAAAGATTGCACGACCTAACCCAGAAAGTCCCTCTAGTGGCTGTACGAGTGACAGACACTAGAGGTGTTACTAGGCAGCAATGTAAACACTGCCTTGTGTCTGAAAAGGCAGCATTTACATTGCTGAGACTGCAGGGACATGCTATAGACACCAGAACCTCTACCTTAAAGCGACACTATAGGCACCCACACCATTTGATCTTAGTGACCCAGTCCCCTTAACACTGCAATGTAAAACATTGCAGTTTTAGAGAAACTCCAATGTTTACATTGCAGGGTTAAGCCTGTCTACCAGACAGCCACTTGAGTTCAACTCCGTGAAATTATGCTAGACGTCCTCACGCTTTACATTAGGACGTCCAGCATCTTGAAAAAGGAAAGCATTGATTGATCGCAGTGATGTTGCGAGAGGAGGAGGCAAATGAAGGAAGTGAAAAAAGGATTTTTCACCCATTTGTGACTGTGAGGGGAAGAGGGGATGCACACATAGGCGTGCGCACGGGGTGTGCCGGGTGTGCCTGGGCACACCCTAATCCCCGTGCGCACGCCTATGGTTTGAGTCCTGCAGGAACAGTGTTCCTGAACTTTTTTTTAGCAGGAACGCTGTTCCTGCAGGCACTCAGTGTCCCCTGTCTCACCTCTTGCCCCTGTCATGGGAGGGCAAGAGGTGATGATTCCCCCCCCCCCACCCTTCAGCTCAGCGCGCGGCGAAGGAGCTCTCTGCTCTCTGCTTCCTCTCGCCGCGCGCTGATGCCGGGAGCCGGAATATGACGTCATATTCCGGCTCCCAGCTACAGCAGACAGCCCGCGCGGCGAGAGGGAGCAGAGAGCAGAGAGCTCCCTCGCCGCGGCTGAGCTGGAGAAAGGCGCCTGCCCCCACTGGACCCCAGGAACAAGTCCACCAGCACTCCAGGTAGGAGGCTGGGTGGACATTTAAAAAAAAAAAATTAAATATAATAATTTGTGTGTGTGTGTGTGTGTGTGTCAGTGTGTGTGTGAGTATGTGTCAGTGTGTGTGTGTGTGTGTGAGTATGTGTCTGTGAGTGTGTGTCAGTGAGTGTGTGTGTGTCTGTGTGTGTCAGTGAGTGTGTGAGTATGTGAGTATGTGTCTGTGAGTGTGTGTCAGTGTGTGTCTGTGAGTGTGTGAGTGTGTGTCTGTGATTGTGTGTAAATGTGTGAGTATGTGTCTGTGAGTGTGTGTGTCAGTGAGTGTGTGAGTATGTGTCAGTGTGTGTCTGTGAGTGTGTGTCAGTGTGAGTGTGTGAGTATGTGTCTGTGAGTGTGTGTGTCAGTGAGTGTGTGTGTCAGTGAGTGTGTGAGTATGTGTCAGTGTGTGTGTGTGAGTATGTGTGTGTCAGTGTGTGTGTGTGTCTGTGAGTGTGTGTGTCTGTGAATATATATATGTATGTGTATATATATATATATATTTATATATATATATATATGTGTATATATATATATATATACACACACACACGCGGCGTATGTTTGTGCTTTAGGGTGCACACCCTAATGCAATAGGCTGCGCACGCCTATGGATGCACATGCAGAGTGTTAGATATATAACACTATATACTATAGTGTTTTATTTAATCTGTAGTGGTTCTGGTGACTGTAGAGTACCTTTAAATGATTCCGAAGACAAAAACAATCATCTATATATAATTATGAAGTATTATGTGGCTTGTTATGATGAGGTATTACATGCAATGTTATATCCTTGCTGTGTATCAGGATGTGTTGAGCAGGTTTTTAGGTATATGGAAAGATAAATGCAAAATCTAGCATTTTATTTGACATGTATGTGGTGTTATTCAATATGAAATATGTAAAAAATAAATAAATACAAAATTAGAAGGTTTACTCAATTATAAAATCAAATAATTTGCATAGATGAGAACTTTCTTAATGCAGGTCCAGGCACAGAATACTGAATCGATATATGCAGCCATAGTGTTTGCAAAGCAGGATTGATTTCCTTAGTTCACAGTCAGGGAAACAGGGTGCATGAGTTAAATAGAAAAAATATCGTTTAATGATTTTGCTTTTTAGTCTTCTCTTAGTGAGTGCTAAATAACTCGCTGCCTGACTAGTTATAGATTATGAACAATCCATAAGAATGCTTTGCTGCTGCCTTCTGTTTGCTGGGTTATATATTACTGACGCAGGCAAAATTAAGATAAAACGTAACCAGATGGGAGAGGCATGATGACATTTAATTGCAACACCTTGGTCTTAAAAAGGACAACATTTACAGTAGCATTTTCAGCACCTGATTTACAGTTGTTCAATAGTCTTCTGAAAACATTGACTGCACAATATTAAAAGAACAGCTCGGAGCATCTCGTGACCACTGCACATGCTAAAGGAAATAATGACTGGTTCATTCTAAGATCTCCAATTGATTCACATAACATCTCCAATGTCCTATTTCTTTGCACACACTGCTCTGTGTGGCCCAGTGATACGAGGGGCCCATTGCAATCGGAGAATGTTACATGGGGAAGTCCCATCATAGTCATGCACCAATACTGTATAGAACCCTAACTGGCATAACTTAGTTGCATTAGGGGTGTATTGATATATGAAAGCATAGCTAATGGATAAATGTGATCAAGCACTACAATTGGAGCAATTACCAGCGAAACCAATGAAACAGTTGGAACATTATTTTGGATTCCATGGTAGCTGCTCCACAAATAGAACTTTGGCTTAAAGACTCCTCTGTGTGCGTTGTTGATCTCTGACACGCTCCCATGCAAAGTCACAGGTTTCTACTTTCAATATATAACATTTTGAAGGTATGCATCACCATTGCAGATATAAAGCTAAACCTATTCGTCTTTCCCTGAATCAAAATAGGATATTCATTTACCAGATAGCAGGAACCCAGAAACACAAATAGCATATATCTTAATTGCACTTTATTTTGTTTCACGGATAATAACGTGCAATGTGTTGATTATGTCTTATATAATTTATTCCTTCCTTGATTAACAAATGCAAATTTAAATTAATATAATTAGAAAAGCACCAAAGAAACTGTTTTTATTTTAAAACATTGAAATGCATATATAATTAAAAGAAGTTTGGAAGCTCTACAGGAAGGGTTCCAGGTAACCTTTCCTTAGATAGGGAAAGCCAGGGCCGTGAGTTTAGCTGACGGTAACTGATAGGGACTTTTTCCACACGACACCCAACAGATGTACAGCTAATTATACACTCTGTGACACACTTGCTAAACAATTCAACATCTCATTCATCTCGCGAAGCTCTTGGCATTTTACTGTATTAAACTATCACATAGCATCCTGTCTTTACAATCATTGTGTATACATCTGCAGTTTATCAAAAAATGCATGTTTCTGTTGTATTACATCCAATCACTTAACCTGACAATAAGAAAATGTCTGCTCGTACATTTATTTTTTGCGATTTTTTTTTTTCTCTTGCCAAAATCACTTTTTTTTCCATTTAATTTATTACTAAGTCTACATTACTCTTAAAGTTGAATGAACCCAGGGGCTGATTGGGTCAAACCAGAAAAGCAAAGGGACGCAATGCCGTCGAGGCAGACCGATTTCATGTCCAAGCACGGAGCACGGTTAAATAACTCTAACAAGTTCCTTGTAATGACACTTCCATGCTTTGCTTTTTCATTCTTTCCCTCCCCCCCCCGAGATGTTCCCAGAAGAAACACGATTAGCTAAGAGTGCTGCAATGATCAATTTGACTTTAGTGTCAGATGCTCAGCATAATTGAACAGCACATTTATTGCAAACTACAGTTACAACTTCTTGTTCGGATTTTTCTTTCTGTATTTTGGCCTACATTTTGGAAGTGGATGTCAATTTGCTGTAATAAAACTGCTCAGTTAATATGACTGTTTATAAATTAAAGGTTTACTGCAAGGATCATGACAAAATATGTCCAATGCATAGGATATCCTGTATCCACCTATATCAGAGGAGGAAATTGCATTTCGAGTCCTGCTCTAAAAATATTTGTACAACTTGCACATATTATACGAGTACACACAGGTCAAGTCCCTACCTCACCCTTACCAGCTATTGGAAGCATACTTGTTTTTTTTGTGTAAGTTTTAGAGACTATATTGCACTCACCTACTCTGACCTTCATACATGTATGCTCACTGGCTGTTAGAGAGAACCCAAGCTAACTAGCTACATTCCACCAAAATTATTATTTCATAAAGATAAAATCTTTTTTTGAAATAATCATATTCACTGTGTTTGGATTTCTTTTGAAATTCCAACGCAGTCAAAATATATACTCAAATAAAGTATGGAGTACATGACAATAGGTGGTAAGTTCTGTAATTTCCCCAGCCATCTCTAGTGATGACTGTAAGGAGAAAGACATTTTCGATGGAGTATCCCACAAGACATGTGCGAGAGTACAACACTGACAGGCTACTGGCAGATAAAGCACAAAGAGCTGAAGAGGACAGACTGAATGCACGTAGCAGTGGCTGTGGTCTGTGGAGGACATGTTCAGGTAAGTAATCTCACTTTTACCTGCACCTCACGGTCACCTCACTGCAAGCAGCGCAAACATGCACAGTGAGAGAGCCGTGTGCATGCATTTTTGGCGACATGTGAATGCTATGCAGATCTTCATTCACATGAGAAACATTCTCTAACTTTTATTGGTTTATTAGTATCATTTATTATTTTATTATTTATATAGGGCCATCACATTCCGTAGCGCTGTACAATGGGAATATTAGCAAAAATGGTTTTAACATCTATAGGCCTCCATAATTTGTAGTTTGCATGCAAGTAAAAAGCAGAATGTGCTTAGTGTGTCTTTTTTGTAATCAGCGGTCTCCATAGTTATAAACACAGCTGAACTTTTTTTTGCACGCATCCTTGTTTCAAAAAAAATCGTTTTTACAAAAAACGCCTTTTGACAGCATCATGCGTGCTTTATTGAATATGTTTGTCAATTTTCATTTTATTATTTGTGTTAAATAGACTTACTGCTGTATTATCCTGTTTCATTGTTAAGATGCTCGAAATTATTTGCTTATTCTGTAAAATGACTAGAAAAGGCCAACTAAGAGTAAAGCACTCTATTAAGAGAACAATAAAATATAGACATATAGGCTTATTTACTAAAGTTAGAATTCAAAGTGAACTTCAAATTTAAGAGTAGCTGACGTGAAAGCATAGCGGACTTGAATTTTTCCAGGTTGACTATTTTGACCTTGCATTTTAAATTAACTTTGAATTCTCTCTTTAGTGAATATCCATGATAGTTATTGGTGTGAACTGTCAAAAATTAAAAGTAAATTTCGAAATGTAAGGAGAAATTCTCAAGGTCATCTTTCTACACTGAACAAAATTATAAACGCAACACTTTTGTTTTTGCCCCCATTTTTCATGAGCCGGACTCAAATATTTTTCTATCTAGACAAAAGGCCTATTGCTCTCAAATATTGTTCACAAATCTGTCTAAATCTGTGTTAGTGAGCACTTCTCCTTTGCTGAGATAATCCATCCACCTCACAGGTGTGGCATATCAAGATGCTGATTAGACAGCATGATTATTGCACAGGTGTGCCTTAGGCTGGTCACAATAAAAGGCCACTCTAAAATGTGCAGTTTTATTGTATTGGGGGGTGGTGATGGGGGTCCAAAAACCAGTCAGTATCTGGTGTGACCACCATTTGCCTCACGCAGTGCAACACGTCTCCTTCACATAGAGATGATCAGGTTGTTGATTGTGGCCTGTGGAATGTTGGTCCACTCCTCTTCAATGGCTGTGTGAAGTTGCTGGATATTAGCAGGACCTGGAACACGCTGTCTTATATGCCGATTCCAAGAATTGTGTACAGATCCTTGCAACATGGGCCTGTGCATGAGGTGATGGCCGTGGATGAATGGCACAACAGTGAACATCAGGATCTCATCATGATATCTCTGCATTCAAAATGCCCTCAATAAAATGCACCTGTGTTCATTGTCCATAACATACACCTGCCCATACTATAACCCCACTGCCAGCATGTGCCACTTGATCCACAACATTGACATCAGCAAACAGCTCTCCCACACGACGCCATACACGCTGTCTGCCATCTGCCCTGTACAGTGAAAACCTGGAATCATCTGTGAAGAGAACACCTCTGCAAAGTGCCAAACGCCATTGAATGTGAGCATTTGCCCACTCAAGTCGGTTACGATGACGAACTGCAGTCAGTTTGAGAGGACGATGAGCAAGCAGATGAGCTTCCCTGAGACGGTTTCTGACAGGTTGTGCAGAAATTCTTTGGTTATGCAAACCGATTGTTGCAGCAGCTGTCCGGGTGGCTGGTCTCGATTTTGGAGGCGAAGATGCTGGATGTGGAGGTCCTGGGCTGGTGTGGTTACACGGGGTCTACGGTTGTGAGGCCGGTTGGATGTACTGCCAAATTATCTGAAACTCCTTTGGAGACGGCTTATGGTAGAGAAATGAACATTCAAATCACGGGCAACAGTGCTGGTGGACATTCCTGCAGTCAGCATGCCAATTGCCCGCTCCCTCAAAATTTGCGACATCTGTGGCATTGTGCTGTGTGATAAAACTGCACATTTTAGAGTGGCCTTTTATTGTGGTCAGCATAAGGCACACCTTTGCAATAATCATGATGTCTAATCAGCAGGGCTCGAGTCCTGCAGGAACACGTGGAACTGGCATTCATGTACTTTTTCCACAGCACGAACGTCGTTCCCGTTAGTGGTCCTGCAGGACTTGTTTGCACGCAAGGCAAACAAGGCATTGGCCTTGTTAGGAATAAATGTAATGAAAACCAAAAGAGTGAGAACAATATTAGTATACGTATAAACTGCGCAAAAGGAAGTGTACTCCCAGTATGGGAATGAACAGTGTAATAGATAAATGAATATTGGTTCTGTGTAAGTAAACTACACTTGACAAAGGGTGTGTCCGTGATAAATGGAAAAAGAGTGTTTTTAATCCTGCTCCTTTAAAAGAAAGTGTCCCTACATTTTCTTATATAAGACAAAATAGCATGAGAGTAAGTAAGGTAGCACAGAAAAATATACACACTAATCACATAGTAGTAAACATATTAAACATTTATTTGGTCTTCTATGCAATATAAAAATGTATATAAAATACAAAATACAATAACAAAGTGAGATAGATAAAATGATATTCAATACTAGTGCTGAGTGTGCACACTCTTTTGTATGTATAGCCAGAAAAAGGACTATATCAAGTAGTAGAAGGTAAAAATGTTATAAAACATAAAAATGAAAAAATCATAAAAAATAAAAATGAGAGCAAAAAGTGAGAATAAAAAATGAAGTTACAGAAAAAACCAGCGTGCTGAAAAAAAGAAGAAAGTCCAACCTTATAAGATAGCTGACAGCTTGCTAGTTCGGCTGAATAGATCCTGGCATCCTGCTTTGGCTTTGTTAGCCTTGAGGCAGGCGGCCGGTTGAACTCCAGGCGGGCGGTTAGTGAGCGCTGATTTGTTAGCTCTCCCGGCATCACTCTTTAACCATCCACCTGCCTTCCTGCCCGCACAGCCCGGCCTAGGTAAAAAATCCACACAGCTCTCCCAAAGGTAGTGTGTGTGTGTCTGGCTGTCAGTGAGCCCCCCTACCTACCATAAAGCGAACCCCTACCCACTTCACAGTCCCCCCACCCACTCACAGCCCCCCTACCCACCATACAGCCCCCCGGCCCCCTCTTCTAAAAGGCAGTGTTTGTTTGAAACAAGGAAGTGGAGTCAACTTTTCAGATCCTCTCTGAGCCGTTATCAAGTCAGAGAGGAGTCGAAACGTCTCCACTTCCTTGCTTCAAATAAAGACTACCTTTTAGAAGAAACCTCAGGTGTGCCTGGATATTTATTTTTTTCCAATAAAAACAATACAGACAATAAAAAAATTATACAGATAATAATCAATTTATTAATTTTAAATTTAATAATAATATAAAATAGCAAAGATCCCTTATAAAACATTCTTTTTTATGATTGCTATGATGATGAAGCACACTAAATGATTAACTTTCACTTACCCGAACAGATATGTGGTAAGTCTGATATTTACACAAGGGAAGCAGAGGACACATGAAAAGCACAGCCTGACTCTGTGGATCACTAATTAAACACACCTTATCTTTCCTCTGTGTCTAGCCCCTGCTGAAAGATGTTTAGAGATAATTTACCTTAACATGATGTAAGCAGTGATAAACTCTGCTGGACACATTAGTTAAGTACATACTTTTACTTTTTAACTAAAGATTTATGACATATGCCAAAATAATCAATTTCTTCATTCTTGAGTGGGAAAAAACGAGAAAAAATGTTATACATCACACAGGTAAACCTGTTGGTTTAAAGGGACACAATAGGATTTCATTTACCCCAACAATTGTAATACATTGTATAATACCAATCTTATCATGTGTTGTGTAAGGAAGTGGATGCTCATCTATATTTGAAGTTCTAGTTTCTTTGCAGATGTTGCAAAGAAGCAGTGGTAGGCAACCTTTGGCAGTCCAGATGTGGTGAACTACATCTTTCCTGATGCATTGCCAGCATCAGAGCTGACCCTGGGGGGTGGGGACAGCTAGCTGCTCTGTAGAAAGGTAGGGTATGCAGCACTAGGCTCTGCTCCACAGGTAGATCCTGCCCCCTCTCATTAGACCTGTCCCCCGTAGGTCAGTGCTAGTGAGAGGGCGCAGGATCTATCTGAGCAGACAGAGCATAGCTGACACCCCAACTATCTACAGAGTACCTAAGCAATGATCCGCAATGATCCGTATCCCCCCAGGATCGACTCTGGCCAGCAGTATTGGTGTAAGAGCATTATGGGAGAGGTAGTCCAGAACATCGGAATTGCCGAAGGTTGGCTACCCATAGGCGTTTTAAGTAAGAAATAAATGTTAAGATAATGTTTGATCTATGCATTTACTTGTCACAATGTATATATTGAATTGAATCGTCTATGTGATGCCTGTGACAAACGCCGCTTTCCACAGACGTTTGCCATGCACTCCTGGAGGAGTGTGGAAGCTGGCCTCCTACTCACCGACTATGGGCCAGGTCAGCAACTGTAAAGACCCATATTTTATTCCCCTTGGTTCCCCTGGTTCGGCTCTTTCCATTTGTGTGCATACAACCGACCGCTAGCTCTCTGGCTGCCGTTTGCATGGACCAAAACCGCGAACAGACTTCAGGGGTACTTAGCCGTGAATACACTGGAACGATTTTCGGCATGAAAACTTTGTGGTTCCCAGTCGGTTCCCAGCGGCAGTTAGCCACGATTCTATGGAACTGTTTTGGGCATGTGACCATGCATGCGGGCGGTTCCTGAACCGATCTGGGTGATTTTTGGATACGTTGGTCACCCAGATAGGGGCTATCAGGAGATGTAACTTTTAGGAGGTTTTATGTATTTTTAAAGGTATTTTTGGGGTGTTTGGGAAATGTGTGTTTTTTTGTACCTGGAGATAATTGAGTTTAATACAGTGCTTGACTAAATTATCTCCTATTTGTCATCTTGTTACTGGGAGGGGAAAGGGCTAATCATTGTTCCAGCATGGAGGATTCAGCGGGGAAAGTCCTTGAAAGAACTAGAGCTGAGTGTCGTCCAGTGCCTGGGGGTGTCTAGAGCGAATTCCCCATTCGGCTCCAGGAGGGAACGATTCCAAGACCGCAGTCAAACCAACGACTATGGGCAGAAGTTCTGCGGTTTGTCCCCTGTCCCAGCTAGGAAGCGGTCCTTGGCGGAAGTACCCAGCCGGGGTACAAGGAGCTCCGTTACAATGCCATTCACTTGTCTGTCTATAAAACCTCTGGTAAGACATTTACATTCCAATCCGATCTCATTCAGTTTCAAGAAGAGATAGTAAACAGCCACTGGAACCTGAAAACCAGCTCGTATTTCTCAGGCTGTTAGCGGCAGGGATCTTATAGCAGATTAGAGTGTGCCTACATACGTAATAGGATCAGTCAGCCAAAACTAGGAATATCCTGCGTAAAAGGCAAAGACAAGGAGGGATTCCTTTTCCATACTGTACACAGCATTAACAGATTTTTCTTAAGCATAAAAAGCATGTTTAACCTTAAATTTCACTTCTGCAAAGAACAGATCACAGAGCGGATTTAAATGTACTTGCCATCCCAATACCCACTAAACCTTCCCTGGTCATTTGATCCGTAATGAAAGCTTTGTCCAATAGAAGGTCTAATCCGTTCTGTGTTACAATCCTCTCTCTATAGACCTTGCTTTTTTTGTGTGGGTAGATACTCATATATAGAGTGTATTTTCTAAACCGTGAACTGTCCTGAATTGGAAACAAAATAATGAGTTACAGTGATTCACTAACAACTGTGAAAATGAAGTGAAAACTGATCAACACAACTGTTCGTACACAAGCATGCACACGGTAAAAAAAGAAAGACAGACGTTGGAGACAGAAAGTGTTTCGAAATAATGTAAGATCCTAGGAATAAATGTATTATTCCGAGATGTCTGCATTTGCAGTGGTTGTTTTCTGCCCTCGCCTTCCCTGTGGCTAAGCCCTGCAGGTTTTATTCTTTAGGCATTCTGCAGATCACATGCCGAGAGCAGTCAGAGCCACACAGAAGCTGACTGGCCGCTTTTTCTTCTCTGTGACTGATTACAGTAATTGTCGGTCAATGAACTCAATGGCAGGCGGGTCATGGGAAGCTTACTTTCATGACATAACATCATTTTGTACCCAGTCTGTACCAGGAAACCTTAACTGGGGTAAAGGTGCACATATTCTCTAGTGTAGATTTTCAGTTTTATTAGATTTTTTTTTTTTTAGTTGTCTAGCAAATACAGATACCCAGCTGGGAATGAAAGATAGCTTTCAAGCCCACTAATGCTGTAACCTTGATAACATGGTATCTCTGCATCTGATGAGCGTTAACTTAAGTCCACTCACTGTAGCAGTGTGCTTTGTGACAACCTCTTACATTACAGGTGATAAGCTTTAGCTTTTAATCCCACATTTTTAGAGAATTTAGAATTTTTAGAGCTGATTTGGAAAATTCTGATGTTGTCATAGCTTGCCAGCTTGTGCCTCAATTTTGCCATGTGGATCTAAATTGCAAACATATTTACTTTATCGAATAACCCTTCCTGTATCACAACAGGTAATGAGAGTTAGTAATCACAACTAGAACACTGTGCTTCATGGTAACCATGAATCACTAGGGGGGATTTTGAGCTCTCTCTCAAAGGAACACTCAAAGCACCATAACTACTTCACTGTGCTGTAATGGTTATGCCCCCCATGTAAGTAGTCAAACTATTTAACAGTATGACAAATTATGTGGAGCCCAACAGGTGATGTTTCAGTCCCCATGTTAGCCATAAACTAGCCCAGCAGTGGAAGGTTTAGCTCGTTGTCTAAGACTGATCAGCTAATGCACTGCAGAGCCTAGCTCAGATCTAATGGAAGCTCTGTTCAGACCAGCATCCGGGGGACTCCAGGTAAGTTGCCAAACCATTTCGAAATGGTTCGACTACTTACAGTAGGGGGTGCCATGGTGTTTCTGACATCATATCGTTACATGTTGTAGTGATTATGGTGCTTTCGATTGTTCCTTTAAGTCCCTAAGTGTATTACTATATTTCACTGTGCTGTTTTTTGGTTATGGGGGTACCTACCACAATACCACCCGATTGCAATTCAAATATACATTTGAGCTTCTTTTTTTTTGCAACTTAACAACTGTATGAAAAATTCTGGTGAGGGTAAAAATGCATCAGCTTGTTTATAAATTTGATAGTGTTTTCTATAGATTATGCCAAACTAAAATACAAACACAATTGCAATGTTTTAAATCAAAAGCTGCAAAATAAGGTGTTTCTGAAATTCGATTTTTGAATTAGGGGACTATTCCAGATATATACAACATACATCTCACATGTATACATTATTTACTAAATGCTGAATATTTATTAAACATAAAATTTTTCTTTTTGGAAACACAGTCACAGAGTTTTTTGCTTTGCTATGTTTTTCACATGGATTTCCCTTTCAGACATACATTGAAAGAGAGCTGAAATTTATACTCACACGTGACTCTTTTTTTCTAATAAAGGTTATCTTTCCAGACAGCATATATCTCGGTTATTAATAAAGCCACTACACTTTCAAAGTATGCCCTTAGTAAATGACAGATACAGTAGACATGTTTGATACACTTGCTGAACTATGTTTAATGTTTGACAAATGTATTGCAAAGCTTTCCAGTTTTTCTGAGAACTTTCATTTTACATTCCCACAAATAGTGCCCGATAAAAAAACAAAAACAAAAAAATAGGTGAGGCTGAAAAATATTTTTAGGACTGCTTTGTCAGATCCTGGAATATTGGGAGCTATGTTAGCAAAATAGACATAAATGACCAACACAGGTGAATGCTATATAAATATATAATATTATAAAGTGGTGCAGAATAACCTGATACACAAACACAGACAATGTGTGTTGTAATCAAATCTGAAACTAGAAGAACAGGTATTATTACTGATTTTTGTACGCGTGCCAAGGGGCATTGTTATTAGCAACTGTTATTACTCATCGGATCTGTTTCTATGGAGTCACAGAGTCACATGGTCTGCCAAAACAGACTGAAAATTAGATAGAGAATTGCCAAACTAACATTGTTTACATTCATCATTTGAACAATTATTTGTACACTTTTACATGGGTGATTATAACACCCTCCCTGCCTTTTCCTGAAAAGTAAGTTATAACATTGTCTCAGAACAGATAAAACATGTTTTGTCTTACGTTGAATATGTAATTAGGAATGCCCTTTTTAACTACTTATTATTACACATCCTATACGAAGTCTTGTAATACTATAAAAAGTGTTACGCTTTACTGAAGATTCTATACAATTTAATGGACAAAGAAAACTAGTTATTAACTGGTTATTATTTAAGCATTTAAATAACGCTTAAAGGAACACTATAGTCACCTAAATTACTTTAGCTAAATGAAGCAGTTTTAGTGTATAAATCATTCCCCTGCAATTTCACTGCTCAATTCACTGTCATTTAGGAGTTAAATCACTTTGTCTCTGTTTATGCAGCCCTAGCCACACCTCCTCTGGCTATGATTGACAGAGCCTGCATGAAAAAAAAAAAACTGGTTTCACTTTCAAACAGATGTATTTTACCTTAGATTATTGTATCTCAATCTCTAAATTGAACTTTAATCACATACAGGAGGCTCTTGTAGGGTCTAGCAGGCTATTAACATAGCAGGGGATCTTAATTAAACAGAACTTGCAATAAAGAAAGCCTAAATAGGGCTCTCTTTACAGGAAGTGTTTATGGAAGGCTGTGCAAGTCACATGCAGGGAGGTGTGACTAGGGTTCATAAACAAAGGGATTTAACTCCTAAATGGCAGAGGATTGAGCATTGAGGCTGCAGGGGCATGTTCTATACACCAAAACTGCTTCATTAAGCTAAAGTTGTTCAGGTGACTATAGTGTCCCTTTAAACAAAATAAGGTGTGTTTTTTTTCCTCACTCAGCACTGTATTGATCTGCTGAAGTTGCTTTAAAGATGTCTTGTAAGAAAGAGATAGTAACTATCTCATCTAGGACCTGCTGATTATTCAGTTATAATGTAACATCAATTGGCACTGTATATCTGCATCAGATACCCAACATATCTGCCACCTTAAATGTTTGTTTATATATTGCAATAAGCATCAGTACAGCTAGTGTGCTCTATCTATCTAATAAACTTTGACAGCACAAACTCTCAAAAAAGGTATTGGCATATTAAATAGTACACATAGCCCATTGTTAAAACAGACACTCTAAGCACTAAAACCACTGCATCTTAATGTAGTAGTTTTGGTGCATACATACTTCCCATTTTGTCAGCAATGCAAAACATTGCTGTTTCTAAGTGGCAATGACCTTAAGATTCTTTCATTCTAGAAGGTATTCCCCTTTAGTATCATCACGCACAACATGAGGATGCCAAACGCGCCAATGTTTCTCTATGAGGCGCATCACACTGGCGGATTGCATGTCCACACGTGAGCAATGTATGCTTAATGCTTCTCTAATATGACATAGGTCATCGTGATTGATGATCTCACAGCACTGGATTACAGTAAAGGTTAATGTATTTTTCTCGGTAGAGAGGAAGGAGAGTAATATAAATGAATAGAGAAACACATCTGACTGAAAATAATGCATATCTGACTTGTAATATATACTTTTGAATTATATACTTTTCCCATTATAATATCTGGTGGCAGGTTGTTTTGCCACTTATGACTGTCTCCTAGTTTGAAGAAGCTCAGATGTTGGCTTTGCCACCGTCCCACTCTCTTGCTGCGACCTGGTTGTCAGACTCCTACTGTTGTTTTTTAACCTGGTTTCTTGACTGCTCAGTAATAGCCCAATTGCTTGCCCCACTTGATGTCCACCCAACTCTACCGTTTTTCTAGCTACCATGACCCCCGGTGTTTCTTTTTAACTAATTTAAATAACTTATTGGTTTAACCTCTTTTTTTCTTTTCCCAAAACCATTAGATTTTTCTTCTTTTCCTCACCATTATTCCTGGTGATGGATTGCATCCTGTACTAAAAAAAAGAACAAGGGGAGATCCGGGGTCTTATGGAAATGATTAATCTTCTTGTTCTATTGGACCAAACTCAAAGATGTAATCGATATTGCATTCATGCATACTGTTTTATTAAATGTACTTTTTGATTGTAACGCCTAAAAGTGTGCCTTGTACCACACTTCTCTCCTAATAAAATGAATAAATAGATAAAATAATATACTTTTGTTTTTAACATTTCACATTTTATTAGGATTTTCAATGAAAGTCTGGCATGCACTTTCACTTGGTTAGGATTCTCATTTGTGGCTGTATGGCTAATGCATGCGAATGGTTAGCCCTGCACCTTGGTTGCTTGTTTACCAGTCCCTAATTCATCCTTTGAGCACAGGGGTAAGCAGCATAAAGTCCCTGAATATGGAACGCAGCCCAAGCTGAGAGCTAGCCAGCCAAGGTTGCTATGTTGTTTTTCAGAGTATCTGGTTTCCTTATCCGTGAATTAGACCCAGCTGTAATTAGAGCATCCTCACCTGTTCTGGATGCGCTGGCATGTCAATAGCTTTGGGGAAATAATCTGTTTTCAATTTTGTTTTGAATTGTATAACATGCTAATGCGTTGCTTTATTTACACAATGCCTACTGCTATTATTTGTTTGCTTCATCCGAAAACATTTTCATTGAACTGAAGTTATTCATAATTATTCAAACATTGAACCAACAGAACTAGTTAAAGGGACACTCCAGGCACCCAGACCACTTCTGCCCATTGGAGTGATCTGGGTGCCAACTCCCACCTTAACCCTGCAAGTGTAATTATTGCAGTCTTCATAAACTGCAATATTTACCTTGCAGGGTTAACTCCTCCTCTAGTGGCTGTCTACTAGACAATTCCGGTATTATAGCACACACGTGTGCTATAGCGTCGCTGGACGTCCTCACGCTATGTGAGGACCTCCAGCGTTGCTAAATTCCCCATAGGAAAGCATTGAAAGCAATTTTCAATACTTTCCTATGGGGAGGTCTAATAATGCCGCACATGCGTATTAGGTTTTCCATGCCGGCGGACGCAAATGCTCAAAAGGTCTCCCCCACCGGGATGATGTCGCCGAGGGACATTGGCGCTGGATACGGGTAAGTCACTGAAGGGGTTTTAACCCCTTCAGCCACTTGGGATGGGGGGGTGGGAGGGAGAGGGGACCTGCAGTGCCAGGAAAACGGTTTGATTTCCTGGCACTGGAGAGTCCCTTTAAAGAGCTAATTCACTCATTTTGGGGGTTTGAGTCACTGCCTAAAGTCTTGCATAGGGGCTTACTTGTCTCTCTTGCCAATAGAGGAGGTACGGCAAAATCCAGATTCTAAAATGACTCCTTACTCGAGGTGCACCATAATAATTATAGTAAGACACAGTGGTTATGGCGCTAGAGTGTTCGGTTAACTTCTATTTTGTTAATATAAACGATAAAAGTTAAATTTATTTTCTTCTAAAAGGTAAAAAAAATATATACATTTTAAAGTTTTTTGTTTTATTTTAAATGGTTTATTTTGCATCGAGTACATTACAGAAGAAGGACTTTGGCAATCTGTACCTTATTGTGTCTAGTCTCTGTTGATAAAAGAACTTAAATATTTAATTAAATTGCACTTCAAGGACATTTCAAGCTCCTTTGAGTATAGTGGCATTCTGTGTCTTGTTAATTAACATGGCGTGAAAATGTACCAAATTTTAGCCAGTTACAGGTATATTTTCCTATAAAATCACTTTTAATTCTATTATATTGTCAAGCAATGAATTCATAAATTTTCCTGTATTTGCAGCATGTTGTTTAAATATATGAATTTATAATTCACATGAGTTGATTTCACTCACTGGAATTTCCAAGTACCAGCAGTAAATAGGGACTTTTTGCTTTGGGAGTAAAGTACAATGTAGTAGTTTCGGTTTTGGTTTGCAACAATAATCCACTACATTAAAAGGACAAAATAGGCACCAATAAAACTTTAGCTTAAAGGGACACTATAGTCACCAGAACAACTTTAGCTTAATAAAGCAGTTTTGGTGTATAGATCATGCCCCTGCAGTCTCACCAGAGGCGGTTCCAGGGGAGGGCAACGGAGCAGTTTCCCCCTTCTCCCGCCCCGGGATAACAAGGCAGGCCGAGGCTCTCCCCTGCCTGGTAATGCAGGGCTGGCATTGTCCAAGTGAACTCCCTCCCCAGTCCGCAGCCACATTGCTGGCAGCCGGCAGGGGAGGGAGGAAGAGAGGACCCGAGAGCTCAGCCTGCAGCTCCTCCGGATCCTTCTCTCGCGAGCACAGAGCGTTGCTGTGGTTACCACAGCAACGCTGTGGATCTCGCGAGAGTGAACTCTAGCCCTGGAGCTACGGGCTAGAGTTCACTCATATCACTGATACCACCGGGGATTCCCCACTGAACCACCAGGGATCGAGAAATGTCCCCCCTCCTTCCTCAGTAAAGGTAAGAAGATGACTAAAATGGATTTTTAGTCAAAGACTATGACTAAAACTAAATTGAAATTTGTTGCCAAAATTAACACTGCGCAGAGGGGCTCGGGAAGGGACAAGAGAGACAGACCCGCTTGGAGAGAGACACCTAGAGAGACTGGGAGGACACAAAGAGATACAGAGGGGCTGGGGAAGGGGCCAAAGAGACAGATAGAGGCTTTAACTATACCTATTAGATTGTACTCTTGTCGACTAAAATGTTCTGGAGATTTAGTCATCTAAAACTAAATCAATTCAGATGACTAAAATATGACTAAAACAAAAATGGCTTTTTAGTCAAAAGACTATGACTGAAACTAAATTGAAATTTGCCGCCAAAATTAACACTGTATCTGTCGCAAACACATTCTTGAGATTTGAAATCACTTTAAAACATATGAACCATTATAGTAAATATTTAAATATTCAGTAAACATACATGGCACAATGAAACTAACATCTTGGGCTTTCTAAGTACGTCCACCATCTTTAGTGTGGCGGTATGGCTGTTTTTGGACAAAACATGTTGGTTACATGATGTGTCTAGAAGGCTAGACTTTTAAGAGGGAACTTTACTTTTGTAGAAATTGTCGTTTTGAATTAAACATTGATCACCTTTTTTATGTGATGCAATGCTTTTGATTTCTAAATTGAATTTAAATGCTTTTGACATCACTAACATGTATTTATGAAACATAAGGGAGACGCAAACGACCCATTTAAATAAGAAACAATGCATCTGCAAAGTAAAACACTGTCCAGCTCAGGGTAACTGTTATTTAATTCCCTAATTACCTCTCCATCCTTCCCAGGTTATTATTTTATTTTCACTCTCAGTAGACCTCTCCGCAAACACTTATTATTCCTAGTGTCTTACTATGGAAGTTCATTAGAGGGGTTAGCAGTCGGTAAAGAATTTGTATACCAAGAAGTTTAAATAACAGTTTCTCGTTAAAGAAGACTTCATGTGAGCAGGATAATGCTTGCTGTGCATATGTAGATGTGTCTTGTGACCCCTAAAGATCAAGGACCTATAGTAGCTCCAATATTGCGTGCAGAAGTATGTTTTTGCATTTTTTGGAAATTTGTAAACCACATCATTATTTTGTTGTTTTTGTTGCTTCTCAACTAACCATGTCCTTGCATAAAACTAGACATTTAAGTAGCCCTTCTGATGACTGCCTGGACTGTTGCCCACACCAGTTTATAAGAGTTCAACATTTTTACTCTGTACAAAGGTTACTATAGGACATCCAGGTTTATCTCAAAAGCCTGCTGAGCCCTGAAGGAAGTGATGACAAAACAAACTGTGCTGCAATATTCATCTACAGCTTCTTCAAGGTTTAGCTGTTTATCTTGCACTGTTTTGTAATCAGCAGTTCGCAGTGCATAGAATGACATCTGTAAAGCTACAAAAACACAAAATATACATAGGGCCTTACCATCTGTTCTCAGGAAATTTCACCATTGAATACAACATTGAAAATAAACTATCACTCGTGTTTACCATTTTTAAAATGTAATTATCTTTTTGACATTTTTTTTTATAGGAAAGATTTAGCTACTGCCTTCACAATCCAGTTTAATTCAGGCACAGCCGTGGCACATAATTTGTTAGGAGAACGCAAACATAGGCATTGTTTCTGTTTATTCTCCGCTCTCTGCGCTGACTGACAGATTCAAAGAGTTTTGAATCAGGGTGTCAAGATGGAGGAGCTCATTCCCATTATAGAGAATTGTGGATTTCTACATTTAATTGTATTTTTCACACCTCACAAACATATGTGCTAAGTATAGGAGATAAGTAAACATAATACTAAAATTCCTGCTTTCCCTTTAAAGCGAATCTGTTGTGAAAAAATAAACTTACCTGAAAACGCTCCCATATATATATTTATTTATTACTGGCATTTATAAAGCGCCAACATATTCCGCAGCGCTGGTATACATTGAATACACCATATATCAGAGCAGAGACAGACTCCTCTCTGCAGCCTGATACTTCTCCAGTGAAGTCATCAAGCCTGATGACTTTTGTCCCTAGAGAAGCATTGAGGCCGCCAAAGACATGTGCCATAATCCACAAATAAATTAGTACTCACTTTGAATTGCTGACAATTCCCACTTGGGTTTAAAACCCGTCCTTGGCTTCTTCCAGTGTTAGCACGTTTTGCATGCTGACGCAAGATGTCAAATAGCTTCAATAATTGAATCTATTTCTGTTAGAAGTCCCTTGTGGCTGTCTATCTGACAGCCAATAATAGGAGTTACTAGCAGGAAATTGCAAGACGTTTACAGTGCTGTTTCTCAGAATCAGCACTGTTTTTATTCACACACCTGCATGGGCAATACCCCATAAATACTTCATTAAAATGTCCCTTTAAACAGGATGTTGTGTACACATGAGTTTGAATGATACATTTTGAGTCATTTCTCCAAGGATAGACCAGTAGAACTTCAGTTGTATCCACTTTGATTATTTGCATGTTCTGATTAATTCTGTTTAGTCACTGTAATTATTTTGGTACTAGTCCCAAAGGAGTTTGTAATGCTTCAGTATACGTTTATTTTACATAGAAGCTATGTACATATTTAGATGAATTTACAATGTATAGATCGTGCCCATTTCTACTGCTATTGTTATAACAATTCTGACGTTTATAGTAGGTATGGCTGTTTTCGTCTTTACATATAAGCTCCATGTATATTGTTAATACACAAGAATCAAATTAGATGAAAGACCAACAATTATCCAATACGTTTGGTTATAACAGTTACAAAGTCACAATAAGGACAGCGCATACAGTATAGACTAAAACCACATCATGTATAACCTCTGTATACATGGTTACTATTACTTACCCAAATAAAGCAGAGTGTGTAACATAGGCAACATACAAACCTATGCAAATAGTTTATATAATATATATAACATACATTATAACGTATGGATGCATACTTCTGACTCCATGCCCAGATTTTTTTTTGTCTACGTTAGATCAGATTTCTGTCTTGTGATGACTTTTGTTTCCAGTTGATATATACAGAGTTATTCACTATAGCGAGAAAATAAGGTGATTTCATTCGTGATTTTTCTACCTACTTACAGTATTGTTTTGATCACACCCCACTTTCGATTGATTTGGTGAAGTATTTAGACAATATTTTCGTAGTACCACAAATAAAAAAGCAGAGACAACATTTTATAAATTCCAACAATCATTGTGGAAACCAAACAAATCTTCAGGAAAATGCCATTGTTTTCAGTAGTAATGACTCACATTTTAGAACTTTACCCCCTTCCACATTTATGAAAAATACATAGGTCAGAACTATATTTAATCATTGGTCCTTTGTAGAATATGTTTTAAGCTTCTCAGATGATAGTAAAACCCTGGCTGACTTTATCTAAGATCCTTTGGCAGGTTTGGCATTAATAACCAATACAGAATCCATTCGCTTTCTTAAAGGAGATCTCTAAGCACTATAAATGATATAGCAAATAGTAGTCGTTCTGGTGCTATGAGTCTAGAGTCTTAGGGCACTGTTCCCTGGTTTTAAGTGAAGCCTTTCTGGAGAGGTCTGACAAAAAAAGAGAGCCGTAGAAGTGGTTATGGTATTTACAGTGTTTCTTGAACTTAGCTATGTTGGTTCCAGCATCTTCCTCATTGTTTTTGTTCTTAATTGATTTTCCCTGTCCTCGTTCTCTTCTGCTCTTTCTCTTTTATTATCAGCAAACCCAACTGACCAGTTTATGTTAAAAAAAAATGTTGCATTTGCATCATTCAAATGTACATGTAGCCTTTCAGATTATCCCAACATTTGTATTGTTCAACACCTCCCAATATTTCAAATGGACAAAGAGGGACACTTTAATTTTAGGGCTGTGGGTGTTGCCAGGGTTTGGTTGTTCTGATAAATTTTAGGTGACTTACTAATAACAAATTATGCAACTAAAATGTAATTTAGAACAAGAACAATGTATCTTATTGAATTCTAAGCAGATTTATAGTAGTTTAAAGACTCATTACTGTGAGAAATATTGCTGTGAAGCTCTGTTATCCACTCAAACACACCAACAATATGGAGCTCCTAAAAAAAGAGGGACTTGAGGCCAAAGCAAGGACTGTCCCTCCTACATAGGGACACTTGAAAAGTATGGGATTGTATTTGTTAAAAAATATCTCACATGAACATTAGAAACAGACTGTCTTATTATACATAAATATTTAACATACTGTCAAAGAAACATATTCCCTAGCAGCTTGTAAACCTGATGACAGATGTCAAGTCACCTGAGGGAACAGAGTCTGGTAGTCAGGTACATCTGTTCATCAAAATAAGGGAACATCCTTCACAGAAATAGGCATCCAGTGATAACAAGGTTTATTTACAGTGCTGAGGCTTTAGGCCTTTTTCCATATTGTAAGTTTCATTTTTTGATATCACTGCAGTTTTAACAATACTGGGATGAATTTTGTCAGAGCGATTTTTAAACACTGAATTAAAGTTGACACAAAGCAACTGCCCAGTTCTTGGTTGGCACTTGGTCCAGTCGTATTGAAACTCATAAAGATCTGTGTTCTTAATGGGCATACATAATGTGGAATTGAAATATAAATATGTGGATGTTGTCTATTGTTGTCACTGGTGTAGGAATCCAGGAGGATGGAGGGGAACGATCTTGCCACATATTTACATGGCAGTATACAAGGATCCATATCTCCTAGTCATATAGCTAATTATGTTTCACTCCCTCTAGCATGTAAGCTCATTGAGCAGGGCCCTCAACCCCTCTGTTCCTGTGCATCCATTTGTCTGGTTACAATTGCGTGTCTGTTAGTCCACCCATTGTACAGTGCTATGGAATTTGCTGGCGCTATATAAATAATAAAATAATAATAATAACATGGGCGAGGCTGTTCTGAAAAGTTCTAAGTGATTTAATAATAATTTATGCGACTAATATGTGAGAACAAAGCCAATGTATCTTATGTACAGACTGTTTTCTAAACACATTTATTGTAGTTTAAAGCAGGGCTTGACAAATTATCAATCTTGGAGCCAGCTAAAAAAGTTAGGAGCCAGATTTTTCCAATGCCAAAAATACAATTCTTAAAGGGACACTATACTCGCCAGAACTACTACAGCTTAATGTAGTGGTCTGGTGTCCATAGATTGTCCCTGCAGGCCTTTTAAAGTAAACTTCAGAGAAAAGGCAGTGTTTACATTGCTGCCTAGTAACACCTCTAGTGGCCGTCACTCAAATGGTCTCCTACCTACATTCAGCGTCTTCACGCTCTGCATGGAGGCACTGAACATTCCCCATAGAGATGCACTGATTTATTGCATCTCTATGAGGAGATGCTGATTGGTAATCAGTAATCTTAGCTATGGAGGCTGGCCAGCTGCAAAAGACCAGCATAGCTTTGGAAAAAAGGTGAGTAAGAACACCCCCCCCCCTTCAGACAGACAGACACTCACACCACCCCAGGGCCGTCTTTAATATGGATTGGACCCTGGGCAAACATTTGCTTGGGCCCCCTGAACCCGGTCGTCCCCTCCCTGGCATACAATCATGCCCCCCACCCCAACGCAGAGGCGGACGTAGAGAGGGCTCTGGTGCATGAATTATTTTGGGCAAGAGGGGGCAAAAGGTAGATCCCCATCTGTCATGCAACTCCAACAATGCTTTGACAGCTGGGGCGCTACCATTTTCCTATGCATGCAGGGTTATATTTAGCACTGAGCAGTATTTGTGTGTTTGAGTGTAAGCATGTTTTTGTATGGAGTATGTTTGTGTGAATGTAGGGGTGTGTTTGTATGTGGAGATGGCATTTAAATGCAAGTATGCATTTATGTGTAGTGTTGGTTTATGAATACACTGGTGTGTTTATATATAATTTTGTTGTTTAAAAAAAGAGGTGTGTTTATATGTAGTGTTGAAGTTTGAATGAAGGTGTGTATTTGCGTGTAGTGTTGAATGGTGAGATGTATGCACAAATACATATGCACTGTCACAAACACACACACACACACACACACACACACTGTGATACACATACACACACAGAAACACTTGCAGATACACAGATATACACAATCATACAGATGCAGCTATACAGACACATTTACACACACTGACACACACACATACAGACACAACCTGGCACACATGCAGACACACAGATGCACACACGCACACACACGCAGATACACTGACAACATACAGATATACAGACACACACAATGACAACATACAGACACACAGATCCATAACCTGACAAATGCAGATACAAACACTGACACACATGCAGATACACACACTGGCTACATACAGATACATGCACAGGTATACACACTGGCACACACACACGGATACATACATACTGACAACATACAGATACACACTGACACTGTGACAGACATACATACAGACACACAAACTGACACACACAGACATACTGACATACACACAGACATACATACTGTGTGCGGGCCCCGGTGCAGCCGCAATACTAGCACCGCGGGCCCATTAGGTAGGGAAATATTTAAAAAAAATTTTTATTGCAGGCGACGGGGCCCACGGGGCAGCTGCTTTGGGCCCCCCCTTAAAGACGGCCCTGCACCACCCCCAGACAGACAGACTCTCACACCACCACCAGGCAGACAGACAGGGACACTCACACCACCCCCAGACAGACAGACAGAGACTCACACCACCCCCAGGCAGACAGACAGACACTCACACCACCCCCAGGCAAACAGACACTCACACCACCCCCAGGCAGACAGACACTCACACTCTAACACAGTCACAGACAAATACACACTGACACACACTCTAACAATCACAAAGTATTATTTGATACACTCAAATGGATGCAATGGATACACACACAAAGATTTGTAGATACACACAGACAAACAGACATAACAGATATAAACACAAATAAAAAAAATAAAAAAATTTTTTTTAGCCACCCTCCTGTTTCCTACCTTATGGGCTCAGGGGGTGGCTTCCCTGGGGTCAGGTGGGACTGGGTAGGAGCAAATGACAATAGGTTGGTGGGGGCTGGCTGCGGCTGATGGGAGCAGCTGTCGCTGTTCCAGACTCCCCCTCCTCCGGTCTCCTCAGCCCTGTGCAGATCTCTGTGCGCCATGAGGAAGTGAAGAGAACTGTGATAACTTCCTCCTTTAAGCTCTGCTTAAAGGGGCGGCGTGGAGGGTCGGCTCTGAGGAGAGCGGCCGGGCTGGCTCTGTGGGATGCGGGCGGCAGGACATAACGCCGGCTCTGAGGACAGTGGGCGGACCAGCTTTGCGCAATGTGGGTGGGCGGGCACAGTTGAGCTCGGTCGGGTGGCAAGCTGGCCGTCTTTAAATGCTGCCCTTCAAGCTTACAATTCCCATGCGGGAGGAGGGAGGAAACGGGCCGATCAATTCCAGGCGCCAAGGGAAAATTCTTACTCGCCATGGCGACCTGGCGCCTGTGATTTGTCGAGCCCTGATTTAAAGATACATTACTGTAGATACATGGTTTAAAGATACATTATTGCACTAGCGCTCCGAAATAGGGACTGTCCCTCCTAAAAAAGGGACACTTGGGAGGTATAAAGCTTCCTGGTGAGATCATACAGCTGTATGCATGGCTGGGACAATTAAAAATCTTAGGCTGGCTGGGGAGATTAGAGATCACCCTGACAACCAGCATATTTTTTAAAAATATCCCTCATCTGAGCTAATGGTCCCGATAATAATGTTGTTAGAGGTGGAGTTCTATTTACACCTCTACCGAAAAATGATGCTGCTGCTTGGCAGTAGTGGGTATACTGCTTGGAGTGTTCCTTTAAATGCAACATAACATTTTCCCTTTGTTTAATGAATCTGTTTTTCTTGTGTTTTTTTTGTCCTTGCTAAGGAAAAACCACTATAGAGTGATTTACTAAAGTGTGAATTGTTGGTTATAGCTACAAGCCACTACTTGCAGGCGCAGAACTACCAGTGGTTCAGACCGCACTGACACCAAGGAAGTTCCCGCATCAAAATAGAGGAAAGCATGGCTGCAGGAAGGCGTACCGGGGCCCAGGGGTATAAAATATAAACTGCAGGAGGGAGTACTGGAATCAAAGAAATGGCTATGTGTGTTGTGTACTTATGGGTCAGTGTTCATGGATCTGTATGTGTGCATGTGTGTAAGTACCTGTGTCAGTACCTGTGTGTGTGTATCTGTGTACACACAGATACACTTATTATTATTATTATTATTATTATTATTTTATTATTTATATAGCACCATCAGATTCTGTAGCGCTGTACAATGGGTGGACTAACAGACATATAATTGTAACCAGACAACTGGACGTATAGGAACAGAGGGTTTGAGCTCAATGACCGTACATGCTAGAGGAAGTGGGGTATAGTGACACAAAGGGTAAAAGTAGAGGTATGAAGTAGGTTGTGAGAAAAGTATTCACTGAGGGCTTAGTAGGTGATTTTTGAAAGTTGCAGGAGAGGAGTCATGGGGGTGCTTTTTTGAAGAAGTGAGTTTTCAATGATTTTTTGAATGAGTGGAGACTGAGAGAAAATCTTATGGAGAAGGGAAGGGAGTTTCACAGAAGAGGTGCAGCTGGAGAAATCTTGGAGGCGAGCATCAGAGGTGGGAGTACATATGTGTGCCTGTGTTTCTGTTAATTTGTATATGTCAGTGTGAGTCTCCTAGAGTGTGTCTATGTGTCTGTGTGCATTGGTGTATGACAATGCATATGTGTATCTTTGTGTGCCAATGTCTGTGTTTTTCTGTGTGTGGCAATGCACCTGTGTATTTGAACACATGCCTGCATGCAAACATCAACATCACACGTAAACACATCCCTGTATTCAAATGCCAACACTACTCACAAACATTCCACTGCTGTCAAACACGGACACTACAATAAAAGCACCCTGCATTCAAACAGCAACATTAAACAGACATACACCTGCTTTCAGATGCCAACACTGTACACAAAAACAGTCTTGTGGGCAAATATCAACACAACACACAAACACACCCCGCATTCAAATACTTATACAACAAAAAACACACCACTGCATTTACAGACAAATACACTCCTACACAAATATAAAACCATCCACACACACATATTCCATAAAAAATCATGTTTACATTCACACACATACAAACCTGCAAGGATGGGCAAATTAGTAGATATTAAGCTCGTCAACACTTGAGATCTACCTTTTATAAACCCTTGCTCTATGGGAGAGGTAGAAAAAAAAAGGCTCAAGTGCATCGAGTTCAAATGATGAAACACATCTTTTTATGCTTTTGATTCAAAATAGAGCAAATAATACAATTCAAACTAATGCCCAATTACGCCGCGAAAAGAAAAGAAAATCCTTCTTGACTCCATAATGGCAATCTGATTTCTGCTATATATCTATTACAAATATCTTGATTATTCTGATTTTCCAAATAAATAAATCCAGGCCTTTTAAAAATATATATATACACAATCTTATAAGACAACCTCTTTGGGTGGAGAATTACACATCTTAACATTACCATGACTATCACTACTGTTAGGATGTTACTAGCTGATGCTCTTGAAAGTCTGTCACTAAGTAGCAGGTAACAGTATTTTTTATGGGGACTGCACCCCTCTTCCCCCCAACTAATTAGCTATTGATTTCTGACTGGTTTACAGCCTTGTTGTTAATCATTGCTGGCAGATGCTAACCCAAAAACTACTATAAATACTGTAATAAAACATCTTGCTTCCACCCTGCTGCTGCTTTTTACTGGACAACCACTACTTGCCTGTCGCTAATAGCCACACCGGGTGACATGCGCGTGATCAGCTGTGTGTTTCTGTGCTTTACCAGCGTGCTTCTAATATGCAAGTGCTTGGTATCTGTAGAAGCAGCCTTCAGTGAGAGGCTACAATAATACAGCAATAAGGTTGTAAAATGTGTAGCCGCTACCAACTACCAGCTGCTGTTAAAAACAACAGCTTGCAAATGCTATGTACCAAGAAGAATGAAAACAAGCCCAAAGTAAATTTTAAATCTTAGGTAAAAATAACCAATGGAAACAATTGCCGGAATGGAGATTTTTTTTCTTCAGACTGGCTATTTTGGCCAATAAATTTTTAAATTCGCTTTGAATACACAAGTCACACTTTAAAGCATAACTTAATGACAGAAATAAACATAGTTACATAGCTGAAAAGAGACTTGCGTCCATCAAGTTCAGCCTTCCTCACACATGTTTTTGCTGTTGATCCAAAAGAAAGCAAAAAAACCAGTTTGAAGCGCGTCCAATTTTGCAACATACTAGGATAAAATTCCTTCTTGACCACAAAATGGCAGACAGATAACTCCTTGGCAGCTATTACCCCACTAATTAGAAATTATATCTCTGTATGTTATGTTTTTGCAAGTATTTATCCAATTGCAGTTTAAACATCTGTATGGACTCTGATAAAACCACCTCTTCAGGCAGAGAATTCTATATCCTTATTGCTCTAACAGTAATAAAAACCTTTTCTTTGCCTTAGATGAAATCTCCATTCTTCCAGTTTAAATACATGACCTTGTGTCCTATGTATAGCCCTGGTTGTGAATAGATTTCCAGATAATGGTTTGTACTGGCCCCGAATATATTTGTATAATGTTATCATATCCCCTCTGAGGCGCTGTTTTTCCAAACTGAAGAGATATACATTTTTAAACCTTTCTTCGTAACTAAAATGCTCCATTTCTTTGATCAATTTTGTAGCTTGTCTCTGCACTTTTTCTAGTGCCATGATATCCTTTCTTAGAACAGGTGCCCAAAATTGCACATCATATTCAAAGTGTGGTCTTACCAGCGATTTTATAAAGAGGCAAAATTATATTTTCATCCCGAGAATTTATGCCCCTTTTTATACATGACAAAATCTTACTGGCCTTAGCAACTGCAGATTGACATTGCATATTGCTGCCTAATTTGTTGTCTATAACAATTCCCGAATCCTTCTCGTGTGTGGTTATCCCTAATTCACTACCAGTTGCTTGTGCATTCTTAACCCCGAAGTGCATAACTTTGCATTTCTCTACATTAAATTTCATCTGCCATTTTAGTGCCCAGTCCCCCAATCTATCTAAATCCTTCTGCAGCAAAGCAATATCCTGCTCGCATTTTATTACTTTACAAAGTTTTGTGTCATCTGCAAGCACTGAAACATGGCTTTCAATGCCTATTTCAAGCTCATTTATAAATATGTTAAATAGAAGCAGTCCCAAAACAGAACCCTGAGGGACACTACTACCACTTTTGTCCAGCCTGAAAATATACCATTAAAGGACCACTATAGTGCCAGAAAAACATACTCGTTTTCCTGGCACCATAGTGCCCTGAGGGTGCCCCCACCCTCAGGGTCCCCCTCCCGCCGTGCTCTAGGGGGAGGAAGGAGTTAAACTTACCTCTTTCTCCAGCGCCGGGCGGGGAACTCTCCTCCTCCATAGCGACGTCATTGGCTGAATGCGCATGCGCGGCAGGAGCGCATTCAGCCAGTCCATAGGAAAGCATTCTCAATGCACGGAAGCGCCTCTAGCGGCTGTCAATGAGACAGCCATTAGAGGCTGGATTAACCCTATTATAAACATAGCAGTTTCTCTGAAACTGCTATGTTTATAGAAGAAAGTGTTAAACCTAGCTGGACCTGGCACCCACACCACTTCATTAAGCTGAAGTGGTCTGGGTGCCTATAGTGGTCCTTTAATGACAACTCGTTATACTCTATCCTTAAGCCAATGTTCTACCCAAGAACAAGAATATTCATCTAGACCAATTTCTTTTAGTTTGAAGACTAACCTATTGGGAGGAACCATTTCAAATGCCTTGGCAAAATCCAAGTAGATCACATCCACTGCAATACCCTGATCTATACTTCTACTTACTTCTTCGTAGAATTAGGTTAGTTTGACATGAACTATGTTTCATAAACCATGTTGATTATTGCTAAAAACAAAGTTCTTCTCAATGCATTCCTGAATATTATGCCTTAATAGTCCTTCAAATATTTTCCCAGTCACAGAAGTTAAGCTCAAAGGTCTATAATTTCCAGGTAAGGATTTTGAACCCTTTTTAAATATAGGAACGACATCTGCCTTTCTCCAATCCTCCGGTACAACACCTGAAACAAAAGAATCTTGAAAAATTAAATACAGAGGTTCACTTATTTCCCCACTTAGCTCCTTAAAGGACCACTCTAGGCACCCAGACCACTTCAGCTTAATGAAGTGGTCTGGGTGCCAGGTCCTTCTAGGGTTAACCCATTTTTTTATAAACCTAGCAGTTTCAGAGAAACTGCTATGTTTATGAATGGGTTAAGCCTTCCCCTATTTCCTCTAGCGGCTGTCTCATTGACAGCCACTAGAGGCGCTTGCGTGCTTCTCACTGTGATTTTCACAGTGAGAGCACGCCAGCGTCCATAGGAAAGCATTGTAAATGCTTTCCTATGCAACCGGCTGAATGCGCGCGCAGCTCTTGCCGCGCGTGCGCATTCAGCCGACGGGGCGGAACGGAGGAGGAGAGAAGGAGGAGAGCTCTCCGCCCAGCGCTGGAAAAGGGTAAGTTTTTACCCTGTTTCCCTTCCCAGAGCCGGGCGGGAGGGGGACCCTGTGGGTGGGGGCACCCTCAGGGCACTATAGTGCCAGGAAAACGAGTATGTTTTCCTGGCACTATAGTGGTCCTTTAAGTACTCGTGGGTGAATACCGTCATGCCCTGGAGCTTTATTTACATTAATTTTCTTTAACTTCTGTAGCACCTTGTCTCGAGTCATCCAATCACAAGTTATCTGCAAGTTTGTTGCAGCAATCATTTGCATATCTCTTGCCATAGGATCCTCATTAATATATACTAAAGAAAAATAGTTATATAACATTCTGACTCTTCCTGGTCTTCATTAACTAACACACCCATCTCTGTCTCCAGTGTACCTACAGTTGAATTTTTTGTTTTTTTTAGAATTGATGTACTTGAAAACAATTTGGAGGTTGGTTTTGCTTTCTTTGGCTATCAATTTCTCATTTTCTAGTTTAACCATTTTAATTGCCTTTTTGCAAGCATTATTGGCTTCCTTATATCTTATATTGGATGCCTCTGATTTGTCTGATTTAAATGCTTAAAATGATTTTTTATTTTTAAATGCTCTTTTTTATTTTTAATGTCGTTTTATTTCTCTACTAAGCCACATTGGTTTCAATTTGTTTCTTTTATATTTATTACCCAATGGTACATACTGAGAAATGTACCTTTCTAATATTTGCTGGATATTCCATTTATCCTCAGTGTTCTTTTCGCTATAGAGTTTATGTCAGTCGATATGTTGTAGAGGTGCCCTAATCTTAATGAAATTGGCTTTTAAAAAAATTATATGTTTTAGTATACCCCGCGTGCTATTGCTTTTTTGAGTTTATTTGAAAAATTACCATATTGTGATCACTATTTCCCAAATGTTCCCCTAGTGGAATGTTGATCAAAAGATCAACATTGTTTGTTATAACGAGATCCAGTCAAGCATCCTTTCTAGTTGGTGCTTGTACCAGTTGTGACATGAAGGTGTCATTTAACACATTCAAAAGCCTGATTTCCCTTGCTGAAGTACTAGTCACTCTATCGCAATTTATGTTTAGCACCAGGAAGTGAAGTTACCAAAAAATGTTGGACACATCTTTAAGCGAAACTGTCAGTTCTTTGAAAGTGAAAGTTCTTTGATTCCTATTCAATGTGCAAAAATCTCATCCGGCTAAATTAATGAATTTATGCCTTCTGCTTAATTTAAAAATACTTCTTATATCTTCCTGGAAATAAATACCAGGCCAGAGGAAAAAACAAAACATCTCAACACGACATACATGTTTAATATACAAAAAAGGAATGTACATTATTTTGTTTTGCCTATTTTGTTTTGGTAATACCTCTGCTAATCCTGTCTTGACTAGAGTAGCCCTTTCATGGTAAGTGAGAGAATTTGTTTATTTGCAAATGTGAGTTTTTGTCTTCATATCAGGAATACAGTTCAAGGCAGAATTGACTGGCTTTTTCAAATCATTATTGGAACGGTTCTGCAGTCTAGTAGTAGATAGAACACGGCTGCTTCATAGGCATTGTGTAAAAATCTATTAGAAAGCTGGTACAAGTTACATAGGAATTGTGGCATGTGCATACGCAGTGCACATAAAAGGCAACTATACATAGAATTGTAAGCAGGCAGCAAACACTGGTAGTAAGGGATACCTTAACTGATTAATATACAGCAAGATAATACAGAATATTTGTACAAAATAAAAAGTCCAATAGATTATCAAATGCTTGGAGTATTCTTTACTCTTCTGATGGTGGCAGGTATATGCAATAAAGAAGATAGATAGCCGGTAATGGCGAGAGTATCTAGTACCAAATGCAGAACAAACAACAAAGAGGTCTATGATGTAGCACTCACATTTAGTAGAGCTATAAAACCCACTCTGAGTATAAAAGCATGCAGTGGTACAATTCACCACTGATGCATATGTTGTTCTAGGAGTCAGTAACTCAACATGTAGGTAGATATATAAAAAGATATAAATGGCAAAAAAATGGTGCCCTCTGTAAAGCTGTACATTAGTAATTATAAAGGCAAAAGTAATTACTCACATTTGATGGAGCAGTGTACACTTACTCAACGCTTGGGGGTAGAATCCCTACCAGGGATATAATGTAGAGTAGCTCCTTCAAAAGGCAGTTCTTCCCAGGATACAGGTAGGCAATGGTGGTATAGATGTGCCAGGAACAGTAAAAGATATAAAATGAAGTACAACAAACTAAAAAAAACCTTAAAAGCATAAAAAATATAACAAATGGTCAGACACATTAAAATTAAGTGAATGCCAAATATCTTTAATGCTTAAAGTAACTAGTATAAAATACCACAACACGTTTTGTCTACTGAGGACTTTCTCAAGTGTAAATGATAACAAATTAGATGAAAATAAAAAAGTAGAGGGTTCATCTTGCACCATTACCTGTGCTAAGGGTTATAGGTGAGTATAATGCTTGGAGCATCGCTCTGTTTATTTAAAGGCAATAGGAGAAACATTTATTTCAGCTACATTATTAAAGGAGATGGTGTGGGTGTTATTAATACACTATTACCAGGTTCATGACCAGAGCAGGTATGCCTTGCATTGACAACAAGTATCAACCAGCTACTTCCCATATATCAATCAGACACATAACCCTCTATATAATAGTCATATAGCTCTGTGGCATTACCATCCGTTCAGTATAGCAGCAATATATCACTTACCAACCATACATGTTTAGCTTCCACTCACAGAGTACCTAATATGTATCTATAACATACTATATAAAACCTTAAAACTGGCACCATTGGACGCACTGCTAAAACAAAACTAGCCATCTCACTTCGTGCCAAGCAAACAAACATTCAGGTTATATTTACCCGCTAATTGTGCTGTTCTAAGTAAGACCCTAAATACATTAAAATCCAACGGACGTGTGTATTTATATGCACAGAAGAAGAGAAAGGTATGTATATTTCTGTTTCTCTTCCTTATTTGTAATGTGTCCCCTGCTTGTGCCTAGACTGAACTAAATTGTGATGCCATTTGCTAAATCGGTGATGTGCATTTCAAAGAAAACAGAGCATCGCATGAAAAATTGTAACACTCGTTTTTGCTGATTTTAAATGTTTTAATAAATGGAATAAATTCCAGAGAAGGAACAGTTCCCCTTTATTATGAAACAATTGAATTAGTTAAAAATAATCTAGATGGGAGAGTGAGTTCCAATCAGGAGCAGTTCTAAGATGGTTTGGCCTATGTTTTATTTAACAATTATTGTCATTTGTATTTACATAGAGCCAGCATATTCTGTAGCGCTTTACAATATTATGAGAGGGGGAAATTTATCAATAAATGAGACAATTACAAAAACTTACAGGAACAATAGGTTGAAGAGGGCCCTGCTCAAACAAGCTTACAGTCTACAGGAGGTGGGGTATAAAGACACAGTAGGACAGGGCCAAAATTAAATTTTGAGTGAGTCACCATCTCTCCTTACCAGAGACGCCCTGGACAGAAGTTTGACTTTTAAGTGAGTGAGTAATTAGGACTTCTATTAATTTATCCTTTTTTGTTTTTATCTGTTGTTGGTGTAACTGATTTGTTTATCTACTTTTTGTATACACTGTGACTATTTTTTGTTCGTAATAAATATTCCTTTATTGAGTTCTGCCTTCGGTAAAGAATCACGTTACATGAAGTTACCAATTAAGTAATGTCAATTGCATAGATATCGTGCTAAATTGTATTTGGTAGGTTTTTATTCTAATTTACCTGGGGGGCCAAAGTACCCCATTTATAAATTGTCTTGGTGGCGGCTGCGTTAAGATTATAATTCAGTGTGAGTGGCGTTAAGGGAGATTTTTATCATTATTTCTGGTCTACGGCAGACAGATAGTGAACTTTCACCAACACAACTAAGTCACGCACACTATTTGAGTAGGGTGCTTTCGTGACAAATTTCTATTCTGTTTTAATTCTCTTTAATATTCTTCTTTCTGTTAATATTCTTCTAGTTTTCTGTTTAATCCATTGAATGGTGGTAGAGAAAAAGAGTGCTTTTCTTATTTGTGCCAAAGTAATGTCAGTACATCTTTTGAATATCACTTGGGAATCTTGGTTTGTGTTGTCGGAATGTCCACATTAATTTGGAATTCCAGGAAAGTGATTTGTGCGATTGCGGTAGTGAGGTAGAAAGGGTAGGATGGGGAGATTCCAGTCGTTTTTATTTTGACAAGTGCTCATATATTCCTTGAGTTACCAGGACGAAAACAATCATAACATGAAAATGCTGGTATTTAACCCCTTAAGGACACATGACATGTGTGACATGTCATGATTCCCTTTTATTCCAGAAGTTTGGTCCTTAAAGGGTTAAAGGATGAGAAAATATTGAATTCCTGTTTTGCCGTTTCAAAAAAACAAGTCAAAATAAGTTCATTGGGTTTTAATATCACATGAAGATATCACGTGCAGTTAAAACAATCATTCCTTATTAAAGATATAATGCAGATTACATGTATATTTTTACACTACATGCTATAATTATCGTTGACATTTGTTCTGTAGGTATAATCTATCACATGCATTAACATGGTGTATACAAATCTCACTGTAAAAAACATATTTTCATTGGGAGTAGTGTATGACAAATACACAAAAATCTGAATTTCACAGAAATGCCATATCTGTTTTTTTATGGTTCACTTCAGCTTTTATTATGTAGATACACTACCTTGTTCCTTATGTGATTATGTATGTATATGTTTAAATAACTTCTGCTTCCTGGTTTTCCAGTAGTTTGAAAACACCAACCACAATCAGGTCAACATTTGCAATGTATCACAGTATGGAAAGTCAATGACTGCTATGGCATTGTTGGGTCTTATATTATATATTAACTTGATCTAGTGCAGATCATGGCCGGATTTGCATTAGGTACCTGTAGGCTCTAATGCGCCCCCTGCTCCCCAACCCAAAATAAGACAGATAATGTTTGGAAATTGAAAGCCTAAAAACATATTTATATTTAACAACAGCATATGTATACATGTATGTATGCTCATATTCCTGCTTGTAATGTTGTGTTTGCATCTGTGTGTATAATAAATGTGTGCATCTATGTAAATGCAAGAAGGGTTAACGTTAATGATAGATGTGGTTAGGGTAAAGGGGGAGTTCTAGAGAGGGATTAATGTTAGTTAGATGATAATGGGTGCTTTGGTTAAGAATGAGAATTTGGTTGAATTTTTAATAGTAGTTAGAAATAAGATTAAGGTAAAGGGTTTTCACATCTCCTCATAGGGATGCATTGAATAATGAATATCTGTGGGGAGTGTTCATGGAGATGCTAAACGTAGGTGCTGCACACTAGAAGTGTTACTAGGCGGTGTTTACATTGAAAATCCTGCAGGGACGTGTTATAGCTGTAAGCTGTATTGGTTCTGGTGGCTATAGTGTCTCTTTAAAATGGTATTTTTATAATTGAAAATAAAGCTTTGTTAGTTTAAAAAAACAAGATGACTCCTAGCTTTTTTTTTTTTTTTACCACTTTAGTTATTTAAAGTATGGTATACCTGCCAATGTTTATACAAACAGAAATTTAAATTAGTTTGAAATAAGAAAAACATGGCATTAAAAATATACTTTTTAAAATGTATATGCTAATGTGTGTACTTTGTCGAGTGTTAAGAGTGACGTACCCAGTTCTTTGTAATGCAGGATATTCCACTCTCCAATATACAATAAATAAACTGAAGAGTGCAGGTAATGTATGTTTCTGACAGCTGATTGTGATGAGTATGATGTTATTTTCAAAATTGCGTGTAGGCTGAATAAATGCCTTCCTCCTTCACAAAGTGATGCAATGTCAGGAATATAAAGTATGTGTTGTAGAAATGTTGGAATTACAATAGTGCTGAAATTAAAATAGCAGAGTCTATAATGTATATTTTGGATGACCGTAACAGAACATTAAAGTACCACTCCAGGCACCATGATAACTTCAAGTCCTGCAACTCAATGAAGTTGTTATGGTGTTTGGAAATCCTGGGTGTCATCTTACCTGTAGTGATAAACCACTAAAGGTGCCTTTAAGGCAGCATTAATCTTCATAACTCCCAACCCGAGAGTCCCGAGAAGCGATCATATCACTGGTCCTGCTCAAAATGGGGCTAACCCACCCAGAATGGGGGTGCGGAAATTACTGGTAGGTGAGCCCGACTGTCATCTAAGGTCCGCTCACTTTTGGCAGACCCCGTAGGGAGCAATGTTTCAGTGGTCTCTGCTGGGTCCTAGCGCCCTGAACATAGCATGAGCGCATCTAATGTGCTTGGTGTCCCAATATCGGTTCTAGCCTCCAATATCAGGAAGGTTGGGAGGCCTGCATCTTACTGGTCCCTCTGTCTCCTCTTCTGGTCCCAACTTAGAACAAGAACAGAATATCTTATTTACACAGGCTGATTTCTAAACACATTTATTGGAGTTTAAGTACATATTACTGTGAGTATTATTGTTGTGGAGCTGTTTTACACTCCACGGGTGGTAAATGTCCCATGCATGCACTAAAAAAAAAAAAGAAAAAAGACATCTCAATGGACTTTGAGTCCAAGACCCCTTGTTATTCAAGGCAGGATTTTAGCTATCTCCCCTGCAATTGGTTGCATTGCTCACTTGTATATATGCTTGCTATAGACACAATTGGTCGAAAATATCTTTAAAACTTTCAAAGTGATCATATTTGTTCATAAATGTTTTCCTATAGTTATTCTTGTTAACGTTAATATATATTTTGTTCTTTGTCTGCAGTATCAAGCTGCTGGCTGTACAGGAATTGACTGACAGAGACGCACTGGAAAAGGTATTTTTCTATATCTCTATAATATAGATATGGGATCTTGTACTGTGAGCAAAGAAGTAAATCAATAAAATAATACAGATAAACTTGCTGTTAAAACATTTTTTTTTACTGCTTTCCTGCTTTTTTACTGAAATTGAAATATCTGAGAACACTAGCAGAATTTACTATGAGGGAAACTGTCACTTTTTAGATCACTTTTAGAATACTTAAAGGAGTAGTCCACAGTCATAGAGCACTTCAGCTTGCTGAATAGCTATATGGATGTGGAGTATCCCTTTAAAATCCCAGTTAATAAAAGTGCCAATTTCATTGTGAAATTAACACTTTTATATATGCAAATAGATTCATAGAGTGTACCTGCCTTACAATATTGGCTGCAAGAATCACTCCCCTCCTGCCTGTCAGTTCTTGCAGCATCTGTCCTGTCCCTGTTCGGAGAGGGAGGCTTTGACACAGGGAGGAGACAGGAGAGAGGATTTGACACAGGGATGGGAGGGAGGACTTGACACAAATAGGGGTGGGAGGACTTGACACAGGGAGTGGAGGGAGGAGGAATGGAAGGGATGAGGGAGGATTTGAAACAGAGAGAGGAGGGGAGGGAGGCTCTGACACGGGACGGGAGGGATGAAGAAGGCTTTGACACAGGGAGGGATGGGAAAAGGGCTTTGACACAGGGAGGGATTGGAAAAGGGCTTTGACACAGGGAGGGGAGGGAGGTTTTGACACAGGGAGGGGAGGTAGGTTGTAACACAGGGAGGGGAGGGGAAAGGGCTTTTTGACATAGGGAGGGAAGGTGGGATGAGACACGTGGTTGGATTGGGGAGGAGAGACACCTGAAATAGAATAGAACTGAGGCTTCTCTATGAGAAGCCTCTTATTGGACAATTCTCTGTGAAGTGAATTCCTGTGATCCCTCCCCTTATTCCTGTGAATAAAGGGAGGGATTACAAAGGCTGTAGTCATAAGAATTGCAGCTTTTACAGGCTGTTTTAGACTATACCCCCAATGAATACATACATAAAAATATACATGTATTTATTTATTGGGGGTATATCTACTAAACTGGGTTTTTTTCCTGGGGGGTTTTCAAGTGTGGACTGGACCTTTAAATATGATGAAAATATTGATGGAATTTAATAATCACTTTTCAGAACACTTTGATAAATATACCCCAAAGTGTCAGCGGTAATGTGAAGTAACGCCAAGTACTTCCAGCATAGCTATGGTATGGTGTGCAATGAGGCATATATTTTAGATGCTATCCTAGTACTCCACTCAATAGGGTAGCGCAAGTCAGGTTTCTGGAAGTTCTATGATATATATATATTTTAATGTTTCAAAGCTGTTTATTGAGCAAAAGAAGATGTTTGAGTGTTGCGAACAGTATTAATCAGGAAGTTCTGGTAAACTGGAAGTAATGTATCCTTGCGTCTGACTCATTTCATCCAATTGTGGACTTTTGCCAAAGACAACTGAGTGACATGAATATATAGGTAAAATGGTGGACAAGTTAATCTCATTACCCATGGTATACCCTCACATGTTGGAATGATGAAGAGGTGGTGCCAATGAGGACAGGATATGTGTGTATTTCATCGTTACAGGTTTAGTAAGTGCAATAGATCTGACCAGATATAGATAAATGAAGTGGTCTGTGAGCAGTGGATAATGAAGTGGTCTGTGTGCAGTGCAATGGTGGATTTAAGGGGTATGGGGGGGGAGCAATATTCAAGCACCGGCCCTACTGTGTGCCCTCACTGACCAGATGGGAGATCAGAGATCTTCTTGCTGGCCCACAGGCACTTTGCTGGGCAGCTGGCAGTCTGTAGCTCCGCCGAGTTCTCCTCTCGCAAGTTAGGAGCGCTGCCGCGGTTATCATGGTAATGCTTTGGATCTCCCGAGAGTAAACCCTAGCCCAGTAGGTGCTAAAGTTCACTCTCACCTCTGGGACCACCAGGGATTGGACAAAATGTTCCCCCTCACTGGTCAAATGTGAGAAGGGAGGGAGGATATAAAGTATATTTATTTATAAAAAACAAACAAAAAAAGACACGTGTGTGTGTGTGTGTGTGTGTGTGTATGTATATATATATATATATATATATATATATATATATATATATTTGCTTTATTAATCTGGCCCCCTACACAATAACTCCATACACATTTACACACTGCACCCTCCACACACAAACTGCCCCCCCCACACACACACACAGACAGCCTTCCTCACACACATACACTGCACCCCTCACACACACTGCCCCACACATACACACTGCCCCTCCCCACACACAGCACCCCTCACACACACACAGCAACTCACACAAACTGTACCCCTTACACAGACACACTGCCCCTCTCACACACACACTGCACCCCTTACACACACATTGCACCCCTCTCTCACACACACTGCACTCCTTGCGCGCACACACCCATTGCACCCCTCCCACACATACACTAAACCCCATTACACAGCATAAAAAACCCTCACACACACACATACACTACTGCTGCTATCCCCTACTAGAGGCCCTATTCCCTACTACGGCCCATATCCTGGCAAACTCCAGGTAAGTTGTCAAACTGTTCCTAAATGGTACTATGGGGAGTGGGGTTCCATGGCACTCCTGGCACCATAACCACTACAGAGAGCTGTAGTGGTTATTTTGCCTGTATTGTTCTTTTAAATAGACTAGCAGTGCCCCACCCGAGATTAGGTTCAGGATCCGTCCCTGGTGCAGTGCCCTTGGCCCTTGACATTCAGTTAGTGCTACTCATACATTGGACATTGGATTCAATGTTTCTCTATGAGAATCATTTGATTGGAGGAGAAGTCAAAGAGGAGTCAGCAGGCATGAAGATGAAACAGAAGGCAGAGTGGGCGGCTGCAAGGACCGGTTCTCAGTGCTGGAAAAAAAGTTGAGTAAGGGTTTTTTTTACTGAAAATTTTTAAACACAAAAAGTACTGAGAGTTTCAGCCATGCCAATAAATGATTTATATATATATAAAAAAAAAAATATATTTCTACAACTATAGTTTTCCTTAATGGAAAAAAATGTATAAATAAAAATAAGTCTTAAACATTACTTGCATAGCCATTTACTTCCCCATAGAACTTACAAAACACTTTAACAGATTCTCTATGCTATACATGCAGAAATTCACCGTACTTCTCACAGTTTCTCTTTCCTGTTCTTGCCCTGGAGTTCAGATTTTTATATGTGGTTTTAGGGAAAGGAAATTTCACATCCATACTCACATGGGTGGGGATCTGAAATTAAAACATCCCTTGGAATAATATTTTGTAGCAGAATGTTTGGAATTCTTCAAAATATTTTCACCCAGGTCCAAGCAATAATATTTCATGAATCTATTATGACACTACTCAGCTGCTCAGTGTAGCTGGGATTTTTCTTTTGAATATTTATATAAACATATGCAGGATTACACGCCAAGCTATACATTTCTGTGTTACTTATATGTCATATATTCACTTCACCAATGGATCATTAATTTGTTTAAATAAACAGGATTGGACAAATTCTTAGCTGTAAATGACTCCACATTATTTAAAGTCCGCTTTCGTGGTAGAAAGGGTATTGTCCTAGCATATTTATTTAGTCAGTAATTTGTAGGATGATAGGACACTCTAGCACACTGCATTTGTACTTAATTCTGCCTAGTGTGCTATTTAAAGGGTTACTCCTTGCACCATGACTATGTCAGTGATTTGAAGTGGTCATGGTGCCTGCAGTCTGCATAATTTCACTTTAAAACACTGCACATATGGAGCATAATCTCTGTGACGGAGGTGTAATCCCACTACTGGGTTGTCATCAGCCAGCTCGGAACTAGAATTCTGAGTTGGCCAGTCAGTTTCAGAGAATGCTCAACCACTGAATGGCGATGGCTTCTGGCATGTGTGGCTTTGCAGAAGCAAGGAGTGTGTCACTGGACCACTAGGGAGCATCCAAACCTTGCGGGGTCCCAGGTACGGCAAACCGTTTTACTAGGGAACCGGGCCAGGGAACTCTTGGCATCATAACCACTAGAGTGGGCTGCTTTTTTTTTAATTATTATTTATTTATTTTGTAGTGCAGATATAGAACACATGAACAGTAGAAGACATGTCTGTAATTCAAGCAATAATTAGTTTAGGTAATAACAGATCTCAAGGAGTATATGCACTTGTGTACTATGTGTGGCTAGGGGCTGTAGTGTGTGAACATTTATAAGTGCTCATTATGTGTGTCTACAGGCTGTATAGTGTGCATGTCGTTAGGGACTGTAGTGTGTGTTTGTGTGTCTAGGGTCACCAGTCAATGGTGGAACTAACAGAGAGGTCCCTGGTGCAAGAGTATTTTTGGCCCCCCCTATCACAAGGGTGGTCAAAACATTTTCAGCCTTCCTATAGCAAGGGTGACCAAAACGTAGATCCTCATCTGTCGTACAAGTACAACCCCAACAATGCTTTTAAACCTGGGGCTTTACCATTTTCCCATGCTTTCAGGTTTTACTAAGCACTGAGCAGTGTTTGAGTGCTTGAATATAAGCATTTCTTTGTGTGAATGTAGGGTTGTGGTTGTATGTAGTGTTGGCATTTGAATGCAAGCATGTTATTTATGTGTAGTGTTGGTTTTTGAAACCAGGTTTTGCATGGTGTTTAATACAGAGGTGTGCTTGTATGTTGTGTTGACATTTCAATGCAGGGTTGTATTTGTGTGTATTGTTTGCGTTTGAATGCTGAGATAAATTCACATATACACATACACTGCCACACACACCACTAATGGACCGATAATTGGTTCGGCCGATATTCGGGATTTTGGCAAATATTATTGATACACTATTAATATTGATATTACCGATAATGTAAGAGGTGGCGGTGGTCCAGCGCACTTAGGGCCGGCGCGTCCATAAGGCTGCACAGGCGGCCATCTTAGGGCTCATCAGCTCTGGGGGCACAAGAATCGAGTGATGGGCAGGCAGGAAGCACATAGCCCCTTCCACCTACCAGTCACTCAGTGTAGCGTGGTTGAGCAGAGCGGACCGCGGTACAGGAGCTTCAGTTTCCTATACCTGGCCGGACTGACAGGAAGTGCTTACTGAGAAACTCCTGTACCACGGTCCTCTGCACTTGGCCACACAACAAGAGAGATAATGAGGCACATCATGGAGGGGAGAGGACCACTAAGGAGAGGTGACACGCACACTAAAGGACAGGGAGCAAGAGATGGGAGAGGAGAGGTACCTTTAGGGACAGGGAAGGGAGGGGAGAGGTACACTAAATATTCTTTAAAAAAAAAAAAAAAAAATCTGACTGGCATGTATATTTTTTGCATTTACCACTTAATTAAAAAAAGATACAGAATATCGATATTGGTAAGTTATCAGCTATTGGCCTAAAAGTTCACAGAATATCGGTTGATCCCTAATACATACACACACAGATACACACATTGACACACATGCAAATACACAGAAACACACTGAAACACATTCAGATACACAGATATGCACACTGACAGTTAAATACACTACACACCTGCAGATATACAAACGTGTGATATGTTCCCTACACATTTGAGCCAGAGGAAAGTGAGGGAGTGTAATGTATGTATGGGAAAAGGTGGCTACCTGTTTGTGCAGAGATATATTATGTGTGTATAGTGTAGGGGTAAGGAAGGCAAGGAGGAAGGGTTAATTGGGGCATTTCAGAGGGTGGTATGCCATAGGGGTATGATGGCAAGGGGTGTAGTGGGTTAATAGGGGGTATGATGAAGTGAGGTGTGCGGGTAAATAGGGGAATGATGGCAGGGGTGTAGTGGGTTAATAGGGGGTATGATGGTGTAGTGGGTTAATAGGGGGTATGATGGCAGGGGTTGTAGTGGTTTAATGGGGGTATGATGGCAGGGGGTGTAGTGGGTTAATAGAGTGGTATGAAGGCAGGGGGTGTAGTGGGTTAATAGGGGGTATGATGGCAGGGGGTGTAGTGGATTAAAAAGCTGGTATGATGGCTGCTTAATTCATTTAATAATTAAAAAATATATATTGCGCTCCCCTCCCTCTTATTACCTTGCTGGGGTAGAGGGGAGCATGCTGATGACGATCCCTGGTGGTCCAGCTGGCAGGTTATTCAGTCTGTACCTCTGCAGGGTACAGACCATGCTTCTCCCTCTCATGAGTGCAGGTATTACCGAGCATTGTCATGGGTTTCCATGGAACGCTCTGATAATATCGGAGCTCACTAGAGGGAGACAGGTATGCTGCCTAGCACGGATTCACAAATCTTTCCTCCGGCCAGTGAGGGGACAGTGGTCCCTCTTAGGGCTGGTGCTGCCCTGCATGGGCCGTCAGGGGATCTCCCCTGCCGTCCTCGGCCCATGGCCATCTCGCCCCACCGGGCCCGATGGCCAGTCCGGACCTACTGTCTGAGATGGGGTTCCATTAAAACTGCATCTTGTAATCCTGCAATAAATGGATAGTGAAGATTAAATGTGTCAGAGTTCATGAGTTCCACTGGCAGGTTTGGTTGGAGGTTGAATTTCTCTGCATTCCTGGGTGGAAACATACATTTTGGCAATGGTCCCCAGTGAAACACAGCTCGCCAAGAAAAGGCTGACCTCAATGTAACATGGATCTCTAGCCAACCATTGTTTCTCTGTTATAAGAAACCATTCTCAAGGGTCTGTTTCAAGAGGAAAAAACAAATCTTGTTAAGTTCAGTCTCTTGAATATGTAATAAGATTTACCTTCCAAATCTGGTTTAAAGATTGAATACCAGGCCAGATATGTTGCATAATTTTTTTAATGGAATTAGTTTTTCACCATAACCATTAATTATGACTTGTGGTGTCCATGATACCAGTTTATTTATTTTGTTTCTCGATCGCATAGAAAATACTTATTATAGTGGTCATTTTTGGCACAATTGCTTTGCTTGTTCTTCATATTCAAAGCAATTATGTACTAACAGTACATTATTGATGTTCTCCTAGAACTAAAACATTTTAACAGCAGCGATTTACACAAATTGTTACTTTTGACGTTATCCGCTCAGTCCCTTACTCACAGACTAATGTGTCCCCCTGCCTGTCTAAGCACTTCTCACATGCTATACAAGTTCCCACCTACACCTTGAGGTACCTTAAAGGGACACTACAGTTACCAGAATAACTACAGCTTATTGTATTTGTTCTGGTAAGTAGAATAATGCCTTCAGGCCCTTTGCAGTAAACACTGTCTTTTCAGAAAAAATGCAGTGTTTACATTACAGCCTAGTGATAACTCCACTGGCCACTTCTCAGATGGCTGCTAGAGGTGCTTCCTGTGGCAGTGCTGCACAGTGTGCAACAATTACATTAAGTGTATCCACCCTTTGTATGGAGACACGGAACTTTCTTCATGGAGATGTATTCATTCAATGCATCTCTATGAGGATATGCTGATTTGCTAGGGCTGTGTTGGCTTGTGCTGGCTCTGCCCATGATCTGCCTCCTTCACAGTCACAGCCAATCCTATGGGAAAGCATTGTGATTGGCTTAGAGAATCACTTCTGATGATGTCAGTCAAGCAGGCAGAGCAGGGGTAGAGCCTGCAGCTGCAGACTTGAATACAAGTAAGAGTTGACTATATTTAGGAAGGCAAGGGTGGTGTAGAGGGGGGCTAGATGGTGTTGATAACACTATATGGTCAGGAATACATGACCCTATAGTGTTCCTTTAATAGTAAGCTATGAAGGTGTTGTGGCTATGTTCATGCACGTTGTCCATAGCTCTGTTTATAAAACTATGAATGCAAGCTGGTAGCAGCCATAATGTATCATCATTGTCTGCAGTTCCATCCATTCTCTCTGATGAATGTGACTGCTGCCACGTGCAGGGCAGAGAGTTATGTATTATACTCAGCCTCATTATTTGGTGGATACACACTGCAAAATAGAGCTTTTCAAACCCTGGGGATTTACTGCAAATGCTGGGACTTCAAATATGAGTATTTTTTTACATATTTTTTAAATAAGGTTTTGTAATGTGTTTTCTATAACAAGATCTAAAATGTGAAGTTCAACTCTGGCCAAAAGTTAAGATAAAACTGTGTTGCATTAACAATTTGTTAATGTTTTGGCTCTTTTAAAAAAAATTCTGCAATTGTTTCCAGCATTCCACGGCGCACATTTGCATGTAATCTCTCAATCCCTATCTGATTTTCTGCATCACAATTCCAGATAACGAAAAACAAAATAGAGAAGAGGCCACTCATTAGAGGGAAACTCAAAGTACAATTTGCAGAAATAGTTTAAATATTAACTTAAAACGATAAATGGAAGACATTCATTTTTCAGTAGCTATTAAAACGTTAGACTATGGGCACTTAAATGCCATATAAAAAATGTCAAATTACTCCCACTTTAACAAAAACAGCTGACCCATTGTTAATAGGATATACTGGCAGTTTGTAAGATCTGATTAATGTAACACCAAACTTGGAATATTTGTATATTAACCCCTTCATGAAAAATGACATGCCAGGACAATCACAATGATTGTGAATGTGGATAAACTGGAAATGTTAAAAGATTGAGTGATCTGACCTGCGTTTTCTGCAGTTTTTTTTTTTTTTTACATAGTTAAACTCCCAGCTGTACTATATCCAGTGGACTAGCCTGCTTTAGGATCTGCATCTAGTAATCCTGTTTTGTTTTTTCTTCTCTGCACTGAGGTCACCAGTGAGCACAGCGAGAACATGCTATTTAATGCAGTTGCAGCTCTGTAAACTACTGGTAGGCAATTGTGCCATTGCAAGAGTGCTTGCGTAGCGCTGCGCCAGTCCCCATTTTGGATTATGTCCAAGCTTGGCTTAACCAGCAGCTCTACACATTGTATCATTGGCACTTATCAATGAAAACCCATTATTGTCATGATATCTAGTGACCCTCTTTTACATAGACAAGATCACCATGTCAAGCATCCCACACTCACTCACTCACTCACTCACAAGAAGTAAAGCCAAGGTCACACGTAAGACAAAATGATTATTCAGGAATGCACTATCGGCACTACTTAATTACAAAAGGGTGCCAGCCCAGGGTAATATAAATACAGATTAAAACAGTGCAGTGACCAATGGCAATTCTGACACTGCCAGTGACACTTGTCTGCATTGTGAATATGAAATAATGTAATGTAATTCATCAGATTGTTGGGTAAGAGATGGTTGATAGCTTAGAGGGTGACACTCCACCTTGGGTAGTATACATTTGCAATGCAGGGTCATCGCTGGTTGTCAGCACAGCCACAGTTATCATGACAAGCTCACCCTGTTCTGTACCAGCTTAACGAGAGGATTGAAACTGTAACATTATAACTTCTAAATGACTTGATAGCGAATCTTTCACAAATCCATATTTTAAAAATCCTTGAAAATATGGATTAACAGACTGAGCACAGGGTGATAAAGAATGTAAGGTTAAATCAAACACAGATATATCAACATCAAAGGTTATTCACACATTTCAATCTACATGTGGCAGATGTAGATCTGTGGTTTTAATTAGTCCAACAATGAGAGGATACAGAGGATATAATCATAGGTAGAGTTAAAGACAACCCTACATAATACATTTATAGGACCATTAAATGCACCCAGACCACTTCATGTTAATGAAATGATCTGGATGCAGTGTCACTTTAGTTTTAACCCTGCAATGTAAAACATTGTAGTTTTGTAGAGGTGCGTCCGATGCAATAATCAAGTGACACTTTGTCATAGGTATGCAATTCATTCCTATGAGAACCCTTTAATAGGATGCACACAGCACTTGCTGTGCATGCGCAATAAGTCCCCAGTGCTCCTCTATGAAGAGCGTTGGATTGGACCATCACCAAGAGAACAACTCTTGATGACGGCGCATTAGGCTGAGTGGGCAGCAGCACCGAGGGAGTCTAGGTAATACAAATCTCTTTTTTTGTTTTATTATTATTATTTTTATTGCACTTTGTGGGGCCCTGTACTCTAAATATGGATTACGGTGCTATAGAGTTAGGAATACAAGTTTGTAATCTTAACGCTTTAGTGTTCTTTTAATTATTCACGAGCACACTCAAGGTTCCAGTATCACTACTTAGATTTGACACTATTTGTTTTGTATTTGCCCATTGTACAAAGCTGCAGAATATGTTGGTTTATCACTAAAGATAACGCTTCAGAAACACTGGAGGACCACATCAAGCATGCAAGTTTTCTATTATCTCATAGGAAGTGGTTATGACTTATTTTCTCTCCCCCTATAAGACACATTGCATATATGAACCATTGCCCTGTGTAGTAGGGATACCGACAGGCAGATAACAAACAATATGAAAGATACACAAAATGTAAAGTAGATTTTGTCAAAAAATAAGACCCCTGATGGTGAGATTGTTGCATGGAGTGTAGTGGTCTGGGGATGCAGCAGATATGTTATATTTACTTGAAGCTGTACTCCACGGGCGCCACCATCTTCATTTTCAGCAGCTGGCTTTAATGCAAACTTATTATGGTCCTTAAAATGTCAGTTTGAGTTCCAACCCTTTCGACTGTTTTGCATACACATTTTACCATTTTTACTTCATATTTAGTTACTAACCAGTCCTATGAACAATACACAACTCAAGCCCCCTTCTAGCAGATGAGTACATTCATACGGCTAAGTAATTAGTTTTTGTGTTTTTTTTCCTTCTAATTGTAGGTGTTTTTCTGTGTGTATTGTTTAAGGTTATTTATTGGCAACTCAGAAAGTCTTTGTAAGAGTGGAGGCCAAACCCCACAGGAGTTTCTCGATTATAGGAAAATTTTCTCAGAATAAACTGTTGTCCTTAAAAACAAGTTGGCGTGTTATGCCTTTAAATAATAGTTGGAGAGTCATTGCTTCTTACTAAAATTTGGCTTGTAGGTAGGATATTTGTAACATTAAAAAATATATATATGTAAAAATAATATATTCAAACATGTATTTCTAGAGTAAATGTAGAGAATATGTGTGTCTGGAAATTGAAGTTTTAGGAAAAGTACTGTGAATATTTGATGTTACTATAATGATCTGTTGTGCTTCTGTTTAATGTGCATGGGTGCTCTTAAAAGAATACTCTAACATTAAAAATTGTATATTTTATGTTTAAAGTCAAAGTGTTCCTTTCCTCTTTTAGATTACTGCCCCCTCCTTCAATATGAAAAAGTAAAGAGCACCATTAAGCTCATATGTAATCCTGTTATTGGGATAGACTACTTGCAGCAGCCACTACCCTTTTCCTCAGAACATCAAACCTGTAGATCATGGGTAGGCAGCCTTTGGCACTACAGATTTGTGGACCATATCTCCAATAGTACTCTTTCCGTCATAATGCCGGATAAGCATCAGGAGAGATTTAGACCATTACATCTGGAGAGACAAAGTTTTCCTAAACCTCGTGTTGATCCGGGTCTAATTAAATGCTTCTCATTCTCTGCATTCTGCCTGCCAGATGCTTCTGATCCAGAAGCCTCTGATGCACTGACGTTTAGCGTTTCCACACTCTGCATGGAGGCGCTGAACATTTCCCATAGAGATGCATTGATCCAATACATTTCTATAAAGAGATGCTGGTTGGCCAGCAATAGCCTCCAAGAGCTTTGGATCATTGGATGAATTAAAGGACCATTATAGGCACCCAGACCACTTCAGCTTAATGAAGTGGTCTGGGTGCCTGGTCCAGCTAGGATTAACCTTTTTTTCTATAAACATAGCAGTTTCAGAGAAACTGCTATGTTTATAATAGAGTTAATCCAGCCTCTAGTGGCTGTCTCATTGACAGCCGCTAGAGGCGCTTCAGCGCTTCTCACTGTGATTTTCACAGTGAGAAGACGCCAGCGTCCATAGGAAAGCATTGTGAATGCTTTCCTATGGACTGGCTGAATGCGCGTGCGGCTCCTGCCGCTCATGCGCATTCAGCCGAGGAGGAGGAGAGTCCCCCGCCCGGCGCTTTTGAAAGAGGCAAGTTTAACCCCTTCCATCCCCTAGAGCCCAACAGGAGGGGGACCCTGAGGGTGGGGGCACCCTCAGGGTACTATAGTGCAAGGAAAACGAGTATGTTTTCCGGGCACTATAGTGGTCCTTTGATGATCACAACCACGGAGCTAAGCAGGACCAGCCGCGTTGAGACTGTGGCAGTGTGGGAGAAATCTCTGGAGAGTGGGGGCCAGAACCTATATATGGATTCCAGCACTATAGGGTCAGGAATAGATGTTTATATTCCTGACACTATAGTATTTTTTTGAATCTTTAAAAGGTCATTATGAGGAAAGTGGCAATGTTTTGCACTGTTCTAAAAAAGGGATAGAATCTATATACCAAAACCACATCATTAAGATGAAGTAGTTTTGGTACTTAGGAGTGTCCCTTTAACTCACTTAAATGTGTGCATGCTTTATGGTGGTTCTATTTGTATGATTTTCTGTTTAAACAAGATCACACCTGTAGAACTTAAAGCCAGTGGGTCCAGTATTGAAGTGTTCTTGGCTTCCCCTTCACATGAATGATTCTCTTTACCCGGATTTTACTTGTCTAGGATGTGAAAATGTTGCAGTTCCTGATTATCTAATGCGAGAGAGTGGCTGTCATGGGGCAGTGGTCTCACGTAGTCCTTAATTTTTATCACCATTGTGGTATTGAGTTATTACATAATCTGTACAAGTAAAGCTTGGTGGGAAAGTGGCCCCTTGGTACTTGGTCTTAGCTTCACCCCCTTCAATAGCCAGTTTTACTGGCTGTTAGCATAATAAACCTTTGTTAGCTTGAATGTTGAATTTGCTTGTTCCCCAAAAATGGTTTGAAGTATGCATTGGGACTGCATGATATTATTGCCAACATCCTAGATTACCACATCAAATTAAGAAATAGTTAATGCTGAAATTCAGTGAAATTTAAAGTCAATTCCACATTAATGTGGAATTGTGACTTTTGAGATTTTCTTTTTTTTTGTATAAACACCCCAAGTTAAGATGTAATCACGAAGGCTCTGCCAATTTTTTCCAAAGATGTAACTTTTATGCATAGTGCAATAGGTGTGATGACGTAATAATAGACACACTTCTTAATCATCCAAAATTCACATATTTGGTCTGCCCTGCCATGGGCTTCTGAAGTCCGTTAAAAGGCGCAGCGCAAATAAAAAATGAACTTTCCATCCGTCCTGATTAGGGCATTTCTTTTAATCAGTAGGAGGTGCTTGAATATATATAATATGAAAGAACGACTTATGCTTTCCCTTTACAAAATGGCAGCGGAAGATTCATGTGTTTGGAATGAGCTGATATAAAACTGTTTCATTTCAAATGTTTGTGTAGCTTATTGTAACAATACTTGTGCAGCATGTGGTGAAATAAATATATGGCAAAGAAAACAATGGATAATCAAAACTTTTTCCTGAATAGCTTATGGAGGAGTGAAACGCCATCCACAGTGCATTCGATTTATATAGACATAGCAGTTCGGTGCGCTACTGTCTCTGGTACAGAATAATGCAGACACAATAAACGTCTGTACTGTTTTACAAGGCCGCTTGTCTATTGTATTCAGCAATTACATAAAATGTAATATTTGCCTGGGTGGAGGGGGTAGCTGGAAACTGATAGAACATAATATATAAAAATACATGTGAATTCTGTTGCCTTAGGGACCTAGGCAGGGAGATAGATACATGTTTGAGTTCTAAGAGATGCACTGAGGCACTGTTGGGTCTTAAGGCATTAAAGCCTTGGATTCTATAATGTATGTATGCTGCATTTTAACTATGAGATCCCCTGGCTTAGTGTATTTGGATTTAACTTCCCATAATGCAGCAGAAAGGCAGAATGGACTAGTTACTGACCAAGCAAGCCTAGAACCACGTTGTGGTCACATGACTGCATCAGTCACTTCTGAATTACAAACTGATTCTGGAAGAGATACTGGCCTAACAACAGTTAAGTTTCAAGAGCTGGTTTTTGACTTCATGACTTAAAGGGACACTATAGTCACCTGAACAACTACAGCTTAATGTAGTTGTTCAGGTGAGAGCTATAGCTCCCTGCAGACAATCTAATGTAAACACTGTATTTTCAGAGAAAATACAGTGTTTACATTGATTGATAGGAATACCTCCAGTGGCCGTCACTCAGACGGCCACCAGAGGGACTTCCTATCATGTATGGCCCTAAAAAGGCCATGTACACGTCAGACGTATTAAAATACGTCTGACGTGTGCAGGAGAGAGAAGGCACTGTGTGTGCGCCTTCTCTTTCCTACCTGTCAGCAGAGGAGAGGGGGCGGGCAAAGATCGCGAGCTGAGCTGTCAGTCAGCTTGCACCGCGCGCATGCGCAGTAGTGCGCGCAGGACTTCATAGGGCGGCATGAATGCCACCCTATAAATTATGTGCGGCAAAGCCACGCATGCGCACAAGGGAGCAATGACGCTTCCGAATGGAAGCGTCTGATTGCTCGCTGCTCGCGCCTGCCTATTTCCTCATTAAAATGGAGCTCGTAGCCTTGCTTTTAAACTTTTTTTATTTAATGTCCATTTAATGCTTTCGTAGGCTATGTATTTCATTAAGCCAATGAGATACGTAAACACTTTAGTATACAATATGCTTTGTTACACAGTGCTTCCATGTTTGTGGAAATACCTTCAGGAAACAATGTTTATATAGAAATGGTAGGTTGAGATCATAACGAAAGAACTTGAATAGCCTGCATAGAGCCCAGATCTCTTATTGAACATCTTTGTATTGAAATGGACCACCAACTAGTTGCCCCTAGTAACTTTTTTAACAACTAGTGAAAAACTTTTCCAGAAAACTGGAGTTAGCAGAATAAACAGAAAGGGTGGAGGGCAATACTCATTAATGACCATGAATTTGGAATGAAAGATCTGAGTGGCATGAGGTATAACCCAAACACGCAGAGTCTAGGATAGCAATAACAAACTGGACTGAAATACATGTATTACTGGTCCTTAGAGTGCCGGGTTTGACATATAATAGAGAGCAAATGTAGTCAAATACAAGTCTAGGTCAGGATAACAGAGAGACAGCGAAAATAGGAACTAGCTGGAGTCAGGTACACAGTAAGACCACTAAACCTCGTAGACAAGGGATAAAGAGAAACTCAGGGTCAGGAACAATGCCACGGTCAATGCCAGAAATACAACAATGTAACAAGGCACACACTAAAGGGTACTGAGAACATAAACCACAATAGGGCACAGTAAATGGGGCCAAATAAGTTTAAATAGCATTATGTGTGATTTTATTGGTCCAAAATGTGTGTGAATGGGGAAGCCAAACTGACATGGACCTATCTGAGCCGGAAGTGACATGACATCCGCATTGTGTCTTTAAGAAAGTACTTCAACCGCGAGCAGCATTCTCTTCACAGGAATTTAGGGGATGCTGCTATAGTCTCAATTTCTCCATGTACACAAACAACATACTGATAAGACTAGTTGTAAAATAAAACATATCTAACACACATTTATATTATATTTTGGATATACAGTAAATACTGGATTACATGACATGGTATTTGACATTTATAGCACCAGCCATTAACTATAGGCATCTGTACACTTAAAGCCTGTTCCAATCATAGTGCTTCCCCATAGGATTGGCTGAGACTGACAAAGAGGCAGATCAGGGGCAGAGCCAGCACGATTCAAACACATCCCTGGCCAATCAGCATCTCCTCATAGAGATGAATTGAATCAATGAATCTCTATGAGGAAAAGTTCAGTGTCTGCATGCAGAGGGAGGAGATACTGAATCACAGGATGCTGTGCACAGTGATGCCCTGTGCTCTGCTGACAGCAGATCTGAGTGGATGGAGGTCCCTCTGGTTCACTCTGAGTGACTGCAACTGGAGGTGTTCCTAGCTTTCAATGTAAACACTGTATTTTCTCAGAAAATACAGTGTTTACATGAGAAAGGCTGCAGGGAGCTATAGTTCTCACCTGAACAGCCTCATTAAGCCGAAGTTGTTCAGGTGACTATAGTGTCCCTTTAACTATAGGCATCTATACAGCAATTGATGTTTTGTGAGCATGTCTTGTGAGCACGTGTTTACTTTTCTTGGTAATTTGTTTGTGGTAAGCATCATTGAATTTGTGCATGTTGCACTTCTGTAAAATCAATACTTGCGTAAACAAACAAGAATGTACATTAAGACTCCCATGGTACATTGGATTGATCGTTTATCCCATGCACATTCTATTACACAGCAGAAGTGCACGCATAATTAACTATTTTCATGACAGGAGTGAACCCAATTCATTATTTTTATTCAATGGCTTGGATCACCTCTTTTATTTGCAGGGTTAGATAATTGGGGAAAAAACATGTTATCTCTTTACATGCATTGCTGTTCCTCAATTGAAAGTTACATAAAAAAGTCTGTAAATTGCATTGGAATTGAGAACAAAATTGTGTCCACCATTTATTTGCCTGGAAGCCCTGGAAATGTCTATATTAATTGCCTTGCAAGGAACACCCCTAATTTCAGAAGCGTGTGCATAACTGACATAGTTTATCTATGATAAAGTGCTTCTACTGTATGTGACCTAGTACATTTTTGTTTACAATAATTCTGAATGTTCCTGATAGTAATTGAATGCTAGGATGTTCTTCACTTGTCAGTAAACTCAAAATTCCAAAGGAATTGCGATTGCAAATTGTAGGCCAGTGTGATCACAATGGAGAATTATCCAACTCAGATATTTTTTCCTAAAATTTTCAGTTGCCTTGTCAGTTTTCAACAGTTGCCAGTAGTGAATTCACTCCAGATATGTGGTGTTGGAAATAATTCCTCGAATTGATGTGCCCAAACACTCTTGTGTTTTACTTCTTACCTAAGATACATAAGAAATTCACACCACCACCTTGTCTCGGGGATCCATCCTCTCACAGCAAATCTGTCAGAATATTTTCTTCAATCTTATGTCAACAAAGTCAAATTACATTTGAAAGATATTACCAACATAAGAAAACATATTATGGACCTGTCATAGAATAAGGATTACATCCTAGTAATATCTGATGCTACTTCACTCTATACCATAATAGAGCACACTAGAGTTTGCAATGCAGTAGAGAATACCTTGAAACAGAATCAAGAACTAGAAGAGAAACAAAAGTCCTGATTAACTGCATTAAATCCATCTTGACCCAGAACTATTTCTGGTTTAAAGGAAGATACTACCCGCAGAAAAAAAAAGTAACGGCAATGGGTACAAAATTTGCCCCAAGCTTTGCCAACATCTTTATGATGTTCTACTGACTATATTCTTGAGTTGGTTGTTTTTGATGTAAACTTAGCAAAGTCAGTTTAAAGTTCATCAGAAATCACAGTTTAGTGAATAAACATTTTTGAGGCCTGAGCAGAAACTAACTGAAGGGCAAGCTACTGAGTTTATCTAAGCTTTTGCCTGTTCAGAGTTATTCTCTGTTTTGTTAGTGAATAAATCCCCTCTTCTTATTAAAACTGGAATATCAGTTTGTAGTGAGCCACTTGAAGTCTTGTAGGTGCTACACATTCTGTATAAATTTGCCTGCTAAGGTGATATTAAAACATATGTCATTTGCAAGTGCAGTCTAAAAATGAACTCAAACGCAGTACATACAGTACATGAATTCACATGACGAAGGTCCATTTTGTACTGAAACGCACGTCGGGCAGGTTTACTTTATTTTGGACAATGGACTTTTGAGCACTTGAGGGTGTTTTTGTTTTTGTCACATATGATCTGAATTTAGCAGCAGAAAGTTCAGCTGATTTATATAGGGGGTAGATCTAACTAGGGTTGACAGGCTAAACCAGGGGTCCTCAAACTCTGGCCCCCCAGATGTTGCTGAACTACAACTCCCATGATTCTCTGGCTATCTATGTAATTCAAAGAATCATGGGAGTTGTAGTTCAGCAACATCTGGGGGCCCAGAGTTTGAGGACCCCTGGGCTAGACTAACATAGGTATCCTGTAGGTTGCCTTCATAGGTGACCAAGATAATTGTAGCCCTATGGCAAGTCTTCCATATCAGACCAGCATTTATAGGTATCCTTAAGGAAGATTTTTTTTAGTCCTATTAGGTTGAGCCAATATAGATTTATTTATCTGGATAAGTTGGATATTACTTCGCCTATATGAGGAGAGTTATTAGGGTGTATGAGACCCAATCCCACTGATAATCCCCTACATTAGTGATCTTGAGTCTACAATTGAGACATGTTCATCTATCTAGATTGAAGACTTATTTTGTTTCCTTCTCCTGTTTTTTTGTTTTCTGTGTTTGCAGTTTGTTTAATTTTAGACTGACCTTGTGCAGAACATGACATTATCATATTGTTTGGAGTGACGAAGAAAAAAACACCTATTTGGTATCCTCACTGATGATGAGCCATTCAGCAGCAACTGTCTACCTTGTAACACTGCCTACATAGTACACAAATCCCTGTACTGTAGAATTCAAGCAACAAATAGTAACACTTTAATGAGGGTGCTTAGTAATAAATGTTATTATTTTTTCTTTTTAGTTTTGCTCAGGTTACTTTATATCATTGTTAGTGTTCAATTATGCCAGACTGAGTGTCTATGCTGGTGTCATAGATACTCTGGTATTATTTTTCTTTGAATAATTATCAATTTGATTGGGTTAAAGGGACACTCCAGGCACCCAGACCACTTCTGCCCATTGGAGTGGTCTGGGTGCCAACTCCCACTACCCTTACTACTAGACAGCCACTAGAGGGCACTTCTTGATTCATAGCAAAGATTTTCTTTGCTAGAGCGTCACTGGACGTCCTCACGCTGTGTGAGGACCTCCAGCGTCGCTCAATTCCCCATAGGAAAACATTGAAAATCTTTTTCAATGCTTTCCTATGGGAAGACCTTAGGTTTCCTCAGCCGGCGGGCAGGATCAGTCTCATCCACCGGCTGACGTGATTACTGGGAGGAGCGACGCCGACCCGAAACCACCGGCGAGCGACATTAGCGGGGTCTCAGGTAAGTGACCTGAAGGGGTTTTTACCCCGTCAGCTACCTGGGATGGGAGGTGAGAGGGAGAGGGTCCCTCCAGTGCCAGGAAAACAAATTGTTTTCCTGGCACTGGAGTTTTCCTTTAAGCCTTGACAGCTCTGGTGCCTTTTGGTTGCCTGTGATTCATGAGACTAGTGCTGGTCTTTTTAGATCATTAGCTTTTTATTGTGATTCATACAGTATTGAAGCCTGTACTAAAACAGGATTATCAATAACTTAAACATTTTACTGTCTATGTACCTGGATAAATATAAATATGAACCCGTTGCCTTAAAATTTACTCACCACTGCCAGCTATAGCATACTCACCAGGGGTGAATTTCTACTCTATTTACTTTCCAATGGCTAGTAGCAAGTACATTTTAAACCCTGATTTAATGTGCTGATATATATAGATATCCTTGTACCTTAATTTCTAATAACAAGGCTTGTATAAAGGGACGGTCAGTTTGGATGCTCTTTAACTTCAAAAACATAAACCGGTACCAAAACTAATGCAAAAGGACAGGTAAGGACCTATATGGGTTACGGGGACATATCAACAATTCATTAGGATTTTCCGGGACACATTTGACATACCACCTATGTCTGCCATATAAACCGTAAATATTTTACAGATTTATGAACAATGCCGTTATGGATAATAGTAAGTTTTGATAAGAATTATTATCATGTATTTATTTTTTTCTATTTTTGCAGTTCTGCTCTGAATTAAATCAGCCATCCCTACCCAACATTCGTAAGTGGAAAGGAGTCAGAGGCTCTTGGAAGTGTGTCATATCCGAAAAGCCATCATCCTACCTAAACGAGGTACACAACGTCTTTATTTTTAGTTACTGTTTTGTTTTGTTTTTTTAATTTTTAAAAAAAATTTAACTCAGGGAAATCTCACTAGGAAGATGTTTTTAATTTGTTTTGGCACTTACCTCATTTTTTATTATCATTATTTACTGGCCAAGGACAGGTATCCGGTTGTTTGTTCAAAATCCTATAATGCAGTGCCAACTCATAATGATTGAGCTGATATTTAGATAGTGTGTTCGTGTATGTGGAAATAGTTTTCTTTTTAATTGTTATTATGTGTTTTGTGATTTTGAAATTCAGTTACGGGTGTAGAATTATTAGTATTTCTTTAATCCCTGCTTGGAAGAAACAGGTCAGTCGAGATTAGATTGCACTACAATTGGTAAAAAGGTGAGCATAGCTAATAACAATACAATATAACTTAGTAAGTATTTACACTATACTATACCTTTTTAGCCTCTGACATTTTTAGTTATGTGTTCAGATTGTTAATGCTTTCAGCATTTCCCACCTCCCATCATTACATTTATCCCTCAACTTATGGAGACATTATTCTCTGTGGGACTGTAACATCATTTGTTTAAAGCAGACAGGCAGCAGTTCTGACTTTTAAAATAGTCTGGAGTGGTGATGACCACATTAGTAAAATGAGAATAAAGTTGTTGTTGTTGTTGTTTTTATATTATGCAACCCGAGCTCTGCCCACCTTTTAGTTCATGGGTGCCCACAGTATAAGAATATAGATACAAAGTCCCAAAATATTCTTCTTTACTGTTTCATTTAAAAATATTCCATTCTTCTGCTGTAGAACAGTATATTGGCACATAGACTCATACACACTTATGAACAACTCCACACACTGTAATCATGATGAAGAAGACTATTTGTAAACGGATTAGCAACAGTATGAGCATCTGATTTTGGACATTGTATCTAAATTCTTACCTATCGGTGAACACAGGAGTGGACCACCCTGTTAAACCCTGCAGGAGGATTTGCTATATAGTGTCACGGCTTTGGGTGTGACATTCATTGGAAATACACTTACCTTCAAATAAGGCATGTGATTTTTCTTCCACATTAGTATTTTTGTTTTTGTCCACACAGGGAGCATGTGTCCCATCTGGAAATTTGGCTTTTTTAAATTTAAATGGTCTCTTTTTCCAGTGCCAAAACTCACGCGGCGTGCCGTTTCCACAATCGCCCCATCCAATGCTTCTCATAGAGAACCCTTACGGGTGAGATGTGCATGTGCGGCAAGTGGACATCCAATCAAATGCTTCTCATAAGAAAGTATTGAATCCAATGCATACCTATGAGCTGCATTTGATGACATTTGACATCCTCATGGAGTAGAATGTCACACGAACAAGTCAGACTTGGTTGTTGCAGCGCAAGTGCCTTTATCAAATGTCAGGAAGCCAGCCACAAGAGGCGTGTTTAAGCCTTTTTTTAGAGTGATGGGCTGAAATGATAGATTCATTGAGATTAAGTGGTTTGGTTCTGTTTATAGGTTATTATAGAAAAGTGTGTGCTTTATATAGAATTGGACTTAGAATATTTATATGGAAATGTTTTATGATATTTAATTTTAAAATGTCTAATTTTCTTTCCACAATCCCCATTTAAATGAAAAATACCCTATTTTTAATTGGTCTTTGACCATTTACCATATATACTCGAGTATAAGTCGAGTTTTTCAGCACATTTTTTTGTGCTGAAAAACCCCCACTCGACTTATACTCAAGTTAATGTCTGTATTATGGCAATTTACATTGCCATAATACAGACCAGGACCGCCAGGCTCATTACAAGCCCGGCGTTCCTGTTGGGGGCTGGCAGAGAGCTGTTACTTACCTTTCCTGCAGCTCCTGTCAGCTCCCTTCTCTCTCCTCCGTTCCGGTCAGCTCCCCTGTCAGCTCCACTGTAAATCTTGCGAGAGCCGCAGGGAACACTCCGCGCGGCCGCGAGACTTACAGTGGAGGAGAAGGGAGCTGACCGGAATGGAGGAGAGAGAAGGGAGCTGACAGGAGCTGCAGGAAAGGTAAGTAACCTCTCTCGTCCAGCCCGCCTCCTGCACAGCCCATCCACTGGACCACCAGGGAATGAGAGCCCCCCTCCCTGGCCAGGCAACAAGCAGGGAGGGGGGACGAAAATAAATATAAATAAAAAATTTAATAATAATATAATAAAAAAAATATTAATATATATGTAAAAAAAATAATTATTATTTAAAAAAAATAATAAAAATGCCCCCCCCACACACACACTGCACTCATACACACTGCATTCATACACACACACTGCATTCATACAAACACACTGCATTATATACACACACGGCATTCATTATATACACACACTGTAAATAAATATTCAATTAATATAATTTTTTTGGGATCTAATTTTATTTAGAAATTTACCAGTAGCTGCTGCATTTCCCACCCTAGTCTTATACTCGAGTCAATAAGTTTTCCCAGTTTTGGGGGTAAAATTAGGGGTCTTGACTTATATTCGAGTCGACTCATACTCGAGTATATACGGTAATTGGTCTTTGACTATTTAAAGAAGGAAAAGTTCAACAACTCTGTAGCAGCTCTAGTACCTTTATACTATGAAGTTTTTTTATATAAACAGCTCTAGTACCTCATACTATTCTGTTATTTGTATAAACAGCTCTAGTACATCATACTATTCTGTTATTTGTATAAACAGCTCTAGTACCTCATACTATTCTGTTGTTTGTATAAACAACAGCTCTAGTACCTCATAATATTCTGTTATTTGTATAAACAGCTCTAGTACCTTATGCTATTCTGCTATTTGTATAAACAGCTCTAGTACCTCATACTATTCTGTTTGTATAAACAGCTCTAGTACCTCATACTATTCTGTTATTTATATAAACAACAGCTCTAGTACCTCATAATATTCTGTTATTTGTATAAACAGCTCTAGTACCTCATACTATTCTGCTATTGGTATAAACAGCTCTAGTACCTCATACTATTTTGCTATTTGTATAAACAGCTCTAGTACATCATACTATTTGGTTATTTGAATATAAGAAATTCCAAAATAGAACGTAATGATTATAAGTAGTGATGTCCCGAACGGTTCGCCGAGTGGTTCGCCGCGGATGGCGAACATATGCGCTGTTCGGTCCATCCCCTATGTCATCATTGAGTAAACTTTGACCCTGTACCTCACAGTCAGCAGACACATTCCAGCCAATCAACAGCAGACCCTCCCTCCCAGACCCTCCCACCTCCTGGACAGCATCCATTTTACATTCATTGTGAAGCTGCATTTTTAATGAGCTGTCCAGGAGGTGGGAGGGTCTGGGAGGGAGGGTCTGCTGTTGATTGGCTGGAATGTGTCTGCTGACTGTGAGGTACAGGGTCAAAGTTTACTCAATGATGACGAATAGGGGGCGGACCGAACAGCGCATATGTTCGCCATCCACGGAGAACCGTTCGGTGAACCGTTCGGGACATCACTAATTATAAGTGGTTGTTTTGTTTAATTTATTTGATTTATGGATCTAAGTTTAAGCAAAAGTATACCGTTATAGTGAGTGATTTAAGATTCATTGGCCTTGCTCAATCTGTACATCATTTGACATATTGTAAACGGTAGGAAGCGACAAAAGCTAAATGATATTCTACCACTCTGTTCCCTGTATAGTTACTATAGAAGTACTACACTCCTTCATTATTTTTAGGATGGAAATGAAATATCTGGAATATTCAAGCCATGACAAACTGACAAATCCAGAAGGAAAATTTAGATATATTTTAAAGTCATGTGAGGTAAAGCAGACTCATGAAAAAAAAAGAGAAGGTATTATATTGTACAAGAACTGTACAATGAAAATGATTGTATTGATGATTACATTTTGTAATCACAGATAAGTTACTCATACTGCACTGAAATAGTTTATATCCATACTTAAAACCAGTTCACGCTCAGTGCAACAGCAAAGAACAAATTCTCGCTCAGCATTTATGTCTCTTTGCCTCATTTCTATTTCTGTGTATTTAATTACAGAATGATTTTGAAAAGACAGTGAATTTTTATGACCGTCTATTATCTGTAACTCCATTATTAATTTCCTGGGCCTGGTTTATCTCTCTCCCTATCAAGTTGAGATAACCATCATTTCTATAATGAAATAACATTTTATGTTTCGTCGTTATGGCGTGTATGACAATGTGGGCCACAATATCATTGCTGAAGCTGAAATGGGGAGAATGCTGTGTTGCTTTTTTTGTAGAGTTGCAAAATATACAATTTAAAGGGTTAGCACAAACACTATATGCATTTTGCATTGCACCCCAACTCTCTGAGAATAGTGGCCCCTAGTGGCAGAAATCTGTATTAATTGTTACCAATATAACATAGGCCATCAGTGCTATCAATCATGTTGGCAGTAAAAGTTATTTTAATTGTATTAATTTTATATTTATTTTCCTCTGAGAGAACAGAGCTGAGGACTGCCCTGAGCCTCAGCCAATACTAAACATCCTCTGTAGTTTTCCTCTTTTAATCTGCTGTAGAGGAAACAGTGACATACAAAAATGGAAGGGGAAAACCGGTAGATGAAGGGACTTCCCAAGTTGGGGCTTACCTCTATTTTGATGCATTATAAAGGTTATGCATTGCATATTTATATATGTTAAGAAATCATGCCTGTGACGAACCAGTGTCCTCAGGATTTGCTAAGTTTGCATTAGACCCGAGAGTAGGTAAAACTACGATGCAATCACAAAGTTATGAGGGTGGCTTTGGGAATTGTAACATGGCATACCTATGTGATGTATTTGACTGGTTTAATTAGATACAACAGTTATTGGTAACAGAGTGAGGAAGGCTGTGGCAGGAGACCTCTCAACACCATTACCATATGCAAGTAGCAAAGGCTGTCAATTTAAAGGGACACTCTTATCAGCAAACCTCATCATATCTTTGAAGTGGTTATGGTGCCTGGGGTCGCCTGGTGCTATCCTACTGTTCAGTGTTAAACCGGTTTTGAATGGTCTTTTGCAGACTAGCTCGCTCTGCTGCTCAGACTTTCATATCAATCCAAGCAGTAACAGGTGCCAGAGAAAGGCAGAGAGCGTCAGCTGAGCACTCTCCGTCTATCACTGTTACCCAGCGCTGTTATGAGTTGATCTGAGTAAAATGTAACTTCTTTCTATTAAACCCTCCAGTAGGGGTTGAGCTGCAGGCACCCTCATTTAGTGTGAAACCATTCAACATTTGTGTAATATTGAACCATGAGCCAGTGCCAATGGCCTGAAGGCACAATAACCACTTCAATGAAATGCAGTGATTGTGGTGTTTATCATGTCCCTTTAATACACAGCTGGGTATTCATTAGCTTGTAGCAAGAGAATGATTTAAGGGCTAGCTGCGCAAACTCCAAAAGAGTACCTTTTATTTTATTTCCTGTGTTTTTTAAATTATTGATAAGAACTTGAAACTTCAATTTGCTGCACCCTTAATTAAATGAGCAAATTACATAATTTCTAGAAACTCTTATACTCATCAGTGGCCCTGCTAGTTTGACTTTCAAATAGTTGCACTCTGTGGATTTTATGTTATGAGCAGAGTGAATTGAAAACCTCTTCATCTTGCCACCCATTGTCAGTGTTACGCTCAAGGATTCAGCTGTTGTTTAGTACCAAAAGGACATTGTTAGACAGAGAGAGTGTTAATATGTCTCTATAGTAAACATTCTATTTCACTAAATGCAGACTGCATCATTTCCAGGCTCTGTCTGCTCAGCACATTAAATCTGCCCCATTTCTTTCTTTCATCAGCAATGCAATGGGGGAATTAGAGCCAATGAGATGGCTCAAATAAAAAGCTTTTACTTGCAATTAATGGCATATAACTTGCACGGGAAGACAAAGGCTTACAGTAATGCTATTTCAAGCAATCATCATTTGTGAGATAAGATGCAATTTATAAGTTGTTGATGCTGAGTTGACTGGAAGCTGCTTTACCACTAATACCAGTTTAATGGGATCGTATTGATCATGCCAGTGTATTGTTTCAAGATTTGGCCCTGTTATTTTATGGTTTCCTGTAATAGCTTATAGCCATGCAAGTGTGGTAATAATCAGATCGTAGGGCCTAACAAAGCTTTGCCAAGATCACAAATGTAAGGTAAGGTATATCCACAACATTTATGGGTTTATAATAAGTGTAAAGCTGTACAATAACCACTCAAAGTGCTGATATCATGGCTGCCTGTGTTTCAGTTAGATCACAGATACTGCATGTAACGGCACCCCCAGGCATAAAGGGGATATTCCCCTTCCAGATACACAGTCAGCTACCAAAGACACCAATCCACCGAACCGGAGAAGTATACGAATGCTCTCAAACATACGAATGCTGTAAACAGTCGAATAGGAAAAACCATACAAAAGGTTTACACTCCTAGCAGTCGAACTGGAACAGCATACAATAAATCCCCCCAAGAACGAGACAAGGCTCCGTGTTGAGGGTCAAAACAGGAACAGACAGAGCTGTGGGTTTATTGTTCTTATATACACATTCTTACACATTAGTACCACCCACAGGGTTTTGGAAAACAACCAATAAACACGTACAATACACTCAGACACTCCCACACAAAATCATCCCCTCTGCCTGTAATACAATTACATTACATAATGGGTTAATGTAATTATCACAGGCAGAGAAATACAGTTTTTCCACATTATTCATAACTTTAAAAGTATACATCACATTCACATACAATTACATTTTCAGAATCAGCATACTCCAAATACAAACATATGTCAAAATCATCCAGATTGGTCCATTGGTTCAAAAGATAGATCGAAGTCCTTTGTGACCAAATGAAACATGGCTTTTCTGCCCAAAACCAGTTCCACAGAGTCTTCTATCCGGAGATAATTGGGAAGTAATCCAATTATCTCCAAGGACAGAGGCAAAACTCCATTGAACACATGGTAGCAAAAGACAATAAAATACATAAAAATATATAACTGTGCAGCTATTGCATAAAACAGGTACATTCAACAAATCCCAAGATAGCTTAGATCTTAGCGCACATTATTACTGAATGGCGTTCAGATCTCATACACACAGTTCAATTGCCATGGAGCCAAAGTCTTTCACATAGTCTTTCGTTATACGAATGGGCTCCATGGCAAAGCTATCTGGGGTATCATTATTCAAATAGGGCAAGTACCGAATGACCCGGCTTTCGTCTCTTTGCAGGGGAAAATCAAGCGTTTCAGCATGGGGCCATAGTCTAAAGGCAGCAGGCGGGCAACCAGGCTCCTCCAATGCACAGTAGCCCAGAAATGTGTCAGTCCAGTCCCAGTTTAGGAGAAACTTTCCAGGTTATGTTTCCCTTGTGACCTGTTTCACACTGATCTGGTGTACCTGCCTTGCCACGTAAATAATGATGTATATTGTGTACCTGGCCCACCTTAAAGGGACACTCCAGACCCCTAAAGCACTTTAGCTTGCTAAAAAGCTTCAGGTGTCGAGAGTGTCCTATTTTTTCATTTTGCAGAAAATGCAGACTTCAATAGAAACTGAAAAATCAAACATGTTTAGGTGAAGACTAAAGATGGATGTGATTTTTTTTTTTTTGTATTTTTATTTTAGAAAGCTGAATATTCTGGATTTCTTTGGGACACGTCAGCTGGAATTGAACTAAAGAATGTAATTTTACAAGAAAACCAACAAACTAATGGCAGCAGCAAGAATATATATCCATATCCCTACATTGCACATTTCAAGGTAATTCATTAATATAATGTGTTGCATCACTTACATTAAACATTGTTGAGTGCGGGAAATAGAATTGATGGCCCCGAAACTTCATGGAACTTTCCCTGATAAGGCAACCAAATGTTGATAATTACCCTCTTACTCTGGACCTCCAGCAAGTCCTCTATATTAACATGATAATAGTTTGATATTTAATTCTTAGTATTTCTAAAATCAAGGTGTGCATCAGCCCCACAAAATTAAAAAAAAAATAATTCCGATGTTTAATATTAAAAATAAATAAAAATAAATAAATAAAAGCCTCTATTTGGAAAATTAAAACATTTGCTACTTCCCACTACCTTGGAGTCCCATCTCAACATCCTTTGCACTGGTGCACACGCCACCCTGCTAATCTTCAAACCTATCTATCTGAGAGCCGGGAATGGCAACTTTACAACATTCCTGGGAATCACATCTGAGCTCTGACTTAGAGTTCTAAACCACACACTTCCTTTCTCGACTTTGCCTCCCCAGCCTAGGGCTAAATAAAAATATTATTTGCCTGCCCGGCATCTGGAACAAGGCATGTCCTGGGCGTTGGACGATATGAATTCCTCATCCCTGTTATATATTTTCTTCATATTAACTGTGTGTGTTGATTAAGATGGTATTGGCGGTATGTTGTATGATGTTCTGTTTATGTTTTATACATATATTTTTTAAAGGTGTGCATATTTATTTACATTATATTTCCTCCTCGACAAAATTGATCCTCTGTTCATCTTCACACAGAACCATTTTTATCTTTCCTTTTCAGGTCGGAACAAATGAAGTAACACTGGTGAATATTCACTTGTCCCCTAACCTTGGGGAAGCCGGAAAGCACCAGAGTGACGGCCACAAATTGGCAACCTTTGGCCAAACACTGCAGGAAACCCTGAAAGGTATGCAAAGCAGCATAAGCTTGAAGTAGGAACATGACCCAGCCTGCCATTAATAGCCATTCCAAGAATGCTTCCTGGTAACCTGCAGAAAGCATGTTTATCGCACAACCTTCTAGCTTCGTGCTGGCAATCAATCACTGGGCACCTTGCTGTCTTTTAGACATGCTACACTAACTGTATCTGATTGATGGGTCCATGCATTAGTTTAGCTCTCAAGGACGAGCGAAATACAAAGTGGATACAAGAAACAATCTTTAGTGCAGTGGTTTGAATATTATTTCTATATAAATATAGATTTTTACTAAAGCATTGATGCATACATTAGATATTTCTGAACTACACTCCCATGATGCCCAGCGAGCCTTAGAAAAAATGGAGCAATCACCATGGAGATGATGTGGCGGGAGGTTTATAATAGGAAAACAGGTGCTCTTTTGGTTGCAAAAAGCTAAATACTGAGATAGTATGTTGGTTTACATGGAGACTGCTCGTAGGTTAGCACTTTGCCCCACAATAGCGCAGATTTTGTCCTTGATAAATCGCCCCCATGGTTGGGTGGTAACATGCTATTCTAATAAGCATTATTTTGTGCTGAGAATCTTTCATGAACATTATTGACCATTGTGTTTAACTAATGAAATTACCATTATTTTAATTGACTGAATGAGATAGGTATAGAAGAGAGGAGAGGAATGAGAAGGAATAATTCCAGCTGGGCTGGTATATTATAATTCTCCAATACTTATTCAGACTATTTATCCTCTATGTCTGACATGATTTGTGACTTTAAACTGCAGTGCTGTCTCTTATATCTGCAGAGTGACATTTCAGAAATAGATCCCTGGAATTTCTTATGCAACATTAGGAGGTATAAACAAGGCTTAAACCCCAAGATGCAGGATCCTAGAACCCAGAACTGTATTACTGACATTCAACGTTTGGTGCCTTTATAACTCCTCCATCTTTATAAAATCAATTTTGTATGTAAAAAAAATAAAATAAGGGGGGATGGGGTGTGCTTCCGTGCTGACTGGACACATGGAAGAACAGCTCCCATTATCAATAAACATTTGGACCAATTTACGGGTTCTGACCGGTGTCTGGAGCTGAGGAGCGATAACACACACTAACCAAGGGTGCTAACTCACCTTCTGAGCTTGAAATCCGCACCCTGGTCCCTTGTGACGAAACATCCAGCAACCAATCCTGCTTGGGTGGTGAGTGGAGTAGTCGGCCGCCGCTCTGCTATCCTGCCTGTCGGCAATGGAAGGGACCTCCTGATTTGCGTGGCTCCAGCCCCGTTCCCCCCCTCTGGGCCGGGGGGGATTATCCCAGTCCACCCTGGGGCCCAGATAATGTCAGGTCGCACTCACCTCTCAAGATGGCGGTGACGCCTGCTCTAAATCTCGAGCACTCTGTGAAGAAGGCGGCCTCCCTCGGGGCTCTTGGCGCCCTCTGTGGACAACCATGGAAACCAGCACTTGGAATACCTGTGGCTTTAATGGTCTGACCCGGGCGCTAAGAATCGACACCACAGCCCCACAACTGAGAGCACTTAGTGCCCTTCAGCTGTGCCACTATAAAATATGAGTAGAACCACTGTAGGGCTCCTCTATACCAACTACAAGCGGATGACCCGAATACACTCTGCATCAACTAGTTATACAACCTGGATGGCAGTCTGGCGGTATGCCGGAGGAATCACATCTGTTTGAAGGGACTGTGTCCTGCTGGTGGGGGGGATTGAGTAGTCTCTAGGTGGGGACTGGGGGTGTCTCTTCATGTTTGACTCGCTTTCCTTATGCTATTTTCTTTTTATCGTCCTGTTCCACTGATTGGCTAAGCATATGGTTGGGCTCAGGGATCTTTAGTAGCGAAGGCATGTGTTCCTCAGTTTTGTGATATCCTTCAGTTTCTTTTCTCACATGCCACACTATCTCACGTAGTTATTTTTCTTTACTTTAAAACGTATTGTTCAGTATCTACGACATAAGCATTAAATAAAAATGTGCTATGACCTTGCATGCCAGACCAATGTTTTTTTTGTGTGGTTCGCATGGCTAGCTCTAGCTATTGTGGCATTGCCAGCCTGTCTGTAATACCTATGCAAGTAAAATAAAGAATAAAAATAAAAATAAAAAAAATATCTGTCTTGGGGCGTGGCCTACTGCGGAGCTGAATGGACGTGCACTAGTTCAGCAAACCAAAACTCGATCGAAAATCCACTCTAATCGTAGACTCTACCCAAGTATGGGGAACCCTAAGAGACAAAATTCCTCCCACATTTAATCAAGGAGAACACCCGCAACAAAATCGGGCTCTCTAACTCGATATTACTACAGACCGCAAATTGGAGGCCGCGGAAAACAAAATGGCGATGATGGAAATCCAAACGGACTCCTCTCCACCTAGTCCAGCACCATCTGAAGGCTCTTATAAATCGCAGGAGATGCATCTCCAGCACGTATTTTGGGTATCTGGATACATTTTTGATAAATTATTAGGAACATAATGCCATCTATTAATAATTTTATAATGGCTCTCAGTGATATTTAAGCAATGTATGGCTTTAATTACTGCATTATTTGCAATTATCCACTCTTTTCTAGAGATACTGATCTGTAAGTCCTTTTCCCAGGAATTAAGAGCTGGAAAGACTGGAATAATTTTAAATAGATCGCACAGGTTTGCACATCTTGATACCAATTTTTTATTACTCTTAATATTTAGTATATTTAAGAAAGATTGTAAACCTTCTGAAGTTTCTTCTACTTTGTGTTTGTTTATAAAATGCTTTATCCTTGAGTATGTAAAATTTTCTTTATATGGAAGGGAAAAAGTTTTTCTAATTTGTTCAAAAGGAACAATCTGATTTTGTTGCATAATCTGATCGATTCTATGTATACCGTTAGCCTTCCAAGTTCTAACACTTAAGTCTTCAATATTAGCTGTCAGGATATTTAATGGCAAGTCTTTAATAATTTTGTCTACAATCTTGAGTCTCTTTTTCCAGTTTTTCCAATGTAGCATTAAATTATTAATGATTAAACCCGTGTAGAGATTATCCTTATTGTTAGTTTTCCAAAATACGGATAATAAATCTGGGGCATTCATTCTTATTGCTTCTATTTTGGCCCAAGCTTCCTCCATAGAACTCTCTTTCAAAATTGTAACTATATGAGCCAATGCGCATGTCTCATACAACTCTAGCATGTTAGGCAAACCCATTACTCCATTTTTAGAATTTTAATTTTATATCTTTCTATTGACTCTAGTTTTTTTTTTTTTAACCAGATATATTTTTCTAAAGCAGACTGGATCATTGTAAGCCATGGTTTTGGGACTTTTAGAGGAAGCATACGAAATATGTAGCTCCATTTCGGGATTATATAGGATTTTATTAAGTTTATCCTGCCTGTCCATGAAATCTCTGCGTTTCTTAAATCTTTTAGTTGTTTATTTGTTTCATTAAGGGCAATATATTATTCTCTACAAGTCATATTTTGCTTTAATCCTTGCTTGCACATCTTTAGGTAAATTTTTTGCTAAAAGCATGGTTTTATCTGTATTTAGGTTAAAGTTTATATATTTGCCAAATTCTGATATAACTTTTAATAGTTCCTCAATTGATGTTTCTGGGTCTGAAATAGTAACCAAGATGTCATCCGCATTTAATAATGTTTTTTTTCAGATATAACTCCCCTCCCTATAGTTCTAGCCATTGGGGCAACATAGAGAGCCATAATGGCATCTAAAATCCAGCCCTCAAATCCAAAGGCTCTCAGAGCCGCCCTCAGGAAGTCCCACCTGACTTCCCACAATAGTGGATATTATGGATGCTGTTCATGAGTCGGATGTCCCACTTCTGACCCTGTCATTGGACGCGGAAAAGGCATTTGACAGGGTCAGAAGTGGGACATCCGACTCATGAACAGCATCCATAATATCCACTATTGTCCTTACGCTATTAGTAGAGTATCTGTCTCTAATAAAACCGACCTGATCTTTATGGATCAAGTTCGGTAAAATGATTTGCAACCTGTTTGCTAAAATGCTTGAGTATATTTTGATGTCTGTATTTAACAGCGAAATAGGACGATAGTTCTTTATATATTCTGTTGTTTTTTCTGGTTTATGAATTGGAATGATGTTTGCATATAGCATTTCTTTTGGAATGTCTTTTTCCTTTACTATGTTATTAAACAAATCTTTTAGATGGACTAGCAGGATGTCTTTAAATTGTTGGAAAAATACATTTGAATAGCCATCTGGACCAGGGTTTTATTTTTTTTTTAGAGTATCTATTGCCTTCCCGATCTCTATTTCTGAAAAAGGTTCACTAATGGATTTTAATTGTTCCATAGATAGTTTTTTCATAGATTTATTATTCTTAAAATATGAATCTGGGTTATTTTGTTGGTTAGGTAGGTTGTACAAGTTCTGATAAAAACTATTAAATGCTTTACCTATTTGTTCTATTTTATATGCCTTGCGATCCCCATAGTACTCCCCAAGAAATTCTTCGACACGGTTAGGGTGATGGTCACGTAATTTTTATGGTCGTACTCGCATCCTCGACTGGCAAACTCTCTCCTTACCAAACCAGTGGGTGCAAATAGAAACATCCTTCTTTAAAACTCCCATCCTGACAATACCATGGCAGAAGTCAGGCCAAATGTTACTACGACATAAACACAACCCGACCATTGCAACCACGCTGAGAGAATGGACAAACATTACGCGGGTTGGGGATCCATCTCCATACCCCTCCCCACTCTATCCGCTCACTCACAACCCCCTCCTACAAGCAGGTTCCTCCGGTAAGCCATATCAGCTGAGTCACAACAAGCCCTACCTCAGACTCCAGTACATGGTGCAAGACCACAAATTAGTACCTTAGAGCACTCTCTTCTCAACGAAATCACCTACAGGAATGCAACACCTCTACTATACACAGAAAGCTCACTTTATCAGGAGTTTGAAGCTCCTGCCGGATGGAGATAGGGACCTTACAGCTTTCGAGCAGCTGTGCATCTCACACAGCTTAAAGCAAAAGACACTCTCTACTATGTACACGATGCTACAAAAAGCACATTCCCCTGAGCCCCCAGGGTTCACGGGGAAATGGGCAGACGAATTGCATGTAGATATCACACCTGACCAGTGGCAGAAGATATTCCTTAGCGTACACAAGATATCTACGAATCTCGTTACACATGAAAGTCATTACAAATGGCTCACTCGCTGGCATTACACCCCAACGAAAATACACAAAATACATAAGGACACCACAGATGCGTGCTGGAGATGCGAATAACCAGATGCACACCGCACACATCTGGTGGCAATGCCCTACAATTACAAAATACTGGAAACAAATTTACACACTGGTACAGACAATCACGGCAACACAGTTTCCTTTTTCCGCAGATCACCTCCCTTTTCTCTTACCCCCCTAACAGCGAGGACAGGGATAGACCTGGCTACCCACTTACTTATGGCAGCAAACCAACTAATTCCAGTCCATTGGAAACGGATAGAACCCCCGTCCATTAGGGAATGGATCAAAAGGGTAGAGGGTGTAAGACACATGGAGGAAATCATTTACGCCAAGTCCGAAAATGACACAAAATTCACGCACATTTGAGCACCATGGAACACTTTTATACTAGCAAAAACCAATTCTCACTAAACGGCAGACATTTCCGGACCGCACGCACTGTCGCTCAGACGTAGATGATAAAGGTGAGAGAGCCAACTCTCGAATATCACACATCTCAGGTACTTAGAAAACACCACACCCTGAGGTAGATAATACAGCTATTGATACGACATAATCCGTACTGGTGACCATAACACACTCCTGCGATGACTCGACATTCCTCATTGTAATGAACTACACATACGCCAAAAAGTACGATGCCAAATATACACTATAATTTTACCTTATCTTTGAACCCCAAATGTTGAACTGTTAACACAAATATGTTCTAGTGACAGATGGTATACGTATTGCTTATTACAAAAGACTTTGTCAAATGCGAACTTTGATACTGTAGAAAAACACTAACACTATTTGCGAGACTGTTATTCTGTAAAATCGTCATTTGAGATCTTTTGTTACATTGAACAGAATGTTAATGTGAACACTTTGGAAAACCCAAAAAAAAAATATTAATAAAAAAACAAAAACATATCTGTCTTGATACTGTTAAGACGTCTGTGTCATGTAAATAGTTAGGGAGCCTTCAGTAATGTGCAGACATATTGTGGCTAACATTTATAGAGCTGACATGATAGGTCAATTAATTAATGTACTGACTCGTCAAACCTCACAGTTCCGTGTTTCATTCCCAGCAGGATCACCTCAGCTTTTTATCCCTGCAAACTCTGTGAAATAAGTACAGTTGAGCTGGATAATAGTAATAATGTTTATTCCACAGGAAAAAAAAAAAACAATCTCAAAGTATCCTTCCTGATAAAAACATTGATTATTAAATAAGGGAGTTCCCAGCTATGTTTATATACCATCTGTTGGTCGGTTTGAAGAAAATGCGTACAAACTCTGTACTATTCTTACAAGTTACACATTTTGGCAAATTTGTTTCCCTTACAAATTGGGGGCATGCCAGCCATTCAATTTTTATATGTCACTTCACAAAGAAAGCGATATAAATACTGAAATAAAGTAATGAGACTTTCTCTTCATATTGCTATTCCTGCTGTTCCTCCCCAGGAGTTTCCTTCCTTGGTAAGGGGATTGATAATAACTTGGCAGCACATGTAGGAATGCACTACATTCCTAAACGTGGAAATAAAACGTATAATAACCCAGGTTTTTTTATATAATTCAGCCAGAGATCTAAAATCAGAAAATGGAAGATGATATATTACTTTGGAGCCAATGGCTCATTCTAACAGCTAAAACTGTGTTTTGTTTTTTAACCCCTGCTGTGACATTCCGTTTATTCGACGACCCCCAATTTTAGACTAAAAAAAAACTTTCAAAAAAACAACATAGTCTTATACATGGAAAAATACCGTATTTATATTCTCCTTCATCCTCTGAGTGTATCAGTGTCACTGTATCTACCATAACTGAGTTTGTAAAAGTCATAGTTTCAAATTATAAACATGTCCTTGTTTCCATGGATTGTTTTGTCTGTTTTATCACTTGTTTTCAGCTACATCCCCTGAATGCAAATTATTATCTGTAGTTTTTGATATTCCTGATGCTGTCCCATTATACTGTATTATATGTGCAAATATAGCTCACTCTACCCCTGTCTATAGTTTGCACACCATAAAAAGTATGACTTAGAATAATACAATTTGCATTCCACCACATGTGAAGTGAAACTCTAATTCCTAATCATAGTAAACATAGTGTGCTCCAGATACTCTGGAATGCAACTACCGTTATTCTCAGCAGTTCTACCTTGATAACAGTTGTAATTTTCAGTGTCTGGAGTGCAAGAAATCAATATGAAAACTCCTTAATTTCTTTAAAGGACCAATATAGGCACCCAGACCACTTCAGCTCAATGAAGTGGTTTGGGTGCCAGGTCCCCCTAGTTTTAACCCTGCAGCTGAAAACATAGCAGTTTCAGAGAAACTGCTATGTTTACACTGCATGGTTAATCCAGCCTCTGCAAGCAAACTGTACAACACAAAGGTTGAAATACAGTACAGGGTGCCACAATCACAAAATATGAGGTGGTTATAGTTACCAAAACGTAGAGTTAAGGATCAAACTCACATGAAAAAGAGAAACAGAGAAACTTTAATACATACAAAATATAAAAAAATGAAAGTAGAAACACACGGAGTAAATCGGACTTATTTGATGCTGGACGTCCTCATGGAGTCCAGTGTCAAAAAAGATCCCCATAGGAAAGCATTGCTTTCCTATGGGTGGGTTTGAATGTGTGCGCGCCTCTGCTCGGGTCCACTCGGGAGCTGACGTCGATGGAGTAGAGGTCACCAATGCCGAGGGAGCCCGGCGCTGGATTACGGTGTCTAGGGCTCTATAGCGTTAGGAATACCTATTTGTATTCCTAATGCAGTAGTGCTCCCTTAACTCCAAGCCTTGCTCTAATCATTTACTGTAACTTCCATAAATCCTAGCCTTAATAGGACACTCCACTGTCCAAATAAAAAATCACTGTTTAGTAGATACACCCCAAATAATATATGTAAATTGAATTATGCTTTTTTTATTTGGGGTATATTTAAAAAGCATTTAAAAAAGCTGCAGTACTCTTATCTGCAGCCTTTGCAAGCCCTCCCCTTCTAACCCCGCCCAGACTTTCTGTGTCTGTCCAATCACAGACTTCCCAATACAGCTCAAAAGTCTTTGCAAGGCAGATTCTCTGACTCTCTTGAATTTAGCTCCACTTAGCTAACCAAACCAGGAAGTAACCGGATCACTTGTCTGATTAACAGCCGGGGGTTGTGACAAGGTTATTTTTTCTTCTATTAAAACCTGCACTTTTTGTAAAATGAAAAAAAAAAAAGGACACACTTTTCACAAATAAAGCACTTCAGCAAGCTAAAGTGCTTTAAGGTCTGGAGAAACCATTTACCAGTAATTTCTAGCTCCACAGTAATTCAAAATCTTCCACCCTAACAATGAGAATAGCTGTAGTCCACAGTATTATGAGTGTAACCCTTTAATTCATTTTATCCCCTTGCCAAAACCTAAACTCTTAGAGATAGTCAAGCTAGTACTATCCACATGTAGTCTCGGTTCACAGTATGCAATCCTAACCAATTAAATGGCTGTTAACTGATGCTGTGTTGAAAGAAATGCATTGCCAGGTCAAAGCTGACATTTCGAACATACCGTTATGAACCATTGCACCATTCGGATGTCTTCATTTCAAAAGCATTCCATTAGAACTAGCTACTATATTCAGGGTATAAACACCTACATATGAAATATATCTGTCTCTCCCTCTCTCTCTCCCCTTGCACTCAGGCTATATAAGTAAATCCAATGCCGGATGCTATAAACCAGAGTCTGTAAATACGAAAGTATCAGGAAGATAGCTTGCACTCAGTCTTTTTTAAAATATCATACTTTATTGAAAATTAATTAAAAAGTGGATCAACGTTTCAGTCCCCATCCGGGGCTGTCATCAGGATATATATATATATAAAATCTAACTTCTGCATAGACGGTATTTTTCCTATCACAGTGTTTTTATTTTATTGTCAATGTACATGTTTCCCAAGAGAATATCATCATATGCTTCATACTTGTTGAAATCTACTAAAAACATAAATCACGCAAAGAAATAGAGGTTTAGCGATAATAACATTAGGGCTAACATATGGTATTATTAAAATGCAGTGCGTATTTAGTAAACAATTAATTAATCAACTACTGTGTAAAGCCCCCTGCGTAAGCCCATTAAATAACAAATAAATGCAGCCTTGTTGTCTGCTCATAATTTTGAGCTTTGAAATATATAGCTTAGCCATTTCATCCTGTCATTTATTAAAAATATGCTCCAAGTAACTGAATGATGATTTATTTACTATTGATCTGGCATTGCTGGTGGAATTAAAAGGTTTGTTTTGTCTTGTTGCACCCAAGAGCTATGGGTTATATTACTAATAAAAATATGCGTTATGAGAGGCACACGTAACACGCCTGGGTGTAGATACATGGAATTCCATTCTTGTTGAAGTAGGATAAAATAACAAATAAAAGGGTCCAAGAATACTTGTAGAGAACAATCAAAGTCTGTGTGAGAATGCTATCTGAAGCTATACGTTTGAGCTCTAAGATGTCACCTACATGTAAATGTCTGTGGTAAGCACTTTGCTTATATCTTAATCTCAACCCCACCATATTGTTTTCCAATAGATAATATTTTATTTAAATGTTCTTGTTTGTTTGCTTTTCTAGTGGAGAAGGATGTGATCATTTTAGGAGGTTTTAGCCTCCCCCCAGATGTCGGTGACTTTGATTCGCTGCGTAAAGAGAAGTTTCAAAACCTACTTCCAGCGAGCACCTTCACCAACATCAGCACAAGTAACCCGCAGGGGAATAAGTCCCTCGACAACATCTGGATCAGCAAGAGCTTGAGAAAAGTTTTCACAGGTAAGCATTTTGTTACAATGTAATGGTAGTATTGATGGAATGTGTTTGGGATACATTTACTTTGTATAATAACTACTTGCAAGTTCCAGAAAAATTTTACTCTCAAGTTCAGTTGGGTGCTATAGTGAGACGTGTGCTTCAAGTTAACTTGGGTAATGATTATGTCTCTGCTCTGGCAATGGGTCTGCCGCTCTCTAAGTAACACAGTGAATGCCAAGTTTGCCACAAATTATTAGTGCCTGGGCTATAACATTTGCATTTGGCTCACCAAATTTTAAATAGGTTTGGTCCCCCTTGAAAAAAAAGGGAAATGGGAAGAAGAGATTGTAGAATACCTCTCAGCCCAATTTGTGTCTGGTTGAAGGACTGATAACCTGAAAAGCAGAATATGGCATGATTATGCTTCTTCCTCTAATAAATGCAATGGCAATCCCTAAGCGCTCTCAAAGCACAAATAAGACACAAAGTGCTATATATTTATGTGTAGATAACATCATTAGTGTAATTGGTACCGTTATGTGGGATTTCCATGTTTAAAGAGACACTATAGGCACCCAAACAACTTTAGCTTAATTAAGCAGTTTGGGTGTATAGATCATGCATCTGAAATCTCACTGCTTAGTTCTCTGCTATTTAGGAGTTAAAGGAACACTATAGTCACCTAAATTACTTTAGCTAAATAAAGCAGTTTTACTATAGATCATTACCCTGCAATTTCACTGTCATTTAGGAGTTAAATCACTTTGTTTCTGTTTATGCAGCCCTAACCACACCTCCCCTGGCTCTGATTGACAGAGCCTGCATGGAAAAAAAAACTGGTTTCACTTTCAAACAGATGTAATTTACCTTAAATAATTGTATCTCAATCTCTAAATTGAACTTTAATCACATACAGGAGGCTCTTGCAGGGTTTAGCAAGATATTAACATAGCAGGGGATAAGAAAATCTTAATTAAACAGAACTTGCAATAAAGAAAGCCTAAATAAGGCTCTCTTTACAGGAAGTGTTTATGGAAGGCTGTGCAAGTCACATGCAGGGAGGTGTGATTAGGTTTCATAAACAAAGGGATTTATCTCCTAAATGGCAGAGGATTGATCAGTGAGGCTGCAGGGGCATGTTCTATACACCAAAACTGCTTCATTAAGCTAAAGTTGTTCATGTGACTATAGTGTCCCTTTAAATCACTTTTGCTTATGTTTATGCAGCCACAGTCACACCTCACCTGGCTGTGACTGCCACAGTCTGCATGAAAAAAGTGGTTTCATTTTCAATCAGATGTTAGCTTACTTTAAAAGTTTTTATCTCCTGCTCTGTAAATTGAACTTTAATCACACAGAGGAGACTACTGTATGGTCTAGATGACTACTAATACATGAGATATGCAATACTAAATTAAACAGACTGTGCAATAAAGGAAGTTTAAGCATTAGATCTCTCTTTACGAGAAGTGTATAGGAAGGCTGTGTACGTCAAATGCAGGGAGGTTTGACTAGGGCTGCATAAACAAAGTGATTTATCTCATAAATGGCAGAGAATTGAGCAGTGAGACTGCAGGGGCAGAATCTATACTCTTATACTGCTTAATTAAACTGAAGTTGTTTTGGTGCCTATAATGTCCCTTTAAGGGTACCAAATTAAGGATCAGTTTAGTAGATAGCTCCCTAATTTGGTATTCTTATGTAAAATTTAAAGGGACACGGTAGGCACCCAAACCACTTCAGCTTATTAAAGTGGTCTGGGTGCACTGTTCCATGTATCTTAACACTACAGTGGTAATTATTCCAGTTTCTGAGATTAACTCCACCTCTAGTGGCTGTCTACCAGAACACCACTAGAGGGCTTTCTGGTGTGAAACAGACCTTTGGTCCGGTATCTGATGCTCAACGTCCTCATGCTTTGAATGAGGACCTCATGCGTCCGATTTTTCCCCCTTTGGAAAGCATTGATTAATGCTTTTCTACGGGGAAATCCTAATGTGAGCGCAGGCATTGACAAGGCAGGGGAAGAGTGTGGGCGGAGCCTGACCCAGCACCAAGGGACATCTTCGCTGGATTCAGGTAGGTGACTGAAGGGGTTTTAACCCCATTCAGCCCTGCGGCGGGGTGTGGGAGGGGGGGCACTGTAGGAGACTATAGTGCCAAGAAAACAGCTTTGTTTTCCTAGCACTGTAGAATACCTTTAAGGATACCAAATTAAATAAAGGTACCAATTATTTAATTTATAAATAGGAACTAATAAATTAATTGTACATGGAAGAATTTTCAGTCGTCATTATTCCATTCTTTCAATGTGCCGTTCATATATTCGGAATTCAGACGAATGACTGAACGTGCCGATATTCTTCCTAATTGTGATTCTTCCAAAAACAAATCAATAAAGATTTAGATAGATGCATGAATGCATACATGCGAGATCAGCATGTATGTAAACATTGACCTTTAAATGGTGGGATTCCCACATCTAACTCTTTCTGTTTTGATTTCAGGTATCTCTTTAGTTGTAAGAGAAGGCCTCACTAATCCGTGGATCCCAGATAACTGGTCCTGGGGTGGAGTGGCTTCGGAGCACTGCCCTGTACTAGCCGAATTCTACATTGACAAAGACTGCAATAGGAAAGAGGTCAATCCCAAGGCCAATGGAGTCACAGTAGAAAGGAATGATGCAAATACAAAGCACGAAAGATGAAAACTCAAGGGATTTTTTCCCTTTTTTGACTGTGAATCCTGAACCCAAAACTTTACGCTTTGCATACTTTAAATACTAATTTTTTTGTTCAAAGTACCCTGCCACATCTCATGCTGTAAATGGATATTATATATAATGAAATGTGTTAGATCAGCCACTGTCTAACTTTCCATCTCACCTTTGTGTGGACTGTTGCGGACATGGACAATATATAAAACATTGATATAGAACATATATGAGAAAAGGAAAATACCGTACTTAAAAATTTCTGTGAAACCATTTTTTTTCCTTTTATTTTTAACTGATTCTTGTCAAGCAATGCAATAATCTAAGACTGTAAAAATGAGACCTTTAACACTGTCAGCAATTTTTTCTCAAATAAATTAATGAAATTACATGAAGATTGTGAAGAGTTTTTTTAGATGCTTTTTCGTCTGTGCAGTTGTCTGATACATTACTCCTTTTTGCACCATCCATTAACAAAATAATAGATACCTAGAGAATGAGAACTTCTCTGGCAAATGTATAAACTGTGCAAACAAATATACTCCCAGTGATGGAATAAATAGTAATACAGAATATTATGTTTTAGGAAAAAGTGAAATTCACTTAATACAGGGCGTGTCTGTAACTAGTGTGAGAGAGGCATTTGAGATGCTGCTCCTTTAAGAGAAAATGCTACCCCTCCCCCAGATTTGTGGGGGTTCCTACGCCCATGACTTCAACATCATTGTTTTTAGAATATTTGGTCACCAGTAGAGGCTTGTCTATAGGGGCACTTGAGGCAGTTTTTATGTTGGAAAAAAGTGTATTGGCAGTAGTTAAAAACCACTAAGATTTTTTTTTCCTGCAGGAGAGCATGGTAAACAAGAAAAATGTGTGTCTGTATTTTACTCAGGTCTTCCTGTTGTATGGGTATCTCTGTAGTTTACACAGCTCAGTGTATTGTATAGGTATATTTGTGTTGTGCCAACCTCTGTTTGTGGTATGGTTATCTCTGCATTGTACTCAACTCTGTGTATTTTATAGATATTAGTAGTAGTAGTAGTAGTAGTATTTATATAGCACCAGCTTATTCTGCAGTGCTTTACAACAATAGGGGAATTTACCAAATGAGACAATAACAACATTTACCAGGAACAATAGGTAGTTGAGGACGCTGCTCAGACGAGCTTACAGTCTAGAGGAGGTGGGTATAAAAACACAATAGGAAGGGTATTAATGGAGACAGCAAATAGACATGGTGGGAAAGTAGCAGAAATGGAGGTGAGAGTGGAGAGTGGCTCTTTATGAGAGAGCAAG
>OW240915.1:90652864-90663154 GCA_933207985.1 Pelobates cultripes
GGTGTAGTGGGTTAATAGGGGGTATGATGGCAGGGGTTGTAGTGGTTTAATGGGGGTATGATGGCAGGGGGTGTAGTGGGTTAATAGAGTGGTATGAAGGCAGGGGGTGTAGTGGGTTAATAGGGAGTATGATGGCAGGGGGTGTAGTGGGTTAATAGGGGGTATGATGGCAGGGGGTGTAGTGGATTAAAAAGCTGGTATGATGGCTGCTTAATTCATTTAATAATTAAAAAATATATATTGCGCTCCCCTCCCTCTTATTACCTTGCTGGGGTAGAGGGGAGCATGCTGATGACGATCCCTGGTGGTCCAGCTGGCAGGTTATTCAGTCTGTACCTCTGCAGGGTACAGACCATGTTTCTCCCTCTCATGAGTGCAGGTATTACCGAGCATTGTCATGGGTTTCCATGGAACGCTCTGATAATATCGGAGCTCACTAGAGGGAGACAGGTATGCTGCCCAGCACGGATTCACAAATCTTTCCTCCGGCCAGTGAGGGGACAGTGGTCCCTCTTAGGGCTGGTGCTGCCCTGCATGGGCCGTCAGGGGAGATCCTGTGATCTCCCCTGCCGTCCTCGGCCCATGGCCATCTCGCCCCACCGGGCCCGATGGCCAGTCCGGACCTACTGTCTGAGATGGGGTTCCATTAAAACTGCATCTTGTAATCCTGCAATAAATGGATAGTGAAGATTAAATGTGTCAGAGTTCATGAGTTCCACTGGCAGGTTTGGTTGGAGGTTGAATTTCTCTGCATTCCTGGGTGGAAACATACATTTTGGCAATGGTCCCCAGTGAAACACAGCTCGCCAAGAAAAGGCTGACCTCAATGTAACATGGATCTCTAGCCAACCATTGTTTCTCTGTTATAAGAAACCATTCTCAAGGGTCTGTTTCAAGAGGAAAAAACAAATCTTGTTAAGTTCAGTCTCTTGAATATGTAATAAGATTTACCTTCCAAATCTGGTTTAAAGATTGAATACCAGGCCAGATATGTTGCATAATTTTTTTAATGGAATTAGTTTTTCACCATAACCATTAATTATGACTTGTGGTGTCCATGATACCAGTTTATTTATTTTGTTTCTCGATCGCATAGAAAATACTTATTATAGTGGTCATTTTTGGCACAATTGCTTTGCTTGTTCTTCATATTCAAAGCAATTATGTACTAACAGTACATTATTGATGTTCTCCTAGAACTAAAACATTTTAACAGCAGCGATTTACACAAATTGTTACTTTTGACGTTGTCCGCTCAGTCCCTTACTCACAGACTAATGTGTCCCCCTGCCTGTCTAAGCACTTCTCACATGCTATACAAGTTCCCACCTACACCTTGAGGTACCTTAAAGGGACACTACAGTTACCAGAATAACTACAGCTTATTGTATTTGTTCTGGTAAGTAGAATAATGCCTTCAGGCCCTTTGCAGTAAACACTGTCTTTTCAGAGAAAATGCAGTGTTTACATTACAGCCTAGTGATAACTCCACTGGCCACTTCTCAGATGGCTGCTAGAGGTGCTTCCTGTGGCAGTGCTGCACAGTGTGCAACAATTACATTAAGTGTATCCACCCTTTGTATGGAGACACAGAACTTTCTTCATGGAGATGCATTCATTCAATGCATCTCTATGAGGATATGCTGATTTGCTAGGGCTGTGTTGGCTTGTGCTGGCTCTGCCCATGATCTGCATCCTTCACAGTCACAGCCAATCCTATGGGAAAGCATTGTGATTGGCTTAGAGAATCACTTCTGATGATGTCAGTCAAGCAGGCAGAGCAGGGGTAGAGCCTGCAGCTGCAGACTTGAATACAAGTAAGAGTTGACTATATTTAGGAAGGCAAGGGTGGTGCAGAGGGGGGCTAGATGGTGTTGATAACACTATATGGTCAGGAATACATGACCCTATAGTGTTCCTTTAATAGTAAGCTATGAAGGTGTTGTGGCTATGTTCATGCACGTTGTCCATTGCTCTGTTTATAAAACTATGAATGCAAGCTGGTAGCAGCCATAATATATCATCATTGTCTGCAGTTCCATCCATTCTCTCTGATGAATGTGACTGCTGCCACGTGCAGGGCAGAGAGTTATGTATTATACTCAGCCTCATTATTTGGTGGATACACACTGCAAAATAGAGCTTTTCAAACCCTGGGGATTTGCTGCAAATGCTGGGACTTCAAATATGAGTATTTTTTTACATATTTTTTAAATAAGGTTTTGTAATGTGTTTTCTATAACAAGATCTAAAATGTGAAGTACAACTCTGGCCAAAAGTTAAGATAAAACTGTGTTGCATTAACAATTTGTTAATGTTTTGGCTCTTTTAAAAAAAATTCTGCAATTGTTTCCAGCATTCCACGGCGCACATTTGCATGTAATCTCTCAATCCCTATCTGATTTTCTGCATCACAATTCCAGATAACGAAAAACAAAATAGAGAAGAGGCCACTCATTAGAGGGAAACTCAAAGTACAATTTGCAGAAATAGTTTAAATATTAACTTAAAACGATAAATGGAAGCAATGGAATCATTTTTCAGTAGCTATTAAAACGGTAGACTATGGGCACTTAAATGCCATATAAAAAATGTCAAATTACTCCCACTTTAACAAAAACAGCTGACCCATTGTTAATAGGACATACTGGCAGTTTGTAAGATCTGATTAATGTAACACCAAAGTTGGAATATTTGTATATTAACCCCTTCATGAAAAATGACATGCCAGGACAATCATAATGATTGTGAATGTGGATAAACTGGAAATGTTAAAAGATTGAGTGATCTGACCTGCGTTTTCTGCAGTTTTTTTTTTTTTTTTACATAGTTAAACTCCCAGCTGTACTAGATCCAGTGGACTAGCCTGCTTTAGGATCTGCATCTAGTAATCCTGTTTTGTTTTTTCTTCTCTGCACTGAGGTCACCAGTGAGCACAGCGAGAACATGCTATTTAATGCAGTTGCAGCTCTGTAAACTACTGGTAGGCAATTGTGCCATTGCAAGAGTGCTTGCGTAGCGCTGCGCCAGTCCCCATTTTGGATTATGTCCAAGCTTGGCTTAACCAGCAGCTCTACACATTGTATCATTGGCACTTATCAATGAAAACCCATTATTGTCATGATATCTAGTGACCCTCTTTTACATAGACAAGATCACCATGTCAAGCATCCCACACTCACTCACTCACAAGAAGTAAAGCCAAGGTCACACGTAAGACAAAATGATTATTCAGGAATGCACTATCGGCACTACTTAATTACAAAAGGGTGCCAGCCCAGGGTAATATAAATACAGATTAAAACAGTGCAGTGACCAATGGCAATTCTGACACTGCCAGTGACACTTGTCTGCATTGTGAATATGAAATAATGTAATGTAATTCATCAGATTGTTGGGTAAGAGATGGTTGATAGCTTAGAGGGTGACACTCCACCTTGGGTAGTATACATTTGCAATGCAGGGTCATCGCTGGTTGTCAGCACAGCCACAGTTATCATGACAAGCTCACCCTGTTCTGTACCAGCTTAACGAGAGGATTGAAACTGTAACATTATAACTTCTAAATGACTTGATAGCGAATCTTTCACAAATACATATTTTAAAAATCCTTGAAAATTTAGATTGTTTAACAGACTGAGCACAGGGTGATAAAGAATGTAAGGTTAAATCAAACACAGATATATCAACATCAAAGGTTATTCACACATTTCAATCTACATGTGGCAGATGTAGATCTGTGGTTTTAATTAGTCCAACAATGAGAGGATACAGAGGATATAATCATAGGTAGAGTTAAAGACAACCCTACATAATACATTTATAGGACCATTAAATGCACCCAGACCACTTCATGTTAATGAAATGATCTGGATGCAGTGTCACTTTAGTTTTAACCCTGCAATGTAAAACATTGTAGTTTTGTAGAGGTGCATCCGATGCAATAATCAAGTGACACTTTGTAATAGGTATGCAATTCATTCCTATGAGAACCCTTTAATAGGATGCACACAGCACTTGCTATGCATGCGCAATAAGTCCCCAGTGCTCCTCTATGAAGAGCGTTGGATTGGACCATCACCAAGAGAACAACTCTTGATGACGGCACATTAGGCTGAGTGGGCAGCAGCACCGAGGGAGTCTAGGTAATACAAATCTCTTTTTTTGTTTTATTATTATTATTTTTATTGCACTTTGTGGGGCCCTGTACTCTAAATATGGATTACGGTGCTATAGAGTTAGGAATACAAGTTTGTAATCTTAACGCTTTAGTGTTCTTTTAATTATTCACGAGCACACTCAAGGTTCCAGTATCACTACTTAGATTTGACACTATTTGTTTTGTATTTGCCCATTGTACAAAGCTGCAGAATATGTTGGTTTATCACTAAAGATAACGCTTCAGAAACACTGGAGGACCACATCAAGCATGCAAGTTTTCTATTATCTCATAGGAAGTGGTTATGACTTATTTTCTCTCCCCCTATAAGACACATTGCATATATGAACCATTGCCCTGTGTAGTAGGGATACCGACAGGCAGATAACAAACAATATGAAAGATACACAAAATGTAAAGTAGATTTTGTCAAAAAATAAGACCCCTGATGGTGAGATTGTTGCATGGAGTGTAGTGGTCTGGGGATGCAGCAGATATGTTATATTTACTTGAAGCTGTACTCCACGGGCGCCACCATCTTCATTTTCAGCAGCTGGCTTTAATGCAAACTTATTATGGTCCTTAAAATGTCAGTTTGAGTTCCAACCCTTTCGACTGTTTTGCATACACATTTTACCATTTTTACTTCATATTTAGTTACTAACCAGTCCTATGAACAATACACAACTCAAGCCCCCTTCTAGCAGATGAGTACATTCATACAGCTAAGTAATTAGTTTTTGTGTTTTTTTTCCTTCTAATTGTAGGTGTTTTTCTGTGTGTATTGTTTAAGGTTATTTATTGGCAACTCAGAAAGTCTTTGTAAGAGTGGAGGCCAAACCCCACAGGAGTTTCTCGATTATAGGAAAATTTTCTCAGAATAAACTGTTGTCCTTAAAAACAAGTTGGCGTGTATTATGCCTTTAAATAATAGTTGGAGAGTCATTGCTTCTTACTAAAATTTGGCTTGTAGGTAGGATATTTGTAACATTAAAAAATATATATATGTAAAAATAATATATTCAAACATGTATTTCTAGAGTAAATGTAGAGAATATGTGTGTCTGGAAATTGAAGTTTTAGGAAAAGTACTGTGAATATTTGATGTTACTATAATGATCTGTTGTGCTTCTGTTTAATGTGCATGGGTGCTCTTAAAAGAATACTCTAACATTAAAAATTGTATATTTTATGTTTAAAGTCAAAGTGTTCCTTTCCTCTTTTAGATTACTGCCCCCTCCTTCAATATGAAAAAGTAAAGAGAACCATTAAGCTCATATGTAATCCTATTATTGGGATAGACTACTTGCAGCAGCCACTACCCTTTTCCTCAGAACATCAAACCTGTAGATCATGGGTAGGCAGCCTTTGGCACTACAGATTTGTGGACCATATCTCCCATAGTACTCTTTCCGTCATAATGCCGGATAAGCATCAGGAGAGATTTAGACCATTACATCTGGAGAGACAAAGTTTTCCTAAACCTCGTGTTGATCCGGGTCTAATTAAATGCTTCTCATTCTCTGCATTCTGCCTGCCAGATGCTTCTGATCCAGAAGCCTCTGATGCACTGACATTTAGCGTTTCCACACTCTGCATGGAGGCGCTGAACATTTCCCATAGAGATGCATTGATCCAATACATTTCTATAAAGAGATGCTGGTTGGCCAGCAATAGCCTCCAAGAGCTTTGGATCATTAGATGAATTAAAGGACCATTATAGGCACCCAGACCACTTCAGCTTAATGAAGTGGTCTGGGTGCCTGGTCCAGCTAGGATTAACCTTTTTTTCTATAAACATAGCAGTTTCAGAGAAACTGCTATGTTTATAATAGAGTTAATCCAGCCTCTAGTGGCTGTCTCATTGACAGCCGCTAGAGGCGCTTCAGCGCTTCTCACTGTGATTTTCACAGTGAGAAGACGCCAGCGTCCATAGGAAAGCATTGTGAATGCTTTCCTATGGACTGGCTGAATGCGCGTGCGGCTCCTGCCGCTCATGCGCATTCAGCCGAGGAGGAGGAGAGTCCCCCGCCCGGCGCTTTTGAAAGAGGTAAGTTTAACCCCTTCCATCCCCTAGAGCCCGACAGGAGGGGGACCCTGAGGGTGGGGGCACCCTCAGGGTACTATAGTGCAAGGAAAACGAGTATGTTTTCCGGGCACTATAGTGGTCCTTTGATGATCACAACCACGGAGCTAAGCAGGACCAGCCGCGTTGAGACTGTGGCAGTGTGGGAGAAATCTCTGGAGAGTGGGGGCCAGAACCTATATATGGATTCCAGCACTATAGGGTCAGGAATAGATGTTTATATTCCTGACACTATAGTATTTTTTTGAATCTTTAAAAGGTCATTATGAGGAAAGTGGCAATGTTTTGCACTGTTCTAAAAAAGGGATGGAATCTATATACCAAAACCACATCATTAAGATGAAGTAGTTTTGGTACTTAGGAGTGTCCCTTTAACTCACTTAAATGTGTGCATGCTTTATGGTGGTTCTATTTGTATGATTTTCTGTTTAAACAAGATCACACCTGTAGAACTTAAAGCCAGTGGGTCCAGTATTGAAGTGTTCTTGGCTTCCCCTTCACATGAATGATTCTCTTTACCCGGATTTTACTTGTCTAGGATGTGAAAATGTTGCAGTTCCTGATTATCTAATGCGAGAGAGTGGCTGTCATGGGGCAGTGGTCTCACGTAGTCCTTAATTTTTATCACCATTGTGGTATTGAGTTATTACATAATCTGTACAAGTAAAGCTTGGTGGGAAAGTGGCCCCTTGGTACTTGGCCTTAGCTTCACCCCCTTCAATAGCCAGTTTTACTGGCTGTTAGCATAATAAACCTTTGTTAGCTTGAATGTTGAATTTGCTTGTTCCCCAAAAATGGTTTGAAGTATGCATTGGGACTGCATGATATTATTGCCAACATCAGGGCCGTCTTTAATATTGATTGGACCCTGGGCAAAGCATTTGCTTGGGCCCCCTGGTACCCTCGCCAGGTGTGCAATCATGTCCTCCACCCCAACGCAGAGGCAGACTTAAAGTAGAGAGGTGCAAGAATTTTTTTGTGCCTCCCTATCGCATGGGTGATTAGAAGGTAGTTCCCCATCTGTCGTGCAACTTCAGCAATGCATTGACAGCTGTGGCTCTACCATTTACCCATGTTTGAAGGTTTGTATTTAGCACTACGCTGTTTTTGTGTGTTTGAATGTAAACAGGTTTTTTTGTAAAATAAGTTTGTATGTGGTGTTGGCGTGATTGCAAGCATGTATTTATGTGTAGTGTTGGTTTTTGAATGCAAGGGTGTGTTTACATATAATTTTGGTGTGTAACACAGACATGTGTTTGTACCTAGTGTTGGAGTTTGAATGCAGGGGTGTATTTGTATGTAGTGTTAGTGTGTGAATGCTGAGATGTATGCACATATACACACACAGATTATATGTATACAAACTGACAGACATACTGACACATACATACTGACATATGGACACCGACACATACACTGACAGACATACTGGCACACACAGGGCCGTCTTTAACGCGGGGCAAACGGGGCAGCTGCCCCGGGCCCAGTTACTCCTGGGGGGCCCAAAGCAGCTGCCCCGTGGCCCCACCGCCCATCAGGTGCTTGTATTGCGGCTGCCCATACTCTAAGGAGGCTCACCGGGCGGCCAATACATTTAGGGCCACCCGGTGAGCACGTTACAGCAGGGGCCCGGTCGGGTGCTGTGGCCCTTTAACAGCACGACCGGGCCCTCTGATTTACGGCAGCATGGGAGGAAGTGACGTCGGTGAGTCACTTCCTCCCTCTGAGATCATGAGCCGCTCAGGAGGAAGACTGAGCCAGGAGGCAACTCCCAACCACCCCAACCAGCACACTGGACCCCAGGGAAGGTAGGAAACTAGAGGGGGCTTTACAGTTTGCATATTATGTCAGTATGTGTGTGTTTATGTCGGTCAGTAGGTCTGTGTGTGTGAGTATGACTGTGTGTGTGTCTGTCAGTAGGTCTGTGTGTGTGAGTATGACTGTGTGTGTGTCTGTCAGTAGGTCTGTGTGTGTGAGTATGACTGTGTGTTTATGTCTGTCAGTAGGTCTGTGTGTGTGAGTATGACTGTGTGTGTGTCTGTCAGTAGGTCTGTGTGTGTGAGTATGACTGTGTGTGTGTCTGTCAGTAGGTCTGTGTCTGTGTGTGTGAGTATGACTGTGTGTGTGTCTGTCAGTAGGTCTGTGTCTGTGTGTGTGTATGACTGTGTGTGTGTCTGTCAGTAGGTCTGTGTCTGTGTGTGTGAGTATGACTGTGTGTGTGTCTGTCAGTAGGTCTGTGTCTGTGTGTGTGAGTATGACTGTGTGTGTGTCTGTCAGTAGGTCTGTAGTGAGCACCGGTCATTCATTGGATGTAGTGTTGGTGTTTGCGTTACCATTTTTTTTTTCTTTGCCCAATGTACAATTTTGACCACCAGCTCATAATGATGGATTTTGGCAATATTTTGCCCAGGAGAGATGGTAAACCGTAAAAGGTACAGGGGAGGTTTATGTGCAGAAAGGAGCAGAGTGTATAAGGAACAATATGGAGATATATGTACAGAAATAATGCTTGTAATAGACACTAAAAGTAACAAGCAAAAATAAATTAAAAGAAAAATGCAGATAAAGAAACATGCATTTAGTGCAGAAAGCAATGAAGAATGTATTCACTAATAGTGAACTGTAGTGAACTCTAAACAGAATTGCAAGTTTTGGGCAAAAGTAGCAGAACTGGGGGGAAAAAACAACAAAATAGCAATTTTTATAATGTCCTATTTAGTAAAAGAAAAATAAAATAAAAAATTTCTGAAAAAAATGTTAGTAGGTAATATGAGTATTAAAAAAAAAATGTTTTGGGACAATCTTTACTTTAGTTTTTAGCAGGAAAAGAGAAATAAAATGGGCCATGAGAGCCATTTGTACATTGATACATGGTATGGTATGGCTTTACAGTTTGCATATTATGTCAGTATGTGTGTGTTTATGTCTGTCAGTAGGTCTGTGTGTGCGAGTATGATTGTGTGTGTGTGTCTGTCAGTAGGTCTGTGTGTGTGTCTGTCAGTAGGTCTGTGTGTGTGTGTCTGTCAGTAGGTCTGTGTGTGTGAGTATGACTGTGTGTGTGTGTGTGTGTGTCTGTCAGTAGGTCTGTTAGTATGTCTGTGTGTGTGTGTGCCTGTCAGTAGGTCTGTGTGTGTGTGTGTGTGTGTGTCTGTCAGTAGGTCCATGTGTGTCAGTATGTCTGTGTGTCAGTGTGTTTGGGTGTCAGTATGTCTGTGTGTGTGTGCGCCTGTCAGTAGGTCTGTGTGTGTGTCTGTCAGTAGGTCCATGTGTGTCAGTATGCCTGTGTGTGTCAGTATGTCTGTGTGTGTGTGTGTGTGTGCCTGTCAGTAGGTGTGTGTGTGTGTCTGTCAGTATGTCTGTGTGTCAGTGTGTTTGGGTGTCAGTATGCCTGTGTGTGTGTGTGTGTGTGCCACTATGTCTGTCTGGGTGTGTGGTAGTATGTGTCTGTGTGTGCCAGTATGTCTGTCAGTGTATGTGTCGGTGTCCATATGTCAGTATGTATGTGTCAGTATGTCTGTCAGTTTGTATACATATAATCTGTGTGTGTATATGTGCATACATCTCAGCATTCACACACTAACACTACATACAAATACACCCCTGCATTCAAACTCCAACACTAGGTACAAACACATGTCTGTGTTACACACCAAAATTATATGTAAACACACCCTTGCATTCAAAAACCAACACTACACATAAATACATGCTTGCAATCACGCCAACACCACATACAAACTTATTTTACAAAAAAACCTGTTTACATTCAAACACACAAAAACAGCGTTGTGCTAAATACAAACCTTCAAACATGGGTAAATGGTAGAGCCACAGCTGTCAATGCATTGCTGAAGTTGCACGACAGATGGGGAACTACCTTCTAATCACCCGTGCGATAGGGAGGCACAAAAAAATTCTTGCACCTCTCTACTTTAGGTCTGCCTCTGCGTTGGGGTGGAGGACATGATTGCACACCTGGCGAGGGTACCAGGGGGCCCAAGCAAATGCTTTGCCCAGGGTCCAATCAATATTAAAGACGGCCCTG
>OW240915.1:90663254-90680649 GCA_933207985.1 Pelobates cultripes
CGGTGGGGAGATCAAAGATCTCCCTCACCGGCCCACATGCACTCAAACGCGGCCGCCGGCGGGGAGAGAGGGAGGGAGCCAGCCGCCAGGAGAGAGGACCCGGCGGAGCTCTAATTTGCAGCTCCGCCGGGTTTCTCTCGCGAGATCCGGACCGTTGCTATGGCAACCGGCCGGGTCTCGCGAGAGTGAACTCTAGCCCCAAAGGACTAGAGTTCACTTACCACGAGGACCACCAGGGATGGCTGGCAGGAGCACGACTCCCCCCCCCCCCTTCCAGACTACAGGTAAGAATAGAGGGGGGTTAATATAATGTATTTATTATTTTTATTATTTATTATTATTTATTATTATGTATTTATTATTATTAATTATTATTATTATTATTTTTATTATTTATTATTATTTATTATTATTATGTATTTATTATGTATTATTATTAATTATTATTATGTATTTATTATTTATTATTATTTATTATTATGTATTTATTATTTATTATTATTTATTATTATTATTATTTATTATTATGTATTTATTATTTATTATGTATTTATTAGTATTATTATTTATTATTATGTATTTATTATTATGTATTTATTATTTATTATGTATTTATTATTATTTATTATTATTATGTATTTATTATTTATTATTATGTATTTATTATTTATTATGTATTTATTATTATTATTATAATTTTTTGGTAAAACATTAATAGTGCCATTTACCTGCCTCCCCCAATACAAAATCCTTGCAAACACACACATCACCCTCACCCAGCACCCTAACATTGACACAGCACCCCAACACACACACACACACAGCACCCTAACACCAGCACCCTAACATTGACACAGCACCCTAACACCAGCACCCTAACACACACAGCACCCTAACACACTCACAGCACCCTAACACCAGCACCCTAACACACACACAGCACCCTAACATTGACACAGCACCCTAACACACACACAGCACCGTAGCACTCACACAGCATCCTAACACCAGCACCCCAACACACACACAGCACCCTAACACCAGCACCCTAACATTGACACAGCACCCCAACACACACACAGCACCCTAACACCAGCACCCTAACATTGACACAGCACCCCAACACCAGCACCTAACATTGACACAGCACCCCAACACTCTAACACAGCACCCTAACAGACCAGCACCCTAACATTGACACAGCACCCTACAGCACCCTAACACCAGCACACATTGCACCCTAACACACACACAGCACCCTAACATTGACACAGCACCCTAACACACACACAGCACCCTAACACACACACAGCACCCTAACACCAGCACCCCAACACAGACACAGCACCTTAACACCAGCACCCTAACATTGACACAGCACCCTAACACACACACAGCACCCTAACACTCACACAGCACCCTAACACCAGCACCCTAACATTGACACAGCACCCTAACACCAGCATCTTAACACTCACACAGCACCCTAACACCAGCACCCTAACATTGACACAGCACCCTAACACCAGCACCCTAACACCAGCACCCTAACACCAGCACCCTAACCAGCACCAGCACCCTAACCAGCACCAGCACCCTAACACATACAGCAACCTAGCACACACACACACACACACATCACCCCAACACGTACACAGCAACCCAACACGTACACAGCAACCCAACACGTACACAGCAACCCAACACGTACACAGCAACCCAACACGTACACAGCACCCCAACACACAGAACCCTCGCTCAGTGCCCTAACACACAGCGCCCTCACACACAGCACCCTCACACACACATACTGCACCCCCCCACACACACCACCCTCCCACACACACACTATACTCCTCACAAATGCACACTACACCCCTCACACACACAGCACCCCCCAAACACACTGCACCACTCACACACTCACTAGATCTCCTATACACACTCCTGAGTCCTTCAAACACACACTAGATCCCCTACACACAGTCGCTGCACCACTTACACAAACACTACATTTCTGACATACACACTCAGGATCCCCTATGAACACACTAGATACCCTTTAAGCAAAGTGAGTATTAAAATACAGTGAGTATTCCATTTATGGAAACCCCTGAGACAAGTTTCAAGCAAACACAATGCAAGCATGTTATTAAATTTGCTTGTGCTGTGCAGATCAAATACAGGGCCCTTTTCTCATGCCCTGGAAGAGCATTGAACCAACATGCTCACTTTGAGATGGGGCGTGCTTGTCATTGGGGATGACAAAACACACCCTATCTGGCCCCGCCCCCTTTTCAGTGGGCCGCTGTAATTAAAAATGCCCAGTCCCCAGTCCGGCCCTGCACGTAGCAGTGGCTGTGGTCTGTGGAGGACATGTTCAGGTAAGTAATCTCACTTTTACCTGCACCTCACGGTCACCTCACTGCAAGCAGCGCAAACACGCACAGTGAGAGAGCCGTGTGCATGCATTTTTGGTGACATGTGAATGCTATGCAGATCTACATTCACATGAGAAACATTCTCTAACTTTTATTGGTTTATTAGTATCATTTATTATTTTATTATTTATATAGGGCCATCACATTCCGTAGCGCTGTACAATGGGAATATTAGCAAAAATGGTTTTGACATCTATAGGCCTCCATAATTTGTAGTTTGCATGCAAGTAAAAAGCAGAATGTGCTTAGTGTGTCTTTTTTGTAATCAGCGGTCTCCATAGTTATAAACACAGCTGAACTTTTTTTTTGCACGCATCCTTGTTTAAAAAAAAATCGTTTTTACAAAAAACGCCTTTTGACAGCATCATGCGTGCTTTATTGAATATGTTTGTCAATTTTCATTTTATTATTTGTGTTAAATAGACTTACTGCTGTATTATCCTGTTTCATTGTTAAGATGCTCGAAATTATTTGCTTATTCTGTAAAATGACTAGAAAAGGCCAACTAAGAGTAAAGCACTCTATTAAGAGAACAATAAAATATAGACATATAGGCTTATTTACTAAAGTTAGAATTCAAAGTGAACTTCAAATTTAAGAGTAGCTGACGTGAAAGCATAGCGGACTTGAATTTTTCCAGGTTGACTATTTTGACCTTGCATTTTAAATTAACTTTGAATTCTCTCTTTAGTGAATATCCATGATAGTTATTGGTGTGAACTGTCAAAAATTCAAAGTAAATTTCGAAATGTAAGGAGAAATTCTCAAGGTCATCTTTCTACACTGAACAAAATTATAAACGCAACACTTTTGTTTTTGCCCCCATTTTTCATGAGCCGGACTCAAATATTTTTCTATCTAGACAAAAGGCCTATTTCTCTCAAATATTGTTCACAAATCTGTCTAAATCTGTGTTAGTGAGCACTTCTCCTTTGCTGAGATAATCCATCCACCTCACAGGTGTGGCATATCAAGATGCTGATTAGACAGCATGATTATTGCACAGGTGTGCCTTAGGCTGGTCACAATAAAAGGCCACTCTAAAATGTGCAGTTTTATTGTATTGGGGGGTGGTGATGGGGGTCCAAAAACCAGTCAGTATCTGGTGTGACCACCATTTGCCTCACGCAGTGCAACACGTCTCCTTCACATAGAGATGATCAGGTTGTTGATTGTGGCCTGTGGAATGTTGGTCCACTCCTCTTCAATGGCTGTGTGAAGTTGCTGGATATTAGCAGGACCTGGAACACGCTGTCTTATATGCCGATTCCAAGAATTGTGTACAGATCCTTGCAACATGGGCCTGTGCATGAGGTGATGGCCGTGGATGAATGGCACAACAGTGAACATCAGGATCTCATCATGATATCTCTGCATTCAAAATGCCCTCAATAAAATGCACCTGTGTTCATTGTCCATAACATACACCTGCCCATACTATAACCCCACTGCCAGCATGTGCCACTTGATCCACAACATTGACATCAGCAAACAGCTCTCCCACACGACGCCATACACGCTGTCTGCCATCTGCCCTGTACAGTGAAAACCTGGAATCATCTGTGAAGAGAACACCTCTGCAAAGTGCCAAACGCCATTGAATGTGAGCATTTGCCCACTCAAGTCGGTTACGATGACGAACTGCAGTCAGTTTGAGAGGACGATGAGCAAGCAGATGAGCTTCCCTGAGACGGTTTCTGACAGGTTGTGCAGAAATTCTTTGGTTATGCAAACCGATTGTTGCAGCAGCTGTCCGGGTGGCTGGTCTCGATTTTGGAGGCGAAGATGCTGGATGTGGAGGTCCTGGGCTGGTGTGGTTACACGGGGTCTACGGTTGTGAGGCCGGTTGGATGTACTGCCAAATTATCTGAAACTCCTTTGGAGACGGCTTATGGTAGAGAAATGAACATTCAAATCACGGGCAACAGTGCTGGTGGACATTCCTGCAGTCAGCATGCCAATTGCCCGCTCCCTCAAAATTTGCGACATCTGTGGCATTGTGCTGTGTGATAAAACTGCACATTTTAGAGTGGCCTTTTATTGTGGTCAGCATAAGGCACACCTTTGCAATAATCATGATGTCTAATCAGCAGGGCTCGAGTCCTGCAGGAACACGTGGAACTGGCATTCATGTACTTTTTCCACAGCACGAACGTCGTTCCCTTTAGTGGTCCTGCAGGACTTGTTTGCACGCAAGGCAAACAAGGCATTGGCCTTGTTAGGAATAAATGTAATGAAAACCAAAAGAGTGATAACAATATTAGTATACGTATAAACTGCGCAAAAGGAAGTGTACTCCCAGTATGGGAATGAACAGTGTAATAGATAAATGAATATTGGTTCTGTGTAAGTAAACTACACTTGACAAAGGGTGTGTCCGTGATAAATGGAAAAAGAGTGTTTTTAATCCTGCTCCTTTAAAAGAAAGTGTCCCTACACTTTCTTATATAAGACAAAATAGCATGAGAGTAAGTAAGGTAGCACAGAAAAATATACACACTAATCACATAGTAGTAAACATATTAAACATTTATTTGGTCTTCTATGCAATATAAAAATGTATATAAAATACAAAATACAATAACAAAGTGAGATAGATAAAATGATATTCAATACTAGTGCTGAGTGTGCACACTCTTTTGTATGTATAGCCAGAAATAGGACTATATCAAGTAGTAGAAGGTAAAAATGTTATAAAACATAAAAATGAAAAAATCATAAAAAATAAAAATGAGAGCAAAAAGTGAGAATAAAAAATGAAGTTACAGAAAAAACCAGCGTGCTGAAAAAAAGAAGAAAGTCCAACCTTATAAGGTAGCTGACAGCTTGCTAGTTCGGCTGAATAGATCCTGGCATCCTGCTTTGGCTTTGTTAGCCTTGAGGCAGGCGGCCGGTTGAACTCCAGGCGGGCGGTTAGTGAGCGCTGATTTGTTAGCTCTCCCGGCATCACTCTTTAACCATCCACCTGCCTTCCTGCCCGCACAGCCCGGCCTAGGTAAAAAATCCACACAGCTCTCCCAAAGGTAGTGTGTGTGTGTCTGGCTGTCAGTGAGCCCCCCTACCCACCATAAAGCCCCCTACCCACCTTATAGAACCCCTACCCACTTCACAGTCCCCCCACCCACTCACAGCCCCCCTACCCACCATACAGCCCCCCGGCCCCCTCTTCTAAAAGGCAGTGTTTGTTTGAAACAAGGAAGTGGAGTCAACTTTTCAGATCCTCTCTGAGCCGTTATCAAGTCAGAGAGGAGTCGAAACGTCTCCACTTCCTTGCTTCAAATAAAGACTACCTTTTAGAAGAAACCTCAGGTGTGCCTGGATATTTATTTTTTTCCAATAAAAACAATACAGACAATAAAAAAATTATACAGATAATAATCAATTTATTAATTTTAAATTTAATAATAATATAAAATAGCAAAGATCCCTTATAAAACATTCTTTTTTATGATTGCTATGATGATGAAGCACACTAAATGATTAACTTTCACTTACCCGAACAGATATGTGGTAAGTCTGATATTTACACAAGGGAAGCAGAGGACACATGAAAAGCACAGCCTGACTCTGTGGATCACTAATTAAACACACCTTATCTTTCCTCTGTGTCTAGCCCCTGCTGAAAGATGTTTAGAGATAATTTACCTTAACATGATGTAAGCAGTGATAAACTCTGCTGGACACATTAGTTAAGTACATACTTTTACTTTTTAACTAAAGATTTATGGCATATGCCAAAATAATCAATTTCTTCATTCTTGAGGGGGAAAAAAAACGAGAAAAAATGTTATACATCACACAGGTAAACCTGTTGGTTTAAAGGGACACAATAGGATTTCATTTACCCCAACAATTGTAATACACTGTATAATACCAATCTTATCATGTGTTGTGTAAGGAAGTGGATGCTCATCTATATTTTAAGTTCTAGTTTCTTTGCAGATGTTGCAAAGAAGCAGTGGTAGGCAACCTTTGGCAGTCCAGATGTGGTGAACTACATCTTTCCTGATGCATTGCCAGCATCAGAGCTGACCCTGGGGGGTGGGGACAGCTAGCTGCTCTGTAGAAAGGTAGGGTATGCAGCACTAGGCTCTGCTCCACAGGTAGATCCTGCCCCCTCTCATTAGACCTGTCTGAGCAGACAGAGCATAGCTGACACCCCAACTATCTACAGAGTACCTAAGCAATGATCCGTATCCCCCCAGGATCGACTCTGGCCAGCAGTATTGGTGTAAGAGCATTATGGCAGAGGTAGTCCAGAACATCGGAATTGCCGAAGGTTAGCTACCCATAGGCGTTTTAAGTAAGAAATAAATGTTAAGATAATGTTTGATCTATGCATTTACTTGTCACAATGTATATATTGAATTGAATCGTCTATGTGATGCCTGTGACAAACGCCGCTTTCCACAGACGTTTGCCATGCACTCCTGGAGGAGTGTGGAAGCTGGCCTCCTACTCACCGACTATGGGCCAGGTCAGCGACTGTAAAGACCCATATTTTATTCCCCTTGGTTCCCCTGGTTCGGCTCTTTCCATTTGTGTGCATACAACCGACTGCTAGCTCTCTGGCTGCCGTTTGCATGGACCAAAACCGCGAACAGACTTCAGGGGTACTTAGCCGTGAATACACTGGAACGATTTTCGGCATGAAAACTTTGTGGTTCCCAGTCGATTCCCAGCGGCACTTAGCCACGATTCTATGGAACTGTTTTGGGCATGTGACCATGCATGCGGGCGGTTCCTGAACCGATCTGGGTGATTTTTGGATACGTTGGTCACCCAGATAGGGGCTATCAGGAGATGTAACTTTTAGGAGGTTTTATGTATTTTTAAAGGTATTTTTGGGGTGTTTGGGAAATGTGTGTTTTTTTGTACCTGGAGATAATTGAGTTTAATACAGTGCTTGACTAAATTATCTCCCAGGCACAGGGGAGGTATTATCTTGTTTTGTATGGGAGTGTCCTGGACCTGAGAGCCAATGTAATTGTGTGTATGTTTTTACTGTAGTCTCCTCTGAGGTCCAGGGGGGAGTGCCCCTTGCATGGGGACCTGCATATAAGGCCAGGAATGGCTGCCAATAATTGCATTCCAGCTTGTACTCCCAGAACTTTTTGTCATCTTGTTACTGGGAGGGGAAAGGGCTAATCATTGTTCCAGCATGGAGGATTCAGCGGGGAAAGTCCTTGAAAGAACTAGAGCTGAGTGTCGTCCAGTGCCTGGGGGTGTCTAGAGCGAATTCCCCATTCGGCTCCAGGAGGGAGCGATTCCAAGACCGCAGTCAAACCACGACGACTGTGGGCAGAAGTTCTGCGGTTTGTCCCCTGTCCCAGCTAGGAAGCGGTCCTTGGCGGAGGTACCCAGCCGGGGTACAAGGAGCTCCGTTACAATGCCATTCACTTGTCTGTCTATAAAACCTCTGGTAAGACATTTACATTCCAATCCGATCTCATTCAGTTTCAAGAAGATATAGTAAACAGCCACTGGAACCTGAAAACCAGCTTGTATTTCTCAGGCTGTTAGCGGCAGGGATCTTATAGCAGATTAGAGTGTGCCTACATACGTAATAGGATCAGTCAGCCAAAACTAGGAATATCCTGCGTAAAAGGCAAAGACAAGGAGGGATTCCTTTTCCATACTGTACACAGCATTAACAGATTTTTCTTAAGCATAAAAAGCATGTTTAACCTTAAATTTCACTTCTGCAAAGAACAGATCACAGAGCGGATTTAAATGTACTTGCCATCCCAATACCCACTAAACCTTCCCTGGTCATTTGATCCGTAATGAAAGCTTTGTCCAATAGAAGGTCTAATCCGTTCTGTGTTACAATCCTCTCTCTATAGACCTTGCTTTTTTTGTGTGTGTATATACTCATATATAGTGTGTATTTTCTAAACCGTGAACTGTCCTGAATTGGAAACAAAATAATGAGTTACAGTGATTCACTAACAACTGTGAAAATGAAGTGAAAACTGATCAACACAACTGTTCGTACACAAGCATGCACACGGTAAAAAAAGAAAGACAGACGTTGGAGACAGAAAGTGTTTCGAAATAATGTAAGATCCTAGGAATAAATGTATTATTCCGAGATGTCTGCATTTGCAGTGGTTGTTTTCTGCGCTCGCCTTCCCTGTGGCTAAGCCCTGCAGGTTTTATTCTTTAGGCATTCTGCAGATCACATGCCGAGAGCAGTCAGAGCCACACAGAAGCTGACTGGCCGCTTTTTCTTCTCTGTGACTGATTACAGTAATTGTCGGTCAATGAACTCAATGGCAGGCGGGTCATGGGAAGCTTACTTTCATGACATAACATCATTTTGTACCCAGTCTGTACCAGGAAACCTTAACTGGGGTAAAGGTGCACATATTCTCTAGTGTAGATTTTCAGTTTTATTAGATTTTTTTTTTTTTTTTTTAGTTGTCTAGCAAATACAGATACCCAGCTGGGAATGAAAGATAGCTTTCAAGCCCACTAATGCTGTAACCTTGATAACATGGTATCTCTGCATCTGATGAGCGTTAACTTAAGTCCACTCACTGTAGCAGTGTGCTTTGTGACAACCTCTTACATTACAGGTGATAAGCTTTAGCTTTTAATCCCACATTTTTAGAGAATTTAGAATTTTTAGAGAATAGCTGATTTGGAAAATTCTGATGTTGTCATAGCTTGCCGGCTTGTGCCTCAATTTTGCCATGTGGATCTAAATTGCAAACATATTTACTTTATCGAATAACCCTTCCTGTATCACAACAGGTAATGAGAGTTAGTAATCACAACTAGAACACTGTGCTTCATGGTAACCATGAATCACTAGGGGGGATTTTGAGCTCTCTCTCAAAGGAACACTCAAAGCACCATAACTACTTCACTGTGCTGTAATGGTTATGCCCCCCATGTAAGTAGTCAAACTATTTAACAGTATGACAAATTATGTGGAGCCCAACAGGTGATGTTTCAGTCCCCATGTTAGCCATAAACTAGCCCAGCAGTGGAAGGTTTAGCTCGTTGTCTAAGACTGATCAGCTAATGCACTGCAGAGCCTAGCTCAGATCTAATGGAAGCTCTGTTCAGACCAGCATCCGGGGGACTCCAGGTAAGTTGCCAAACCATTTCGAAATGGTTCGACTACTTACAGTAGGGGGTGCCATGGTGTTTCTGACATCATATCGTTACATGTTGTAGTGATTATGGTGCTTTCGATTGTTCCTTTAAGTCCCTAAGTGTATTACTATATTTCACTGTGCTGTTTTTTGGTTATGGGGGTACCTACCACAATACCACCCGATTGCAATTCAAATATACATTTGAGCTTCTTTTTTTTTGCAACTTAACAACTGTATGAAAAATTCTGGTGAGGGTAAAAATGCATCAGCTTGTTTATAAATTTGATAGTGTTTTCTATAGATTATGCCAAACTAAAATACAAACACAATTGCAATGTTTTAAATCAAAAGCTGCAAAATAAGGTGTTTCTGAAATTCGATTTTTGAATTAGGGGACTATTCCAGATATATACAACATACATCTCACATGTATACATTATTTACTAAATGCTGAATATTTATTAAACATAAAATTTTTCTTTTTGGAAACACAGTCACAGAGTTTTTTGCTTTGCTATGTTTTTCACATGGATTTCCCTTTCAGACATACATTGAAAGAGAGCTGAAATTTATACTCACACGTGACTCTTTTTTTCTAATAAAGGTTATCTTTTCAGACAGCATATATCTCGGTTATTAATAAAGCCACTACACTTTCAAAGTATGCCCTTAGTAAATGACAGATACAGTAGACATGTTTGATACACTTGCTGAACTATGTTTAATGTTTGACAAATGTATTGCAAAGCTTTCCAGTTTTTCTGAGAACTTTCATTTTACATTCCCACAAATAGTGCCCGATAAAAAAACAAAAACAAAAAAATAGGTGAGGCTGAAAAATATTTTTAGGACTGCTTTGTCAGATCCAGGAATATTGGGAGCTATGTTAGCAAAATAGACATAAATGACCAACACAGGTGAATGCTATATAAATATATAATATTATAAAGTGGTGCAGAATAACCTGATACACAAACACAGACAATGTGTGTTGTAATCAAATCTGAAACTAGAAGAACAGGTATTATTACTGATTTTTGTACGGGTGCCAAGGGGCATTGTTATTAGCAACTGTTATTACTCATCGGATCTGTTTCTATGGAGTCACAGAGTCACATGGTCTGCCAAAACAGACTGAAAATTAGAGAGGGAATTGCCAAACTAACATTGTTTACATTCATCATTTGAACAATTATTTGTACACTTTTACATGGGGGATTATAACACCCTCCCTGCCTTTTCCTGAAAAGTAAGTTATAACATTGTCTCAGAACAGATAAAACATGTTTTGTCTTACGTTGAATATGTAATTAGGAATGCCCTTTTTAACTACTTATTATTACACATCCTATACGAAGTCTTGTAATACTATAAAAAGTGTTACGCTTTACTGAAGATTCTATACAATTTAATGGACAAAGAAAACTAGTTATTAACTGGTTATTATTTAAGCATTTAAATAACGCTTAAAGGAACACTATAGTCACCTAAATTACTTTAGCTAAATGAAGCAGTTTTAGTGTATAAATCATTCCCCTGCAATTTCACTGCTCAATTCACTGTCATTTAGGAGTTAAATCACTTTGTCTCTGTTTATGCAGCCCTAGCCACACCTCCTCTGGCTATGATTGACAGAGCCTGCATGAAAAAAAAAAAACTGGTTTCACTTTCAAACAGATGTATTTTACCTTAGATTATTGTATCTCAATCTCTAAATTGAACTTTAATCACATACAGGAGGCTCTTGTAGGGTCTAGCAGGCTATTAACATAGCAGGGGATCTTAATTAAACAGAACTTGCAATAAAGAAAGCCTAAATAGGGCTCTCTTTACAGGAAGTGTTTATGGAAGGCTGTGCAAGTCACATGCAGGGAGGTGTGACTAGGGTTCATAAACAAAGGGATTTAACTCCTAAATGGCAGAGGATTGAGCAGTGAGGCTGCAGGGGCATGTTCTATACACCAAAACTGCTTCATTAAGCTAAAGTTGTTCAGGTGACTATAGTGTCCCTTTAAACAAAATAAGGTGTGTTTTTTTTCCTCACTCAGCACTGTATTGATCTGCTGAAGTTGCTTTAAAGATGTCTTGTAAGAAAGAGATAGTAACTATCTCATCTAGGACCTGCTGATTATTCAGTTATAATGTAACATCAATTGGCACTGTATATCTGCATCAGATACCCAACATATCTGCCACCTTAAATGTTTGTTTATATATTGCAATAAGCATCAGTACAGCTAGTGTGCTCTATCTATCTAATAAACTTTGACAGCACAAACTCTCAAAAAAGGTATTGGCATATTAAATAGTACACATAGCCCATTGTTAAAACAGACACTCTAAGCACTAAAACCACTGCATCTTAATGTAGTAGTTTTGGTGCATACATACTTCCCATTTTGTCAGCAATGCAAAACATTGCTGTTTCTAAGTGGCAATGACCTTAAGATTCTTTCATTCTAGAAGGTATTCCCCTTTAGTATCATCACGCACAACATGAGGATGCCAAACGCGCCAATGTTTCTCTATGAGGCGCATCACACTGGCGGATTGCATGTCCACACGTGAGCAATGTATGCTTAATGCTTCTCTAATATGACATAGGTCATCGTGATTGATGATCTCACAGCACTGGATTACAGTAAAGGTTAATGTATTTTTCTCGGTAGAGAGGAGGGGGAGTAATATAAATGAATAGAGAAACACATCTGACTGAAAATAATGCATATCTGACTTGTAATATATACTTTTGAATTATATACTTTTCCCATTATAATATCTGGTGGCAGGTTGTTTTGCCACTTATGACTGTCTCCTAGTTTGAAGAAGCTCAGATGTTGGCTTTGCCACCGTCCCACTCTCTTGCTGCGACCTGGTTGTCAGACTCCTACTGTTGTTTTTTTAACCTGGTTTCTTGACTGCTCAGTAATAGCCCAATTGCTTGCCCCACTTGATGTCCACCCAACTCTACCGTTTTTCTAGCTACCATGACCCCCGGTGTTTCTTTTTAACTAATTTAAATAACTTATTGGTTTAACCTCTTTTTTTCTTTTCCCAAAACAATTTGATTTTTCTTCTTTTCCTCACCCTTATTCCTGGTGATGGATTGCATCCTGTACTAAAAAAAAGAACAAGGGGAGATCCGGGGTCTTATGGAAATGATTAATCTTCTTGTTCTATTGGACCAAACTCAAAGATGTAATCGATATTGCATTCATGCATACTGTTTATTAAATGTACTTTTTGATTGTAACGCCTAAAAGTGTGCCTTGTACCACACTTCTCTCCTAATAAAATGAATAAATAGATAAAATAATATACTTTTGTTTTTAACATTTCACATTTTATTAGGATTTTCAATGAAAGTCTGGCATGCACTTTCACTTGGTTAGGATTCTCATTTGTGGCTGTATGGCTAATGCATGCGAATGGTTAGCCCTGCACCTTGGTTGCTTGTTTACCAGTCCCTAATTCATCCTTTGAGCACAGGGGTAAGCAGCATAAAGTCCCTGAATATGGAACGCAGCCCAAGCTGAGAGCTAGCCAGCCAAGGTTGCTATGTTGTTTTTCAGAGTATCTGGTTTCCTTATCCGTGAATTAGACCCAGCTGTAATTAGAGCATCCTCACCTGTTCTGGATGCGCTGGCATGTCAATAGCTTTGGGGAAATAATCTGTTTTCAATTTTGTTTTGAATTGTATAACATGCTAATGCGTTGCTTTATTTACACAATGCCTACTGCTATTATTTGTTTGCTTCATCCGAAAACATTTTCATTGAACTGAAGTTATTCATAATTATTCAAACATTGAACCAACAGAACTAGTTAAAGGGACACTCCAGGCACCCAGACCACTTCTGCCCATTGGAGTGATCTGGGTGCCAACTCCCACCTTAACCCTGCAAGTGTAATTATTGCAGTCTTCATAAACTGCAATATTTACCTTGCAGGGTTAACTCCTCCTCTAGTGGCTGTCTACTAGACAATTCCGGTATTATAGCACACACGTGTGCTATAGCGTCGCTGGACGTCCTCACGCTATGTGAGGACCTCCAGCGTTGCTAAATTCCCCATAGGAAAGCATTGAAAGCAATTTTCAATACTTTCCTATGGGGAGGTCTAATAATGCCGCACATGCGTATTAGGTTTTCCATGCCGGCGGACGCAAATGCTCAAAAGGTCTCCCCCACCGGGATGATGTCGCCGAGGGACATTGGCGCTGGATACGGGTAAGTCACTGAAGGGGTTTTAACCCCTTCAGCCACTTGGGATGGGGGGGTGGGAGGGAGAGGGGACCTGCAGTGCCAGGAAAACGGTTTGATTTCCTGGCACTGGAGAGTCCCTTTAAAGAGCTAATTCACTCATTTTGGGGGTTTGAGTCACTGCCTAAAGTCTTGCATAGGGGCTTACTTGTCTCTCTTGCCAATAGAGGAGGTACGGCAAAATCCAGATTCTAAAATGACTCCTTACTCGAGGTGCACCATAATAATTATAGTAAGACACAGTGGTTATGGCGCTAGAGTGTTCGGTTAACTTCTATTTTGTTAATATAAACGATAAAAGTTAAATTTATTTTCTTCTAAAAGGTAAAAAAAATATATACATTTTAAAGTTTTTTGTTTTATTTTAAATGGTTTATTTTGCATCGAGTACATTACAGAAGAAGGACTTTGGCAATCTGTACCTTATTGTGTCTAGTCTCTGTTGATAAAAGAACTTAAATATTTAATTAAATTGCACTTCAAGGACATTTCAAGCTCCTTTGAGTATAGTGGCATTCTGTGTCTTGTTAATTAACATGGCGTGAAAATGTACCAAATTTTAGCCAGTTACAGGTATATTTTCCTATAAAATCACTTTTAATTCTATTATATTGTCAAGCAATGAATTCATAAATTTTCCTGTATTTGCAGCATGTTGTTTAAATATATGAATTTATAATTCACATGAGTTGATTTCACTCACTGGAATTTCCAAGTACCAGCAGTAAATAGGGACTTTTTGCTTTGGGAGTAAAGTACAATGTAGTAGTTTCGGTTTTGGTTTGCAACAATAATCCACTACATTAAAAGGACAAAATAGGCACCAATAAAACTTTAGCTTAAAGGGACACTATAGTCACCAGAACAACTTTAGCTTAATAAAGCAGTTTTGGTGTATAGATCATGCCCCTGCAGTCTCACCAGAGGCGGTTCCAGGGGAGGGCAACGGAGCAGTTTCCCCCTTCTCCCGCCCCGGGATAACAAGGCAGGCCGAGGCTCTCCCCTGCCTGGTAATGCAGGGCTGGCATTGTCCAAGTGAACTCCCTCCCCAGTCCGCAGCCACATTGCTGGCAGCCGGCAGGGGAGGGAGGAAGAGAGGACCCGAGAGCTCAGCCTGCAGCTCCTCCGGATCCTTCTCTCGCGAGCACAGAGCGTTGCTGTGGTTACCACAGCAACGCTGTGGATCTCGCGAGAGTGAACTCTAGCCCTGGAGCTACGGGCTAGAGTTCACTCATATCACTGATACCACCGGGGATTCCCCACTGAACCACCAGGGATCGAGAAATGTCCCCCCTCCTTCCTCAGTAAAGGTAAGAAGATGACTAAAATGGATTTTTAGTCAAAGACTATGACTAAAACTAAATTGAAATTTGTTGCCAAAATTAACACTGCGCAGAGGGGCTCCGGAAGGGACAAGAGAGACAGACCCGCTTGGAGAGAGACACCTAGAGCGACTGGGAGGACACAAAGAGATACCGAGGGGCTGGGGAAGGGGCCAAAGACACGGATAGAGGCTTTAACTATACCTATTAGATTTTACTATTGTCGACTAAAATGTTCTGGAGATTTAGTCATCTAAAACTAAAACAATTCAGATGACTAAAATATGACTAAAACAAAAATGGCTTTTTAGTCAAAAGACTATGACTGAAACTAAATTGAAATTTGCCGCCAAAATTAACACTGTATCTGTCGCAAACACATTCTTGAGATTTGAAATCACTTTAAAACATATGAACCATTATAGTAAATATTTAAATATTCAGTAAACATACATGGCACAATGAAACTAACATTTTGGGATTTCTAAGTACGTCCACCATCTTTAGTGTGGTGGTATGGCTGTTTTTGGACCAACATGTTGGTTACATGATGTGTCTAGAAGGCTAGACTTTTAAGAGGGAACTTTACTTTTGTAGAAATTGTCATTTTGAATTAAACATTGATCACCTTTTTTATGTGATGCAATGCTTTTGATTTCTAAATTGAATTTAAATGCTTTTGACATCACTAACATGTATTTATGAAACATAAGGGAGACGCAAACGACCCATTTAAATAAGAAACAATGCATCTGCAAAGTAAAACACTGTCCAGCTCAGGGTAACTGTTATTTAATTCCCTAATTACCTCTCCATCCTTCCCAGGTTATTATTTTATTTTCACTCTCAGTAGACCTCTCCGCAAACACTTATTATTCCTAGTGTCTTACTGTAAAGGATCCTTGCATACGTGCAGCGCTGATCCTTGCAGCTTCTCCCGAAATCCCGCTGAAACAGAGTGATTATAGCTTCCAATTCCCCAAACATGAGTCGAGACTTCATGAAGGGGTAAAACGATCTGCTTTACTGTGGGCTACCCGCCCGGTATTTATGCAGGTCTTCCACCTGGTGGACACTCCCCCAGGGGACCAGATGGAAGACTGGGACAGAAGTAATACAGTAGCCAATCACAGTGGCTATAGGATAAACACTCCCCTTTACACAAATCACTCCCTCTTTCCCATCCTGGAGATAATTAGATTAAGGTAGCAGAGAGAGCCATAATTATCTCCAGAAGGAAAGAAACATGCCTTTTTGTATTTAGCAAAACAGAATAAAAATACATAACTTTCTTTTTATATAACATAAACTTTAAGTTCCACACATCCCCAGATAGCTTGGATCTGAGTGCATATTCTAGGCGAATAGCGCTCAGATGCCACGAACACAGGTCCCAGAATCGTCGACTGAAGTTCGACTTTCCCTGGCCGTTCGTGTGTTTGTAACCGATTGCCAGTCCTCTGTTATAGCTATCTGGGGTCGATCACTTTCGCATATTTTAACGTACGAATGCAGTATTATCCCTTCATTCGTATGGTTCCACCGTATGAACGAGGATGGGTGAAGGTAGCAGCGGCGTTCGACAAAATATGTCGCTGAAAGCAGTTCCAGGGAATCCTCACCATTTGCCGCAGTGCGTTCAACAAAACCAAAATGGCGATTGCCACGTGTTCGGGAGGCGAACGCGGACCACCCGCTATACCAATTAGTTTGTGGTTAACCGCAACAGTCAGGGTGGTCAGTGAGTGCCACACGACCTCAGTGGGAGGTCGGTGGTTCGGTAGTTTGTTCGCATTATTTGATATTTTCACGAAATCCTGTTGTAATGCTCCAAATAGCCGAACAGGCTTGTTCGGGAAGGCTGTGAATAGGGGATTTCGTTACACTTACTATGGAAGTTCATTAGAGGGGTTAGCAGTCGGTAAAGAATTTGTATACCAAGAAGTTTAAATAACAGTTTCTCGTTAAAGAATGACTTCATGTGAGCAGGATAATGCTTGCTGTGCATATGTACCGTGTTTCTCCGAAAATAAGACCGGGTCTTATATTAATTTTAGTCACAAAAAACACACTAGGGCTTATTTTCAGGGTAGGGCTTATTTATTTACGGTACCGGTATGTACATTGAACAATATTTAAACAACTTTTCTCCACCCCCTTTAATAAATCCACCCCCCTTTAATTAATCCACCCCCCCCTTTAATTAATCCACCCCCCTTTAATTAATTCACCCCCTCTAATTAATCCAGCCCACCCTTTAA
>OW240915.1:90680749-90712959 GCA_933207985.1 Pelobates cultripes
TATTTGTTGAAAGCCGCGCCTGCCCGCGGGACCCAGGGGGACCCACCCCCGACTTCAGACCCACACTTGAGGAGTAAACCAAACCCTCTAGTGCCCACCCACACTCCCCAACCCTCCCCACCATACCCTGATTCTCCTGAAACATAGCAAACATGCCACGCCACAACACACACAAACAAGCGGAGATTAAATTCCTCTCCATCAACGCTAAAGGCATGAACATACCCGAAAAACGCTCGCATGCCCTACGTCACTTCCACAGTCAAAAGTCACAGGTAGTCTTCATTCAGGAGACACACTTTAAAGAGGGCCACGTGCCCAGACTGACGGACAAACATTACACACAATGTTTCCTGAGTAATAACCCAGAGGGAAAGTCCAAAGGCACAGCAATCCTGATCCATAGATCGCTACATCTTGCCCCTACTGACACACTGCGAGACAGCCACGGACGGTATATATGTGTCAAAGGCACAATTGCAGGCCGCACATACACGTTCGCAAACCTATATACCCCCAATAAACGCCAACACCAATTTTTACGCACAGCACTTAGAACAATAGAGGGCTTCGCGGAGGGCTGTCTGGTCGTTGGAGGGGACCTCAATGTGGCCCTGACGCCGACCATAGACACGTCCATAGGCCTCTCTACGACACCCCAGCATATCTTAACAAACATATCAAAAACGCTGCGAGAGAAGCGTTTGGTAGACTGCTGGAGAGCTTTACACCCTGAAGACCGAGACTACACTTATTACTCTATCCCCCACAAAACGTACTCTAGAATAGACTATTTCCTCATTCCACATTACCACCTGACTGAGGTTCGACGAACGGACATTGGAACAGCGACATGGTCAGACCATGCTCCAATTACGATGACACTAACCTCCCCACTCTATAGGCCCACCTGCAGTAACTGGAGACTGAACGAATCGATCTTAAACGACATTACAGTGACGACAGAAGCCAGGGAAAGACTTACGCAATACTTTACAGAAAACGATACGTCTGAGGTCACGCCCCTATGCCTATGGAAGGCTCATAAAAGCGTAATGAGAGGCCACTTCATAGCGAAAAGCGCCGCGCTTAAAAAAGCTAAATCTGCCAGACTTAAAACAATAATTCAGGACATACAGACTTTGGAATGTAGACACAAACAAACCCACCTGATAGCAGACTGGACACAGCTAACAGTACTCAGGAGGGAACTCTCCTCTATCCTGAATGCCAATCACCATAGAGCATACTTACACTCCAAAGCGTTCTTTTACACCAATGCTAACAAATGTGGTGCCCTCCTTGCCCGCATGATCGCCAAAAAGAGAGCAGCGGCCTACATCCCGGGGATCAGAGACAGAGAGGGGAAGCTACACAGTATGCCGACCGAGATGGCCAACACCATTAGGGCGTACTATGCGGACCTCTATTCCCTCGACCCGCCCAGGGGACAGGGAGCGGACACAGAAAGGAAGAAGCGGATAACAGACTACCTAGAACCGCGCATCGGCAACTGCATCTCACAGGAGGCAAGTACAGAGCTAGACGAACCGATCGAGACGCACGAGGTAGCATGGGCTCTCAAAACGGCCAAGACGGGCAAGAGCCCCGGACCGGACGGCTTACCAGCACGCTACTACAAAAACTTTGCGGAACTTCTCGTTCCACGCCTCACGACGGCACTCAATGCGATCCGAGACGGGCAGATATTCCCAACACAGACCCTGGCGGCCAACATCATCCTAATTCCTAAAGACGGGAAAGATCCTGAACATTGTGCGAACTATCGCCCCATCTCACTGTTAAATAACGACTTGAAGCTTTTTACGAAGATACTCGCACAGAGACTGCAGGCCCACCTCCCGAACTTGATTCATAAGGACCAGGTGGGATTTACCCCGCACCGAGAAGCGCGCGATAACACAATCAGAGCACTTTCCCTGATCCACCTCGCAAAAACTAGACAGGAGGGCCTTCTCCTGCTCTCCACGGACGCGGAGAAGGCCTTCGACAGGATTGCATGGGACTTCATGTTCCAGGTCCTCGACAAACTGGGGATGGGGCCTCACACGATGTCCTGGATCAGGGCCTTGTACTCACAACCAACAGCACGGATCTGCATAAATGGAGCCTTCCCAGACCCCTTCGTGATCAGGAATGGAACCAGACAGGGCTGCCCCCTCTCCCCCCTGCTCTTTGTGCTAGCCCTGGAACCATTCCTGAACTCGATTCGAAACAACCCGGATATCCCGGGATTGGAGACAGGAGGGGGGAAACACGCAGTGGCAGCATATGCGGACGACCTACTGTTCTTCGTAACTAAGCCGGAAACATCCATGCCCACGATAATGAAGGAATTCGAACAATACGGGGAGCTCTCGAACTTTAAAATCAATTTTTCCAAATCCACGATCCTCAACGTCTCCGTCTCGAAGCCCAGAGCGACGGCCCTCAAACGAGCGCTGCCATTCCAATGGTCGGCCACCTCCCTAAAATACCTCGGTGCGGTGCTAACAAACGACCTCGCCCAACTGTACGCAGCGAATTTCCAACCACTCCTGACCACTATACAGAAGGACTTGCAGGAATGGGACCAGGTGCGCCTCTCATGGTTTGGAAGAGTGGGAGTGCTCAAGATGAACATCCTACCGAGGATCCTCTACCTGTTTCAAGCTATCCCCGCGACCATACCGGAGGCATTTTTTACCTCCCTTAGATCGATGGCCCTCCGTTTCACATGGCAGAGACAGAAGGCCAGGATACAACACGACGTGCTCACACTACCGAAGGTCAAGGGAGGCCTAGCTCTGCCAGATTTTAAGAGATACCATAGAGCCACACACATCCAAAGGATAGTGGAGTGGTCTAAACAGGGAGTGGAGAAACTCTGGAAAGATGTGGAGTCTTCCCTGGTGGAGAGACCGATGGCAGTCCTCCCTTGGCTGGACCCGCAACAAAGTAGGCAGCTAGCTGCTCCACACCCCCTAATCAAAGCGACCGTACGGGTTTGGCAAGCTCTGGCGGTGCCACTCTCGCTCACCTCCACGCCATCCCCAATGATGCCTCTAATCCATAATGAGGTCTTCCCGCCAGGAAGGGAACCAAGAACGTTGGTCCAGCTGCTGGGACAAGACATGCCGAGGCTTTTCCATGCCATAGACAACGGCCGCATCAAATCACTAGAGACCATGACGGGGAACTCCAATCACCCATTCATGCTCCAATTCAGACACCGACAACTAAAAGGGCTCATACAAGAAACCACCCGAAACAATCACACTCTCAGACCCTTAACAACGTTTGAAGAGATATGCATGGACCAGGACCCGTTGCCGAGGGGCCTGTCAACGCTCTATGGAATGATCATGCGGTTGAGGAGGCTGCCACCCCCAAGCTTCATGGGGAAATGGGAAACATTTTTAGGCACTACATTCACACCCAACCAATGGGACAAAATTTGCACCCTCTCACTACACTGCGCACCATCTAGCGGAACACAAGAAACAGCATATAAAATACTGGCCCTTTGGTACCGCACCCCACTCCACACACACCTATACGACCCCATGAAGGACGATGTATGCTGGAGGTGCAACACGCACAAGGGAACATACCTCCACATATGGTGGGAATGTCCAATCATCCAACCATACTGGGCAACCATCCACACGATCATCAAAAGATTCACAGACTCCCCACCACCCATGAACCCCACAACATTCCTCATCCACCACACCAAGATGAAAGCATCAACATATAAAAAATCCTTAACAATACGGATACTTAATGTAGCCAAAAGCCTAATCCCCCTCTACTGGAAAAAACAATGCGCGCCCCCGCTGGGGACGTGGTACCAAAAAATGGAGGAGCTGAGAGCTCTGGAAGAGCTCTCCCTGCTGGCAGAGGGGAGGACCCAGACGTACATGACGATCTGGACACACTGGATACTGACCTCGACTAACGCTGACTTCCAGGACCTGCTGACATGACTGCAGACACCTGAAGAGACAAACGACCACCTTGACGGAGGGAGTGACTACACAAACAAACAGGGAAATCACCAGAATCAACATCATAATAAATAAAACACCCCCTCCCCCTCTCCCTCCCCCAATCCCCCCCCGCCTCCCACTGGCCCCCCCTGGGGGAACCCGCGGACGGGAAGGCGATAAAGTACAGAAGTTCATAAGACATAGAGGCTCTAGACGGAGGGGCACCCCCTAAGCAAAGAAGGGAAGAGAGGGGGAAGATAAGGGTAGCAAAGGGGGAAGGAAAAGAACAAGAAGGGGAAAGCCAAGAGCAAAAAGAGAGAAAAAGAAGGAAGGGAAAGGAAAGGGAAAGGTGTAAGGAAGTCCAGAATGAAGGAGACAAAGAGAAGCAGACAAGAAAAACAGGAAAAGGGACAGGGGTTCACAGTTAAGGATAAGACAAGGAGAAACAAGCCTAACTTTGCACTCACGCCAAAGGCGGGAGTTAAAGACGGTACAAACCACCGCCACCCCAGCCAGATCAACAGGGGTATACCCCACTGTCACCAAAGATCTGAGAACTGAATGCGCAAGGCACACACAACACCCGATTTCTCCCCCATACGGTTGGTCAAAACACACCACCTGCCTAGACACAAGACATCAACCACCTTTGTCACACTGGGTGATATACTATAGCCACAACAACCGTACGAGAGAGGGAAAACCCCATCCACACAAAGGTTTATAGGACCCATGAGCCCAACTAGTATACGTCTTTAAACTGGTTGATGACTTGCATGTCACTATGTCGTTCACAATAACTATCTCATGTCTGAGACATGAACTGGGAAAGCCTTTATTGGACCTGCGTGTCCGCGACAATGTGTTTTTTTTTTTTTCTTCTCTCTCTTTCTGCATAAAATTCCTTGAATAAAAGAAATTTACAAAAAAAAAAAAATAGTTAGGAGAACTTACTGCAGGCATTATATAGCACATTTAAACACATTTTCACAGACTGTTTCCTCATCAGTTTATGCAGTATTTTTAAAGCCTAACTAACTTAAATACAAAATTAAACAATCTGTGCCTCCAGCTATATAGCGTTTGGGTACAGTTTTTGAGAACAATATTACAACATTAAACTGATAATTAAATAATTTGTACATTAATGCCAAGTGTGTTCCTCAGTTCCCACTCAGCATGTGCAAAATATGTGTAATAGATAGATTTTAGGTTTAAGAGGCAGGATTGTGCAATCACCTCTCTTAATTGCTCCCAACAAGATTCGAGGACCAAGCCCAGAACACATGCCCTAAGGAACCCCTATCCCAGAGACACCTCTAGCATACCAGTGATGAGTTTGCATAGATGTGCGATAGTCTGGAAAGTATTAAGTACCATTTCATAACCAACTTACAGTAGGCCTCCCAGTGGGAAATGCTACTGGAGGATCGCTTTGTCATTTTCATTGCTTTAAACCAAAGGGTTATGGGAAGGGAATTACCCAAATCCCTTTCCCATAGTTGCATACAGGGTAACTTTTCTTTGGGAGAAGGGTAATTAAAGGCATTATATCATACAGAGAGGGACTTAAGCTTTGGACCGGTATTCATGCAATTCAACCTAGGGAGGTTATCTGTGTGAGGACCAGTGTAGTTATGTGTTTGTAAGACATTTTTGATTTGCAAATATGTAAATAATTCCATAGCAGGGAGCATAAATTCTAGGTATCCCCCAGAACTGCTCTAGTAAATGGAAGCCACAGTAGTCTGTTCGCTACCCTTGGTGTTTTTTTCCTTCCAGACATGAGCATTTATAAGACATTGAAAATGTTTTATCATTGTAGTTGGCACAGCTATAGGTATAGTGCGGAAGAGATAAAGGACATGGGGCAAAATAATCATTTGAATGGAGTGCACACAACCCAACCACGACATCCACAGGTCCCCCCATTTGTTCATCAGACCCACCAGTTTATGTAGAAGAGCCACATGACTTTCCTTAAGCAAAAGTGATTGTGATTTAGTTAGTTTTATGCCTAAATAGTTGAGATACTTGCAACCAATCATAAGGATAGGTAAGTCTTAGGTTCTGTATGTTCTTATCAGAAATTCCAATGGGAAACGCTTGCATTTTCTTTATAGTATGAAACCTCTCCATAATTGTGTAATAGGACTGTTAGTGCTGGGATCGATTTTTTTTTTTTTTAATTTTATTTTTTTTTATTATTTTTTTTTAAGATTAGTCAAAAACAACAATATATAGTCCACGAAGAGCGGTATGTTTTGCTCTCCGCACAGGGTCTTTAGGCCGCTGATATCTGGGTTTTGATTAATATGTCTTACTAATGGTTCCAAACTAAGAACAAAAATAATTGGCAAGAATTTGCAGCCTTGCTGTGTGCCATTAGTATTTTTAAAGTATTTTGATAGCCTGTATTGAAGATCTTGGATTTTGATAGGAAGCCTGTATTGAAGCCATGGGCTTGGATTATAGAGCCAAGATGCTATTTAAAAATGTAAGGAAAAATCCCAATTTGAGTAGGGTGTTGCTCATGTATGGCCAATTTAATCGGTCGAATGCTTTTTTTTCTATTTTTTACCGGGTGGCTTGTGACCAATATACCATGTTGATGAAATGCCTGGTATTGTCACCTACTTGTCTGCCAGGTACGAATCCCTCTTCTTCCTCTGACACCAGGTCTATTAGTAGTGGTTTGATGCACGTGGTTAACAGTTTCTCATATAATTGTATGCATTGAGGAAGGGTATGGGTCTTAAATTAGTGCATTCTGTTGGTTCTTTCCCTGGTTTAAGGAGAGTAACAATATGCGCTTTGAGCATTTCTGGTGGAATAGTGTCCATGGATTTGATGTGGTTAAAGAGGGCCGTAAGGTGCGCTGTCAACCTAGATTTCATTAAAATATAGTAGTAATTTAATAACCCATCAGGTCCAAGTGCTTTGCGCTTGGGTAGAGTTCGGATAGCTACACTAATCTCTTCTTCTGTAAACGGTTCATCTAAGGACTGGCATTGGACTTGTGTAATGGTGGGCAGTTGTATGTCTCCAAGAATTTTTTCAATCTCTACCAGGGGCTGTTGGTGTAAGTGTTGTCATTCCTTAAATTGTAGAAGTTAGTATAATACCATGCTAATTCTTCTACGTTAAAAAGCTTGGAATTTGTTGTTGTGTTAAAATAAGGAGTTTTAAATTGCTGGAAGTCAAATAGTTACATAGCTGAAAAGAGACTTGCGTCCATCAAGTTGGATTTTAGTTTTCTTGCCAAGAGCTTCCCAGCCATGTAAATGGTATGTGCGTTTAAAAGCTCTAAAGTGTTTTTCAGTATGTTTTAGCGCCAGTGTATCAAGTTCCTTTTTTGATCTTGGACATACGTTTCTTTAAAGCTTTAGAAGGGGCACCTTTGTTTTGGGAGTCCATGTCACTTAGTTCCTGTAGGAGCCGCGATCGAGTCGTGCACATTAGAGCCCAGTTTAATCATAACACCCTGCAGTACTGCCTTGTGGACAAGCCACTGGGAAGTCACAACTTTTTAAATTCTAACTGGTTCTAACTTTAACTTCAAGTTTGGTTAAGAAAATAAGTTGTAAGTTATGCAGAAAAAAGACATAAAAACTGAGATGGAAAATTTTCTTCATACATTTTGCAAATTTGGTTTTCCACTAAAGTCCTTAGTGCCATTATATCACATTTTGAGCAGGATATGTTCACATTGTTTTTGGCACATTCATTTACAAGCAATAAGAAGTTTATTCACTAAATAATAAACTAAAAAAATATTACGCCTAAATGATAGCAAAAGAAATGTTTAAACCCAGCTATATTTTCAGTTCTATTACTAAGGCCTATACGTTGCAGTCTGGTTTTCAGTTTCACTAAAGTCTACTGTTTAGTGAACAGACCCTTTGGAATTTGGTCTAATTGTGCGTGTTGCTTTTGTCCAAGAAGCAATGACTTGTGATATAGATCTCTAGGAAAATATAAAACTTGAGCAAGAAACAACACAAAAACATTCATTAAAACCTGTGGCATCTTGGGAAAAATCCTCTAACCTAATGAGGATGGATTTTGTTTGGAAGATTGCAAAAGTGCAATTAATTATGCATGGAGGCAACATTGTTAGGATTTCATTTTGTTTAAAGGCCTTTAAGTGACTTGGAAAATTGGTTTAAGTTAAAGAGAAGACTTTGCGGAGAGAAAGGGCTTTTTATCATTTTGACTTTGTATAATATTTTCTAGATTAATATGAATATCATAAGAAAACATTACCCTAAATTTTAGAGTGCAAAGTGTTATTTGGAAAGAAGCATTAAACATTCAAGCTTTTATGTAGTATAAATGTTTTATGTTGTTGAATTAATAGCTAGGTTGCAGAAAACAATATTCTTTGTTCCCCTTGAGTAGATGACCTCATAATGTGATGAAAGACTGACGTTCTGACAAATGCTCAACATTCCACATTTCTTTGTGAGATAAACCTCGGACTTTCACTAAACTGGTTGTGTTTTATTAAAATGCACCAAATCCTTTAATTATTATATATGGTTTAGAATGGATTAAGCTTTTATGATATTTAACACATTGTGATTGGAGAGGGTGAGATTTTATTCGCAAATTGGTGCAAGAGAGGATGACATTTATATTTAATACTCTTATTCCTCATGGTTTAAATAGTGGTTTAAAAATTGTCACTTTTTATAGATATATTTTATGTATTTTTAGTTAATAATATTATTATTCATATTTACTTTTTTATTGGATATGTTGCAGTTATCTCTGATCCTGATAGCATTTAAAATGGGCGTATATTTTATAAATTATATACATTTTTGTGTTACAGTCCTGACGCACAATTGATTTCCTTGCACACTTGGGAAATGTTTTAACTTTTATTCCACTTAATAGACGTTGTATATGTAACAAAACTAATTAGTATCATTATTTGCAAGAAGTTATACATATTAAAGAGACTTCATGAGAATTGACATGAATATCAGAGCAAGTTAAGTAAAGTCTCTATGGATATTGTGGACTCCAGAAGTGACTTTATATTGATATGTGGCATACGTATGGATATAAAGAACCGTGTGATGTGAGTTTTAATTTATTATGGACATATTTATGTAGAATATTTATTTTTTTATACTCTGTTTTGTTTCTGCCACTCTTTTGCCCCTATGATTTTCAGCATTTGTCCAGAAGTCCAACATCCAGATTGTTGGACCCTTTGGAAGAATTTCATTCTTTGATACTGATGCTCCTGGTGGTATTGCATCATGATCCGAGTGTGACGTATCAAAGCTGCATGAAGGCACAAGGGACTGGCAAGTAGAGTCACAAGATGAAGAGAATCTGACTATGGCTAAGTATGATTACCACTTCATACTGATAACAAATTGGGAGGGAGGATATTTAAAGAGGGAGTGGAAGATTGCAATTCATTGTCAAACTGAGCAAGACTAGAAGGTGAAGTTTTAACAGTGTTTGTATATTTTATTTTTGTTTAATAAATAAATTGTCTTACCCAACGCTGGTCAACTTGTATTATTTTGCTCAAGGGACGATCAAGAGGACTCTTTTGGTTATCTATATCACTTTGATAGTTTAGAGCAGCCTTTTTGAGTATCTTTAAAGTCTAAGCTTACTCCTATTGGTTTACGATCCAGTTTATTTTTATTATGATAGGATTACACTATGAGTGTTTCCTTTTCAGCAGAACTGCTACACTTTGGGAAGTCACTCTTAGTATATTTCCAAGGAAGGTTGAGGATATCCTTTATGCATCCTATCATTAAAACCACTTCAGCCTAGTGTATATTTATGGCTCTATATTGTTTGACTTCCATCCAATTGTTTTATAGGATTTGGTGATTTTTATATGTATGACACCATAAGTGGTTTTTGTATGGTTTTGATGCACAGATCCAATAAATATATATATATATATATATATATATATATATTTTATTCTTTCATTTGTGTTTAAGAATTGAATGAAAGATCATAGATGGAGGATTGACTATAAAAATTCTCACATTTATTTTCTATTTGCTGCAGTTTTGTATGAATGTTCTATTTTCTTATGTTTAAAACAGTGACTCCACCGTTATACATTGGAGACATTTCTTCCACCTTTTCTCTAATGCGACAAAATATTTAGCCACTTTTTGTTCCTCTTTTGGATGTCTTGCTCCTTTTTATTCCTGATGATTTTGCCATTGATTACATGCACAAAATAACGCAAATAATTAATATTACAAGGAAAAGAAAAGACTGATTCGCCATTTGAAGGATTTTTTATTTCATAAAAAAGGAAGGCCAGTTTCCGAAAATCTGCCACTCTGACTGTAGCATTTTTTTCCCCCTAAAAAAAGGTGCACTATTCCATCTTTTTTGCACTGTGACAGTGCCTTATTTAAAGTAACAAAGAAAAGAAATACAGGACAAAACTGAGGAAGTGCGAAAACAGAAAAAAATGTGGCATAAAGGAAAATATTGGAGCAAACAGAAAATGGACATTATTAAATTTTTTAAAACTCTTTGTAACTTTTTCTTACTTGCTCCCATAGTTTTTGGCGACTGATACAAGCTCATTATCCAATAAGGCACCCCATTGTTGTGCCTAAAGACTGGCTAGGTAAGAATCAAGGAAAGCAATAATTAATTCTGTGTTATCAAAGTTTGCCATCCCTGATCTAATGTGATGCTCTACTTTTTATTCATTTATTTTTTATTTTTTATTTTTCCCACCCTCCCTTCTCAGACAGAGCACCTACTTTTTCCATATCCATCATCACACCCAACATCTTTACCTCCCAAGGCTTGGAGGTATTATAACTAAACAAATATATACAATTAACCTGGCTTACAGCTTGCCCAAATATCAAACAAAACTTTCTCAGGGAGATGCCTGGCAAGGAGATTCTAGTCGTGGATGCAATAAGAATGCAAAGTTGTTTTAATGAAAGCATGCCATGGCAGTGCTCACATGTAAAATTTAAAAAGTTTACCAGCACTCACAGTAGGCACATGTGAAGCAACAATGTCAGGGGCACAAAAAAAATGTTGCCTTCTGCGAGTGCCAACAAAGCTTTTCTATCATACCTATGGTGAGTGCTATCGTGACATGCCTCCAATGGACTGTACATTCCCAAGGTATGATAAATACTATAATAAGTGCATTAGTGTTTTGCCTCTAACATGGTGATAAATACTGAGTGTTTCTCGGTCTTCTTTTAACTACTCTAGATTTATCTTTGAAACTAAACTATTGGATTCCTCACTGAGCAGAGACCTGTGTACCTTTTACAGTATCCGGTGATGCTTTGTACCTTTTGCTATATTTTTTTTTTAACAAGACTACTTAAAATCAACTATCGCCCACCACTATGTCACAATACCCCTAACATGGGACATTATTATTATTATTATGGTATTTATGTGGCGCCATCAAATTCCGCAGTGCTTTACAATGGGTGGACGAACAGACATGTAGTTATAACCAGACAAGTTGGACACACAGGGACAGAGGGGTTGAGGGCCCTGCTCAATGAGCTTACATGCTAGAGGGAGTGGGGTAAAATGACACAAAAAAGTAAGGATAGTATTAGACTAGAGACAGTTGCAGAAGAGGAATCAGTCAGGAGCTATTAATAGTTTAATTGATACACTTTTATGAAGAAGTGGGTTTTTAACGATTTTTTGAAGGAGTGGAGACTGGGTGAGCATCTAACGGAGGAGGGAAACGAGTTCCACAGGAACAGTGCAGCCCTCGAGAAATCTTGAAGGCGAGCATCAGAGGTGGGAGTACGGACAGAAGATAGACGTAAGTCTTCAGCAGATCGTAAGGGCCTAGACGGGACATAATTGTGTATAAGGGAGGATAGATATGTGGGAGCAGCATTTTGTAGAGATTTGAAAGCAAGAACCAGGATTTTAAATTGAGCTCTATATTTTATAGGAAGACAATGTAGGGACTGACAGAAGGGTGAGGCATGGGAGGTGCGGGCAGACAGGAAGATGAGCCTCGCTGCGGCATTCATTATGGACTGTAACGGCGCAAGTTGAGAGCACGTAAGACCACTGAGAAGCGGATTACAGTAGTCAAGGCGAGAAAGGACAGTGGAATGGACCAACACCTTAGTCGCATCTGGCGTTAAGTAGGGGCGGATGCGCGCAATGTTTTTGAGATGGAAATGACAGGATTTGGGGATAGATTGAACATGAGGCTTGAAGGAGAGGTCAGAGTCAAAGAAAACACCTAGGCATCGAGCCTGCGTGGTGTAGCTGATGGTAGCACCGTTGACTTGGAGGGACACAGACAAAGGAGGAACAACACTTAAGGGAGGAAAGACCAGAATTTCAGTTTTGGTCAAGTTTAGTTTAAGGAAGTTAACATGCTAGCTGCAATAATTACTGCTTAAAGGACCACTCTAGGCACCCAGACCACTTCAGCTTCATGAAGTGGTCTGGGTGCCAGGTCCTTCTAGGGTTAACCCATTTTTTTATAAACATAGAAGTTTCAGAGAAACTGCTATGTTTATTAATGGGTTAAGCCTTCCCCTATTTCCTCTAGTGGCTGTCTCATTGACAGCCACTAGAGCGCTTGCTTCTCACTGTGATTTTCACAGTGAGAGCATGCAAGCGTCCATAGGTAAGTAAATGCTTTCCTATGCGACGGGCTGAATGCGCGCAGCTCTTGCCGCGCGTGTGCATTCAGCCCAGGAGGAGGATCGGAGGAGGAGAGGAGGCAGAGAAGCGAAAGGTAAGTTTTTAACCCCTTTCCAGAGCCGGGCGGGAGGGGGACCCTGAGGGTGGGGGCACCCTCAGGGCACTATAGTGCCAGGAAAACGAGTATGTTTTCCTGGCACTATAGTGGTCCTTTAATCTGCTTCCAGCGACTCTCCTCAAATGTATGCTTTCCTGTTGTCACCTCCAAAGGAGCCTCTGCAGTAGAGGGGTGGCGTTTGCTGTTTCTTAACTCCTTAAGGACGCTGGATGGAAATTTTCTGTCATTGCAGCACTCCCCTTAAGGACGCTGGACGGAAATTTCCGTCCAAGATGAAATTTAACCCCTGATTGCCACATCTTACTGTAGTGTGTCTCCATATCGGAGGCACACTACCATGGGCAGTTTCACTGATTCAGCCCATGTGATTGCTCTGACCGGCAGTCAGAGCGATCACACGTGCTGCAGTGAAACCCGATCTGTTTCCCTGCAGCTCCGTGTGAACTGCAGAGAGACAGATCAGTGCTGATCTGTCTCTCCCTGTAAAAAAAAAAAGTGTTAGCAATAAAATCCCACCCCTCCTCACCTCTTTCAAATAAAATTTAACCCCTTCCCTGCCCTTTGATCACTGCCTGCAGTGATCAAAATACAGATCACAGTATTTCACTGTGATCTGATTTTATTTCTTTTAACCCCTGAGGGTTAACTTTTATTTTTTTTAATTCTCAGGGGTTAAATGTATTTAATTTAAATATTTTAAAATATTTATTTAGCTAGGGTGGGTAGACGTTAGTGGGGAAATTGGGGGATTTACGGTTAGGCTAGTTAGGGGTTAAAAGTAAAAAATAAATAAATTTAAAGTGAAAAAACTTTTGAAAAGTTTAAACAAAGTTTTAAAATAGTAAATTAAGTAAAATGAGTTGTTAAAAGCTAAATAAAACTTTTTAAAAGTTAAAAAAACTTTTAAAAAGTAAAAAAAAATTTTAAAAAGGGGGAAAATGCGTATTACCTCTACACTTGGTACAGGCTAGCGAAAAAATTATACCACGCTAAGGTTTCAAATATGCCTTTTGAAACACCCTGGGGTGTCTTCTTTAGGAAATGGTATGCCTTTGTGAAGTAATTGGAAAAAACAACCTATTAAAAAAATTCCAAAGTGGGGCATGGACCCAGCGTAAAAATTCTAACTTAAATGTCTGTGTCTCAAATGTGCCCCTTCAACGTTGTCATATATCTGGTAAAGGTACATACGGGGGTATTGATGTACTCAGATGACATTGCGGAGCAACATATGATGTATTATACTGCTGTAGCACATATAAGGTTTGCAAAATATATATTACAAATTCATTGAGTATGTCAAAAAGGCATAAAAAAAATGCTTATTACCACTACACTTGGTATAAGCTAGCGGAAAAATTATTTCACGCTAAGGTTCAAAGCACATCTTTTGAAATACCCTAGGGTGTCTTCTTTAAGAATTGGTATGCCTTTATGGGGTAGCTGGAATAATTAACCTACAAAAAAAACCTCCAAAGTGGGGTATGGACACAGTGTAAAAATTTCAAGTTTGAAAAAACTTAAATGGCTGTGTCTCAAATGTGCCCCTTCAATGTCCGCTTATTCCTGGCAAAGGTACGTATGGGGGTATTGCTGTACTCAGACGACATAGCTGAGCAAGATAGGACGTATTATATAGCCATAGCACACATCAGGTTTGCAAAATACACAGTACAAACTCACTGTGTGTGTAAAAAATGCTTATTACCACTACACTTGGTACAAGCTAGCAGAAAAATGATCCCACGCTAAGGTTCAAAATATGCCTCTTGAAATACCCTGGGATGTCTTCTTTAAGAAATAGTATGCTTTTATGGGATAGTTGGAATATATAGCCTGCTAAAAAACTCTAAAGTGGGGTAACAACACAGCGTAAAAATTCAAAGTTTGAAAAAAACCTGCAATGGCTGTGTTTGAAATGTGCCCCTTCAACGTCCACATATACCTGACAAAGGTACATACGGGGGTATTGCTGTACTCAGACAACATAGCTGAGCAACATATAAAGTATTATAAAGCCGCAGCACACATAAGGTTTGCAAAATATACAGTACAAACTCACCCTGTGTCAAAAAAGCAGAAAAAAAATGCATATTACCACTACATTTGATACAAGCTAACGGAAATATTATCCCACGCTAAGGTTCAGAATTTGCCTTTTGAAATTCCCTCTGGCGTCTTCTTTAAGAAATAGTATGCCTTTTTTGGGGTAGTTGGAAAAAGCAGCCTGCTAACATATTTAAAAATAGAATACGGACCCATTAAAACTCTCCATGTAAATTCACACTTAAAAACCTGAACATGTCACCTCTCTTTCACAGGACTGTAACTTCACAAAATAGTGTCTAGGACATACATTGGGCTTAATGTTTTACTCAGAAGAGGTAACTGAGCATACTTAAGGGGAATTTATGACAGTGGCACTTATCAAATGTTAGAAATACCCAGCGAAAATGCAACATGTATGTAAAAAAAAAAAAAAAGTTTTTTTTCTCAGCACAAAATTTGAAATAAATTGGTGAACAAATGGTGGCAAGTTAAGGTATAACATATGCCTAATAACATACCCTGGAGTGTCTGCTTTCTCAAATGGAATGCCTTTGTGGGGTTATTTGAACAGTCAAATGGCTATAATGCCAAGAAATCAGACATATGACCATCTATGAAAATTCCAACTATAGAAACTGAAATAGCATGGTCTCCTATATGGCATTGTAGCTTCACAGAATAGGGGTAAAGGTATACAATGGGGGTATCGTTTTACTCATCAGATGTAGCTGAACACAATATGGGGTTCTGTACAGGGATAGCACACACTAGGTTTATGAAATACACATTACAAAAACCTTGTAATATGTGTATATGCCAAAATAAAGAAAAAATAAAATTTTACTCCAATATTTAGCAGAGATTGTCATTGAAATGGCTACGCAAAAAGTGTCAAACTAACCTTAGGTAACTAGCCTGTGATGTCTACTTTATATAAATATATACTTTTGTGTGGCAATTTTGTTTCCTGTAATGGGTACTAAACTTCCAAGACAAACATACCAACTTCTAAAATTGTTTCACATTTAAATCTTATTTTAGACCTTGTAGTTTGTGACCTGTAACTTTCAAAATAAACTGAAATCCTACACATATTATGCACTTTGTAAATCAAGACACATAAATGAATTGATTTTGAATTACTTTTTCCTAATATTATGCACACATTATTATTGCCAAAACTTGGGGGGAAAAGCATTTTTGTTTTTTCCCCACATTATTTTTCATTTTTTTGGTAATAAATGAGAATTTATATATGTATATATATGATGTATGTCACATCAAATTAAAGCCCTTTTTGTTGTCTAAAAAACGGTATATAATATGTGTTGGTACAATAAATGAGAGAGATGCAAATTGCATTTGAACACAAACAGCAAAAAATGCAAAAATTGCTTGTGTCCTTAAGGGTATGTCCAGCATCTGAAGCTGTGTCCTTAAGGGGTTAATTTGTATTTTGTATATGTTATCTTAATTACAGCAGCACCACTAATGAGAAATGAGTGTTCCAGGTGTTCCCTAATTCACCCTTTTTGATTTTCTTTTCTTTTTTTTTTAACAGCATTAGATATTTTATAAACCTACTAAACCCACTAGGAACCAGGATTCTGGGCTTGCAACATAATATATGAACTATGTTATGTAACCAGTAGGTAATATTTTTTATCAAGTAAAAACTGTTGCCAAGCAAAGCACTGGAACCTCTATATAGCTAGTATTCAAGTTCCCTATTCTAACCTCATTTTCATGAGCGAGAAAACTATGAACACCTTGTGCATACTTAGCTTAATTAACTTGTTTTTTGCAGCATGGTATAGGGATTACCAACCGATCAGATTAAAATATACAAGCTTTGTATGCAACTGCTTCTGAACTGATGCATGACCTGCACTTTTACCAAGCTTTATGTCTTTGTTGTTGATTTTATCATCAATCAGTGGGGGCTTCTACAATCAGATTGTTACATAGCACTGTAATATATTATAGCTAGAAAACCAAATTACACAAAATGATGTACACGCAGTAGTAACAAAAGCAGTATGTTATACCTGTTATTCATATTTCAAGAAATTCAGAATTTAAGACTTTAAGATTTTTGTTCACTAGAATTACAAGCCACATTTTAACTGAATTGATCAACATTTTGCTTTCCAGACTGATGTGTAAATGGTCACTTGGATGCACAATATGGCCACACTGGGCTTTCTTTTCTCACTTGTAAATATGGTATCATAGCCTGTGTATCACAGCCATAAAGAATTGATGATAGGGTAGCATGCAGAATTACATGTCAGAATGAGACAATATAGAGGGATTGATATAACCCTTGGTTCTTAAGGGTTAAATGCAAATTGATGGTTTCCTATATTTTCATGAACTATAGGTACCATTGTTTGCCTTTAATTACCCAATTTAAAAAAAAAAAATGCCTACTGGCTTGTCATATCCTGCTAGCACCAGGGGGTGGAGCTGACATAACTCCACTTCCGTGATGTAGCATCCATTTTGACTCCATATCTGCTGCATTGTTTAAGCCTGGTGCTTCTGCTGCTCCATGCTTTAACTACATCCCTGCAATTTCCCCCTGCAGTCTCTAATAAGTCCCTCTAGTTGCAGTTAGGAAGGCAGCTTTGTTTTGCCCACAGGAGGTAGCGTGTGGCCGAAGCCTTAGAGGCCTGAGGTTTAGGAATGCGAAACATGCCATCTAGTAGGATCCCTCTCGCTTGTTTTGGGGACAATACCACCATGAAGAGCCTGCAAAGAAAATGTTATCTTCCTGGGCTGCGCGTTGATGGGATAGGATTGTGTGGGCAGACCTGTTTCCGTAGCTTTGACATTTGGATGTGTGACTCTGTGGTCTGCTCCACTGTGGTGAGGCGGGCAGTGAACCCCCTTTCTCACCTGGGAAATTTCTGTAGATATGGTCTGACTGAGTTCTGCCAAGAGAATTGTGAGTATTGCCGTCATGAACGGCGGGGAGGGTTCCACAGTCAATTGGAGTGAGGTTCGGTGGACCCCTGTAGCTCAAATCCCCCATGTTGTGGAGGGGGAAGTTGTCAGAAGCATCCGTGAAATCATCGAGGTCCGCCATGTCGGGCCTGGTCTCGCCATGCGGCCTCCGCAACAGATCACCAATATCAGCGGTAAATCTAAGCCGCAACTTTTTGGTCTTCCTCCCCATCGCTTGCGGAGCAATTCCAGAGTTTGCTGGTGTCGGGGTGCCCCCTATAATGCCAGATTCTGAGGCTGTATGTGCTGCATAGATGGAACTTTGCGGGCCTGCGTCTGCTCGCGTTGAGAGCTAGCTACGCCCACCTAGAGCTAATGTTTTAACCAACTTTATTCCACAGTGTTTGATTCAGAATTTCTTATCTTCTTCTCTTTTAATAGCCTAATAGTCCCTGCAGGAGCATCCTGTGTGTGACTAAAGTTCAATTAATAGAGCAGGAGATAAAAAAATAAATAATAGGTATTGTTTGAAACCATTTTTTTGGGGGGTTGTTGTGGCTAGGGCTGCATAAGCAAAACTATTTCTAAATGGGAGAGAAATGAGCAGTGAAGCTGTTGGAACATGATCTATACACCAAAACAGCTTAATTAAGCTATAGTTGTTTTGGTGCATATAGTATCCCTTTAAGTGGGTAAGCTCCAACAGGTTATGGGCAAAGTTTATAGAGAGAGGCAGGATCAAATTACAGGGCCCACTCATCAGCATGCATATTAATGTTGTTATAGTTCTTGTGAGCTGACAAATTGTGGCACTGTGCTTATGAATCTCTGGTAAAAATACTAAATCTTTAGTGTAGATCAAGCATGTCAAACTCAGTCTGGCACCGGCCACATAAACAAGGTTTACATTTATGTGGGCCACAAAAAAACCCTTAAATTTTCATAGAAACGTAGGTTTATTTTAAAAAGTACAGTATTTAAAAAAAAAAAAGCACCCCCTCTACTAAATCCCAGCTTCCCCTCCCTCTACTAAACCACAGCACCCCCCTATACCACTCTGTGCCAAATCTGATCCTCCCGCTACTTCTTGAAACCCTGTGAAGGTGGAGCATGTCGATGTCACATGGCACACACACACACATACTCACTGACAGAGACACAGACACACACTGACACAGACACACACACACACAGATTCACTGACAGACACACACACATTTAAACATTCTTGCACTTATATCATTTAATTTATTGTACCCTACCTTTGGGAGCTGGTGTGGGGATCTTCTGTCTGGAGATCTACTTCCTGCTCCTTACTGCTCCCTTGCGCGGTTTAGTTATGCCAGGTGCTGGAATATGAAGTCATATTCCGGCGCCCGACTTCACTACAGACGGCGCGCATGAGGGAGCAGTGAGGAGCAGGAAGACTGAGCTCCCTCGCTGGCCCTCCTCCCTGGCCAGGTAAGTGTTAGCAGAGTAGGCACCTGCAATGTGGGGAAAGCAGGTGCCTTCTCTGCTATAACACCGAGCATGTAGTAGCAGCTCGCTGGGCCGCAAAGATGGTCCTTGTGGGCCGCGAGTTTGACATGCTTGGTGTAGATGTTATGGACTACACCTCCTATGATGCTATGCTAGCATTGTGGCTGTAAGAGCATTATGGGCGATGTAGTCCAAAACATCTGGAGTGCCTAAGGTTGCCTACCCCTGGTGTAGATGTTCAAAAGAATTGAACAACCGAATGAGTTATAGAGTCATTAAAACAAAGGTATTTCATGTTTCTAAATGCTTGTACTCACAGTTGATACCAACCATCAATAATTCCAAATATTACATGACTTATTTCATGAATGACAAAGCAGAAACTGCAAAGCAGTTGAAGGCCTATAGGTGTTGAGAACCAGGTTGGGAGATATTCTTAAGCAATTCTGACAGACCTAAGTGTAATGTCAGTAAATGGCAGCAACATACCACCATTTCCTGTGTTAAATAGTAAAACCCATTTCTAATATCAGAATTCATAATAGCAGCAGGTTACCTTAAAGTTAGGGTTGGGGTTTATGGTGGGGTTAGGGTTATGATAGGTTTACAGTTATATTTCGGTGTAAGAGTAGGGTAGGGCTAGAGTTAGTGTTGGAGCAGGGTTAGGGTTATATGTAGGGTTAATGCTTGGTATGCTTTATTTCTGCTTTAGGGTTAGGGATAGTATAAGATTAGGCATATAGTTAGAGTTAGTATAAGCATTGTGTAAAGGTTGGTACAGCGATAGTTTGGTGGTTGGTATAGGGTTAGCATTAACTATTAAACATTAAGTTAGATCCTAGACATATGATGTATTTAACAGTTATATAGATCTATTTTATTTCATTATTATTATTTGCACTGGTTGTGTAAAACATTATTATGAGCAAAAAATAAAAAATTAAAACATTTTATTCATATGAAATTTCGTGTTAGGTATACAAATAGGATAGTAAATGAAAGCCATATCTAGGGGGGTGGGGACCGAGCTCTATGGCGGCTGGTCGTTCTTTCTGTGAGCTCCAAGCTTCATCTCTCTATTTTGTAGAAAAAACTACCAGCCAGCCCAGTGGACACAATTAGTGACTTAACTGCTCCTAGTGCCAGCCGAGGTGCCCTGGATCACTCTTGTGGTTGGCATTCTGTCTTTTTGATAACAGTCCCAGCAAGGTCTAGCGGATCCATCCAGAGGGTGAGGTGGCCGCTCTACCGTTCTGTACAACGCTGTGCTTCTCCAGGCATGTATTGCACCCTTTTCTGGGCCGGTGGTCCCCACTGGTTTGTGATAAGCAACAGCCTGAATCACTGCAGCCACATGTGCCAATACCCTGAACCAACAAAAGCTCATAAGATGGCGGTGGCGAGTACTCCAAATGGCCTCCGACAAATGCAGCCTGGGCTTACATATCCCGACCTAGTAACACATTATCTGAGCCAGCTCGACGCAATATTTGACCGCTTTTGGGCCTGCCTAGATCGAATACAGGGACTCACCTCCACTCCTTCGGTCCGAGACACAGCTCTTATGAACTGACTTGCAGGCCGTCTTTGCCTGCCTGGGCATCCCCAGAGTGGCAATGTGGCGGAGACCCCACAAGCGATCCTTACTACGAAGGGCTGCGATTCACTGCTTGGGTCCTTGTGCTCGCACCCAACTATACCGAATCTGAGCCGACAAGCATACTCCATCCATCTATCTGCTCCGGCACCCTTTGTCCCGTGGTTTTTGTGTGGCATTATTTGGTGGATACCAGCACTGGCAGAAGGCTGAAATGACATCTACAAGATCAACCTGCTTTACTGTGAAAATGTCTGGGCCAGATGGAAGGGCCCCGTCAACACTGGCCTACCCTCGCCTGCCAGTGGTTATACTTCAAACTTACCCTCCTGCTTATTAAACTGGCCTGCCAACTTATGGAATTAGGTGAAAGGGGACTTTGGCTGCATATAGACCTATCAATGCAGACTTAATAACTGCATGATAACAATGACTGTTGTAGCAGGCTCCATTCCCTTGTGTTCGGTTGTCCGTACCCCCTTGTTCGTCTCCCAAATGACTAGTTTGTGGTCCCCCTTGTTATGCCTCAGTGAACACCGACATCTCCTGGCTGTTAACCACAAATCAACAACTTGACACATTAGCTTGAGTGCTTTCCCTGGGTGGCCGCCATTCTTATAACCGAACGCACGTGGTCGAGTGCATGGTGGCCATTTTGCCATCGTCGAACACCTGGAACTATTTTCGGCCATGTGAGTCCGCGAACCTGGCGGAGTTCATACCGCTGCCTGTTCAACTTCCCGACCGTCTAGACAAACAACATTCGAAAGATATGATCTAACGACTGGGGGAGCATTTGCTCCATAACAGCCAGGGGTAGCGTTCGGCGGTGTTCGCAAAGGAACCCCTGAAAGCCGATCGACATCCTGCCCAATCCTCTGGAACTATTTTGGGCTATCACCTCGTGACCAGTCGGCCAAAACTTTATTCGAATAACAATTTTGTTCTACCGAACCGATGTGAGCTCTTTTTGGATATGTTGTACGGTCAGAACGGGGCTATTCGGGGATATGATTTTTGGGGTTCCTGTAATTTTTTCTTATCTTGATATCTTATCTTAGTTATCTTAATTTTAGCTCAATTATCTCTCAAACACAAAGGCTTTTGGGAAGAAACCTCTGTATTCTTGACGTGAAAACCCTATGCTAAGGTCCAGTGCATAAAAGCCGTGTGTGGCAGAATAAAGTCAGTTGTACTCCCAGAACTGTGTGTCGTCCAGTTACTGGGGAGGAGGTAGACTATTTACCTGGCAGTATCTTGTTCATGATTTCCACTCTTGGTGATCCATCCTGACCTATATTTTTGCTTAATTTTGACCTGTGTTCTTTTATTTTATTTTCACATACATGAGGCTTATAACGCTTTAGTATTAATATGATGACAAATCTCATTGATATATATTTTCTACGGTGTGTGCATCTCAACCTTATAGCTATCTTAGAGATTTCATAACTGTCTGATACTGTTTAGTAACTGCTCTCTGTCGCTCTCACAGTTGCACCCGCAGCATCATCCTTATCTCACTTATTTTATTATTACAAAATGTGTTCTTGATCTACATGTCATGCCAATGTATTACTATGTCTGAGTTTATGCGCTTGACAATGCCCTCGTGGCATTATTAGCCTTGTCTGCACTTTTGCACTACAAAATAAAGAATTTAAAAAAAAAGAAAATGAAAACCATTTCTGTCCTTTAAAAAATGATATATAATACGTATGGGGCATTTGAAGAGAAATCCTTAAATTACAGTTCAACAAACCTATAGTTCAAATTCAAAGTTTTTTTTGGGGTTCTGAACATGGCCAATTGCCTCCGTACTTAGGGGACTAAACTATAATAAATGTGTTTAGAAATCAGCCAGTGTAAATGAGATACATTCTTCTTCTACACTACATTTTAGTTGCATAAAGTGTCATTAGTAAATCACCTAGAATTTCTCAGAACAACCCCACCCATGGTTACACCCCAAGACACACCACTAAGTTTAAAGTGTCCTTTTTTGTTTACTTGAAATGTAGGGAGGTTTGTATTTACTGTTGTCTGGCAAGACAACCGAGGATGAGCCAAGGTTCTTCTGGGAAGGACAAAGGTGGCCAAGAAGAAGATACATTTAATAGTTATCCAAACATCCAAACATTTTTTTTTTTTTTTTTTACAGATGTGTGTTTTATGAAAAGCTTCATCACCATTAGATACATTGACTTATAGGTTATGCTTTTTGTTTGTAAAGGTTTTATTTACATTTGCAAAGATAATGAAAGTGCTGCAGCTTACAAAGATCAAATTCCACTGAAGACTCTTATCTGAAATGTTAATGGAAAGCTCACCGTATGTTAAAAATAAACAAGATAACTGTTACTCACTTGAGATTAGGAGAGAATAAATTAATGCAATTAGAATTCAGTTTTGCTAAGACCTTTTCAGATTTCAGCCTCCAACAAAGATTAGCTTCTCCTGTTGAAGGCTTACCAGAGTTTTACGTTTCATATACGTTTTTTAATCTTGCAGATTGAAAGGCATTAAGTGTTATGAAGAGATAGTATCGGATCACTTCTGGACAAGTCGAGACAAAGAGGATGTCACGGAAGAGGGATACATCATTATTGTTCTTCTTGAAGGCCTTTGGATTTGTCCAGACCTAGAATGAATGCTAATGAAATCTGTTTACACTATGTATTCACTTTTTAAAATCAAAATACATAGTAGACAATATCTGCTAATACAAAAATAAAATGTGCAAGAAAAAAGAGAAGAGGATGTCTTACGTGTCAAGCTGTTTAATAAACAAGCCTATATTATCACAATGTATTGAAGAAAATCTATGTATATATATATAAAAAAAACTTAAAATTTTAAAATAAACAATCATACTTTCAATTATATTTATTATAAATTATGTTTCTAATGCATTAACATTCTGATAATTACAAGCTGCAATTCATCAGAATTTCTGCAGATCGGATGACCTTTCAAAATCATGACTTAAATAAATGCACAATGGACAAGTATGCTTGTTTTGATTTGTGATTGAGAATTCTGCCCATGACCCCCCAAAAAAGAGAGAACCGAGTAAAAATAAATAAATCGCTATGTATTTATATATGATAAGTTTTAAAATGTATATATACATATTTAAATATAGATTATTTTACTGTTCCTACTATTTCTTTTTGTTACTTGATCTGAGAACCAAATGGAGGGAAAATGTGCATTGTTATGTTGTGCATATATTTTGCAGTACACATATTTGGCCCACTTTTGGTCCACCTGATCAGTTTTTCGAATATTTTTTCATTAATGAAATTTAGACCATCCTGAATTTCGGCCATCCAGAATTTAGTTTGTATTTTCGTGCAAAGTGGTTCAGGTGAAAAATCTTATTCACCATGCACAAGTCTAATAGATGTTCTTTGAAAACTTAACTACTCGTAGAAGCCTACCACTACGTCCACTTCAAATCTCCCTTTTAGATTTCTAAAATTACCAGGTCTCACATTTGTTATCATTTCTTACCATGCATTCTTCCTCATAATTTGTCTTGCTCTTTTATGCAACTCCATTAACTTCTGTGTCTTGACCACATATTCTACTTGTTTGCAAGCTCACAAGAGCATGGGTCGCTGTTCATCTTGACCAGTCGAAGATAACCGAGAGACCATTGGAAATGCTAAGGTATAGAAGGAAAACCATAACTTGATGAAGGGTTGAGGTAAAACTGGTTTAGTTAGCAGAGGGAAAAGAGAGACTGACAGAGAAATAATGGGAAGGAGTAGATGAGATAGGAATCTGGGAAATAGAGCAAGGAATGAAGGTTGGAAGTGGGGAATGCATGTACAGGAACTGTACTTCAATGTATCCTATCTAGTGGGGCACCTTAATTATTATATTTTTATTAATAAATATTCACTTGTTTTATGTATGAATGTAGCTTTGCTACTTTGCAATAGCCAGGTTTTTTTTAGGTTTTTTTTTAGATTTTTTTTTTGTCATTTTTGTAAAATGGCCTATGAGGAGCAAGTTCTAAGCACAACCCCGAGCAGCTTCCACTTTAACAATGTGTGACATCACGAGAATGCGAGCTATGCTTAGATGTTGCTAGCTAAAAGCCCAGCAGGAGGAAACCTCATGTTAAATAAAAAATGAGAAGGGTACCTAAATGGGAAAAGATAGAATGATGGGAACACAGAGAGATGGGGACAAAGGAAATAAATAGTGATACCCTGGGAAATGGGAACACAAGAAGAAATGGGGATTGGGGACTCAGGGAGAGATGGTGACATAAGCTTGATAAAGATCTTATCTCACGTTCAAATCATTGCTGCTGCTTGTAATATGCACTGATCATCATTAAAGCTGTCATATTTGTCATCCCTGAGTGCCGGGACCATTTTTGTTGTTCTATTGATGTATTGGGGCTTGCCAGCCTTGCTTTGTAGGTGCATATTGTATTGGCAACTTGATGACTCCTACTTTAAAACAGTACATGGTGAAATGGTGACACATGGAAAGGGGAGAGCACATGGAGAGATAAGGATTGGTGACATGGAGTAATGGGGACACAGGAGAGCTGGGGTAGGAAGGGACAAGGGCATAAGTGAAATGAATGAGAAAATTGAGACTTGATATGCATGACAAGAGAAATATGATGAAAGGTTACGAAGCATGGGCGAGAAAACAAAAAAGCATGGCAACAATGTAATAATGGTAAGGAAGGGGCCAAGTGATATAGAATGGAGATGGAAAGTGTTTTGGTGATAGGAAAGGGTAAAACAGAAAGGAGTGCATTTAACCTCTTACATTTTCACACACACATATATACCCATGCATTCACACGCCACACAAATACAATATTTGTATTATTATTGCCATTTTTATTGTGCCACCTTATTCCACAGAGCTTTGGAATATTGATTTATGAGAAATTTAACAATAAATTAGACAATATTACAGGAACAATAGGTTAATGAACAATAGGTCAAACAAGCTTACAATACATTCTTGCATTTACACACATCATGCATGTAAAAATAAAAAATAAAAAAATGTTTGTTGCATGGTGGCGAGAAAACATTAGCCTGCCTAGTAACTCATATGACATTTTGAGCGCTATCTAATGTATAAATCATTTATTTTAAATATACTGTATAGCTGGGCCTCTATTCCAGTTTAGTTGGTAATAGGGACTTAGAAAAGGGTAATTGCACTCCAAACACGATCACCATTACAGCTCAAGGCTGTGGTTATAGTGCCAGGAGTAGTCAGGATGACTGCCTGCATTGTATAAAGATTGAATAACTGTGTCTGCACTCAGAAGAACATACTACAGTATGCAGACTTTACCAATACAATAGTATGAAATAATAAACTGACCAATGCTGAGGTAATTCCAGCCATTTATAACATCGTGGCTGTAACAGGACAATGATTGCAGCACTCACCGCTCCCAGTAACCCCTCTACTGGCTCGCTGTCAGTGTGCAGCACTTCTAACCTCGTGCCACTGCCACCCACGCGATCCCCCAGAACCTGGCCAGAGCTCACTAATTGGCAGTCACCGAGCAAACTGCCACTTCTATTGTATTGGCAATGGGCTGGAAGGACCTTTTTATGTTCCACATAGAACAACATTGACTACCTCCTTTATCAACAGTTCAAAGAGTTTTATTTTCAGTGACTCATATTCGTCAGAGTTTTATTTTTTCACTATACTGTGTGTTGTTTTAAACCGAGATATCCCTACCACACTTTAACACCGCACCATCATCCTCATATACCAAAGCTATAGATATATATGTGTGTATCAGAGTGTATGTCTGTGTGCCAGTGTCTGTTTCTGGGTGTCGGTGTGTGTATCTGTGTGCATGTGTCAAAGTGTGTGCGTTTTTGTGTGTATATGTTGGTGTATACCAAAGGGTAGTCTTACATTCAGGCCTTTTCTTTTTTTTTTTTTTTCAACAAGATCCAAATTTTGGGTTGGTCGTTTTGTGATCAGAATCGAGCAAACACGATATTTAGGAAACAGATTGTGATCCTTAAGAGTTTATTAATGTTCCTTTAGGACCTAACTAAACAGTGATTTGTAGTAAATTTATTACCGATGTGCAACATGTAGGGCAAATAGCAGAGTTGGAAACAAATATCTAACTTAGCTTTTATTATTCAAATGTACGCGTACATTTTGAAAGCTATTAATGAAATTACTACTTTCACTGTTCAGTAAATAAATACCTAAGAGGTGAAATGTTTAAGAAAGGAAACTAGGGTGAAATAAGTTAAATGATCTATCCAATGTAAAATGTAGCAGGTTTTCTGTCTCCAAGTAAATTGAAGTAGAAAAGGCAAGCTTATTATGGTAGAATTACCTAAGATCCAGTAATCAATATTAATAACCTTGTTTGTGGCTTATGAACCACCTAACAAAAATTAAGGGCTTGTAAGTTAAATGTAGACCTGCGGTAAACTGGGTCAGTCCCCTACTTTAATTTATGCTTACCCTATATATATATTTTTAAATAATTTCTAAATGTATATATATATATTTTTAAATAATTTCTAAATGGGTGACAGCTCACTTTCATAAACTCAATCTGCCCAATACAGAAATTGGTCTCCTTTCTCAACTAGTGCAATCCGCTCCCTATCCATCTTACATATTCCTAGCTCACCCTATTGTAGACTGTAACGGACCGTTTTGCACACAAGAGGTAAAAACCGTTTAGGCGATCGGCCCCCTTTCCAGAGATCCAGGCACAGCTACTGCAGAACACCAAAACTCACGAACTGGATACAAAATAGCACTCCAACTCCCGAACTGGAACCTCCCAAACAGCTGCTAGCAGACGAACAGGAAAAGCAGACGAACAGCTTACACTCCTGGCAATCAGTCTCTAACAGCATACAGTGAATCCCCCAAGAACGAGACAAGGCTCCGTGTTGAGGGTCAAGCAGTGGTCTGAGGTGCTGGCACACCCAGCCTGGTTTTTATTACAGTGTTTCAAATACAGGACCACCCACAGGGAGGGATAAAACAACCAATCATATCACAGTTACATCCCACATATTCCCTTCCCTTATCCTGAGAGGAAACTCAATTATACATACAGTTAAAACATACTTTCTACCCAACTTTCATAACTCTAAAACCATACATCACATTCACATAAAATTACATATGCACAATCAATCCATTCAGGGGAACAACATATTCAAAAATGGCACAAATCAGACAAGGGGTTCAAAGTTAGTAAAAAGTCCTTTGTGACTAAATGAAGCATGGCTTTCTGGCCCAAACCAGTTTCAGAGTCTTCTATCCTGGAGATAAGTAATTCAATTATCTCCCAGGACAGACACAAGACTCCATTAAGCACATAGTTGCAAAGAGACACAAAACACTTTAAAATACATAAAGTCACATTTATACATAAAACACAGACATTTCACATATCCCCAGATAGCTCAGGTCCGAGCGCACATTATTAAGTGAATGGCGCTCAGACCACACGAATACAGTTTAATCGCCATGGAGCTAAAGTCTTTATAGTCAGTTTCATACGAATGGGCTCCATGGGATTCCTATCTGGGGTATAACACATTCAAACAAATCTACTGAACCCCAGGCAGAAAAGCACGAATACAGCTTTTCTGCAGGCAAAAATAAAGTCTTTTAAAAGGGGGCCATAGTCCAAAGGCAGCAGGCGAGCAACCAGGCTTCTCCAATGCAATGTGGCGAGATTGGTCTCGTCACAGGGTATATATCTTTAACCCCTAAGGACAGAGCTCAGAGCCACTTTCACTTAAAGTGACTGAAGCTACAAAAGCCAGGAAAATATACTGTTTTCCTTCGAGACTATAGTGCCCTGAGGGGTGCCCTCACTCCCTTCAGGACCCCTCCCTCTGGCTCTGAAAGGGAAAGGGGTTAAACGTAACTTTTCCAGCTCTTCCATCCTCCTCCTTCCTACCATTCGTTGAATAAGACGCTGCCAAAAGAGCTAGCTACAGATTCAGTCGAAATGTGATAGGAGTTATATTTACAATGCTTTCCTATGGACGCTTGCGTGCTCTCACTGTGATTTTCATGCAAGCGCCTCTAGCGGCTGTCAATGAAACAGCCGCTAGAGGCTTTGGAGGAAGGCTTAACCCATTTATAACCCCTTAAGGACACAACTTCTGGAATAAAAGGGAATTGTGACGGAATATTTCCGTCATGTGTCCTTAAGGGGATAAACATAGCAGTTCTCTGAACCTGCTATGTTTATAAAAAAATGGGTTAACCCTAGCTGGACCTGGCACCAGACCACTTCATTAAGCTGAAGTGGTCTGGGTGCCTAGAGTGGTCCTTTAATGACAACAGCATTTTTTTCATTTTTTGCTGTTTGCGTTCAACTGCAATTTGCATTTTACTAATTTATTGCACCGACACATATTATAAATCATTTTTTAAAGGACAGAAAGGGCTTTAATTTGATGTAAGACATATATATATATATATATATATATATATATATATATATATATATATATATATATATATATATATATATATATATATAAATGCTTATTTATTATAAAATAATACAGAAAAATGCAAAACATTTTTTTACAGTTTTTGCAATAATAATGTGTGCATAGTTAGTGCAAGTTAAGGAAAGTAATTAAAAATAAATTCATTTAGTTTTCTGATTTACAGAATATATAATGTGTCTGGGATTTTAAGTTTTTTTTGGTAGTTACAGGTCACAAAGCACAAGGAGTAAAATAAACTTTTAATGTGGAACGATTTTAGAATTTGGTATGTTTGTCTTGTAAGCTTAATAGCCATAAAAGAAAACAAAATTGCCACACAAAAGTATATATTTATATAAAGTAGACATCACAGGCCATTTACCTAGGGTTGTTTTGACACTTTCTACGTAGCCATTTCACCGCCAACCTCTTCTAAATATTGGAGTAAAATTGTGTTTTTTTTTGTTTTTGGCACACAAACTTATAACAAAGAAATTCTCATGTGTATTTTGTAAAGTTGGTGTGTGCTATTCCTGTACAAAGTTTTATTTTGTGTTCAGTTACATCTGCTGAGTAAAATTACACCCGCATCGTATGTCTTTGGCACTATTTCGTGAAGTTACAGTGCCATATAGGAGGCCTGTTCTTTTCAGTATTCACAGTAGAATTTTGAGAGACGGATTTAATGAGCCTATGCTTCCATTTGGGGTATTATAACAGTTTGACTGTTCAAAAAAGCCCACAAAGGCCTACCATTTGTAAAAGTAGACACTCCAGGGTATCTCATAAGGTGCATATTGTGCCTTAACATGCCCCATTTTTTCACTAATATATGCCAAAGTATGTGGTAAAAAATAATTTTGTGCTTTTTTACACATGGATTACATTTTTGCTGGGCATTTAGTATATTTCACATGTGCCACTAAGTTCAAATCCCCCAAATTATGCTCAGCTAAGTCTTCTGAGTAAAATGACACCCCCATTGTATGTCTTTGGCACTATTTCGTGAAGCTACAGTGCCATATAGGAGACCTGTGCTTTACAGTATTCACAGTAGAATTTTGAGAGACGGATTTAATGAGCCTATGCTTCCATTTGGGGTATTGTAACAGTTTGACTGTTCAAAAAAGCCCACAAAGGCCTACCATCTGTAAAAGTAGACACTCCAGGGTATCTCATAAGGTGCATATTGTGCCTTAACATGCCCCCATTTTTTCACCTATATATGCTAAAGTATGTGATAAAAAATAATTTTGTGTATTTTTCACATATGGATTGCATTTTTGCTGGGCACTTTGTATATTTCACATGTGCCACTAAGTTTAAACCCCCCAAATTATGTTCGGCTAAGTCTTCTGAGTAAAAAGAGACCCCCAATGAATGTCTTTGGCACTCTTTCGTGAAACTACAGTGCCATATAGGAGACCAAGCCATATCAGTTTTTACCAAACTTTGAATTTTGACACTGTGCCTATGTGCAATTTCCAAGCATCTTAGCAGGTTTTAAATTCAAACTACCCCACAAAGGCCTACCATTTCTTAAAGTAGACATCCCAGGGTATTTCAAAAGGTATATTTTGAACCTTAGCATGTGATCCTTTTTCCACTAGCTTGTACCAAGTTTTTCTGCCTTTTTGACACACAAAGTGAGTTTGCACAGTATATTTTGCAAACCTTATGTGTGCCACCAGTGTATAATACTTCATATGTTGCTCAGCTATGTCGACTGAGTACAGCAATACCCCCGTATGTACCTTTGCCAGGTATATGTGGACATCGGAGGGGCACATTTGGGACACAGCCATTCCAGTTTTTTTCAAACTTGACATTTTTACGCTGTGACCATGTCCCATTATAGAGTATTTTACCAGGCTATATAATCCAAATACCCCATAAAACCATACCATTTCTTAAAGAAGACATCCCAGGGTATTTCAAAAGGCATATTTTGAACCTTAGTGTGGGATCATTTTTCCGCTAGCTTGTACCAAGTGTAGTGGTAATAAGTGTTTTTTCTGCCTTTTTGACACACAAAGTGAGTTTGCACAGTATATTTTGCAAACCTTATGTGTGCTACGACTGTATAATACTTCATATGTTGCTCAGCTATGTCGTCTGAGTACAGCAATACCACCGTATGTACCTTTGCCAGGTATATGTGGATGTTGAAGGGGCGCATTTGAGACGCAGCCATTCAGTTTTTTTCTAACTTTGAAGTTTTACGCTGTGTCCATGTTCCAATTTGGAGTAGTTTAGACGGTTGGTTATTGAAACTTCCCCACAAACACAAACTATTTATTAAAGAATACACCCTGGGGTAATTCAAAAGGCATATTTTGAACCTTAGCGTAGGATCATTTTTTCTCTAGTTTGTTCCAGGTGTAGTGGTAATGAGCATTTTAAAATGTATTTTTTTACTTTTTGAAACTTTTTTTACTTTTAAAAACTAGTTTTTGAACTTTTGTTTTGCTTATGAATTTTTTTTAAACTTTCCTAAAAGTTTTCTTAAAACTTTTTTACAGATTTAAAATTTTTCTACGCTTTTTTTTTTTTACCGTTAACCCCTAACTAGCAGTAAGCAGCACTAACAGTAAATTCCCCATTTTCCCATAACTCCCACCCACCCCAGCTAGCAAAATATATAGTTATAAAATATTTAAATTAATTAAATAAATTGAACCCCTGAGGGTTAAAAAATAAATTAAAGTTAATCCTCAGGGGTTAAAAAAAAATTAGATCACAGTATAATACTGTGATCTGTATTTTGATCACTGTAGGCAGTGATTGACTGGCAGGGAAGGTGTTATTTTTTATTTGGACTGGGTAAAGGGTTTTTTCTTTATTTTTTACTTAAA
>OW240915.1:90713059-90892486 GCA_933207985.1 Pelobates cultripes
GGTGCCCCCTATAATGCCAGATTCTGAGGCTGTATGTGCTGCATAGATGGAACTTTGCGGGCCTGCGTCTGCTCGCGTTGAGAGCTAGCTACGCCCACCTAGAGCTAATGTTTTAACCAACTTTATTCCACAGTGTTTGATTCAGAATTTCTTATCTTCTTCTCTTTTAATAGCCTAATAGTCCCTGCAGGAGCATCCTGTGTGTGACTAAAGTTCAATTAATAGAGCAGGAGATAAAAAAATAAATAATAGGTATGGTTTGAAACCATTTTTTTTTTTTTTTTATGAAAGCTGTGTCTGTCCCCGCTGGGGGTTGTTGTGGCTAGGGCTGCATAAGCAAAACTATTTCTAAATGGGAGAGAAATGAGCAGTGAAGCTATTGGAACATGATCTATACACCAAAACAGCTTCATTAAGCTATAGTTGTTTTGGTGCATATAGTATCCCTTTAAGTGGGTAAGCTCCAACAGGTTATGGGCAAAGTTTATAGAGAGAGGCAGGATCAAATTACAGGGCCCACTCATCAGCATGCATATTAATGTTGTTATAGTTCTTGTGAGCTGACAAATTGTGGCACTGTGCTTATGAATCTCTGGTAAAAATACTAAATCTTTAGTGTAGATCAAGCATGTCAAACTCAGTCTGGCACCGGCCACATAAACAAGGTTTACATTTATGTGGGCCACAAAAAAACCCTTAAATTTTCATAGAAACGTAGGTTTATTTTAAAAAGTACAGTATTTAAAAAAAAAAAAGCACCCCCTCTACTAAATCCCAGCTTCCCCTCCCTCTACTAAACCACAGCACCCCCCTATACCACTCTGTGCCAAATCTGATCCTCCCGCTACTTCTTGAAACCCTGTGAAGGTGGAGCATGTCGATGTCACATGGCACACACACACACATACTCACTGACAGAGACACAGACACACACTGACACAGACACACACACACACAGATTCACTGACAGACACACACACATTTAAACATTCTTGCACTTATATCATTTAATTTATTGTACCCTACCTTTGGGAGCTGGTGTGGGGATCTTCTGTCTGGAGATCTACTTCCTGCTCCTTACTGCTCCCTTGCGCGGTTTAGTTATGCCAGGTGCTGGAATATGAAGTCATATTCCGGCGCCCGACTTCACTACAGACGGCGCGCATGAGGGAGCAGTGAGGAGCAGGAAGACTGAGCTCCCTCGCTGGCCCTCCTCCCTGGCCAGGTAAGTGTTAGCAGAGTAGGCACCTGCAATGTGGGGAAAGCAGGTGCCTTCTCTGCTATAACACCGAGCATGTAGTAGCAGCTCGCTGGGCCGCAAAGATGGTCCTTGTGGGCCGCGAGTTTGACATGCTTGGTGTAGATGTTATGGACTACACCTCCTATGATGCTATGCTAGCATTGTGGCTGTAAGAGCATTATGGGCGATGTAGTCCAAAACATCTGGAGTGCCTAAGGTTGCCTACCCCTGGTGTAGATGTTCAAAAGAATTGAACAACCGAATGAGTTATAGAGTCATTAAAACAAAGGTATTTCATGTTTCTAAATGCTTGTACTCACAGTTGATACCAACCATCAATAATTCCAAATATTACATGACTTATTTCATGAATGACAAAGCAGAAACTGCAAAGCAGTTGAAGGCCTATAGGTGTTGAGAACCAGGTTGGGAGATATTCTTAAGCAATTCTGACAGACCTAAGTGTAATGTCAGTAAATGGCAGCAACATACCACCATTTCCTGTGTTAAATAGTAAAACCCATTTCTAATATCAGAATTCATAATAGCAGCAGGTTACCTTAAAGTTAGGGTTGGGGTTTATGGTGGGGTTAGGGTTATGATAGGTTTACAGTTATATTTCGGTGTAAGAGTAGGGTAGGGCTAGAGTTAGTGTTGGAGCAGGGTTAGGGTTATATGTAGGGTTAATGCTTGGTATGCTTTATTTCTGCTTTAGGGTTAGGGATAGTATAAGATTAGGCATATAGTTAGAGTTAGTATAAGCATTGTGTAAAGGTTGGTACAGCGATAGTTTGGTGGTTGGTATAGGGTTAGCATTAACTATTAAACATTAAGTTAGATCCTAGACATATGATGTATTTAACAGTTATATAGATCTATTTTATTTCATTATTATTATTTGCACTGGTTGTGTAAAACATTATTATGAGCAAAAAATAAAAAATTAAAACATTTTATTCATATGAAATTTCGTGTTAGGTATACAAATAGGATAGTAAATGAAAGCCATATCTAGGGGGGTGGGGACCGAGCTCTATGGCGGCTGGTCGTTCTTTCTGTGAGCTCCAAGCTTCATCTCTCTATTTTGTAGAAAAAACTACCAGCCAGCCCAGTGGACACAATTAGTGACTTAACTGCTCCTAGTGCCAGCCGAGGTGCCCTGGATCACTCTTGTGGTTGGCATTCTGTCTTTTTGATAACAGTCCCAGCAAGGTCTAGCGGATCCATCCAGAGGGTGAGGTGGCCGCTCTACCGTTCTGTACAACGCTGTGCTTCTCCAGGCATGTATTGCACCCTTTTCTGGGCCGGTGGTCCCCACTGGTTTGTGATAAGCAACAGCCTGAATCACTGCAGCCACATGTGCCAATACCCTGAACCAACAAAAGCTCATAAGATGGCGGTGGCGAGTACTCCAAATGGCCTCCGACAAATGCAGCCTGGGCTTACATATCCCGACCTAGTAACACATTATCTGAGCCAGCTCGACGCAATATTTGACCGCTTTTGGGCCTGCCTAGATCGAATACAGGGACTCACCTCCACTCCTTCGGTCCGAGACACAGCTCTTATGAACTGACTTGCAGGCCGTCTTTGCCTGCCTGGGCATCCCCAGAGTGGCAATGTGGCGGAGACCCCACAAGCGATCCTTACTACGAAGGGCTGCGATTCACTGCTTGGGTCCTTGTGCTCGCACCCAACTATACCGAATCTGAGCCGACAAGCATACTCCATCCATCTATCTGCTCCGGCACCCTTTGTCCCGTGGTTTTTGTGTGGCATTATTTGGTGGATACCAGCACTGGCAGAAGGCTGAAATGACATCTACAAGATCAACCTGCTTTACTGTGAAAATGTCTGGGCCAGATGGAAGGGCCCCGTCAACACTGGCCTACCCTCGCCTGCCAGTGGTTATACTTCAAACTTACCCTCCTGCTTATTAAACTGGCCTGCCAACTTATGGAATTAGGTGAAAGGGGACTTTGGCTGCATATAGACCTATCAATGCAGACTTAATAACTGCATGATAACAATGACTGTTGTAGCAGGCTCCATTCCCTTGTGTTCGGTTGTCCGTACCCCCTTGTTCGTCTCCCAAATGACTAGTTTGTGGTCCCCCTTGTTATGCCTCAGTGAACACCGACATCTCCTGGCTGTTAACCACAAATCAACAACTTGACACATTAGCTTGAGTGCTTTCCCTGGGTGGCCGCCATTCTTATAACCGAACGCACGTGGTCGAGTGCATGGTGGCCATTTTGCCATCGTCGAACACCTGGAACTATTTTCGGCCATGTGAGTCCGCGAACCTGGCGGAGTTCATACCGCTGCCTGTTCAACTTCCCGACCGTCTAGACAAACAACATTCGGAAGATATGATCTAACGACTGGGGGAGCATTTGCTCCATAACAGCCAGGGGTAGCGTTCGGCGGTGTTCGCAAAGGAACCCCTGAAAGCCGATCGACATCCTGCCCAATCCTCTGGAACTGTTTTGGGCTATCACCTCGTGACCAGTCGGCCAAAACTTTATTCGAATAACAATTTTGTTCTACCGAACCGATGTGAGCTCTTTTTGGATATGTTGTACGGTCAGAACGGGGCTATTCGGGGATATGATTTTTGGGGTTCCTGTAATTTTTTCTTATCTTGATATCTTATCTTAGTTATCTTAATTTTAGCTCAATTATCTCTCAAACACAAAGGCTTTTGGGAAGAAACCTCTGTATTCTTGACGTGAAAACCCTATGCTAAGGTCCAGTGCATAAAAGCCGTGTGTGGCAGAATAAAGTCAGTTGTACTCCCAGAACTGTGTGTCGTCCAGTTACTGGGGAGGAGGTAGACTATTTACCTGGCAGTATCTTGTTCATGATTTCCACTCTTGGTGATCCATCCTGACCTATATTTTTGCTTAATTTTGACCTGTGTTCTTTTATTTTATTTTCACATACATGAGGCTTATAACGCTTTAGTATTAATATGATGACAAATCTCATTGATATATATTTTCTACGGTGTGTGCATCTCAACCTTATAGCTATCTTAGAGATTTCATAACTGTCTGATACTGTTTAGTAACTGCTCTCTGTCGCTCTCACAGTTGCACCCGCAGCATCATCCTTATCTCACTTATTTTATTATTACAAAATGTGTTCTTGATCTACATGTCATGCCAATGTATTACTATGTCTGAGTTTATGCGCTTGACAATGCCCTCGTGGCATTATTAGCCTTGTCTGCACTTTTGCACTACAAAATAAAGAATTTAAAAAAAAAGAAAATGAAAACCATTTCTGTCCTTTAAAAAATGATATATAATACGTATGGGGCATTTGAAGAGAAATCCTTAAATTACAGTTCAACAAACCTATAGTTCAAATTCAAAGTTTTTTTTGGGGTTCTGAACATGGCCAATTGCCTCCGTACTTAGGGGACTAAACTATAATAAATGTGTTTAGAAATCAGCCAGTGTAAATGAGATACATTCTTCTTCTACACTACATTTTAGTTGCATAAAGTGTCATTAGTAAATCACCTAGAATTTCTCAGAACAACCCCACCCATGGTTACACCCCAAGACACACCACTAAGTTTAAAGTGTCCTTTTTTGTTTACTTGAAATGTAGGGAGGTTTGTATTTACTGTTGTCTGGCAAGACAACCGAGGATGAGCCAAGGTTCTTCTGGGAAGGACAAAGGTGGCCAAGAAGAAGATACATTTAATAGTTATCCAAACATCCAAACATTTTTTTTTTTTTTTTTTACAGATGTGTGTTTTATGAAAAGCTTCATCACCATTAGATACATTGACTTATAGGTTATGCTTTTTGTTTGTAAAGGTTTTATTTACATTTGCAAAGATAATGAAAGTGCTGCAGCTTACAAAGATCAAATTCCACTGAAGACTCTTATCTGAAATGTTAATGGAAAGCTCACCGTATGTTAAAAATAAACAAGATAACTGTTACTCACTTGAGATTAGGAGAGAATAAATTAATGCAATTAGAATTCAGTTTTGCTAAGACCTTTTCAGATTTCAGCCTCCAACAAAGATTAGCTTCTCCTGTTGAAGGCTTACCAGAGTTTTACGTTTCATATACGTTTTTTAATCTTGCAGATTGAAAGGCATTAAGTGTTATGAAGAGATAGTATCGGATCACTTCTGGACAAGTCGAGACAAAGAGGATGTCACGGAAGAGGGATACATCATTATTGTTCTTCTTGAAGGCCTTTGGATTTGTCCAGACCTAGAATGAATGCTAATGAAATCTGTTTACACTATGTATTCACTTTTTAAAATCAAAATACATAGTAGACAATATCTGCTAATACAAAAATAAAATGTGCAAGAAAAAAGAGAAGAGGATGTCTTACGTGTCAAGCTGTTTAATAAACAAGCCTATATTATCACAATGTATTGAAGAAAATCTATGTATATATATATAAAAAAAACTTAAAATTTTAAAATAAACAATCATACTTTCAATTATATTTATTATAAATTATGTTTCTAATGCATTAACATTCTGATAATTACAAGCTGCAATTCATCAGAATTTCTGCAGATCGGATGACCTTTCAAAATCATGACTTAAATAAATGCACAATGGACAAGTATGCTTGTTTTGATTTGTGATTGAGAATTCTGCCCATGACCCCCCAAAAAAGAGAGAACCGAGTAAAAATAAATAAATCGCTATGTATTTATATATGATAAGTTTTAAAATGTATATATACATATTTAAATATAGATTATTTTACTGTTCCTACTATTTCTTTTTGTTACTTGATCTGAGAACCAAATGGAGGGAAAATGTGCATTGTTATGTTGTGCATATATTTTGCAGTACACATATTTGGCCCACTTTTGGTCCACCTGATCAGTTTTTCGAATATTTTTTCATTAATGAAATTTAGACCATCCTGAATTTCGGCCATCCAGAATTTAGTTTGTATTTTCGTGCAAAGTGGTTCAGGTGAAAAATCTTATTCACCATGCACAAGTCTAATAGATGTTCTTTGAAAACTTAACTACTCGTAGAAGCCTACCACTACGTCCACTTCAAATCTCCCTTTTAGATTTCTAAAATTACCAGGTCTCACATTTGTTATCATTTCTTACCATGCATTCTTCCTCATAATTTGTCTTGCTCTTTTATGCAACTCCATTAACTTCTGTGTCTTGACCACATATTCTACTTGTTTGCAAGCTCACAAGAGCATGGGTCGCTGTTCATCTTGACCAGTCGAAGATAACCGAGAGACCATTGGAAATGCTAAGGTATAGAAGGAAAACCATAACTTGATGAAGGGTTGAGGTAAAACTGGTTTAGTTAGCAGAGGGAAAAGAGAGACTGACAGAGAAATAATGGGAAGGAGTAGATGAGATAGGAATCTGGGAAATAGAGCAAGGAATGAAGGTTGGAAGTGGGGAATGCATGTACAGGAACTGTACTTCAATGTATCCTATCTAGTGGGGCACCTTAATTATTATATTTTTATTAATAAATATTCACTTGTTTTATGTATGAATGTAGCTTTGCTACTTTGCAATAGCCAGGTTTTTTTTAGGTTTTTTTTTAGATTTTTTTTTTGTCATTTTTGTAAAATGGCCTATGAGGAGCAAGTTCTAAGCACAACCCCGAGCAGCTTCCACTTTAACAATGTGTGACATCACGAGAATGCGAGCTATGCTTAGATGTTGCTAGCTAAAAGCCCAGCAGGAGGAAACCTCATGTTAAATAAAAAATGAGAAGGGTACCTAAATGGGAAAAGATAGAATGATGGGAACACAGAGAGATGGGGACAAAGGAAATAAATAGTGATACCCTGGGAAATGGGAACACAAGAAGAAATGGGGATTGGGGACTCAGGGAGAGATGGTGACATAAGCTTGATAAAGATCTTATCTCACGTTCAAATCATTGCTGCTGCTTGTAATATGCACTGATCATCATTAAAGCTGTCATATTTGTCATCCCTGAGTGCCGGGACCATTTTTGTTGTTCTATTGATGTATTGGGGCTTGCCAGCCTTGCTTTGTAGGTGCATATTGTATTGGCAACTTGATGACTCCTACTTTAAAACAGTACATGGTGAAATGGTGACACATGGAAAGGGGAGAGCACATGGAGAGATAAGGATTGGTGACATGGAGTAATGGGGACACAGGAGAGCTGGGGTAGGAAGGGACAAGGGCATAAGTGAAATGAATGAGAAAATTGAGACTTGATATGCATGACAAGAGAAATATGATGAAAGGTTACGAAGCATGGGCGAGAAAACAAAAAAGCATGGCAACAATGTAATAATGGTAAGGAAGGGGCCAAGTGATATAGAATGGAGATGGAAAGTGTTTTGGTGATAGGAAAGGGTAAAACAGAAAGGAGTGCATTTAACCTCTTACATTTTCACACACACATATATACCCATGCATTCACACGCCACACAAATACAATATTTGTATTATTATTGCCATTTTTATTGTGCCACCTTATTCCACAGAGCTTTGGAATATTGATTTATGAGAAATTTAACAATAAATTAGACAATATTACAGGAACAATAGGTTAATGAACAATAGGTCAAACAAGCTTACAATACATTCTTGCATTTACACACATCATGCATGTAAAAATAAAAAATAAAAAAATGTTTGTTGCATGGTGGCGAGAAAACATTAGCCTGCCTAGTAACTCATATGACATTTTGAGCGCTATCTAATGTATAAATCATTTATTTTAAATATACTGTATAGCTGGGCCTCTATTCCAGTTTAGTTGGTAATAGGGACTTAGAAAAGGGTAATTGCACTCCAAACACGATCACCATTACAGCTCAAGGCTGTGGTTATAGTGCCAGGAGTAGTCAGGATGACTGCCTGCATTGTATAAAGATTGAATAACTGTGTCTGCACTCAGAAGAACATACTACAGTATGCAGACTTTACCAATACAATAGTATGAAATAATAAACTGACCAATGCTGAGGTAATTCCAGCCATTTATAACATCGTGGCTGTAACAGGACAATGATTGCAGCACTCACCGCTCCCAGTAACCCCTCTACTGGCTCGCTGTCAGTGTGCAGCACTTCTAACCTCGTGCCACTGCCACCCACGCGATCCCCCAGAACCTGGCCAGAGCTCACTAATTGGCAGTCACCGAGCAAACTGCCACTTCTATTGTATTGGCAATGGGCTGGAAGGACCTTTTTATGTTCCACATAGAACAACATTGACTACCTCCTTTATCAACAGTTCAAAGAGTTTTATTTTCAGTGACTCATATTCGTCAGAGTTTTATTTTTTCACTATACTGTGTGTTGTTTTAAACCGAGATATCCCTACCACACTTTAACACCGCACCATCATCCTCATATACCAAAGCTATAGATATATATGTGTGTATCAGAGTGTATGTCTGTGTGCCAGTGTCTGTTTCTGGGTGTCGGTGTGTGTATCTGTGTGCATGTGTCAAAGTGTGTGCGTTTTTGTGTGTATATGTTGGTGTATACCAAAGGGTAGTCTTACATTCAGGCCTTTTCTTTTTTTTTTTTTTTCAACAAGATCCAAATTTTGGGTTGGTCGTTTTGTGATCAGAATCGAGCAAACACGATATTTAGGAAACAGATTGTGATCCTTAAGAGTTTATTAATGTTCCTTTAGGACCTAACTAAACAGTGATTTGTAGTAAATTTATTACCGATGTGCAACATGTAGGGCAAATAGCAGAGTTGGAAACAAATATCTAACTTAGCTTTTATTATTCAAATGTACGCGTACATTTTGAAAGCTATTAATGAAATTACTACTTTCACTGTTCAGTAAATAAATACCTAAGAGGTGAAATGTTTAAGAAAGGAAACTAGGGTGAAATAAGTTAAATGATCTATCCAATGTAAAATGTAGCAGGTTTTCTGTCTCCAAGTAAATTGAAGTAGAAAAGGCAAGCTTATTATGGTAGAATTACCTAAGATCCAGTAATCAATATTAATAACCTTGTTTGTGGCTTATGAACCACCTAACAAAAATTAAGGGCTTGTAAGTTAAATGTAGACCTGCGGTAAACTGGGTCAGTCCCCTACTTTAATTTATGCTTACCCTATATATATATTTTTAAATAATTTCTAAATGTATATATATATATTTTTAAATAATTTCTAAATGGGTGACAGCTCACTTTCATAAACTCAATCTGCCCAATACAGAAATTGGTCTCCTTTCTCAACTAGTGCAATCCGCTCCCTATCCATCTTACATATTCCTAGCTCACCCTATTGTAGACTGTAACGGACCGTTTTGCACACAAGAGGTAAAAACCGTTTAGGCGATCGGCCCCCTTTCCAGAGATCCAGGCACAGCTACTGCAGAACACCAAAACTCACGAACTGGATACAAAATAGCACTCCAACTCCCGAACTGGAACCTCCCAAATAGCTGCTAGCAGACGAACAGGAAAAGCAGACGAACAGCTTACACTCCTGGCAATCAGTCTCTAACAGCATACAGTGAATCCCCCCAAGAACGAGACAAGGCTCCGTGTTGAGGGTCAAGCAGTGGTCTGAGGTGCTGGCACACCCAGCCTGGTTTTTATTACAGTGTTTCAAATACAGGACCACCCACAGGGAGGGATAAAACAACCAATCATATCACAGTTACATCCCACATATTCCCTCCCTTATCCTGAGAGGAAACTCAATTATACATACAGTTAAAACATACTTTCTACCCAACTTTCATAACTCTAAAACCATACATCACATTCACATAAAATTACATATGCACAATCAATCCATTCAGGGGAACAACATATTCAAAAATGGCACAAATCAGACAAGGGGTTCAAAAGTTAGTAAAAAGTCCTTTGTGACTAAATGAAGCATGGCTTTCTGGCCCAAACCAGTTTCAGAGTCTTCTATCCTGGAGATAAGTAATTCAATTATCTCCCAGGACAGACACAAGACTCCATTAAGCACATGTTGCAAAGAGACACAAAACACTTTAAAATACATAAAGTCACATTTATTACATAAAACACAGACATGTAACATATCCCCAGATAGCTCAGGTCCGAGCGCACATTATTAAGTGAATGGCGCTCAGACCACACGAATACAGTTTAATCGCCATGGAGCTAAAGTCTTTATAGTCAGTTTCATACGAATGGGCTCCATGGGATTCCTATCTGGGGTATAACACATTCAAACAAATCTACTGAACCCCAGGCAGAAAAGCACGAATACAGCTTTTCTGCAGGCAAAAATAAAGTCTTTAAAAGGGGGCCATAGTCCAAAGGCAGCAGGCGAGCAACCAGGCTTCTCCAATGCAATGTGGCGAGATTGGTCTCGTCACATCTCTCCCCTTTTCCAAACAGACTAACAGGGTATCTGACCTCCTGCCGGTCAGTGCCCTTGTTAGTCCAGCAGCCCACCCACAACAAATAATCAACAGCACAGCCCACCCACAATAAATGGTTACTACACCTGGGTAAAGGAGAAGCTTGTCCATGTCCAGGTGCCTCACCACGGCTGGGCTGGGTACGGGTACGCTGACTTGGTGGGTTGCTGCGTGGGCAGAGACCAGCGGCACTCTGCTCTGTTGCCAGCGCTACTGGGAGGATAGCCTGGTTGAAGCCTGGTTGTTGGAGGGGGAGACCGACTGTCTCCCCTTTAAATACACCGCTCTGCTGCTGGAGACTGACTGTCTCCCCTTTAGATGCACAGTCCTGCTGCTGGAGACCGACCGTCTCCCCTTTGGTTACCCATCTCTGCTGCTGGAGGGGGAGACCGACTGTCTCCCCTTTGGCTAAACAGCCCTGTCGCTGGGGGGCAGAACCGACCGTCCCTACCCCCTGTGCTGGCAGTGTAGAGACTACGGTCCCATCTGCACAGTTGTGGGGCTTACTGTCTCCCCCTGATACATTAAGCTGCCGCTGGGGAGAGGGGGTAACATGCTCCTCTCTCATACATACTTCCAGCTGCGGGGAAGGGAGACCGACTGTCTCTGCTCCCAATACAGAGTCCTGCTGCTGAGGAAAGGAGACTGGGCTCTCTATTCCCGGTAGGACACTCTGCCGCTGGGGAATGGAGACGGGGCTCCCAATTCCCAATAATCTGTGCTGCCGCTGGGGAATGGAGACTGGGCTCCCAATTCCCAAAACATCATACTGCCGCTGGGGAATGGAGACTGGGCTCCCAATTCCCAAAAAATCACGCTGCCGCTGGGGAGGGAGGACACTGCTCTCCTCTCCCTGGACTTCACACTGCCTTCCCGGCATATCACTTGGCTGCTGGGGGGCAGGAACAACTACCTCTGCCCCCTGTAACTCAGCCTTCCGCTGGGGAGGGAGGACGCTGCTCTCCTCTCCCTGCACTTTACACTGCCGCTGGGGAATGGAGACTGGGCTCCCAATTCCCGGCATATCACACTGCCGCTGGGGAATGGAGACTGGGCTCCCAATTCCCTGCATATCACACTGCCGCTGGGGAATGGAGACTGGGCTCCCAATTCCCTGCATATCACACTGCCGCTGGGGAATGGAGACTGGGCTCCCAATTCCCTGCATATCACATTGCCGCTTGGGAATGGAGACTGGGCTCCCAATTCCCTGCAGTACCTGTCGCTGGAGTTCCTCCCAACGTGCCAGCTGACCTTCTCTTTCTGCCCGGTGTTGCAGATTCATGAACACTAGGTTTCTCATGGACTGCACGTATTTCTCAGCTGGATTGGGTCCAAAGAAGTTCAGCCGCAACCACATCATACAGTCATACTCTCTCATAGAGTATCTGTACGCCACTGCTGGTTCCATCCTGGTGCTGTCAGGGTCGCTGTACTGGGACATGCGTTGCCCTTAACTTGTAAATCCAAAGAAATGGTGTCTCCTGTAGCTGTCCTGTAGTCTGTGGAACGATCCCGCCGCTTGCCACCAATTGTAACGGACCGTTTGCACACAAGAGGTAAAAACCGTTTAGGCGATCGGCCCCCTTTCCAGAGATCAGGCACAGCTACTGCAGAACACCAAAACTCACGAACTGGATACAAAATAGCACTCCAACTCCCGAACTGGAACCTCCCAAATAGCTGCTAGCAGACGAACAGGAAAAGCAGACAATCAGCTTACACTCCTGGCAATCAGTCTCTAACAGCATACAGTGAATCCCCCCAAGAACGAGACAAGGCTCCGTGTTGAGGGTCAAGCAGTGGTCTGAGGTGCTGGCACACCCAGCCTGGTTTTTATTACAGTCTTGCAAATACAGGACCGCCCACAGGGAGGTATAAAACAACCAATCACATCACAGTTACATCCCACATATTCCCTCCCCTTATCCTGAGAGGAAACTCAATTATACATACAGTTAAAACATACTTTCTACCCAACTTTCATAACTCTAAAACCATACATCACATTCACATAAAATTACATATGCACAATCAATCCATTCAGGGGAACAACATATTCAAAAATGGCACAAATCAGACAAGGGGTTCAAAAGTTAGTAAAAAGTCCTTTGTGACTAAATGAAGCATGGCTTTCTGGCCCAAACCAGTTTCAGAGTCTTCTATCCTGGAGATAAGTAATTCAATTATCTCCCAGGACAGACACAAGACTCCATTAAGCACATGGTTGCAAAGAGACACAAAACACTTTAAAATACATAAAGTCACATTTATTACATAAAACACAGACATTTCACATATCCCCAGATAGCTCAGGTCTGAGCGCACATTATTAAGTGAATGGCGCTCGGACCACACAAATACAGTTTAATCGCCATGGAGCCAAAGTCTTTATAGTCAGTTTCATACGAATGGGCTCCATGGGATTCCTATCTGGGGTATAACACATTCAAACAAATCTACCGAACCCCAGGCAGAAAAGCACGAATACAGCTTTTCTGCAGGCAAAAATAAAGTCTTTTAAAAGGGGGCCATAGTCCAAAGGCAGCAGGCGAGCAACCAGGCTTCTCCAATGCAATGTGGCGAGATTGGTCTCGTCACATAGACTAATTGTGTTTCTGTTTGGTGGTTGAATCTTAAGTGTGGAGTAGGCCGAGAGCTAGATGTTGGGGTGAGGCTGAGTGTGCTTGTGTGTGCTGGTTGAGTGTTTGGTGGCTGAATTTTGTGTGTGGAGTAGTCTAAGTAATGTGTGTGTGTAGGAGAGTCTGAGCGTGTGTGGGGAAGTTGTTCTTTAGCCTTCCTACTTAACTGTTGTCAGAAGGGAGCTGTTATCCCTGCTCGTCCAGTGGAGGGTGAGCTGGGGATCAAGATCCCTGGCGGAATGGTAAGGTCTGCAGGAATATAAGATGCAGATCACTTTTGGAGCTCTCTCGCAGTTTTGGCATTCAGTTAATGACTCAGAACACTGGTTGCGGCTGGAGTCAATGACAAGTGTCAGGTTATTGTGAGAGAGCACTTAAAGTAATTTGCATATGATATAGGTGCAGACCATAAAGCTCCCCCAAGCAGGTGAGGGGCACATGGCCTAGCAGGGTGATCTCGTGATCTCACTGCTTGATCAAGGAGGGCTCCCCCTCACAGCCAGAGCCAGAAGTCCAGATCCAGAGAGGGACCAGGTGAACACTACAGCCAGGGGCATTGCTAGAAAATACCTGAGACCTTACGGACGTTCGCGATACAAGATAGGGCGAGAAAAACGCGAGAACACCTCCTCCTCCTATCCACAGACGCCGAAAAGGCGTTCGATAGGGTGAAATGGCCCTACATGCTAGCAACACTGAACAAAATGGGAATGGGACAGGGGCTCCTCACGTGGATCAAAGCATTATATAACAAACCTCGGGCGGCGGTGAGGGTGAATGGCGCACTCACTGCAGACTTTGAGATCTCAAATGGCACACGCCAAGGATGTCCCCTATCCCCATTGCTCTTTGCTATGACCCTGGAGCCCTTACTCCATACCATTAGGCAGCAACCGGACATTCGGGGATATTCCTGGAGAGAGGTAGAGCATAAAGTGGCCGCGTACGCGGATGACCTTTTATTCTACGTAACATCACCGAGAATCACGATGCCATGCCTATTGGCGGCATTCGAACACTTTGGCAAGATCTCTGGTCTTAAACTTAATTTATCCAAGTGCGAAGTGCTCAACATCACGTTACCTCAAGAGGAATACACAGCTCTGGATGACCTTTTCCCCTTCCGATGGTGCTCCCAGAAAATGAAATACCTAGGAATCTGGATTACAAATAATCCAGGAGATCTCTACTCGCAGAACTTTGTCCCACTACTGAGAACGATAATGGCGGACCTAAAGAGATGGGCCTACCCACATATATCCTGGCATGGACGAATAGCAGTTCTAAAAATGAACATCCTTTTATACCCGTTTCAAACGCTGCCACTGGCCATACCTGTACCCTTTTTCTCCGCGCTGAAGTCGGTGGTCATTTGCTATGTCTGGAGAGGGGAGAAGTCGAGGCTTCGACATGACATACTCTGCCTACCAAGGTACCGAGGGGGACTAGCATTGCCCGATTTCAAACGCTATCACCAAGCCACTGTCCTGCAGCGCATTCTGGAGTGGCATACACACACAACACACAAACAGTGGGTAGCCCTGACTAAAGAGAGACGAGGGGCCCACCTACAAGCGGCCATATGGACAGGGGGGGCAAGGACTGTGAGCGATGGAGAAGAGGGGGACCTGATTGCACAAACCATAGCAAGCTGGAAACGCGTGAGGGAAAAACCGCATATCTCACCCATACCTAGCCCAATGATCTTTATCACTGACAACGAAGCGATTGGGGGAAGCATACCGACAGAGGCATGGCCCTTCTCGGAAGATAGGGAACATGTCCCCATCTCCACAATTCTACGGGATGGCACACTGAGGACCATAGAATCGTTACTGGGAGACAGGCCCCGCTCACCACTGATAGTGCTGCGGTACCTACAGGTAAAGCATTACTATGACACAATGCGCAATAACCACCGCATCCACAGGGACCTTACGTGGTTTGAAGCGACCTGTGATAAGGGCTTACCTCTGGAAAAGGCGATATCCACTCTCTACCAACACCTCCTGGTGGGACACTTAACAGAGAATAATACGTTTCGCAGGCATTGGGAGATGATGCTGGATACCTCCTTCACGCCACAAGAATGGGACAAGGCACTGATATGGCAACACAAGAGCTCCACCAGCTCACGATACCAGGAAACAAACTACAAACTGATCGCACTATGGTATAGGACCCCAACGCTACTAAATAAGATCTTCCCAACAATACCCCCAACGTGCTGGAGATGCGGGGAGGAGAGGGGCACGACCATACACATATGGTGGGAATGCACTGTGGTTGCCCCATATTGGGAGATGATCCGACAGAAAATATCAGGAAATTCTGGGGGAAACACCGGAATGGTCGGCTGCACTGACGCTCCTACACATCACGGAGATGTCGATAGCGACCTATAAAAAATCGATCATGCGTCATCTACTCAACGCGGCGAAAGCTCTGATCCCGGCATACTGGAAGAAAACAGAGATACCTCGGGAAGAGGAATGGATCCACAGGGTAGAGGACATTCAGGGTGCGGAGGCGGTGCAAGCCTCCTTGCTCGGTAGAGGGGACAAACATGCAGAGAGATGGCAGCCATGGTTTGTATTTATATCCCGCAACCGTTAGGAGGGTGGGCGAGAGGGGTGGGGGGGACACACCTACAGGGGAGCCTAGCCCAAGGGACGTTAACGGACTGCGTTCCCTATCCCACTATGGCTACCCAGGGACAGGGATCACTGTGTGCATTGGAACTCGGATGGAACTGGAAACCTAACGCCTCTGCTCTCTCTCCCCTTCCAACTATGCTAAAGTTCATTGCTGTGTAATTGCACACTTACAAGCACACCAAGACTACAAACATACATGAGGTGGAGTGAGACACAGACCCTAGAAGAGATCACATTAGACATAATGGGGAGGAATATATGGCAACTTCCCAATCTCGAAAGCTACCAACCCAATCCCAGCCCTGGAGATAAACATAAACATTAGGGGGACTGAATAATCTGAAGGGAGAGGGCCACACGACCCAGTCCTTAGCCATATACTTAAAATTGCTAGTGAGGCTGGTGAACAGCCCAGAGGTTATTGGAAGAGATCCACTATTAAACCGACTGACATACACGACCTGACCGAGGACCCACATTCACGAACCACCAAGTCGATGGCAGGTCCCAGGGGGACCAAGGGTTGGACCACACTAGATGGATACGAGATTACTGAAGGACGACCAAAGCTATATAAGTAGAGGACAGAGGGAAGGGGGAGACAGATACCCTCGATTACGCCAAGCCCAAACAACTTATCACTCATTGAATGCTAATAACATGTATCCAGATAAGACATAAAACCGCCAAGAATAACGATTGATGTAATGCGTTATATTTCATCCAAAACAGATCAAAATTATTTTAAACACAAAACGGGCCTGCGAGCCCGAGACACGTTTTATGTCTATATTGATTTGTTTAACCTCTCCAATCTACGAAAAATAAAACCGATAAAAAAAAAAAAAAAAAAAAATACCTGAGGATTAAGCCAAAACAAAACTTGAGTATACCTCCCCAAGCTCCATCCGCTGGTCACTCTCAAACTCTTCCATGTATGACTCCCAAACTCCACCCTTTATTCTACTCAAATTTCAGGTTCTTCACATTCTCCTGATTACTCCTCACTGGCCCTAATACACTTTCTTGTTGCCTTCAATGCTCCTCCTCAAACCATTTATCACAGATACACACACAGACAGGCACATAATCTTAGATACATAAAGAGCTATATAATTATTCAAACATATGCACCAGTAGTTACACATTCATAAAGTTAGATAAGACAGCTATAGCAGGATACACTCTTTTAAGTGCACCTTATTCACAGTGTTAGCATATATTCCTTGAGGAATACTAGGGATGCACACTGTCTGTTGGTTTTTAAAGTCTACTTCTGCCTGCTGCAGTCGCCTCTCCTCCAATCTCCCTCCCTACACTCTGATAAACTTTGGTGGAAGTCACGTACTGACCCTTAGCAGAGGTTGCACACACAGCTTGACTAACCATGCAGCCTTGTAAAAGGTGACACTTATTCAAACTATGGACATGTTATTTTAACAAGATGCCAAACAGTAACATTAAAGCACACTTCTGCATCTGATATCAGAACTGATTAAGTCCTCAAGGCAAAATGGATTCTCACTCTAGTCGTTTAAACTTTTTCAATCTGTTAGCATGCAGTAACATTTTTGGAAAGAATCACTGTTTTTCTTTTGACCGATGTAATAATATGATCCCTTATAGCATTATGCGGGCCATATTGACCCCCACAGTCTTTTTCATTTTTTTTAATTGTTGTGTGTCTATATCTGTCTATGTGTATCTGTGAGTGTATTTGTTTATCTGTGAGTGTGTCTGCATATTTATGTTTCCGCAAGTGTATGTATGTATTTAATATAGATATCCATGAGTGTGAGGTTGTTTACATTAATGTATCTGTGAGTGTCTGCGTCCTTATGTATTGTATTCTTGTGTTTCTATGGTAATGTGAATTATGTATCTGTGTGTGATTGTATGTGTGCATCGGCAAATGTATGCCTCGTCTTTAACTGGTTGCAGTATGTATGTACATGTGTAAGTTAGCGAGGTCTAATTAATATTATTTTTTTTAATCTGTGAGAAAATGTTATGTTTCCAAAATCTGAAGGTGAACTGTAAGTCTGTGGAAATTTGTTTCCCCCAGTCTAGCTCAGACAGCTACCCACAAATAACTGCACACCTCAGTTACATCTACCAACAGACAGCAACACACATCACTCACTTCAACACATTAGTCACAGCTACCCACACACTTCACATGCAGCTATCCACACATCACAACTGACACACACACACAGAGCTTTTTATAACGAAAACAAGGACGAGAGCACTCTCTGTGATTTCCAAAAATGTGTATTAGTTTAAGTGATCAGCGTTTCGACTCTCCTGGGTCTTTTTTAATTAACAAACCATGCCAGCAAACAAGCCTTTTTATATGCAAAAATTCTTAAACGCATTAAACTGACCAATCAAACAATCTAAGTGCTCATCATCCATATGTGTAGCCCGTGTTCCGTGATCAGTGTGCATAAACGTATGTAGTGACATCAGACATGTAATGTACGTTAGTGCTGTCCGTATATTGCGTTACCAGAGTGGTGTAATATGTGCATAAAACCTAATGACATAACCACATGCATGGAGGATAATAGGTAAATAGATATGATAAATATTCACGAATGCCACAAAACGGTAATCATGCTGCAGGGAGAATTGAGCCTTGATGTAGGATCTATGGTATGTTTTTCCTTTATTTCTTGATATTATTTTTTTCTTTCATTTTTTTTATTTATTGTCATGCCTAGATTAACAAGCTTTGCAGTTATGCCACTTCGGCAACAACATGAGAAAACAGAAATATATAATATAACAGTGTGTGGCAATAGGAATCTCAGCACTTTTTTGTAGGTATATAATGAACAAAACAAGTAAGATCAAGTTTATCCAGCCGGTAGCTAATACAGAAACATATCCGAGTCCAGCTAAGAGACATCATCTAAGCTTATAACAGGAATCATTAGACATAAGAGTGGTAAGCTAGCTGGACATGCAGAACTAATGAGAATTGCAAGGTCTGATTACAGGCCAGGTGCATGAAAATGTAGGTAAAACTGGATGAGCTATCTGCATAGCTGATGACAGTAATATAGCTTTTTAAGGTAAGCATTACTTATAGAACAGGCTAGGTAGACCTGCTGATGTATTGTGTGTGTTCCAAGCTGATGTTATAGACTACAATGGTAAAGAACATGTGAGAGCATATTCTTTTACATAGTTGAGGTAGATAAAACAAGGCATAATAAAAAACATTCTACATAGTACTGATAGTAGATATGTGTAGATCATGAGTTAAGAGAAACTAATTACGATCAGAGTACCCCTAACCTAGCGGGCAGCAGGGGGAGGGGGGGCATTTCTTACTTGATAATAAGGATAGTGGACTTAGACAGTGCACAGAATCACTATGAGCTCTTTGTGACTCAGGTCAGGTTAGCTTAATACAGGTAGATCAAAACATTAGAGAGGCAACACGGCTTAGTTGTACCAGTATAGGCAACAAAATATAAGAAAACAAAAATCCCAACAGTGCACAGCGTTGACCATATCTGTATTTGCCACGATGGTCAGGTGCCCAGGTGGGCCACTGCTACATCCCTAGCAACAAACTGAATCTCTAGGCTTGGATCCCAGGGTTGTGCAGCGGTAGATGGCGTCCGTTGTGCAGCTAAGGTGATCAGTCCCAGATCTTGCATAAACTGCAGTGCATCAGCGGCAGAGGTAAGGTTATGGACAGCTCCCTGATGGGTCACAATTAGAGTCCTCAGGGAGCCCCATCAATAGGCCAGTCCAGAATCTTGCAGCTGGCTTATGACTGATTTAAGAGGTCTTCCCCACTGGAGTGTGAACCGGGTAAGGTCATGATTAAAAGTGAGGTGAACATTCTTGAACATGTATGGCGTCTTGTCACTGCCAGCGGCCAAAATACGACCCTCGTCTTGCAGAGAGGAGCATTGGACTATGATGTCCCATGCAACAGTGTGAGGTGCTGTCATGGGCTTTGGTAAGAGGTATGCTCCATTTAAAGATAGTTTCCTAGCGAGGTGCGGAGGTAAGATAGTAGCCATCAGACACCTTGAGTAGTGCAGTAATTCATCAGGCTGAACCGTGTCAGGTATGCCTCGAATCTTGATATGGTGTCACTTGTAACGGTCCTCCATTGCAGCCATGATTGCTTGTTGAGAGGATTCTACCCTCTTTATGGCATCCTATATTTTGGACAAGTTGCCCTGCAGATCCTTAATGTCCTCTTCTGAGTCTCTGATCCTTTCAGTGACTGCCTTGACATCCTCCTTGACCACTACTATGTCAGTTTCCAACACTTGCTAATGGTACTGGAAGCTTGTCCAGGAGTGTGGGCTGAGAAGTTAAGTCAGTTGGCTCCATGGAGCTAGGGAGGTCAGAGGCCCATGGGCCTTCTGTGGCCACCATTCTGTGCTGTGGTGGACGCTGTAAAAGGGTACAGATATCCCTAGTTTCTGATGTGGTACCTGCTGGCTTCTTTTAGGAACAGTGCCCCATTTTCTGGCTGCTTGTGTTGAGCAGCCTTGGCTACTTGGCAGCTTACTCATGTCGAGAATCCTCTTAGGAGCAACTAAACCCCGGCAATGGTAGGTGTGAGGTAGGCCAAAGGCCTGTGCTTTGATTTTTGCACCTTTGGGGAGTGGAAGAATGACATCTGTCAGGTCAGGGGAACACTGTGAGATGGTAGCAGTGCGTCTTTCCATCGGATGGGTGGTGAAACCCGAGGTAAGAGACAGGATTTTGCCAAATTTGCGGAATCCTCTAGCATATGCGTCAGCTCACGAGTCCAGCTCAGCTCCCCATTTCTTAATTGTTTTTTATGTTTTTATTTTTCTAAAGGGGGAGGGAATGCCAGTAAGGCTAACTCAAACGAAAAACAAAGTTTAATTAAAAAGAGTTGTAGCATGAAACAAGGATTTTAAGTATGGTAGCTCTTTAAATAATTTGTCAGGGGCTTCATGTGTCTCATTTGATGGATCCAATATTGATATTGATGTTATATTTGTAAAATGCCACTGTCTGATCGTATTGAAGTAATTCCCTCTATTCTGACCTAATCTAAACCTGTTTTTGTTCTAAAGGTAATTGCTGTGAAGACCCGAACAGGTGGTTGAGTGTTACAAGGATAGTAAGAGGCTCAGAGTGCTGTTCCTAGTGATGTTGCAAGAAGCAGTAATCTCTGACAGAATGACATTGAGTAACTTTGCTGCTCTCTCTCAGCGCCCATACTTTACAGAAAGTGGATTGCTGTATCTCTGTGTCCTTTCTTATAATACCTCATGCCAATTAATGAGCCAGGAAGTGAGAGATGCACTGGTAGGTACACACACCTGCTAGCATTAGTACAGTCGCATGTGAAGGGTTCTTGCAATGTCCTAATTCACTGCTGTTTTTAGGTCACAGCAGTCAGTGTCAATAATAGAAATGTTTGTGTAACTTTTATTCATTTTAAAATTGATCAGAATGTTTTGCTTCGTGAAGTATTGGTCAATGCCTACAAATCCCCCATAGATGGCAGCCTAAGCAATGTAATTCTGTTATTATTATTATTATACAGCTGAAAAACATCATTGGTGAATTAATCCTGCAAATAAAAATATATGCTCTCGATCTCCGTCTTTTAATGAAACCTTAACTTTTACTTAATCAGCTATTTCCAGCTCAGACTAAAGACTGGCTAAACACTATCATAATGGCTATCTTTAAACTACACTTTAGTATACTGAATGTTTATTAACCCCTTAAGGACCAAACTTCTGGAATAAAAGGGAATCATGACATGTCACACATGTCATGTGTCCTTAAGGGGTTAAAGTACCACTGCCAATTCTGAGACTACCTACCTACCTACCTGGAAAGCAATTGTGCATTTTGAAAGAAAAAAAAAATCATCGCTGTTTGAACCCCTTAGTGGCTTTTCCGAGGTTCAGGGGTTTCATGACGGGGGCCTTTTTGCTTTGTATTTGTTCCATTGTAAATTTCCCATTTATACTGCTTCACAGGTAGGATTTTCTTCTGATACCCTATTGTATGCAGTGTACAATAATGCATAGGAATATATAAAAAAAAATGGGGAAACAAAAAAGTATACAACTTGTGTAATATGCTTATGTATTAGTCCTAATGGCTAAATGTAGGATTTGTATTATTTTTGTAAGTTATGGAACAAATATTAAAAGTAGTGAATGGCAGTTTTAAACATTTTAAAAGGTCTGCTGAGACGATAAATATTATAGCAGTCTTCAAATCCAGAGTTGCTACACAAAAGTTTAGAAAAAAATAAATAGATCCCTCACAATATATTTAACTAAGAGCATTTTGACACTTTTCATTTATTCATTTTATCACTCATTAACTGTGAGTGCTAGAGCTAGCAAGAGGTGCAAGAGGTGCAGAACAGAGGCCAAATAGCTCCCAACTCCACCCACATAGAGTTTGTTAAGCAAGTAAGCGTGATGTTTGATCCTCCTGCTGTCTCATGAAGGGACAGAGAGTTCCCTTTAAGACATTACTGCTCTGCATTGGCTGGCTCTGGAGATCCTTTGATTTCTCCTGTTGGCCTTGGCCAATTGCCATCGTGGCCCACCAGGCATTTGCCCAGGTTGCCCAATGGCGAGTCCAAGCCTGGTATGGAAAAACAGTAACATCAGTACAGACTTATACTTGTGGCGAGCTGCATCTAAAATGCTGGAGCTGCAATCATCAGATGAGGGACAGGGTATTCCAGCCTCCTTCTCCTCCAATGATAACCTGGTGGTGAGGACCACTTTGTGTAGCTCAGTGAAGTCAGTAAAATAATATATAGTTAGTGATGACCCGAACGGTTCGCCATGGATGGCGAACATGTGCGCTGTTCGGTCCGCCCCCTATTCGTCATCATTGAGTAAACTTTGTCGTTTGCCGTCCGCGGCGAACCGTTCGGCGAACCGTTCGGGACATCACTATATATAGTGTAATAGTTGTGTGCCCTGGGACCAAGCACAGGTAGTAGAAGGGAAAACTAAAAGAATGGCCTTATAGTGTGACAGTTTGCCAATGTTTACATTTATCTAATTATACACTTAGCAAAGCCAGGTCACAATTATCTCTTTTCAATATGAACTTTCATGTAAGTGGGGTTAAATTGAGTTTAGAATCAGCTCTAGTTTTAGAGAGCAGTGACATCATTTTCTAGTTTTAGAGAGCAGTGACATCTCTGTTCTGCTGCTCACTCGCTGCTCTTTATTGGCCTACTGCAGTCACACTTCTCTATTGTAAGGCCACATATAGGATATTAAAGGATTAGTGATACAAAAATGTGAACCAGAAGTGGATGAAAATTTGTCCCCATCTTTATTACAATGTCCATTAGGTTTTGCCAATATAAATGCCAATACAGAGGTAGAAGGTTGTGCGAGAACCTCCTCAGAAAAGAATGTAAATTTAAAGTACTAATCTCCATGCTTCCATGAACAAGCAGTGGCTGGGACGCTACACACCTAGAAAGCCTACTTGCTCCCGACTCTCATCTGCGATTATATAACATTGGACAGAAATTGAAAGAATCTGTGTAGATTAGACAAAAGCAATGGCTGATTAGCTTGCAAAACACCCACCATATGTGATATCCATATTTTTGTTTAAATCCCCTTACTTTTATTTAGCCTCTGTAAAATGTCCTTCTTACACATTTTCCGATATTTTTCTGCGACGTTGACCTGCTTGACTGTAACTAGAATGGATGCATTTAACCAATTTTCTGTAATAGCTCTAATCTGTTAGAAAAACAGTGCTAGCTAGAACAGTTACAGCATATGCATTATGTTATCTTATTATTCATGTAATCTGCTGAAAGATTGTTTCCTAAAGCATTTTATAGTGATTTCCTGTCCTAAAATTAGCTCTTCCACTTGATTACACCAATATGCTCAGTGAGTAGTCAGATGTTAGGCTTATGGCGTTTGGTACCCCAGTGCTTTGCAGTCATGTGGCTGAGTTACTTAACAACTTAATGCAAGAACAAAGGGGTGTAAATTCCAGCTGCCAGGTGTCAAATACATTTCTTTTCAGTGAAATTGTTTCTGAGTGCCACGGCAGTCTGCTATACATGGCAAAGTAGGGTTTTTTTTGCTAATAATTACAGCTAAGCCAAAGTGGAATATATAAAATAATAAATGCAACTTTAAAAATGGACTTGTTACTACTGTGTTTTTAGTAAATAAAGTCTTTATTAAAACCAGCAATCAGTTATATTGCCAATTTGAAGACATACCATTTTGTTTAAAATATATATGTGAAACTAAACAGGGGCTCTAATTTTATGTATTAAAGGGACACTATAGTCACCTGAACAACTTTAGCTTAATGAAGCAGTTTTGGTGTATAGAACATGCCCCTACAGCCTCACTGGTCAATCCTCTGCCATTTAGGAGTTAAATCCCTTTGTTTATGAACCCTAGTCACACCTCCCTGCATGTGACTTGCACAGCCTTCCATAAACACTTCCTGCAAAGAGAGCCCTTTCTTTATTGCAAGTTCTGTTTAATTAAGATTTCCTTATCCCCTGCTATGTTAATAGCTTGCTTGACCCTGCAAGAGCCTCCTGTATGTGATTAAAGTTCAATTTAGAGATTGAGATACAATTATTTAAGGTAAATTACATCTGTTTGAAAGTGAAATCAGTTTTTTTTCATGCAGGCTCTGTCAATCATAGCCAGGGTAGGTGTGGCTAGGGCTGCATAAAAAGAAACAAAGCGATTTAACTCCTAAATGACAGTGAATTGAGCAGTGAAATTGCAGGGGAATGATCTATATACTAATACTGCTTTATTTAGCTAAAGTAATTTAGGTGATTATAGTGTTCCTTTAACTGGTCAGCTCATCCATTAATATGAGCCATCACTTAGGTATAAGGATGGCATCTCTATTTGCATGAACAATATGATTTATGGAACAAACCCATTATGTCAGCAGTCTGAGAGCACACTAGAGCATCCAACTCATCCTGCCACAATCAGCCCATGTTACACTTACCCCACACACATGTCACCATGCCACACTCACCCTTCACACACAGTCAACCAGTCACAATCACCCTCCCACAATCAGCCTATTACACTTACAATTACCCTGTCACAATCACTCTGTAACACACATCCCACACAACAAACCTGTCAAACTCACACCTACACAGAGTAACCTTGTGACACTCACCCTCACATACAGTCAGCCTGTCACACTCACAGTCAACTTGTCACAACCACCCCACAAACACAGTAAGCCTCACCCTTCACACACACACACACACACACACACACAAACACAGCTTCACCATAAACACAAAGCACACGTCAAGACAACATGCAGCTCCACCACACACATATGCTCCCCAAAACAAATATACACATGCCCAAAAATACAGAGATACACAGACACAGATATGCACTCCAGAAACTTTCACAGATATCATATACACAGGTAAACACTCACAAATGCACAATGATGCTTACTGCCAGACACACAATCCCAGGCATATACACAGACACACAAAGAGAAACATGCAAACACATGTACTACTTATTACATACCTTTCAAAGTATTCTTTGCTTTATTGTAGTTTGTATATTTGTTTAAAAGGGTTTTATAAAAAAAGTTGCCAAGTGATACATGTCCTATTAAGGCAAAAGTTGCTCTATTTCCAGCTCAGCTACTTTAGCTACTCTTAGTTTCTTTACATTTCAAATAAACGTTAAATATCTTACAATTCTCACTTTAGTAAATATCCTTGAATGTATACTTTTGTTAAAGGACAACTGTCCTAAAAATCCCTTTTGGCTTAGGATATGCTTTCAGTATGTATTGAAAGGACTATTTTTTAAAGCTTGTCAATATTAATTTTCGTGCAAAATGCCCAAAATGTAGGGGGTACTTGTGCAGTTCCTATATTTTTTTTTTTTTTTTTGCTGCCATGTTTATCCACCTTTGGTTGGATGGTCGCCTAAACCAATAGTTGAATGGTATGTTCCGTGGAGAGCACAGGGTGATGATGCCATCGCTCATCGCCAATGTGCTCTCCAGTGTAATCCAACTGAGTAAACAGTAAGGGTGGTGTGTGCAAGACACTGGCCTTTAAAGATAGTGCATTAGGGGAGGCGTCACTCGGGGAGATTGGGGTTTCAGGTAATTACATCCGAATAAACAGTTGGTTGAGAGGATCATCTGACTGAAGGGGGTTATAAATGACAGTGAAAATAGGAATGGTAGAGGTAGGGAGGCATTTTTCCCAAAAATTCACATTGACAAACTTTAAAAAACAAGCAAAAAGCAAAGGTTCCAAAATGGATTTTTTAGGTGACAGTAATCCTTTAACTAAATAGGTTGCAGATCATTCCTGTTTCTCCAGTGCAAATTTGTATATCAAGGGCTCAATATTTCTCTCTGTATCTCTGCTGGGGAGAAATATCAGTAGAGGAAGATTGGGCTGAGGGAGAGCTTAGCCTCACTGCTGGAATCAATCTAGGTTTTAGCATTTTCGTTCTTTATTTTTTTTAAGCGTTGGGGGTGCGGACCAGGCTAGGAGTGGTTACTTAAACCAACCCTTCATCACAAGTGCAAAGCAAATGTGGACATTCATGTCCTTATGCTGCACTTTTTGGCAATCCTCCAGATACAGGGTAACAGAGCTAGTCTGAAGGGTAATTGGGAGGGCAGTGTGAAAATCGTGTATCACATGAGGGCATCACATGGTTTGGTAGGTCTGTACCATTACACAATATGAAGATATCATCTATTTATACCATTATATGTACGAACATATTATCTTGGCACTATAGCTTCCCCCTCCATCATGCTCCTCTCCGTGGTGCAGCAGGGTTTAAAAACCCCTTCTGTCACTTACCTCAGTCAAGCGCAGGTCTATCATCGCTGCTCAGCCGGCAGCGTTCAAGTGCGGCAATGACCGCACTGGCATTAGGATTTTCCAATAGGAAATCATTATACAATGCTTTCATACGGGGTTTCGGGTGAAGCTGGATGTCCTCATGCAGCACGTGAGGATGCTAAGCGTCAGTTCGGCGACCAAAAGTCTCCTAACAGCCCGGAAGGACCTCTAGTGGCTGTCTGGTAGACAGTCACTAGAGGGGGAGTTAACCCTGAAAGTTAACTATTTCAATTTCTTAAATACTACAGGGTTAAGAGACCTGGGACACTGCACCAAGACTACTTCAATGAGCTTGTCAATGTCTTTCATCTGGCTAAAGACCCATATACTGTGGTATATTACTAAACAGGCAGCTGAGGTGCCTTTAGGAGACCACAGCAACATTGGGAAATAAAAATGATTTGAGAGGAGATATAACCCTATTATATTAGTCTACATAGTTACAAGTTTGTTCACCGGTTTGTGGATGAACCCCTGATTTGAAAGTTAAGTGTGATTACCAGATGTTCATCAGCTCTGCATAATTTTATAATCTGCCTTCATCATGTTCTTAGGAATTTTAAGCCACAGTGCTGATCACATAAATTTAAACCTAAAATTAAGATCCTAAGCCATTATGTTTATACCATAGATTAAACAGGAACTTTCCCGCAAATACAAAAACTCATTTTTTGTGGCTAATATTTGTTTGAAGAGATCCTGTCTTCACACTCCAGCCTGCTACAGACTAAGCAGAGTAATAGGTTCTTTCATCGCCTCGGCGCTGTGCCTGCTGTGGAAATCATTCAGCAAGCCCTGTGTCTGTGAAAACAGCAGCACTAAACTGAACTTTCAATTACTAGTTTATTATTTCAAGATACTCAGGGGGTGAGTGGTGAGAGCTACATGCCTATGTAACTATGGATTTCTTGTGAAGTTCTTTTAGTGGGGACGTGAAGGGCAATGAAATATGACCATGGACCACTCCAACGATGACAAATGGATTTTTCGCATGGGCCTGATGCGACCACCTCACTAGCGAACATGTGTTTTTGACCTATTTGGAATTCTGAGTCTGATATTCCAAAACATATTTTTCTTCTCATGTGAGGTGTAAAGGTGTTGACCAGATAGAAATATTTTTGCAGGGATAATGAGGCAGATCAGTTAATAATGCTACATTTGCACTAACACGTTTATATACAATCATACCTCATATAGTTTAACTGTTGAACTAACACCCATTTTCAGTCGATTGCTTTCATTCTGTACACATGTAACATATAAGGGTCATTTTAATAGATTCACCGAAAGTCTCTTGTGTTTTTTTTTATGCCATTCCAGAAAAGTTATATCAAAGCGCAATTTACTAACTGGCCTATTTGTACCGTATTTACAGAATTTTATTTTTTTAAATCCAACCTGACGTTTTAGCGGAGTTCATAGCATAATGTCAGCCCGTTTAATATTCTCAGTAATATATGCAAAAACCCTTCTTCCAGTGATTCGTAGAAGAGAAGAACACATGATATGCTTCTACATACAATATGCAATATGGCAATCTGGAACGGAAAATAAATAAAAATTTGTAAAAAAACATTTTTCATTCCAGCCTGAACGTAAACCTCTGCATAAAAATACAGAGATGTAACTACATCATTAGCTATTTAGTAGAGGCCATTGTCAATTTCGGAATGTAAAAAAAAAATTAATAATTCTGGCATAATTTCTACTTGTCTTGGGACGATACATAAGGTGCTACTAGCCATACAATAATCACACCATAGGCACGATTGTCAGATCTGAAGGCAATACATTTCGTTGCTCTATTCTGTGATTCTGAAAAAAAAAAAAATCAAAGCTGATTTGGGTTTGTGGGTCCCCAGCATTAACCCTGAGATCACCAGGCAAGCCTTGAATGAGCGAGCCTTTCCTGAGGATGCCCTGTGATTGATTGGCTCTGTAAGCCACCCAATCACAGTGTACTGAAGGTTCTTCAAGCCAGTAGGAGCATGTAAGGGTCCTTTCTGGCTAAAAAGCTCTTTATTTTTCAGGGTTAATGTTATTATTTTTTGTCACATGGGCTTTATTTTTCCTCGAGGATTTTTTGTAAATAATCAGTTTTTTTCCCCCTACTTTAGTTCCTTTAGGATACCATAGGTTTTTGGTCTTTTTCCAAAGCAACAAAATAGAAGTAGAATCATAATAGAGGCTCTTTAAAGGGACACCGTAGGCACTGTATCTGCTTCATCTCATTAATCTGGTTACAGTGTCTGGAGTCCCCGGTACCATCATTTCTTTTAGCATTAAACTTTTTCTAATGTTCTAATGCTAAACAAGAGCCCCATGCAGTCCATCCCCTCTGTGCTGCTTTGGCTAATAAGGAAGTATTAGCCTGGAGTGCGGGCTAGAGTTCACCTCACCACCACTGGGACCACCAGGGAATCCCCACCGGACCACCAGGGATGGAGAAATGTCCCTGAAAAAAATGTATTTAATAAAATGACTATATTTATGTCCCCCCTCCCTTCTTACCTTTACTGGGAGGAGGGACATAAATATAGTCATTTTATTAAATACATTTTTTATAATTATTATTAAAAAGCCTCCCTAACCTCCCCCCCATACAAATACTGCCCCCATACACACACACTACACACACTGCCCCATACACACACTGCCCCACAAACACTGCCCCCATACACACACTACACACCCTGCCCCACAAACACTGCCCCCATACACACACTCCACACACTGCCCCACAAACACTGCCCCATACACACACTACACACACTGCCCCACAAACATTGCTTCCCAAGCACAATTTCATTCTACAAACACTGCCTCATACACACTACACACACACTGCCCTACAAAACACTGCTCTTAGCTATACTACCACTGCCAAAGACATTGTACCCCCATACACATACTCAGCCCCAAACACTGCTCCCTCCCCATACACACACTACACACACTGCCCCCATACACACACTGCCCAACAAACACTGCCCCCATACACACACTACACACACTGCCCCACAAACACTGCCCCCATACACACACTAAACACACTGCCCTGCATCCCATACACACACTGCCCCCATACACATACTGCACACCCATACACACACTGCCCAACAAACACTGCCCCCCATACACACATTGCCACACATACACACATTGCCCACACACACATACAGTGCCCCCCCATACACACTCCTCCAAACACACATACAGTTCCCCCCCATACACACACTGCAACTCTCACACACACTGCACCGCTCACACACACACACTGCAACTCTCTCACACACACACACTGCCCCATACATACACTGCCCCTTAACACACACACACTGGAACCCTGACATAAACTGCCGCCCTAACACACTCGCACACACATTTCACAGCTCACACACACACACACTGCACCTTTCACACACACTTCACCCCTAACACATACCACTGCTCCTATACCCTATATCCCAGCAGACCCCAGGTAAGTTGTCAAACTGTTCTTAAACGGTTTGACTACTTACTCTGAGATGGGATCCTGGCACTACTAGCACCATAACTACTACACTGAGCTGTAGTGGTTATTGTGCCTGGATTATTTCTTTAAATAATCTACAAGTGCCCCTCCCGAGATCAGGCTCTGGATCTGCCCCTGCACAGTATTCCCCCCTCCTACACACCATGACCCCGCTCCCTCAAAGTATCACCCACCTCCCTCACAGTATATCACCTCCCTCTCAGTATTACCCCCTCCCACACACTATCGCCCCTATATCCCACACACTATCACCCCCTACCTCACCAGATCACCCCTTCCACACACACACAAACTGTCACCACCTCACACACACAGTATCATCCCCTTCACACACAGTCACTCTCCCTTATACACACTGTCACCCCTACAATGTGGTGTCACCATACTCATACACTGTCACATTCCCACACATTGTCACCCGTCCTCACACTGTCACCCCCTCCACACTTTCAGCCCTTTCATGCATCCACACTCTCACTAACCAATCCTAGTCCTGTTAATCTCACCCCCTCCAAACTCACCTGCCCTCTCTTTGCCACACTCATTAACCCCCTTAATCCTGTCACACTCCTTCCTCCAACCATGCCACATTCACCCTTCACTCCAAAACTGTAATACTCACCCCACCCCAACTATGCCACACTTACCGTCACTTAAATCCTAAATTTTCATTTTTGTTTTCGAGAACCCCTTCACACCAGTACTTATTTATACACGACTGCCGGGCTATGTGACCATACCCCACAATTGTGTATAAACGATTGGCATAATTGCAAATTAAATTTATTTATTGCAAATTAATTTTGTTTGCAAAATATGCTACAACTATAGCCAGAGAGCTCACAATGCAGGGGCACAGGAAGCTCTGACATTGCAAGCTTCTGAACAATGAATGCAGAGACTGACTCTCTGTATCCAGTGCTGCAAGCCCGCCTTTCGATATAGCAAATGCTCCTTACACTTATACAAAATACAACCCTACTATTTTATACTTTGGGTGTAAGTGGGGCCTCATGCTTGAAGTTCGCCTAAGGCCTCATAAAGTCTAGAGCCGCCTCTGATTAGAGAGGTTATACAACCCTCACCTAAATGTGTTTAACTGTGTCCAACACAACTTGTATGCGTTTTACAGCTTTCGACTTGTATTTTTGAATGCTTAATTTTACGTAATTAAAAAAAAAAAAACTTACATAATCTGGATATGAACCCTGACTCCTCTTTTCCATCGTCCCCAATTAAAACCTCCTTATTGCTGTTATTGTATTGCATCATGTGGTATGTTTTATGCCCATCCTTTCTGACTTTGTCTCATAAATTTCTGTGCAAGCTGTACGTGATCCCAAAATGCATAACAGTATTGTAAGAGTTGAAATTCAACTCACAGCTTCCATAATTAGTCAGTTAATAACTTGTGTTAGATTAAGAGCAAAGCAGGGTCTGGTGGTGACAGTTTTAATAGGCCGAATTACAGAATATTTTTAATGGAAAGCACTATAACAGCCATATCTCCCAGGAAGATTACTTGGTACTTGGGGTGTAATTGTATGTCATCTCCCTTGAATTGTCTTACACCCAGTGGCGTACTAAGGGGGGGTGGGGGTGGAGGGGGGCTGTCCGCCCCGGGTGCCACTCACAAAGGGGGTGCCCAGGGCAGTCTGTTTCGGGTCCTGGGTCACTGACTAAGGACCCGACACAAGGAAGGGGTCCGGCGGCTTGCTTGATATGCCGCCGGGTGCGATGCCCCTCCTGCACCCATTGCAGACACTGGTCTTCGTAGTGTGCAGAGCTGCAGACCACCAGGGAGCCCACACTGGACCACCAGGGAATTAAATAAGGTATTTAATTCCCCCCTCCATCGCCCCCTTCCCTCTCATCATCACCCCCCTTCCCTCTCATCATCACCCCCCTCTCTCTCACCATCACCCTCCTCCCTCACACCATCACCCCTTCCTCTCACCATCATTCCCCGCCCTCTCATCATCACCCCCTCCCTCTCATCATCACCCTCTCCCTCTGATCATCACACTCTCTCATCATCACCCTCCTCCCTCACAACCATCACCCTCTCACAATCACCCCACACCCTCACCCCTCCCTCACAGTATTACTCCCCCCTCCCTAACATCATGACCTCCTCACCCTGCCCCTCCCTGAAACCGTCACCCCTTCCTTCATACCATCACACCCTCCCTCACAGTATTACCCCCCTCCCTCTCACCATCACCCCCTCCCTCACACCGTTATCCACTATACAAGCACACACACTGTATCCACGTCACAAACACACACTGCATTCACTATACAAACACACACAGACACACAATTATACATGTGTGTGTGTCTGTATATCTGTATGTGTGTTGGTATATGTGTATCTGTATGTGTCAGCGTGTGTATGTGTATCTCTATCTGTATGTGTGTCTGTACCTGTATGTCTCTCTCTGTGTGTCTGTGTGTGTTTGTATCTATATGTGTGTTTGTATCTGTTTGTCCGTATTTGTGTCAGTGTTAGACTGTATGTGTGTATGACTGTGTTTCTATGTAACTGCATGTTTGTCTGTGTATGTGTACCAGTGTGTGTATATGTGCACACATCTCAGCATTTCGCAAACACTACATACAAATCCAACCCTGCATCCAAATGTCAACACTACATAAAAACACACCACCATATTCAAAAACCACACTACAGAAAAATGCATGCCTGCATTCAAATGCCAATACGTGCAACACACCCGCACATTCACTCACACATACTCCATACAAAAAACATGCTTACATTCAAACACACAAATACTGCTCAGTGCTAAATATATATTTATATATATATATATATATATATATATATATATATATATATATATATATATAAAAATACAAACACTGCTCAGTGCTCAATACATGTAAAAAATGTGTGGGTGTTTTTTTACATTTTTAAGCTGGGGGGAGGGGGAGGGGAACGTGCCAAATATAGGATCCGCCCCAGGTGCCAAATGCTCCAGGTACGCCCCTTCTTACACCACCTTTTGTCTCTTACTCCTTCTTCTGTCTCTTTCACCTTTTGTTTATTTTAACACTTTTTGTGTTCTTATACCCACTTTGCATCTTAACCCCCCATTGTGTCTCTTTCCCCTCTTCTTCTTATGCCGCCTTGAGTTTCTTACACCCAATTGTGTATCTTACTCTTTCTGTCTCTTTTTTTCTCTTAACACTTTTTGTGTTCTTAACCCCCTTTTGTGTCTCTTTGTCACACTTCCTTTGAGGCTCTTATGCCCTTCTTGAGCCTCTTAAGCCCCCTTTGCATTGTTTACCCCCATTTTGTATCACTTTTTGTATCTCATATGACCTTTTTGTGTCTGTTATGACCTCCTTGCATCACTTATGCCATTTGGTGTCTCTTATGGCCCCTTGCATTTGTTACTCCCCTTTTGTCTTGTGCACTACCTTTGTGACATCTCTTTCCCATAGGTGTGCACACGGGGTGTGTCGGGTGTGCCTGGGCACACCCTAATCCCCGTGGCATGCCTATGGAGTGAGACTGCAGCATGGAGGGAGGCAGGAGAGGACCCGGGGAGCTCAACCAGCAGCTCCGCCTGGTTCCTCTCGCGAGATCTGAGCGTTGCCGTGGCAACACTCAGATCTCGCGAGAGTGAACTCTAGCCCCAGGGGCTAGAGTTCACTTTCCACTGGACCACCAGGGAAAGCAGCAGGAACAAGAATCCCCCCTCCCTACATAAGGTAAGAAGGGAGGGGGGATATTAAGTAATGTACCCCCACCTCCACCCCCCGCACACACACACATACAGCACACAGCACCCACACACAGCAACCCAATAATGTTAACCCACAGCACACACACACACATACAACCCACACACATACAGCTAACACACACACAACCACACCACACACACAGCACACATACACACACACACACACACAGCACACACATGACACAGCAACCCCACACACACACACACACACACATACAGCACACACACACACATACAGCACACACACAGCAACCACACACACACACACACACATACAGCACACACACATACAGCACACACACACAGCACACACACACAGCACACACATACAGCACCTTCACACGTACAGCACCCACACACACACAGCACCCACACACAGCACACACAGCACACACATACACCACACGCACACATACACATACAGCACACACATATAGCACCTTCACACACATACACCACACACACACACACACACATACAGCACCTTCGCACATACAGCACCCACACAGCACCCTCACACACTTACAGCACCCACACATACACAGCACCCACACACATACAGCACCCTCGCACATACAGCACCCACACACATACAGCACTCTCAAACACACAGCACCCTCTCACACACAGCACAGAAACAGCACCCTCACAAACACACACACAGCACACTAACAGGACCCTAACAAACACACACACACACACAAACACCCTCACACACAGCACACAAACAGCACCCTCACAGACACATCACACTAACAGCACCCTTACACACACAACATCCTCAAACCACCCTCACGCAGCACACACACACACAGCAGTGTATGTATGTGTGTGTGTGTATATATATATGTGTGTGTGTGTGTATATATATACACACACACACATACATATACACGCGGCGTATGTTTGTGCTTTATGGTGCACACCCTAATGCAATAGGCTGCGCACACCTATGCTTCTTATCTTATGTAGGGAGGGGGGATCCTTCCTTGCTGCCTTCCCTGGTGGTCCAGTGGAGGTGGGGACAGATCAGTTAATATCCCCCCTCCCTTCTTACCTTATGCCTGGGAGAGGGGATTCTTGTTCTTGCTGCCATCCTTTGCTAGTGGTCCAGTGGAGTGTGAACTCTAGCCTGCGGGGCTAGAGTTCACTCTTGCGAGATCTGAGCGTTGCCACGGCAACGCTCAGATCTCGCGAGAGGAACCCAACGGAGCTGCCGGCAATAGCTCCCCGGGTCCTCTCCTGCCTCCCTCACTGCCTGTGGGTTGGTGAGGGGAGGCTTAGAGCAGAGCGGGCACTCGGATAACACCGGCTCTGCATGAGCCGACAGGGGGGATCCTGAGATCTCCCCTGCCGGTCTTACTCCATAGGTGTGCCCAGGCACACCCCGTGCACACGCCTATGGTAAAAAGAGAGGGGGGATATTTATGAACTAATCTGCCCCCACCTCCACCCCCACAAATCACCCAAACATACAGCACACAAACACACACAAACAACACACACACACACAAACAGCACACACACACACACACAGCACCCACACACATACAGCACCCACACACCTACAACACACAAAGCACCCACACACACAGCACCCACACACATAGCACCCTCACAACACACACACAGCACCCTCACACACAGCACACACAGCACCCTCACACACAGCACACACAGCACACAAACAGCACCCTCACACACACACAGCACACTAACAGCACCCTCACAAACACACAGCACCCACGCAGCACACTAACAGTACCCTCACAAACACAAACAGCACCCTCACACACACACAGCACACAAACAGCACCCTCACACACACAGCAACTTATACAATTGAGAATCCCCTTACCAGAATAAAAGGCTTTTGTTTGTCTAAGCTAATTATTGGTTTGAGCAGAGCAATTGATGCAATAACTGGGCACCAAAAGCAGATACTTTAGAGTTGAATATAATTTTTATATGTTAGAATATATATGTTTTAATAACTTGCAAACATTTTTAATGATTTATCATTTTTATTTATTATGAATATTGGGATCAATTCCCATCTCACATGCCTTTTCGAGGCAAAGAAACAAGTGTGGATGCCTTTGCTAAAATATATTTAGAGGAAGCATGCTTTTTTGTGATCCACCCAAATATCTCAAAGGAGCTGCCACATTGTGCAAACAAGATTACATGTAACAGCTTCAGCATTGTGTTTTTGAAAGAACAGAGGAAAAATCTTCTCCTTTTTTATGATGTGGATTGGTGGATTGACTTTTAAACTTAAATTTATATAGATGTCCCCCTTGTCAGTGGGTTAAACTAATAGCTATCACTAATTGGTGGATTTTGATGAACAAAGTACCTTGGCCACACATCTTAGACATCTAGTTTGTTCAGTAGGGGAAAACAACAGTGTGGAGCAAGGTGTATTCTGTGCTATGGACATGTCAAAAGTTTCCACGTTTTACCATTTATTTCCCATCTGTATTGTGGAACATAGGATCCGAGGCTCTCCATATTGTCTTAAAGGGATCCTTCCTTATCTCCCTGCACCTCCGTTGTAATGTCATTACAGAAGTAAGTGTTACATTTCTATAACATAAACCTTCAGTCCACTGATACTCAGCCCATTCTCTTCATTATTTGCCCTGCTTGGAGATGCCTCTCCTCCATAATGCCAACATGCAAGCTAAGTTGCTGGCATGCTGGTGTCTGAACAGAGTGGCGTTAATCACTTCATTCCTGTACTCCCTCGCCAGTGCTAGAATCACTGGCTAGGGTGTTAGCATAGCAACCACACCGCTTGCACTGTGGTTGCTATGGGTGGAAAACAGAAGGACGGCCTGTAGGAAAAATGTTTTTTTTTTCTCTCAATTTATGCATTTGCTAGCAATACTGGTAGCACAATATATATTAAATTTAATGCACTTTAAAAATAGCAAAAGCAGTTTAAATGTATCTATAAGCTCATACATTAATCTATAAAAAAAATGTATTTTAGATTTACATTTTAGCAACATGGCTGACCAACATGCATAACCATAAAGGCATGCGTGAACTGCAGGTGTGCATTCCTTCCACTAGGAGGCATGTTTTTTTTTTTTTTGTCCACTAGGTTGAATCTTTTAGAAGTCATGCCCTTTATAACTACACTTTCCTCTTGTTTTAGTCTTGCCTAGAATTTTTAGGTGAGAACAATGCTGTATATATATTTTTTTATAGTTTAACATTTTATTTATTTGCTCATTAAATAAACATTAAGCTACAAGTATGACACAGACATGCATACACCTTGAAATTAAAATAGAAGAATAAGGAAATCCTCGTTAACTATACAAGATTAGCAGAGGACACACAGAATAAAATAAGCCATAGACGTGAGCACGGTCTCTGTAAGTGGAATCACTCAGAAAGACTTTTAGCTGAAGTAACCGTGATCTGCAATTTTAATTCCTTGCTGTTTACTTTACGTCTACTTGTTATGCAGCCAGCATTCACTCAACATAATGGTTCCTACCTGCCAATGTGCTGTGAGGGATATTGTTAGCATTAAATTTGCCATTTACATTTTCATGTTTGACATAATTGAGGAATGGATGCTCTTATGAAAATTAAACTTGTGGTCCTTCTGAGCTACCGTAACCCTGTTAAAATGTAATGAGATTCTTGATGCATCTTCTTTGGGTTATTATTAAATAGAATATCAGTATGACTAATTTCTCTGGCCTAAATGCAGGCTAGAAAAAAAGCATTATTGATAGATCGGAGCACAAATGGTCTTCTCGACTCAGCCTCTAATGGCCTAATAATGCATTATATTTGAATCAGAAATACTTTCAGTTGTAGTGCTTATTGTCATTATTGGAAACACCTGGATACATCATTCATCAAAGTTACATGGAAAGCAGCCCACTTGTTTATTATTCTGTCAGTACATATCTCTATTTAGACTCGTGTTCCACTCATTTGGTTGGCTGAAAAAAAGGCCGGGCCAGACAAAGATAGCTGTGTGGTATCTTTTTTTTTTTTTTTTTAATTCTTTATTTTATTTGTGCATTGCATGTACAATCTTGTTTGCACTGCCACGACAGCTGGTGCAAGCAAGTACAGGAAACATACAATAACATTGGTATGGCATTGAAATACATAGCACAGGTTTTGTTTTTTTTTGCATATTCAAGATAGGAAACATGTTAGAAGTTAACATTAACAGATGCCGCAACAGATTAACGTTCAACAGTGGTGTGAGAGATTGCCCCTTGTGTGGCATTATAACAGAAGGCAAGATAAAGGGAAGTAAAATAAAATGAAATATTTAACGTTTGACAACGCTCTAGTAGCTATGCCTACATAGATGTAGTGCGGCATTGCGATTCGCTGTGTGTCTGTAGTTGGCTAGTGTATGCAGGTTGTGCTGCTCTAGCGTAGAATGTTATGCTGTAACAAGCTATCAAGTAAGGGGTAAGTCAGCTTGTGAGTTAGTGTTATAGTAATGTGCCCGTTGTAAGGGCTGCGCTTTGGGGAGTATTACAATAGTGTTTGGCCGCTGCTATTTGCGGATCCAGGTCATTGATTTAACATGAGCAGATTAAAAAGGGGGAGGCTAAAACCAGGTGGAGCTGTTTGACGATCACTTATATGCTGGGGTGCATGCTAGATAAGAATTACTTGCAATCGGTGGTATGATTACTGCTCGACTGCCTGTCGGGCATATCGCAGTGGGCTTGTTTTAATTACCGGCTATGTGGTTGCAGGTTATATCAGCCAGTTTGTATTGTCAGCCACTGGGGTCGCGCTAGCTGTTTTGCTGACATACAACTAGTTCAGATGCACAGTTAAGTCCAATAGAAGGCGTTCAGTACAAAATGAGTGGGCAACCGGCCTAAGGGGAAGTGTGGCTGGTGGCTTAACTGGCTTTGTGTGGAAGTCGCCATCTAGGCTGGCGGCGGGAGGGTCGTGTTTTTGGTTTCCATGGAGCTGTCCGTCTCTCAGACAAGATTTTCATCCAATTCTTCGGTTGAGTAATATTCATGGGTTGTGGTTCAGTCCTTCAAAGGTAATCCAGCTGCGTTATACAGTTCTTTATGCAGGTCCTGCAAGGTATCCCCTCCATCAGGTGGTGGCTTTGGCGTATGGGTCCATGGTCGCTCTCCGGGGTACAAACTCTGGAGCATCGGTTGAGTATTCTCTTTGCGGGCGCGTTTTGCCTGTTGGTCGTGTCGTCGGTGCCGGTAATTCCGTGGGGAGGCCGAGTAGACTCAACGTCCCAGTTGCCTCATGCATGTCGTGGAGAGTATGTTTGTTACCTCCTGCTTCAACAGTGAGGGTGTGACCTGGTCCCCATCGATACCGGATTTTATGGAGGCGCAAGAGAGCTGTGAATGGGCTCATATGTTTCCTCCACGCCAGTGTCTCTCTCGACAGGTCCGCGTAAAATGAGAGGGTCATTCCCTCAAAGGGATACGTGGGCCGACCTCTGACGGTTTCTAGGACTATTTTTTTTGTCCTTGAATGACTGGAATTGGAGAATTAGGTCCCCTGTTGCATCTGGTGGGGCCTTTGCTGGGCGCGGAATGCGGAATATGCCATCTAAGACAGTAGCTTTTGCTGCTTTTGGGGTTAGTAGCTCTGTGAGTAACCTCCTAACGAAGTGTGGGAGTTCGGTCTCTGGGATAGTGTCGGCTACCCCCCTTAGCTTTATGTTGTTCCGACGATGTTTGTTTTCGTGGGCGGCAAGTAGCTGTTCGTGGTCTCGAGCTTTTTGTTGTAGGTCTCGGATCGCTTCTTGGAGGACTGCGATCTGGTTGGTGTGGCCGGTGGAGGAGGCTTCTACTGCTCCCAGTCTATTGGTGATGCCTCTGATGTCCTCTCTGAGCAAGGCCACATCATCCGCAATTTTCTTGTGATGGTCGGCCATAAGTGCTCCGATCGCCTCCATTGTGACAGGGGTGTGAGGCTTAGTGGATGGCTGCGCTTGAGTTGGTGGTTGGGTCGGCATGTACTCCAGGGGGTCTCCCCCATCATCCTCCGATGATCCGTCAGTGAAGTCTGAGCAGCCTCCATGCAGGGACGCCATCTTGGCTCCTGCAGCATCGTGCGCCTGCCTCCATAACTCTCCGATATCCATGCCCTGGCGGGGCTTGTCTGCTCTCGCTTTTTTGGTTTTCCTGCCCATCGTGCCTGTGGGGTCTCGGGGCCGTCCCGGGAGAGTTTTTACGCGGGTTGGAGTGTCGGTAAGGGTGTTTGTTTAGCTTGTCGATCCGGAGCTCGTCGGCCATGCGACCGCTCGCTTCAGTTGCTTGGCTCCGCCCTCCTGTGTGGTATCTTGATGCTTTTTTTTTTTTAAAGAAATTTTTTAACAAGAAAATTAAACATTTACATATACTTTTATGAAAGCATTTTCTTTTCTAAAATGCAAAACATAAAGGGTAATTTGGAAAAAATGTAGAATATAGTGCACATTGTAGAGCCAAATAATAAAGTTAAATATGTACTATCTATTAAGTTTTAGAAAATGATCTTTTAAAACAGAATGATGAGTAAACGTGATCATAGGCAGCCATACCTGCAGCCACCTGGTGCTCCGGAGCAGGACCAGCAATCCCACAACGACAAGGCAACAGAAGAAATTCTCCAGGCACTCAAGGTGTTCAAGCCGCAGGCAGCTTTAATAGGACAAAAGGAGCAGCAATGTTTTGACCTGCTAAGAGGTCTTCGTCAAGCTCGATAAAGACCTCTTAGCAGGGCGAAACGTTGCTGCTCCTATTGTTCTATTAAAACTGCCTGCGGCTTTAACAACTTGAGTACCTGGAGAATTTCTTGTGTTGCCAGAATGATGAGTAAGGCAAGTTTTCTATGATTATAATAATGCATAAGGTCTCTGTGCAATATGAGTGGGGATAATGAATGGTTTATTTACTAAAAAGAAAAATGTAACGGATGTCTCCCAACAGTTCCAGGTACTGTGGTCCATCATCATTTAGAATTTCTGTCCCATCTTCTGGATATTTTCCCTGCCTCTTGGGACATCAAAGACAAGTCCCCAAGAAGCTGAATGAGAGTGTTTAAATGTACATGTGCTGTGCAAACTGACCTCAGAGCACGTAGCTCATACAAAAGCACTCCTACAGAGTACTGCACTGTGGGCTACTCTGAGTATGCTGGCCAGTGTCTACTTCTCATCTTGTCGTGCATCTACCCTTTTCTTTTTGCATGGAAGCAATTCTCACTGGCCACCCGTATCCCACATTTTTATCTCCAAGTGTTAGGAGTGATGATAATGAGTTAATAAATTACTTGCAATATGTAGATCAAAATAGGTTAAAGGAACACTGTAGTGTCAGGAATACAAATGTGTAAACACTGTATTGTTAAAAACTCATTTTAGGTTACCGGCCCCCCTTTCTCCCAGGTTAAAATGTATTTTTTTCTGATGCCACACAGGTCTCTCTGCAGCCTCCTTGACTGATATAATAAAAATTAACGATCTCAACCAATCCAATGCTTTCCCATGGGAAAAACGCTGCACTGCGCCAATCAGCATCTCCTCATAGAGATCCAATGTGCAGCACTGACACAGGAAGCAACTATAGTGGCTGTCTGAGTGACGGCCACTAGAGGTGTTACAAGGCAGCAATGTAAGCATTGCCTTTTCTCTGAAAAGGCAGTATTTCACTGTTTACAGTAAAATGCCTGCAGGGACATACTACACACACATAAAGCTGTAGTTGTTCTGGTGACTATAGTGTCCCTTTTACTAGAGGCTTCTTCATTAGAGGTTTGTAACCATGTTCTTGTTGACATAAACACTCAACCTTAGACAGCTTTGGATACAATAACTGCGCATCTGAAAGTGACGTAGAAGGTGCTACCAAATATACTCTGGTGTTAGTGGTTCCCAACAAGGGAAGCAGAGAATCTTTGGTGATACAAGACTTACAGGGTTATTCTAAAAAAAAACAATTCACACTTTCACTAATAATTCTGATTTAAATAATTGACTTGGCTTGTAATGCCACATTAATCTCTAAATAGTTTTTATATTTAAATAAATTAAGCTTAATATAAATGATTGGATGGACATATTTTGAGAATTAAAGGCCTACAGGCTAATGTAAAGGTTGTGATTAACTGCTCTATACAAATTTTATTATATGTGCTAGCGTAGACTGGATGTGCACTATGGAATTCTACTCTCTACATTAAAATGTTTTCTCTGGAGACTTTGAAATAGCATATGCTTGTACTTTACAAATGGGCTATACAGAATGTTCAGCTAGGCATATAATGAATTCAATGCATCAGTAAGTGAACACATTTGGTAATGGTGTCTAGACCCATTTTCTTGTATAAAGAGTAACCTGTAGTTACAATATAAATCCATACTATAGTGAATGCCAGTCTTCCTTTGCTTACACTATACTAATTTACTATGCCTATGATACATCTTATATGTTCCTTTATTTTTGTACATATATTAGTATTTTTTTTATTTATTTTTTTAGTATACAGAGTAGACACAAGGATTGGAACTGCTAGGGAGATCTTCTGAATCATAGTTACCCTGTCACCATGAACTTTGCAATGGAACTTAGAAAATTATTAATTTCAATCAATATTGTCTGCACCCTCCCACCGAAGGGATGGTCATAGGGTATCACAATGCAGAGCTGCTAAAAGGCCTGTATCTAGTAGAGCAGTCAATATTCTTGGTCACTGTCCATCATTCTATATTTTTTCTTGGTGTACCTCTTCAGGGACCTCAGAAAATAAGTAATAACGGGATCCATTCCTGAGCATTTTCTCCTGTACACAAGCACTTTCTTAGAGTTCTGCGCTTTGGAAGACCTTCTCGAATCCACCTGGATAGGCAGGTAGTCATCCTGACACACATGCATGTTGAGCGACAGACTGAGACAGTACCAAACATAGACACAGAATAGAAGAGAGAGATAGACCCAGGAAGAGGCAGAGTTAATATAGAAAAAAAGCCTGACAGATTGGTCTGAAGACACTATTTTTTTTAATTCTATTTGAGTTCACATTATGCCATTTCATCACAGCTGCGTGTCCAGCAGGTATAGAAACTGGATCCAAGCATATCACTGAGTTTCCATGGATTATGGGCCTGTGGTCATGCTGTATGGTACATCTTGTCTGATAGCATTCATAGCAGAGAGGTACATTTTCTATTAAGTCTTTTATTGCATCTTATATTAAATAGTAGGCTTATGCACGGGTGAAAATTAAAAAAAAAAATTAAGAAAATCCTGCTAAACCAATTTTGTTTCAGTTCATCCAATTTCTTACTATAAATTTGCTCAATTGGTTACAATAAAATTACGCATTCTAAAGCTTCTTTTTGAACTTTTGTCTGTTTATTAGGAAGCTCCCTAAATTGGTACCTTTATATAGGATTACCATATTTAAGGGTGCAAAAATAGGAAGCTGTTTAGTAGATAGCTCCCTTATTTGCTCTCCTTCAATATTGCAATTCTGCCTAAGGTACCTAAGCTATCTACTAAATAATTTTTCTTAGTTTTGATCGTTCAACTTTTTAGTAGATGGTTACTTAATTTGGTACCCGTTATGTGGGATTTACAAATGAGAATATTCGATTAGGGAGCTGTTTAGTAGATAACTCTCATATTTTGTATCCTTAAATATTGTAATCCCATATGAGGATACTGAATTAAGAAAAGTCCTTGAATATACCAAAATCCAGTAATACATCGTTCAGCATTAATCAACTTTTATGTCACACGATTCTGCAAAAATTAGGTTCCTTTAATCCCTTAAGGACCAAACTTCTGGAATAAAAGGGAATCATGACATGTCACACATGTCATGTGTCCTTAGAGGGGTTAATATTAAGGCAGTAGTGCAATCTCTGCATGAGATTGGTGGGAGGTACACACTTGTGCATTAGCTGCTATTTGGTTATATATGCAAGGAGAGGAACTCTCTAGAGACAATCACACTAACTAACCATGAGACCAGAAATGGAGTAGTTTAGGATTTTCTCCAGAGCCCCAAGAATAATTTCCCAAAAAATGGTTTAGAGTTTTTTATCCTTTATATTATATTAATTCTAAAATTAAGGTTGGGGTAACGCCTCTGAATACGCTTAGGGCTTCTTGTCTTTTAGTCTTTCAATGTGTGTGCGCTGTTACTTAGCCTGTATTTGTGTATGTGTTTTGGTCTTTATGGTAGCCCCACTACTGAAAAATGAATGTTCTAGGTGTGCCCTAAATTGCCCTTTTTTCAGTAAATCGTAGACATTACCAGGACATACGTTTCCCTCTCTGCCTGAGACTGATGCGAGACCTCTACCATTACTGTCGTACTGGACATAAGGTAACAGCAGCCCCTCTTCTGTTGGATGAATATAAGGCAGGAAGAAAATTAATAAGAGCCACAGTTCTGGACTTCGGTTGCTTTTTTAGGTGCCAACATTTATCCAGCTCCATTTACTCTGTTTCTAGGCAATGGATTAAATTAATGGTGAATTAAAGGAACACTCCATGCACCTAACCACTGCAGTACAGGGAGCTGTGTCCAGGGGCTCCAGGTAAAAATAATTTAAAAAAGATTTGACTGCTTACAGTGGGGAGGTACCAGGGCACTCCTGGCACCATAGCCACTTTGTTGTGCTCTTATGGATTGTTCCTTTAATGGAGCAACTTACACCAATATTGGGTAGACCAGAATATGTATGTCCCAGTGCAGCATTGAGATTTTATTTCATGGTGTGACATCATCTACACTGCAAAATGGGATCTAAGAAAATATAATCTGACCATCAAATAACCTATATAATAATGTAGATTACAATTTTTATTACAGTTATATTTCGCCCCCCCTCCCCCCCTTCATGCTTTCATGTAAAATTCTGTCGTCGATGACTCTTGTGGTGTAAGGTTATGTCTTAGTTTATTGTGTTCTCCCAGAAGCCCAATACAAAACTCTGGGTCACAGCTCATATTGGGCTAAACTTCTGAGACAAAGTGATGGACTTCCTGCCCAGACTGACCTCTCAGCCTGGGAAAAAAAAGTTAACTTTCTTCATCAGTTAGATCTGAGACACGTCCTGCTGCCTTTAGCTGCTGTTCACAGGAAAGATTAACTGCCTATGTAAAGTCATGCAGTCTAGTTCTGTTCAAAATATACAAACACAGTTACATGTGTACGTATGTGTAATTGTATCTCATACATTTTTATATTTTCTTGATTAGAATATATACAGTATATAAACTGATATACACCAATGCAACACTATTCTTTATGATTATCTCTAACGCTATCAATTAATGGCTGTTTATATATTACAAAATTTAACAACTGTTAATTAGTGTCTGTTTTAGCATTTCCCACAGAGGTGGCTAAATGCTAAGAAACACCTACATGGTTATTTAAGGGAGAGTTCAAAGTAAATTCCATATTTAAAGTAATACTATAGTCACCCAGACTACTATATCTCAAGGAAGAGGTCTGGGAGCAGTAGGCCTGTCATTTTAACCCGGTAGTGTAAAAAGTAGTTTTATTTTTAGAAATGGCAATGCTTACATTGCAGGGTTAAATCCTCCTTTAGTGGCTGTCTTCCTCATAGCCACTAGAGACGCTTCCTCTTCCAGAATAGGTGACGGCAGCATTTAACCCCTTCAGACCGGAGGGCGTACAATTACGCCCTATTTTAAGCGGCTCTAAACGCCGCTGGGCGTAATTGTACGCCCTCCATTTTTTAGTGTTTCAAAACAGTAAAATGTATTACAACGATGATATCGCCAGTAAAAGTGAAATTTTTTGCATTTTTCATGCACAAACAGCACTTACACGGACGATATTATTGCTGTGATATTTTTTACTGTTTTGAAACACAAATATTTGTGTTCAGCGAAGTCTTCCGAGTACAACAGTACCCCTCATGTACAGGTTTTATGGTGTTTTCAAAAGTTACAGCGTCAAATATAAGGCTTGCGTTTAATTTTTTTCACATTAAAATTCGCCAGATTGGTTACGTTGCCTTTGAGACCCTATGGTAGCCCAAGAATGAAAATTACCCCTATGATGGAATACCATTTGCAATAGTAGACAACCCAAGGTATTGCAAACAGGGTATGTCCAGTCTTTTTTAGTAGCCACTTAGTCACAAACACTGGCCAAAATTGGCGTTTTTTGCATTTTTCACACACAAACAAATACTAGCGCTAACTTTGGCCAGTGTTTGTGACCAAATGGCTACTAAAAAAGACTGGACATACCCCATTTGCAATACCTTGGGTTGTCTACTATTGCAAATGGTATGCCATTATGGGTGTAAATTTAATTCCTGGGCTACTATAAAGTCCCAAAGGCAACGTAACCAATCTGGCGAATTTCAATTTCAAATGTAACGTGCTATATTTGACCCTGTAGCTTCCCAAAACGCCATAAAACCTGTACATAGGGGGTACTGTTTTACACGTGAGACTTTGCTGAATACAAATATGTGTATTTTATTGCAGTAAAAGCAAACAGTATTATGACATTGACAGTTAAAATGTCATGTAGAACTAAAAAAATCAAAAAAATCTTATTTTCTCCCATTTTTTCATATTAAATTATGTTTCATAGCTAAATATTTGATATTAAATGAAAGCCCTGTTTCACCTGAATAAAATGATATATAATAAGGGTGGGTGCATTTAATATGAAAGAGGTGAATTACGGTTGAACAGACATATAGTCAAATTCCAAGTTTTGTTTACATTTTATTTTGATCAAAACGTGTACATTTGGCTCCATCCCTAAGGGGTTAACTAGGTCACAGTGCATTGCATCGTGTGCCTCGATGAGAAGCTATTGATTGGAGGAGATCGCTGGTGATGTCAGCTGGATACTGACATCAACAGAGGAGGAGCTAGAGGCTACAGCAGAGGAGTCCTGGCCTGGAAACAAGGTGAGTAAACTTTAATTTAAGGAGAGAAAAACAAGTAGCAAGAGAAGTGAGAATGGACAACAGCTCAATTAGCCTGCCCTTCGGTGGGTCCGATATGCTTCAGATATGTTCTTTCTGTAATGGCACAAGTCGAGCTAAAACCAGCTGGAGATCTGAGCGAGGACCCACTGAAGGGCAGGCGAATTGAGCTGCATCTCTACGAGAATCAATGCATCTCTACGAGAAACATTCAACGCCTCCATGCAAAGCCATTTGAGTGACTACCACTGGAGGTGTCTCTGGGGAGCAAGGCAAACACTGTATTTTCTCTGAAAAGGCAGGGCTTACATTAAACAGCCTGCAGGGACAGGCTGTATTCACCAGAACAACTACATTAAGCTGTAGTTGTTCTGGTGACTATAGTGTCCCTTAAAGTTCAAAAAGGCATATTATAAGTGCTGAAAACAAGCGCCCTCTAGTGGCCATGTGCCTACTCTGCCTAATGGGAAACCCGACCATGCAATGGGGGATGGACAAAAGGTAACCCAAAGTCCCTAAATAGCTATTATGATTTTTGGGACTATATGTTCCCTTTAAGCCTAAAGTAGCCAAACTGAAATGATAGTTCACTTAGAGAATCTTTCAAGTTTAGCTATTTGTACCTTGAATTTGCAATTTAAATTAGGTTCACTTTAAACTCTCACTTTAGTGAATAACCCTGCTAGTTTCCATGCTAGATGGTAAAAAAAAAAAAAAGCACCTGCGATTAGCTTACTGAAAATCATTTTAAATAAAAAAAGTTAATGACTGTAAAATCTCAACACATCCTAAAATGCTTTTTAAAAATATATGTTTACGTACATTTAAGCACTAAAGCCTATCCATAAACATGGTAAATGTAATTTTCAATAATTGGCAAAGGACACTTTTCTTAAGGCAGAACCAGCATACACATGCGTCTTATTTTTGCTTCTTTTTTTTTTTCACATTACATCACGTTTTTAAAATACACTATGATAGAATTCCCCTTTTTTCTGTGTCTCCTCTCTATTTTCTCACTCTATGCTGACTGACAAGTGCAAAGGGCAGAGCTTATAATAGGGACTGACAGAGAGCCCAGAAGGAGGCAAGCAATTTCAGTATAGAAATAACTACTACAGTGAAGTAGTTTGCTACATTTAATTTTTTATTTTTTGTGGTCTTACAAGCATATATTTGTTAAGCACATAATCAAACTAAATATTACAAATCCTGGGAAGTGACAATTTCCTTTTGAAGGCCTTTCTCATTTTGCTATTTTAAATCTATTTATCAGCACTGTGCCAAAACAAGCCTTTTGAGTGCCAGGCCTATATTGTTTTCCAAATTACAGACAGCTTTACAGGCAGACCTTCACAAACAACACCACAGTCCGTCCACATACACACATGTATGTATGTTGTCATATTCTGATCGTGATATGCATGGGTGCTGTCACTTCTTTGATAGATTGTATGTGAGTTATTGTGTATGTATGTGAGCAGTTTGTTCCATTGTGTGTTATGTATGTATGTGGGCTGTGTGTATTGTTTGTGTGTTTTGTATATATCTATTGTGTGTGGTGTTGTGTATATGTGGAATGCTGCCTGTGGAGTCATGCCTGTTTATGTGGACTCTCAGTGAGGAGGGATGCCTGTAGAGCTGTGTGTGTTTGTGTGTCGGTTGTTTGTAGTATTTGTTTGTTGGTTTGGCTTCAAGTGGGGCAGTGTCTATATATGTCTCACACTTGCTCACAGACAGACACTTAAACACACGGGTATGCATTGCCTGTAGAGCTGTGTGTGTTTGTGTGTCGGCTGTTTGTAGTATTTGTTTGTTGGTTTGGCTTCTTGTGGGGCAGTGTCTAAATAGGTCTTACATTTGCTCCCAGACAGACACTTAAACACACAGGTATGCATTCAAGACACATACATATAAAGACACCAACATACACTGCCAGACACGCACAACAACCCAATACACAATGAAAGACGTCGACTTCAAAGCACACTGCAAGGCATACACATGCACTGCCACACACTTGTACACACACAAATACACAGTCACACAATAATGCTATTTTGGCTACCCTCCTTTTTGATTACAAGGTAGCTGCAGGAAGGTGGATTCCATAGGTACCAGGCTGGCCATTCACATGACTGCTGATTTTGCAGGTTGATGTTGTGCCACGCAGATTCCTTTTCCAACTGCTGAGATGAGGTGCTCTAGCATCACTGCCTCCTAGTACTGCCTCCCACTGTCCACTGCAATCACCCTAGTGCTGACCGTTCGGGGAAAAGTGGAGGTGCAATATGCTACCTCCCCTCAAAGTGTTCCATTAGCCATTGGAACCACTTGGGACTCCTGTTGTACAGCTCTAAGGAAATCAACATCCTGGCAGCCTGCGTGCTGTGCAAAGGCACCTTCCGTGCCATAAATGGCCCGCATGCCATAGTTTGCTGACCCCTGTTCTAGAACATACAACATATACTGTTCTTGTGATCTTTTATTTTATATTATGAAAAATCAGACATGTCTGCTTTAAATCTAGTTGTATTAATAAAGGTAAATAATTATTTTCATTGGTCACTAGAGGGAGCCAGTACACAAATAAATATTTGTATCACTCACAACTAGCTATTTCTGTTTTCTCAAAGGCATCAAGACCAATCAGAAATTACAGATAAAAATACTTAAAAATACATTTTGACACAGAAAACTTGGACTTGTGTCAAGTCTTTAAGTAGGAAGCATATAAGCAGCTTTATCAGTTAAGTTTCCATCAACTTACATAAAACTAACCGGGGATGTGAGTGAATGGAATGTCTGATTTATGAAAATATAATTATAATAAAGTTACAAAATGACTCATGACAAAAAAATTGAAAAGACAGCTGATTTTATAAGTATAAGTCCTGAGATTTAGTTATGTCTATGAACTATACAATAAAATGAAGACAGCACTTATTTCAGTAAGTAATACAATTTATTGAATTAATCAATGTGGGTCTGAGGGCTCTATTTGCTAAACCAGTTGGAGTGAGCTGACACTTGGGGTGTATTCATTTAATGGTGAATTATGAAAAATTGACAAAGGAATAGCAGCAGCCTTGCTGGAGAATTTTTCTAGATATCCCGTTTCTCAAGATCTCAAGATCTCAAGATCTCAAATTTAAATTGGAGGCATCATTGATAAAAGAGTTACAAATTAAGTTGGAAACGGTATCATTAGAGAAATATCTCAAGGATAAGAATACGTCTAAAGGACTGCGTTTCTTTAATATTCCCACTTTTGTTTAAAAGAATAGAATTTTAACACAACTGATTTTCTTAATGAGATAAAACTGTACAATTTAATTCAGCTGTGCCAAGAAATTCCAGAATTACAACAGAAATGATTAAATCATGCTGATTCCAGGGATAAAATACACAAAGAGATAAAATACACAAAGAGATATCATAAAAAATGTAAACGTTAATTAATGTTAAAAGAGTATACGTGAGAAGTTTATGCTAAGTGATTTTTAAAATCTCTTACATCAAAGCTCTGCGGTTCAAACAGGCTACTGTAAATAGAAGTGTGCCCTCCTCCATAAAGGTTCTTTTAAAATATTCTCAGAGCAAAAATAATTTGACCAAACCTAGAATGAGACATAGCGAACAACTCTCCAGGGAAATGGATGATGGTATAGTAGATATAGGAACTACAATAAAGCCTATCTACAAAGGCATTTAACTGAACAAAAAAATCCATAAACAAGATGGAAAAAAAAAAAGATATATATAGCAGTCAGAATATTACATAATTAAATTAAAAAACAAAACCTCTATATATACATAGGAATTGGTCTGGCAATAAGAAATACGTTGGAATTACCATGAGTAATGGACCCCAGCCTGTTCTGTTCTGGACCCCAGAAGATTATTTTCTAGAGTTTTCAAGGTCATTGGGCAAGAGAAGAATCAACATGTAAAAAAGGGAAAAATCTTCAAAACAAACAAGAGAGGATGGTGACATGGGTCAGATAGGAATCTGTAACATTTCCTTGAAATACTTACTCTAGCCTGGGAGAGTATATTAGCTAAAAGGCTAAAATTGTGTCCAACCAAATATACATTAAATATTTATGTGCATTATGCCTAAAATATATATATATATATATTTAAAAAAACCATATGATATTAATTGGGAAAAATGAAGAACAAGTTGAACATATGCATTTAAAAAGGGTATCATTATTTTATCCAAAACATTTTTATTGTAATCCATTGAATTCCTTTATAGAAATATAATTCAAGATCCAAGAAACGGTGGTGATTGTTCATTGCGACTGAAGAATTCTAGAATAAAAGGCTTTAAAGCTGTTGGGTAATAAAGACACATATGTTACATTACCAGGAGACACCACCCCAGAAATAAAAAAATACAAATTAAAATACATGGAAAGGGAAAAGCAACAAGAATTATTAGTTAACATGAATATAACTATATGATGATCATGCAAAACGTAGATACCCAGATGTTTTAAAATTACAGCTTCCATGATGCTGTGTCATTCTAAAGGCATGCTAAAGACATGCAAAACATCATTGGAGTTGTAGTTTTACAACATCTGGGCATCTACCTTTTGGGCAGCCCTGGTTTTGAATCAGGCACTCTTGAATATATTTTATTTATATTGTAAAGCATTTCTTTGTAAATTTAAATTTTCAAACAGTGTGCAATTTTAACAGTTTTTTATTTGGACAGCTTTTAGCTTATTTATATCCTTCTTGAAATATGGTCCCCAGAATTCTTCAGAGTATAAGAGATGAGGTTAATATGGAATCTGTAAAATGACATAAGAACTTTATTATTCCTATACTACTACAATCATATATTCCAATAACCTTATCTGCTGTAATAATGCAGTCTTTGACACATTTCAAAGCATTTTAGATAATTAATTTGAAAAATGTTCTTCTCGTTTCTTAAAGGACCACTCTAGGCACCCAGACCACTTCAGAGAAACTGCTATGTTTATAAATGGGTTAAGCCTTCCCCCAAAGCGTCTAGCGGCTGTCTCATTGACAGCCGCTAAAGGCGCTTGCGTGCTTCTCACTGTGATTTTCACAGTGAGAGCACGCCAGCGTCCATAGGAAAGTATTGTGAATGCTTTCCTATGCGACTGGCTGAACTGAGGAACTGAGGAGGATCGGAGAAGGAGAGCTCCCCGCCCAGTGCTGGAAAAAGGTACGTTTTTACCCCCTTCCAGAGCCGGGTGGGAGGGGGTCCCTGAGGGTGAGGGCACCCTCAGGGCACTATAGTGCCAGGAAAACGAGAATGTTTTCCTGGCACTATAGTGGTCCTTTAAAGGGACACTATAGTCACCTGAACAACTTTAGCTTAATGAAGCAGTTTTGGTGTATAGAACATGCCCCTGCAGCCTCACTGCTCAATCCTCTGCCATTTAGGAGTTAAATCCCTTTGTTTATGAACCCTAGTCACACCTCCCTGCATGTGACTTGCACAGCCTTCCATAAACACTTCCTGTAAAGAGAGCCCTAATTAGGCTTTCTTTATTGCAAGTTCTGTTTAATTAAGATTTTCTTATCCCCTGCTACGTTAATAGCTTGCTAGACCCTGCAAGAGCCTCCGTATGTGATTAAAGTTCAATTTAGAGATTGAGATACAATTATTTAAGGTAAATTACATCTGTTTGAAAGTGAAACCAGTTTTTTTTCATGCAGGCTCTGTCAATCATAGCCAGGGGAGATGTGGCTAGGGCTGCATAAACAGAAACAAAGTGATTTAACAGTGAATTGAGCAGTGAAATTGCAGGGGAATGATCTATACACTAAAACTCCTTTATTTAGCTAAAGTAATTTAGGTGACTATAGTGTTCCTTTAACGTCAGTCATACACTAAATATGTAATTTAACTTTTTTGTGTCCTAAATAAAAAATGTTTTTATTTTGTGGTGTTGAGTTATTAATGCCACTCATTTGTTTAATTCTGCAGGTTTTTTTTAAAATATTGCTGCTTACTTGAGCTACTCTCCCTGGGCATCAACTTTGTTAACAATGTTGGTGTCATCTTTAAACAAACATACCTTTTCTTGGAGACATTACAAAAATTGTTGATGAATATATTAAATAGTTTAAAGTAATCAGTCAGATGGACATGCTTAGTACGGTTTCTCTCCACCAGTTAGTTTAGTCAAGCTAAATTCAATGTCAATGTAAATTCAAACTATCTTTTCATCAATTGACCATTGACTCATGAAAATGAGAACTTTAGAACTATTATTATTACTATATACCTGACACTTGACACTGGACTTCCAACATGGAGGTATGGCAAGGCCACATTATTAGGCTTGGGACCTTACATTACATTAGGCTAGGGACCTTACATTCAGAGATGGAAAGGTTTTAGATCAAATGATCCTTATTGTTAGAAGTGAACCTGGAGAAGTCAGTATAAGTCCTAGCAAGAGCTATTAAAATGACAATGTTATTCCATATCTTCTACCTCATCTGAATGGTTCTCCTTCCAATCGGACAGGAGGGTATTGCCATCCTGTAAACCAATATATGTATCTTCTCTATAAAGTACTTTCGTGGTGCTCCAAAATCTAGAATAGCCCAAATACTCCACAGTAGTATACATACTGTTTTGGTTTTCTAAGTGATTCCTGATGTAATAAGGCTTGGGCCATTAACCATTCCTATTTGAAGAATAAAGAGGGAGAGGGTCCAAACGGTTAACTTGCCTAAGGCCCCATGGGATCTTAATCCTTGCCACATTGCCATATATTCATCAGTGATTTTCTCGTGATGTATAATAAAGGGCTGAAATATAACTAGCAATATTCTCATTAATTAAATAACTTTAGGCCATTAGTTGGGAAAGGTGTCAACACTAATTCTAGACTCCCTTGACAAATTCAAGAAAATCTTTCATATTAGATTCCCATATTGGTTCTACTTCTCCCCAGAATTTGTGGGTGCATACTGGGGGCATTTGTTTGGTGGTGGTGAGGTGTTAAGCTAAGGACATATATGGTAGATACCCCTCGGTAATTGGTTGGCACAAGGATCCCCCCTGTTTCTTTCTTTCCTCTCCTTAGAAATGGATTTGCTTTCAAACAGATATTTTCCCCCTCATTTACACCTAGAAACTGTTTTTGCTCACTTTCTTAGGGGTCTGTATGCTTGTGTTGGAGCAGTGTTGAGGAATTGCACTCTGTCTCGCCCTTAACTCTCCGGCTTTTTTTTTTTCTCCTATCTTATCCATTTGCATAGTTAGCATGGTGGACAACATATATGCTTATATCATTGTAACTGAGAATGAGCATTGTGACGGACCGCTGGCACTCCGACTGAGTACCTCCGCCAATCGATGCTCCTAGTGCTCGCTGAGGACTCCAAGCACTCCAACCGACACCATCAGCACTGCAGACCCCACTTCCAGCGATGCAACTGCGCCGGGGTCTCTGCTGTCTCCACCCACCCTGGACCCAAAGCCAGGATCCAGCTTCCAGTGGGTGAACCTCTCTTTCCCCAGAGAGCAGGAACAGGAATAAGCTCTTAGCAGAACTTAGTGATCATACCCTGGGGAGTATAGTGATTATAGCAATCCCCAGAGTGTATTTCTCCAATCCCCCAAACATGAGCCAAGGCTTAATGCTGGAACAAGACTGATTTACTGGCACACAGAACTCACAATTTATGCAACACAAAACTCCTCCTCTGGGCCAGGCTAGATAATTGAGTTTCTACAATACACAAAGCTCAATTATCTGCTGGCCAGAAATAATACAGTTTTAACAGCATATTCATAACTTCTAAAATATACATTACATTCACATAAAAAATATATATTTACAATCAATCCATTCAGGGAAACAACATATCAAAAAATGGCATGAATCAGACCAGGGGTTAAGAAGTTAGTAAAATATCTTTTGGGGCCTGGCTGGCAGCATGGCTATCTGGCCCAAACTGGTTTTACAGAGCCCTCTAGCCTGGAGACAATGGGGAAAGTAATCCAATTATCCAGGGATAGAAGCAGACTCCATTGAGCACATGTTCCCAGTAAAACACAAAAGGATACAAAAATACATAACTCCTATCCCTCTGAATTGAACGGGCCAAATCTCCCAGGGTCCATAGTCACAGGGCAAGAGGCGGGCAAGCAGTCCTCTCCAGGCACAAGTGGCGATGGGCACTTCATCACACATCTTCCCTTTGGGGGGAAGACTAAACAGGTACCTGACCTTCTGCCGGTCAGTACCTAGATTAGTCGGGCAGCCCACTCACAAAGAAAAATACGCAGAGTAACCCCCCCACAATAAATGGTACTGGCCTGTAGGTTCAAGTTTGTAGTGGGACAGCGCAGCACTCTCAGTCTCCCTGGTGCAGCTAGGCAAACTGCTGGTGTTGCTTGGGGGGCAGAGGCCAGCGGCGCTCTGCCCTGCTGCCAGCTCTTCCACTGGGGTAACCCGTGGTAAGTCCGGCTCTGATACAGATGCCAGCTCTTCTGCTGGGAGGGGGTCAGTGGGTATCGAAGGCTCATCCATTGCCCCCAGGACCCGGTTGGGATGTAGCTGGGGAGTGGAAGTTTCGCTTACCTCCTCCTCCTGGCATCCCTGCGGGGTTGGTTGGGGATCTGGACCGCCCGTCCAGCCTCCCTGTAGGACTGGCACAGAGACCGCGGTCCCATCTGCACCAGTGTGATTAGGTTTGTCTTCCCCCTCTCCCGGTATCTCTGGCTGCTGTTGGAGGGGGAGGCTGGTTGCCCCCACTCCCCAGGACGCTGGTTGCTGTAAGGTGGAGGGATCGACCATCACCTCCTCCTGGAACTCAGGCTGCCACTGGGGAGAGAGACCAGTTGTCTCCTCTCCCTGTATATTATGCTGCCGCTGGGGACCTGGGCTGACTGCCCAGCATCCGTGTAGGGCTGGCAGAGAGACTTCGGTCCCATCTCCACTTGCCATCTCTGTGTGTCCCCAGGACAAGTCTATGAGGTCGCCCACCTCCGGCTGCTGTTGGAGAGGGAGGCTGATTGCCTCACCTCCCCAGGACGCTGGTTGCTGTACAGGGGAGGGATCTACCATCACCTCCTCCTGGAACTCAGGCTGCCGCTGGGGAGAGAGACCGGTTGTCTCTTCCCTCTGTACGGTGCACTGCCGCTGGGAAGGGAGGTCACTGCTCTCCTCTCCCTGTAACTCACTCTGTCGCTGGAGACGGGGTGTCAATACCCCCAAACTCCACAGTTGGTACTCGAAGTTCCGTGCGTCTTGGTTCTCAGCACTCAAGAGGCGCATCACTTGATGGACCACTTCATCTGAAGGGTTTGGGCCAAACCAGACCAGCCGCACCTTTACTTCCTTCATGAAATCAGCACCCTCACAGCACTGTGACAGGCGGATTTGCAATTCACTGGCTGCTGTCTAGGGTCTTGCTAGCTCCATGTTACTGTAGGTAGGGACACTGCGCAGAGGCTAGCGTTGCCCTCAATTATAATCCGTAACTCCACACGTAACCGGTGTCTCCGAGCTGCTGGTCCTCGCACTAGGACGCAATCCCACTGCTTGCCACCAATTGTGACGGACCGCTGGCACTCCGACTGAGTACCTCCGCCAATCGATGCTCCTAGTGCTCGCTGAGGACTCCAAGCACTCCAACCGACACCATCAGCACTGCAGACCCCACTTCCAGCGATGCAACTGCGCCGGGGTCTCTGCTGTCTCCACCCACCCTGGACCCAAAGCCAGGATCCAGCTTCCAGTGGGTGAACCTCTCTTTCCCCAGAGAGCAGGAACAGGAACAAGCTCTTAGCAGAACTTAGTGATCATACCCTGGGGAGTATAGTGATTATAGCAATCCCCAGAGTGTATTTCTCCAATCCCCCAAACATGAGCCAAGGCTTAATGCTGGAACAAGACTGATTTACTGGCACACAGAACTCACAATTTATGCAACACAAAACTCCTCCTCTGGGCCAGGCTAGATAATTGAGTTTCTACAATACACAAAGCTCAATTATCTGCTGGCCAGAAATAATACAGTTTTAACAGCATATTCATAACTTCTAAAATATACATTACATTCACATAAAAAATATATATTTACAATCAATCCATTCAGGGAAACAACATATCAAAAAATGGCATGAATCAGACCAGGGGTTAAGAAGTTAGTAAAATATATTTTGGGGCCTGGCTGGCAACATGACTATCTGGCCCAAACTGGTTTTACAGAGCCCTCTAGCCTGGAGACAATGGGGAAAGTAATCCAATTATCCAGGGATAGAAGCAGACTCCATTGAGCACATGTTCCCAGTAAAACACAAAAGGATACAAAAATACATAACTCCTATCCCTCTGAATTGAACGGGCCAAATCTCCCAGGGTCCATAGTCACAGGGCAAGAGGCGGGCAAGCAGTCCTCTCAAGGCACAAGTGGCGAAGGGCACTTCGTCACAAGCATTATAGTAAAAGTGTGAATCAGATGCTACTAATTAAAAGTAAAGTGTTGCTAAAATCACCAGGTTTTTGGTCAATCCGCACAACACAAAATACAGTGTACATAATAACACTGAACAGAATTATAAACACAACATTTTTGTTTTTGCCCCCATTTTTCATGAGCTGAACTCAAAGATCTAAGACTTTTTCTATGTACACAAAAGGCCTGTTTCTCTCAAATATTGTTCAGTAATCTGTCTAAATCTGTGTTAGTGAGCACTTCTCCTTTGCTGAGATTATCCATTCACCTCACAGGTGTGGCATATCAAGATGCTGATTAGACAGCATGATTATTATACGCTGTCTGCCATCTGCCCTGTATAGTGAAAACCGGGATTCATCCGTGAAGAGAACACCTCTCCAAAGTGCCAGATGCCATTTAATGTGAGCATTTACCCACTCAAGTCAGTTACGACGACGAACTGCAGTCAGGTCGAGACCTCGATGAGGACGACGAACATGCAGATGATCTTCCCTGGGACAGTTTCTGACAATTTGTGCAGGAATCCTTTGATTATGCAAACCAATTGTTGCAGCAGCTGTCCGGGTGGCTGGTCTCAGACGATCTTGGAGGTGAAGATGCTGAATGTGGAGGTCGTGGGCTGGTGTGGTTACACGTGGTCTACGGTTGTGAGGCCGGTTGGATGTACTGCCAAATTCTCTGAAACGCCTTTGGAGATGGCTTATGGTAGAGAAATGAATATTCAATTCACGGGCAACAGCTCTGGTGGACATTCCTGTAGTCAGCATGCCAATTGCACGCTCCCTCAAAACTTGTGACATCTGTGGCATTGTGCTGTGTGATAAAACTGCACATTTTAGAGGGGCCTTTTATTGTGGCTAGCCTAAGGCACACCTTTGCAATAATCATGCTGTCTAATCAGCATCTTAATATGCCACACCTGTGCGTTTATAATTTTGTTCAGTGTATAATAAAGCACAATATAGGTAAAAGCTGACAACAAAAGAATATATACAATGTCACCACCAATATTGCTTGTATGAAATACTAAAATACATACAAGAACAAATTATGGTGCAGTTTATCACATATTCAAATCTCAATTCATTCAAAGTGTATTAGTTCCACTCACATGTTGCTGAGCCACATATAGTTCAGACTATAATGGCTCCATATATGTAGTATGTTCTTAGTGATCTTCAAGCTACTCTCTCACTTCTTTGGGAGAGTACCCTTTCATGTATATTGTGATTTATTATAGTTGAGAATGAGCATTGCCTTTGATGTTTTCTGTGTTGCATTATGATCACTTTTCTGACTTTTCTCTTATGATATATTTTTTGTTTCTGAAAATGTCAATAATAAAAAAAAAATACTGAAAAAAAAGTTTGTTAAAACTCCAACATTAAAACAAGGATAAAGTAATTTGCCGATAAATATTTTCATAATTGTATTATGCTCTTACATTTTATAAAATGGTATATTCAGTTAACTTTTTTCATTAAAGTTATATTCTCTTTCCATTATGCATTATGTCATTTTTTTTAATATCACAAAAAGCTTACTTTCAAAAGAGCACAAAATAATACCATAAAAATAAAATGTAATATATTTTAAAAAAGGCATATACTATTAAAGTGAAAGCATTCATGGGTAACAAAGTGATTGTTTTAAACTTTACAACCTTCACTATTATAGGAATGAATGTCAGAAAATGTAAATGTATTTCCTTTCTGTTTAATTAAATGAAGAGTAGATGGGAACAACTTTATTTTTGAGCCAGTTACTTGAAAATAAAATCATATAACTAATGATTTTACTGCTCTATAAAAAAAGAGATCATGCTTTTGTATTTATATATTTATCTATACTTGAAAATTAAAACAGAAGCATGTAATTGTGACGAGACCAATCTCGCCACTGTGCATTGGAGGAGCCTGGTTGCCCGCCTGCTGCCTTTAGACTATGGCCTCATGTTGAAACGCTTGATTTTCCCCTGCAGAGACACGAAAGCCAGGTCATTCGGTACTTGCCCTATTTGAACAGTGATACCTCAGATAGCTATGCCATGGAGCCCATTCGTATAACGAAAGACTATGTGAAAAACTTTGGCTCCATGGCAATTGAACTGTATGAATGTACCTGTTTTATGCAATAGCTGCACAGTTATATATTTTTATGTATTTTATTGTCTTTTGCTACCATGTGTTCAATGGAGTTTTGCCTCTGTCCTTGGAGATAATTGGATTACTTCCCAATTATCACCAGGATAGAAGACTCTGTGGAACTGGTTTTGGGCAGAAAAGCCATGCTTTGATCTATTTATGTAAATGTGATGTATACTTTTAAACTTATGAATAATGTGGAAAAACTGTATTTCTCTGCCTGTGATAATTACATTAACCCAGTGTGTAAGGTAATTGTATCACAGGCAAAGGGGAGGATTTTGTATGGGATTGTCTGAGTGTATTGTACGTGTTTATAGGTTGTTTTACAAAATCCTGTGGGTGGTACTAATTTGTAAGAATGTGTATATAAGAACAATAAACCCACAGCTCTGGCTGTTCACTGCTTGACCCTCAACACGGAGCCTTGTCTCTTTACTGTATGCCGTTAGAGACTGATTGCAAGGAGTGTAAGCCGCTTGGGTGCTTTTCCTGTTCAGCTGCTAGCAGCTATTCGTGATGTTCCAGTTCGTGAGTTTGGAGTGCTACTTTGTATCCTGTTCGTAAGTTTGGGGTTCTGCGGTAGCTGTGCCTGTGTCTCTGAAAGGGGAAGATCTTCTAAACGGTGGTTTAACCCCTTTTATGCCTGGGGGTGCCCTTACAGTAATATTGACAATGTACAGAAGAAAACAAGGGACGGGGATATCTATAAACACACCCAAACACATGCATGCACACACGCAGACACACAATCTGTATCCTTGTTCATGAAAAAATGCCAGTGTGGTCTTAGTCCATGACTGTTGGACAAAAATAAAGGTCAAACACAAAAGACATACTATTATAAAATGGATTGCTGGTATGCCTATTAATTGCACATGGATACCAAAGGATGAATAAATATTTCCTAAATAATCACCAATATACTCCCTTCTCTGACCTTTTTTTTTTTTGTCAATCAGATTTTTATTGAGAGAGAATGAGATCACATGCTGAGATATAATAAAAATTTTTGAGAAATGAGTATATATACAGACATATTATTTGTACATGTTGGGTCTCTGCTTGTTTTTTGTTGTTCAGGTTAACATACTTAAATACATAGCTACACTTATTCTAGGTAATACAATAGGTAGTTTATGCTTGTCGTACCTAAGAAAGCCACCGGGGCTAGGCTTGGTGTCGGGAGGGTTCTCCAAACAAATGTGAGTACCCATAAAGAAATGAAATTTGAAACCTCTGAGATATTTGAGGCCTGAGTACCCCATCGCGTTAGGATGACAGTGCAGCCTATATAAAGAAAAAAATATATAAATATGTATATCGTTTTCTTTCTCCTCCCCCCCCCCGACATTCTCCACTTTTGTCATTGATGTCAAGGTAGTACAAGTTGAATTGTGCGACTTTGCAACTGTGTGTGGTTAACGATTCATCAATTTCATACACTGTTTTAAAGGTGCTGTGTTAAACATGTAATGTAGTCTAACAACCTCAGTTTTTATTATTATTAGGAGGTGTGCGGGCTTTATAACCCAGCATCTCGGTATCAAAGCCCTCATTATGAACATTCAACCATTGCATGCTGGGTACCCTGAGGGGCACCATTGAGGAGTGGGTGTGTATTTCGTGCATGGAGTGAACCCCATCATCGGCCTGTAGGACCATGGCCTTATCTCCCACCCCCCCCTGCCCAGGTACCCTTTGTTGCGTTGCGCCTTGCAGTGTGGGTACCAGAGATAGTACTGGCACTAGTCCCCTATCTAAGTGCTGGAAGCTGAGGTCTGTTATGTCAAGGGTGTTGGGTGTTATATGGGGCTGGGAAGGCTCATAGTTTGTGTGTAGGATATTGTCCCTTAGTCAGGGAAACCTATTTTCCTTTGACCCTATACCTAAGGTCAGTCCCCTACTGGTCTGAATTTGCGACCCCCCCGCGCGCCTTCTGTGACCTTTTTATTCTTTGTATGGGCACCTGAAATAACAGAAACCGGCTATATTTATACTCACCTGAAACAGTTTCAAATGCCTTTATGGAAAGAGAGTTACAGATACCATTGTCATCTCTTTATAGTGAGAGTTTGGTCAGACTCCTGGTCACTAACAGTATATCAGAACAGAATCCTTTGAAAGGGCTGAAGGTCTCTGGGAGAAAGTGGAGAGTTTAGGATAAGCAAAAATGGAATGTATACATCCATACTTAGTGTCATTTGTGATACTAAGAGAGCTGAAACGAATTAGAATTTTAAATAGCGTCATTAGAAAATTACTAATCAGCTATTAAATTGGTGATATATTATGGAGGGAAGTCAAGTGTATGTAGTACATAGTAGGCATGTGCATGGGAAAAAGTTTTGGTTCGCCATTCCGAAATTCGGGACTTCTGCACTTCGGAATTTCGGTAACATCGGCACTTCGGCACTTCGGCACTTCAACACTTCGGAACTTCGGCACTTCGACACTTCAGAACTTCGGAATTTCAGAACTTGCAGCCCCTGTGGCTGCTCACTGTTAAAATAAAATAAAATAAAAAAAGGGTCTCCCTCCCGAGCTGGGGGCCCTAAATTAGAATAAGGGGGGGACCTATTGACCCCCCCCCGTCCCCCACCCCTGAGCAGCGGGTGGGGGCCCTAAATTAGAATAGGGGGGACCTAATGTCCTCCCCCTGGCCCCCACCCCTGAGTGGTGGGTGGGGGCCCTAAATTAGCATGAGGGGGGGACCTAATGTGGATTAAGTAACCAATCAGAGAGTTATGAGTCAAATTACACAGCGTGGGAAAATTCCAAAGAACTTTCCCACACTGTGTAAAATGACACAGAGCCCTAAATTAGAATAGGGGGGACCTAATGTCCTGCCCCTGGCCTCCACCCCTGAGTGGTGGGTGGGGGCCCTAAATTAGCATGAGGGGGGGGGGAACCTAATGTGGATTAAGTAACCAATCAGAGAGTTATGAGTCAAATTACACAGCGTGGGAAAATTCCAAAGAACTTTCCCACACTGTGTAAAATGACACAGAGCACTCTGGTTGGTGGATTTCAAACCAACCAATCAGAGTGCTGTGACAGGTAAATGTAGAGATTTACCTGTCAGTCTCTTCATTTACCTGTTAGAGCACTCTGATTGGATGGCTTAAACCCACCAATCAGAGTGCTCTGAGCCTAATTGCAGGGCGAGGCAAGGCTTTATAAGCCTTCCCCCACACTGCAGAGCTCAGTCTGCGAGGAGCCCACGCAGGGTGAAGATGGATTATTATTTTTTTGCGTTCGTTTTTTTTTTTTATTGCGTCGGTTATTATGGATTTTTATTTGGCCTTTTTTGGGGCTGAAAAAAGATTTTAGAAGAAAGAAAACATCAAATGGTAAGTTTATTTTATTTTTTTACAGGTACTTAGTTAAATGGTCCCCCCTCATTATTTTTAGGGTGAGGGGGGTAGGAAGGGGTTATTTTTTGGGGGAAGGGGGTGACTAGGGGTTTGGGGACCCCTAGTCACCTGCGGAAGGGGGAGTTATTTTTTTTATTTCGGGGCCCCACCCGACACTCAGGGGTGGGGGCCAGGGTGGAGGACATTAGGTCCCCCCCTAATTAGTATTTAGGGCCCCCACCCACCGCTCAGGGGTGGGGGCCAGGGGGGAGGACATTAGGTCCTCCCCCCTCATTCTAATTTAGGGCCCCCACCCACCACTCAGGGGTGGGGGCCAGGGGAGAGGACCTTAGGCCCCCCCAATTAGTATTTAGGGCCCCCACCCACCACTCAGGGGTGGGGGCCAGTGGGGAGGACATTAGGTCCTCCCCCCTCATTCTAATTTAGGGCCCCTATCCACCGCCCAGGGGTGGGGGCCAGGGGGGAGGACATTAGGTCCCCCCCAATTAGTATTTAGGGCCCCCACCCACTGCTCAGGGGTGGGGGCCAGGGAGGACACATTAGGTTCTACCCCCTCATTCTAATTTAGGGCCCCCACCCACCGCTCAGGGGTGGGGGCCAGGGGGGAGGACATTAGGATCCCCCCGATTGGTATTTAGGGCCCCCACCTACCGCTCAGGGGTGGGGGCCAGGAGGGAGGACATTAGGACATTAGGCCACAGGCTGCTCACTGTTTAATAGACATGCCCCTACTCACGGTATAGCGAGTAGGGGCAAAATTTACTAATACTAAGTAATCTTTACTTAGTATTAGTAAAGTTGGCTGAAAGACCAATTTAGGTCTTTCAGCCTTTTAGTAGATAGCTCCCTAATACCGTGGGAATTAGGGAGTTATCTACTTATTCATTCCTGTCATTACATTGACTAGCCAAGTAACTTACATTTTATATAAATGTATGTTACTTGAGTGTTGCAAATGCTTACAACTGAATCCTGGCTATGTTTGTGTACTTTTTATTTAAAATTGTATACAGTGTAACATTCTTCTTCTTCCACTGGGTAAGTATATTAGTACTCAGGCAAAACTGTGCTTCTGAACTTCGGCACTTCTGCAATTCGGCACTTCGGCTATTCGGACGTTTGGAAGTACCCGAATGTCCGAATTGCCAAAAAAACTTGTCCAAATACATATTCGGCCCGAAACTAATTGCACATGTCTAGTACATAGATGACTAGTTAAGCTTGTTAAAAGCTATTTTGGCATCTCTTCACATTAAACCAGTTGGGATATTTGTAGTCTATTTTTCTAAGAAACACTGGACATCTTTCTTGTATTACCAGATAAATGATAATACTTTAGGCATAACAACTTGGAAAATTGTAGGAAGATATATACTAGTAATTTTGGTGTGACATTTAGTGTCAATGTTTAGAGATACTGACCTAAAGTTAGTGTGGTCTATTTTTAAATTTGCTCATACTATTGTCTTATGCAGGCAGTTTAAGAAATGACAGATTTATACATATGGGATACAGAGACAAGTTATGACTTTTATATTTTTATTTCATCAAATTACTAACCTGTTCAAATAAAGCTAAACAACTAGTGCACCTTAAAGGAACTATAGGGACTATAGTCACCAGAACAACTACAGCTTAATGTAGTTGTTCTGGTGAGTATTATCATTGCCTTCAGGCATTTTCATGTAAACACTGCCTTTTCAACGAAAAGGCAGTGTTTACATTGCCCCCTAGGGACACCTCCAAGTGGCCACTCCTCAGTTGGCCACTGAAAGTGCTTCCTGGGGCAGTGCTGCATAGTAGGCAGCACTGCCATTCAGTGTCTCCACGCTCTGCATAGAGATGCTGAAATTTTCTCATAGAGAAGCAGTGATTCAATGCATCTCTGTGAGGTGGTGCTGATTGGCCAAAATGGCATTTGGACATGCCCCCACGCTGTCTCCTTGCTGATTTCTTTCCTAATGGGAAAGCATTTGATTGGCTAAAAATCAGAAATTCTGATAATGTCACCAAGGAGGTTGATCAGGAGCGCAACCAGCATTGGTGCATCTGCTTGGCACTGGAAATAAGGTGAGTTTTAACATTTTCTAAGGGGTTAAGGGGGGAATAAGCCACCTAAATGGTGAATTAAGCACTATAGGGTCAGGAATAAATGTTGTGTTCCTGACCCTATAGTGTTCCTTTAACAATCAAAGTGCTTGGTTAAACATGTCCATGAGTTTAGATTATAAAGGCCATGAATGCTCCTGATTGGCCAAGCTACTTCCTGGTGAGATTGACTGACAAGGCTGACATCTGGGAATTTCTTGCAGAAGCAGTAACTTCAAATGTGATTATATTTATGATACATGACAGACACCAAAAAACATAAAAGTCAGTATCATGTGTCTTTTTATTATTGAAACCTCCATCTTTTGCCCTCTAGCCTTGCAGGGAATATGGGGGTGAATTCTCCTGGTAAAAATGAAAATCTAAGAGCCAAAAGTTAAATAAAAAAGAAAACACAAAATCTTAGTGCTTACGTGAGCACAAAATGTTAAATACCCATTGATCTGTTTGTCATAAATCTGAGCATTAATAGAGTTTCAGTAAACCACACAACATCTGTAGTATATATCATTTATTTTAAAAATGCCTCTATTAACAGAGATATAAATATATAAATTGAGGTCTGATAGTATTAGGTAGCAAAAATATTATTTTGGAATTATATTGTGTGGTAAATATGGGGAAATTTCATATTCTCAAGTGTTTTGTATAGGTCTCTCGAGTATTAGTGTAACTATTTATCTATGATCTATGGAAAACCTGCAGCTGTACTTGGAAGCACTAATGCATTTAATGTAGTTTGTGATTTTGTGCCAGCATTTCTAACACGAGAGATAAAAATCTCACATATAAGCTGTGCTTTCTGCACTTTAGACAGTCTTAGAATTTTATTCCTGGGTTTGACAAAAATATTTTCTATCCAAAAATCATTTAGGAGTCTAAGAGAAAAAGTACGGCGAAACTGAATAAAGTAAAATGAATGCGTAAGTCAGTTCACATCTTTTATCACGCGATCAACATTAAATTACAAATTAAAATATCATACTTGACCATTTACTACATAGAGAGGAGTCTCTGTTTTATCAAGTGGATGCATTATATAAGTAACTAAACAAGTTCAATTGGAAAATGGCTGCAATTCACAGAACATTTATGGGTGCTATCTTAAAGAAGCATCCCTTAATGCCAAACAACATAGAGGAAGGCACTAGTAGCTGTGCCGAAACATTGGGGTTTTGCTCTGTACACGTGTCCAGCCCTTTGAAGTAATATGCAAGTGAGCTTTCATGCCTGTTTGATTTAGCGCATATTGTTTAGCCTCTGTCACTGGTTGTTATAGTCTTGTAACAGTGTTTGTTTTGTATTTTTGTTTGAGTTACTTTGTTTGTATAATAAAGAGATTTGTAATATGCATTCTATAAGTATACATGTGTATATATATATATATATATATATATATATACACTGAAACATAAATATGATTTGGGAGCCACTGTTATATGTGCTCATATGTCCAAGGCTCTTGGAGAATAGCCATTTGTTGAAGACCAGGAGGTAGCACCTAGATACTATCCATGCTTGGTGCCTCCTGGACCAATAGCAGTCTCTTCCTTTGTTATGATTAAATGAGTGAGCATGTGTATGTGTGTCTCTTGTATCGTCGGTCTTGTGGTTTAGCCAGAACCTCTCAATTGCAATTATGGCATTATTTTTTTTCATTAACCAAAGTTCAATATTATGTTAAATATTATGCCCAGTCAACCTTGTACACAGTGTCACCTGAAGTTGCCTGCAAGATTTTGCTAAAATAAAATATGGTCTTTACTTATAAAAATGAAAGAGTATGCTCCAGCGCTCTCCAAAAAATTAGCGTAGTGTTATTTTATTTAGTGCACAGCGGGTAGCACACAAGCAGCAATCTTTCGGCTCGCACAGTGTCTTTTTCAACAAGCAAAATAATCAATAAGCAGACATCAATAGACAGAAACCAATCATAACATCATATGCAAAAATCATACTAAATAATATAAACTTAAATTTTGCAGAGACAATGAATCCAACTCTGATTTTGCACAGATATAAGGTGGCACTCAACTGCACTTCTCAGCTGTCCTAGACTTACAAATCCACATCTCTCATTACGCAACACAGATATGATAGGAAGGAAGGGGGTAAATATAGTGTAATATTGCCATGCTACTTTAAGAGAAAATAAAAAATGCAGGGCACCAAACATTGCATACATATGTTTATTTTTTTCAGATAATCATAAAGTATTGCTAAACATAAAAAAGGATTAAAACCAAGCTCCTTTTGCATGAACTGATGGCGGGGGAGCTTTTCTGAAATGTTTTAAAATGTATTTTGTTTCTTGGTCTCAATTGAAAAAAAAAAATGCATGAGTAAGAACTCGATTCTTCTTAATGAAACATACTTGCTTATCGTAAAGCAGGCTGCTGTTACGAGTTAAAAGCTTCAGCAATAGTAAATTCAGATCTGGTCATTACCTAATAAACTTCTCAAAATGAAAATTCTAGAGACATTTACTGAATTCCTTGGTTCATTCTACGGCTATAAGCTGCTTGATTGCTTTTGTGTTTTACATAATACAGTGATTATATGAATTCACTCTGCTTTGTTCTTGGCAGTTAAAGAACGTGCCCATTTTCATCACTTCTTGAAGTCTCCTATTGTATTTGTTGCGATTGACATATCAGATAGCAGTTTGTGTAAAAATTATGAAGGATTGTTTCCAGACAGCGAGGAAGTTGTTTAATGCAACTTTTGTCAGCTGGAATTTCACACATAAAAATCACAATGTGTAGTGTTATTTTTTCTGACATACTTAGTGTGCTTATCTCAAAATAAAATTTTACTAAAACAAGCTTTTGCTGTCAATCATGGCCAGTTTTATTGGTCTATTTTCTTATAAAAAGACAAAATTCCTTCCAGCTTGGACGAGAACAACACAAGATAAATGTAGGCGCATGACACCAAGATCTCAAAATTCTTACTAAGGGTGCTATGCGGAGGAGGAGTATGAAGTTAAATTAAATAAATGATGATGATGTATATATTACCTGTTATTATTTTTGTTATTAAGCATTACTGATCCATTGAGATTATATAAAATGGTACCCAGCCGGATACACAGGACATAGGTGGCATTTTGATTGTTCTCCTGAGGGGCCTAATTACTTGTTAACATCGCACTAACAATTATGAGTAGTGGACAAGTTATATAGACATTATAGTGAGTGGTGATAGACATTATATGACTGCTTTACTAGGGATGCACTGAAATGAAAGTTCTGGGCTGAAAAGGAAACCGAAACCGAAAAATCAGGATGTCCTTGGCCGAAAACTGAAACCGAAAACGACTTTTTTTCACCAAATGATTTGAAAATAGTTTTTTTCTATAATTTTATATATATATATATATATATATATATATATATACATACACACACACACACACACACACACACACACACACACACACACACACACACACTTCAGTACAGGCAGGAGGACCTCCCATAAATCTATGCTGATATAGTTATTGCACCTATTTAAAACGTCTCTGTAACACCCTCCCCCTGCAAAATTACGATTTCCTAAAGATAAAATATTTATTAAATCCTCACATAGACTGTATACACAGTCAACAGATATACTAAGACAAAAAAGGGGACTATGCATTAGTATGTTATCTATGCCTGACAAAACTTGACAAAAGGCGGGCCTACCTGTAGCGGAGATGCAATATTCCCCAGGTTATCTCCGCTTATAATCCAAGTGAGGCTCAGGAACAAGTAGAGAATAAATCCAAAGGCAAGGTTTCCAGCAGGTAAAATACAGCAATATCCCAACAGCAATCCCAATAACTGGACGACACACAGTTTCAGGAGCAGAACTGACAAGCCTTTAATCACAGTCTCCTTATAAAGCATGCTCCCATGCAAGGGAGGGATTTACAGTAATTAGTACAGTAGCCAATCCTGTCCTGGTAACCTCCCACACATCTCCCCCCCTCAGCCAGCATCATAATCCCCTTATCCAGTACACCAATTCCCCCCGTTTCTGGATGTACCCCTAAACGTAGGGGTACCTCTTTAAATCCTACATCCCCTGGTAGCCCTGATCTGGGTGAACAACATATCCAAAAATCACCCAGATCAGACCAGGGGTTCGGGAAAAGTATGGAGGGAATAAAATGACCGACCGCACGAACTGAGATAGCCGAATTCGGTTCCATGTGAATGGGCCCTGCGGTCGGTCCTGGCATAAGGGAATAAAATACATGAAAACCTCTAGCTATAGAGGCTAGGGAGGGTTCGCCTGAATCCCCTCGTTCGGTATTCTCTATCTACCGAACGAGGGGCCGTTCGGTAGTTTGGAACCGAACGGACCAGGGCTGTGGAGGTCTCAGCGGTGTTCGCCTACTCGAGTGTCCGATTTTAGTTCCAGACACTCGACGACAAAACACCGCTGTTCGGGAGTTTTAAAATGGCCACCGCCACGTGTTCGTTTGTCGAATGGCGGCCACCCCCGAGAACAAAGGACGGCTACTTACCTAGTCAATTACCCGTTCGCAACAATGTTGCAACGGGTAATTGAGGACACACTTTACCCAGGGGAGGTCTGGTTGTTCGGTAGTTTCATTCGAATAAACTAAGGGAATGAAACTACCGAACCATCACAAGAATACAAGGCTATAAAACACATAGAAACTAGCAGATCACACGAATGCAATTATTTTCAAAGACATTTGCAGGACAGCCCAGTGCCATCCACTACACTGCTCCCCCTTGCCCACAAGCCGGCATACACAGTCTGATCCAACACGGATCGGCTTGGGGATGTCCGGGGACTCACGGATCATTTTTCCAGGTCAGTTTGTCTCGACAACCCGTCGGCATTCCCATTCTGTTTACCCGGGCGGTACTGAATATTAAAGTCAAAAGGCTGCAGCGCCAAACTCCAGCGCAGCAGCCTGGCATTGTCCCCAGCCACCCGGTTTAGCCATACCAACGGGTTGTGATCCGTGAGTAACGAAAAAGGCTGTCCATATAGATACGGCTGTAGTTTCTTTAAGGCCCACACCACAGCCAGGCATTCCTTCTCGATGGCGGCGTAGCTTACTTCTCTGGGTAATAGCTTGCGACTGATGTAAGCCACGGGGTGTTCTCCGCCATCGGCTCCGACTTGGCTCAGTACTGCTCCCAATCCAAACATAGAAGCGTCTGTGTGAACAAGAAAACGTTTAGTTGGATTGGGAGCTGCCAAGACAGGAGCATTTATCAGTGCATTTTTCAGATGTTGGAATGCCTGCTCACACTCCGGGGTCCAGGTCACCTGGCGGGGCAAATTCTTCCGAGTAAGGTCAGTGAGAGGTTTGGCGAGGGCGCTATAGTTAGGGACAAACTTTCTGTAATACCCAGCGGTCCCTAGAAAGGCTAACACCTGGGTTTTAGTCCTAGGAGTGGGCCACTGGGCCACGGCTTCTACTTTGGCTGGTTCAGGCTTCTGTTTGCCGCAACCCACTCTATGTCCGAGGTACTGCACCTCGGCCATCCCTATGCTGCACTTGGCCGGTTTCAATGTCAAACCAGCTTCCTTAATCCTGTCTAGCACCGCTCCTATATGGGCCAAGTGCTCCTGCCACGTATTGCTAAAGATGGCAATATCGTCCAGGTAGGCACAGGTGTAGTCTTGGAACCCATCCAGGAGTCGGTCTACCATCCGCTGGAAAGTAGCTGGGGCGTTTTTCATCCCAAATGGCATGACCTTAAACTGGTACAAGCCAAATGGGGTGACAAAGGCCGATTTCGGGATGGCCTCTGGAGCCAGGGGGATTTGCCAATACCCCTTACATAAGTCAATGGTAGTGAGGTATTGACCCCTGGCCATTCTGTCCAGTAGCTCATCTATCCGTGGCATAGGGTATGCATCGGACACCGTTTTCTCGTTTAATCTCCGGTAGTCTACGCAGAAATGGGTCGTACCGTCCCGCTTCGGTACGAGTACTACCGGAGAAGCCCAGGGACTATCTGAGGGCTCAATCACCCCCAGTTGGAGCATCTCATCGATCTCCTTGCGCATGTTTTCCCTTACCGCTTCTGGGATGCGGTAGGGGGTCTGGCGCATCGGTAGTTGCCCTGGGGCCTCTACCCGGTGAGTGGCCAGAGGGGTGTACCCAGGTACATTAGAGAACGTGTCTCGTTTCTCCTCCAACAGCTGCTGTACCTCGATGCGCTCCTGTGGGCTCAGCCGGTCTCCCAGTGTGACTTCCCCTAAATCCCCCGACAACTGCCCATCTTCCAACAGATCTGGGAGTGGTAAGCTGTCAAACTCATCCGAATTGGGCGCACATATGGCGGTTACCTCCTCGGAGCGCTCTTGGTAGGGCTTCATCATGTTCACATGGAGCATGCGTCGCCCTCCCGTCCCTGTACAGGGGCAAATTATATAGGTGGTGTCACATCTCTGTTCCACCACCCTATAAGGTCCCTGCCAGGCGGCCTGTAGCTTGTCATGTCGGACAGGCTTTAAAATTAGCACTTTCTGCCCGACCTGAAAGCTACGGTCCCTGGCTCCCCGGTCATACCATGTGTGCTGGCGGGTCTGTGCCGCCTGAAGGTTTTCCCTTACCGTCCTGGTTAAGGCTTCCAGGCGGTCTCGGAGAGCCAACACATATGGTATGATGGGGGTGCCATCTGCGCTCCGGTCTCCCTCCCAATGCTCTCTTATAAGATCTAAGGGGCCTCTGACCCTCCTCCCAAACAGCAGTTCAAACGGGGAAAACCCTGTGGATTCCTGCGGCACCTCCCGGTAAGCGAATAGGAGATGCGGCAGGAACCGCTCCCAGTCCTTGTGGGTCTCTGCGAAGGTTCGGAGCATTTGTTTCAATGTGCCATTGAACCGTTCGCAGAGCCCATTAGTCTGGGGGTGGTAAGGGCACTGATAATAGGCTTAATGCCACAGATCCTCCAGAGGTGTTGGGTGAATTCTGCGGTAAATTGGGTACCCTGATCCGAGATAATCTCCCTGGGTAATCCCAACCGGGAGAATATCCGCATGAGGGCATCCGCGACCGTTTCAGCATGAATGTTGGTCAGAGCCACTGCCTCTGGATATCTGGTAGCGTAGTCTACTACCGTTAAAATGTACCTTTTGCCTGACGGGCTAGCTTTCTTGAGGGGGCCTATCAAGTCTACCGCTATTCTGCTAAAAGGTTCCTCAATTATTGGCAAGGGGTGTAGTTTCGCCTTCCTCCGGTCTCCCCTTTTCCCTACCCTCTGGCAGGTATCGCAGGTGGTGCAATACCTGCGCACTTCCTGGCTGATCCCTGGCCAGAAGAAACTTTGAGTCAGTCGGTACCTAGTGCGGCTGACCCCTAGATGTCCGGATAGCGGGATATCGTGTGCTATCCGGAGTAGCTCTGCTCGGTACCGCTGCGGCACCACTAGCTGCCTCATCACTATTGGGTCTGACCCCTCAATCTGCTTGTCTGTCTCCCTGTACAAAAGCTGCTTGTCCCAGACAAATCTCTCCCCCTCTCCCCCAGGAGGGTCTGCCGTCACCTTGTCCCTGTATACCTGCAAGGTGGGGTCAGTCACTACCTCTGCTGCAAATTCGTTAGGAGGGGCCCAGGGGACACAGTCAAGGGAAGGGGAAGGGTCTCTTACCTGAACCTCCGGAAGTGTGTTGTAGTCCTGGGTGCGGGCCTGTTGACGGGTGACCACAGGATGAGCTTCTCCTGTGGTGGGCGTCTGGGGCTCAAAAGCAGATGTGAGCCTCCCCAGATCGTTCCCCAATAAAACCTCCGCCGGTAACTGCGGCATCAACCCCACCTCCACATGTCCTGCCCCCGCTCCCCAATGTAAATGTACCCTTGCTGTAGGTAGCCGGTACACTGCTCCTCGGCTACCCTGACGGCCACAGTTTTACTTAGTCTCGCTTCATCCGAGACCAGATGACTTTTGACCAAGGTGATGGTAGCCCCCGAATCACGTAGGCCCTGTACTGCTTTACCCTCCAAGTATACGGTCTGCCTGTGATGCTGTCTGTTATCAGCATTGGCCTGGACTGGATCCGCCTCGTGTAGTACCTCCCACTGTTCCACGGTTGTTATGGGAACAGCTGACCCATATGGTGTGGCCACTATATTTTGGTAGTGATGGGCGGCGGCTGCTCTCGGTGGTGGTGGGCCGGGGCGAATCCAGGTAGAACGATCCCTCAGCTGGGGACATTCCCTTTTATAATGTCCCCACTTCTGGCCGTGATGACAGGGGCCAGAAGCGGGCTGGCGAAACCGGGGCTGTACAGCGGGTGGTGGTGGTGGTAGTTGCCTCGGTGGAGCTGGGTTGTAGCTGTTTCCCCCAAAGGTTTTAAAAATAGCTTTTGGGGCTGCTGGTTTCTGCTGCCTGCGTGCATCCAAGTACTCATCGGCCTTCCTAGCAGCTTCGGTAAGGGAGGTAGGGTTTCTGTCCATCACCCATTCCTGGACCTCGCCTGTTACCCCCTCATAGAATTGCTCCAACAACACCATTTGCAATAAGTCCTCCATGGACCGAGCCTTATTAGACTGTACCCACCCCAGAGCGGCCCGATGCAACTTGCAAGCCCATTCCACATGAGAGTCCTTGTCATTTCTCTTTAGGTCTCTAAACCGTCGCCGATATGCCTCTGGCGTGATTGCATATCGGGCCAGGATCACTTCTTTTACTCGGCGGTAATTCCGAATTTCCTCATCAGGTACAGTTCTATAGGCTTCGGCCGCCTTCCCTGTGAGCTTCCCTGCTAAAATAGGCACCCACTCATCTGGGCTAATATTATGCAAGGCACACAGCCTTTCAAAGTCTTGGAGAAAAGCATCTATATCTTCCTCTGCTTCTATATACGTTTTAAAGGCTTGGTAAGGAATTTTTGTCTTACCCTGTGTGATGGTAGTTGTGGTAGCATTCCTCTCCAGCTGCTGTAGTGGCCTTTGGCGCAGTATAAACTCCTGTACCTCTGACATTGTCCTGGATATAATATCCGTTGTTGGATTCTCTCCATAAAAGGACAGCCTGAACTGCACCTCTCTCCGGAACTATTCTTTTTCATCTGCTGCACTCTGTTGCTCAGGGATTACCCTGTCCTCCTGCTGGTATTCAGCCATCACTTCTGCAATGAGGATTGCTTTCTTTTTGTTGCTGGCTGCAATGCCTTTCGCTTCCAGGAGATCTTTTAGCGTGGATCTTTTAAGCTTGGCATAATCACTCTCCATCCGTATTCCATTAGTCCTTGTTCCCTTGTGAGTCTGGATCCCAGCGCTGCCAACCAATGTAGCGGAGATGCAATATTACCCAGGTTATCTCCGCTTATAATCCAAGTGAGACTCAGGAACAAGTAAATAGCAAATCCAAAGGCAGGGTTTCCAGCAGGTAAAATACAGCAATATCCCAACAGCAATCCCAATAACTGGACGACACACAGTTTCAGGAGCATAACTGACAAGCCTTTAATCACAGTCTCCTTATAAAGCATGCTCCCATACAAGGGAGGGATTTACAGTAATTATTACAGTAGCCAATCCTGTCCTGGTAACCTCCCACACATCTCCTCCCCTCAGCCAGCATCATAATCCCCTTATCCAGCACACCAATTCCCCCCATTTCTGGATGTACCCCTAAATGTAGGGGTACCTCTTTAAATCATACATCCCCTGATAGCCCTGATCTGGGTGAACAACATATCCAAAAATCACCCAGATCAGACCAGGGGTTCGGGAAAAGTATGGAGGGAATAAAATGACCGACCGCACGAACTGAGATAGCCGAATTCGGTTCCATGTGAATGGGCCCTGTGGTCGGTCCTGGCATAAGGGAATACAATACACGAAAACCTCTAGCTATAGAGGCTAGGGAGGGTTCGCCTGAATCCCCTCGTTCGGTATTCTCTATCTACCGAACGAGGGGCCGTTCGGTATTTTGGAACCGAACGGACCAGGGCTGTGGAGGTCTCAGCGGTGTTCGCCTACTCGAGTGTCCGATTTTAGTTCCATACACTCGACGGCAAAACACCGCTGTTCGGGAGTTTTAAAATGGCCGCCGCCACGTGTTAGTTTGTCGAATGGCGGCCACCCCCGAGAACAAAGGACGGCTACTTACTAGTCAATTACCCGTTCGCAACAATGTTGCAACGGGTAATTGAGGACACACTTTACCCAGGGGAGGTCTGGTTGTTCGGTAGTTTCATTCGAATAAACTAAGGGAATGAAACTACCGAACCATCACAAGAATACAAGGCTATAAAACACATAGAAACTAGCAGATCACACGAATGCAATTATTTTCAAAGACATTTGCAGGACAGCCCAGTGCCATCCGCTACACTACCTCTGTCAAGTTTTGTCATTTCCGCCGGCTGAAGAGAAAAACACATTGTCTATGGAAGATCCTGTGATCTTGCGGTGAAAGTGAGGCTTATTAAGACACCTTCATATGTATAGAAAACTTCACATAGCTTCCTACAAGTTATCAATGAGTTTGTGTAGATGCATATATATGAAAAAAAAAAGAGTGTGTGTAGAGAGATAAACATTGTTCATATTTAGACCGCTACATGTAGGTGTACAATAAAAAATAATAACTATTACTATTAGCATTTAAATAGTGCCAACATATTTATAAAATGGGTACATTTGACAAATAAAATCAAAAGACAAGAGGTGAAGATGGCCCTGCTCAAAGGACATTACACAATAAATATATATATAGACAGAGAGAGAACTTCCTGTATATGGCCAGATACCTATAGATGTATACTGAGCAGATTCTGGCAGTGGGGGTCAGTAGATAAATATAGAGAGAGCTGTCTATATAGGGACTGCTACTTACAGCTGTACACTGAGCAGTCTGGCAGAGGGTGTCTGTAGATGTATATATGTAGAGGGAAATAGAGAACTTTCTATATATGGACAGCTACCTATAGACAGCTCTCTATATACACCTACCTATAGATATACAGGGAGCAAGCTCTGGGAGAGGGGCTCAGTCAGTAGGAGTCTATATACAGACAGCTCTCGATATATACACCTACCTATAGATACACAGTGAGAAAGCTCTGGGAGAGGGGCTCAGTCAGTAGGAGTCTATATACAGACAGCTCTCGATATACACCTACCTATAGATATACAGTGAGCAGTATCTAGGAGAGGGGCTCAGTCAGTAGGAGTCTATATACAGACAGCTCTCTATGTACACCTACCTATAGATATACAGTGAGCAAGCTCTGGGAGAGGGGCTCAGTCAGTAGGAGTGTATATACAGACAGCTCTCTATGTACACCTACCTATAGATATACAGTGAGCAAGCTCTGGGAGAGGGGCTCAGTCAGTAGGAGTGTATATACAGACAGCTCTCTATGTACACCTACCTATAGATACACAGTGAGCAAGCTCTGGGAGAGGGGCTCAGTCAGTAGGAGTCTATATACAGACAGCTCTCGATATACACCTACCTATAGATACACAGTGAGCAAGCTCTGGGAGAGGGGTTCAGTCAGTAGTAGTCTATATACAGACAGCTCTCGATATACACCTGCCTATAGATACACAGTGAGCAAGCTCTGGGAGAGGGGCTCAGTCAGTAGGAGTCTATATACAGACAGCTCTCTATGTACACCTACCTATAGATACACAGTGAGCAAGCTCTGGGAGAGGGGCTCAGTCAGTAGGAGTCTATATACAGACAGCTCTCGATATACACCTACCTATAGATACACAGTGAGCAAGCTCTGGGAGAGGGGTTCAGTCAGTAGTAGTCTATATACAGACAGCTCTCGATATACACCTGCCTATAGATACACAGTGAGCAAGCTCTGGGAGAGGGGCTCAGTCAGTAGGAGTCTATATACAGACAGCTCTCTATGTACACCTACCTATAGATACACAGTGAGCAAGCTCTGGGAGAGGGGCTCAGTCAGTAGGAGTCTATATACAGACAGCTCTCGATATACACCTACCTATAGATACACAGTGAGCAAGCTCTGGGAGAGGGGCTCAGTCAGTAGTAGTCTATATACAGACAGCTCTCGATATACACCTGCCTATAGATATACAGTGAGCAGTATCTGGGAGAGGGGCTCAGTCAGTAGGAGTCTATATACACACAGCTCTCTGTAGATGATCATGTACATTGTGCAGTCTGTAGCTGTATATATAGGAATCTGTATATATATCTATAGGCACTGTCTATACATTGAGTGCACTCAGTATATAGCTCTAGGTGGCTGTTGGGAGAGCAGTGCTTGTAGCAGTTTAGCAATATATCCCTATCCCTATGTTGAGCTAGCTATGGCTGGCAGTCGGGAGGAGGGGATACAGAGGATACAGAGAGCGGGTTGTACCGTGGATCCTGGTCTGATGCGCCATGGTTCGACTTCTGACAGCTCGATGATTGGGAGCGGCTGGTGGACCTGCGGTGATGGGCATGGCTTCAACAAGGGGCACCCCACCATGCATCCAAACTAAAAATCAAATTTACTGACATTGTAAAGACTACAGGTAAGCGTGTGTGTGTGTTTTTTATTTTCCATTTGGGAAGTGTCGCCATACAACCTATGTCCCAGGCTAGACAAAATTATTTTTTTTCCTTATGCTATGGTCCCCAGAGGGAGGATTTTTTTTTTACAACTGCATGTAGTTAAGCTAGTGTCACAATTGAATCAATCACCTAGGCTAAGATAATGGATTTTTTCCCCTTGACAATACAGTCCCCAAATCAATTATTTTCTTTCCTCCAAACAGTTAACATTAAAAATTTTTTTAAAAATGAACAACTGGTCTATTGATAAAATAGTCTCACACCAAGATGAATAACAAAATGCCTGCCAACTCAAGTGATAATCTCCTATATCCCACTCAAGGTCTAATGCTTCTGGCAATAGGAGTGGCTAGATACAGCATAAAATGAAAGCTAGTGACCCAAAGGCTATCTCCCACTCCCACACTGGCACAGCAATGGCTGGCCCAAGGCATTGTGCTGCCTCAGTCTATGGATGAAATGCTGTCTCCCACCACATAAAAAAAGAAAAAACATGCCTACCAAAACACACCAACATCCATTAATTTATGCAGTGGGTGTAGTGAATGCAGTGTCTGAGTTTGTGTAGTGGATGCAATTTGTGTATTGTATGCAGTGTGTGTAGTGGATGCAGTGTCTGTGTTTAAGTAGTGGATGCAATATGTGTTTGTGTAGTGGATGCAGTGTTTGTGTTCAGGGCCAGTACAAGGATTTTGGCTACACAGGCGAAGATTAATTTTGCCACCCCCCCAAATAAAATGCATCTGCAGCGGTTTGTCTCGTATCCACCCTTTTGAAATTCTTACCCCATTTAGTGTATTGTATACCCCTTTAGTTTGTCTTACACCCCCTTGTAGGTCTTAACATAGTTATAAAGCAACACGCACATACAGGCACACAGTCAGAGAAATATGCAGGCACACAATCAAACAAACACAGTCATACAGGCACACAGTCATACAATCAACACATACAGGAACACTGTCATACAAACACAGACACACAAAGCGACATGCAGACACTGTCATATAGAGAAATAAAGACACAGTCATACAGAAATATACAAACACAGACATTCAGTCATACAGAGGCATAAAGATGCAGCGCATACAGAGAAATACAGGCATGCAGAGACATGCATACACAGGCATGCAGGGACATATATACACATAGTCACACAAAGATATACAGAACAAGGCATACAGACATATGGATACAGTCATACAGAGACAAATGGACACAGTCATACAGGGACATACAGACACAGTCATATAGAGACATGCCGACACAGGCATGCATACACAGACATATAGTCATACAGACAGACGTATACAGAGCAGGGACAGATCCAGAACCTAATCTTAGGAGGGGGACTGGTAGTGAGTTGTAGTGGGGTGATAGGGGCTGTAGTTAAGGAGTTAGGGGCTGTCTTTGATAGTTAGGGGCTGTAATTGGGGGCTTAGGAAATGTAGTGGGGGATAGGGGCTGTAGTAGGGGGTTTAGGGACTGAAGTAGGTTGATGGTTGCAAGTGGGGACAAGGGCTGTAGTGTGTGGGATATGAGCAGCAATTGGGGGAGAGGGGCTGTAGTGGGGGGTAAGGACTGTAGTAAGTGAATAGTGTAGTGGAGTTATGGGTTGTAAAAGAGGGTTAGGGGCTGCACATGGGGGAATAGAGGCTGTAGTGGAAGGGATGTGAAGTAGGGGAGTTAGGTGCAGTGGAGTGGACACTGGGGCAGTATGGCAGGGGCACAGGGGCTGTAGAAAAGGATACTGAGGCAATATAGTGGTGTCACAGGGACAGTATGGTGTGGTAAATGGGCAGTAGAGGCAGGACAAGGACTGTAGGGGGGCAGGTGCTGTAGAGGGAGACACAGGCAATATGATGGGCAGGGCCGCCGTCAGGGGGTGACAACCATAATGGTTGTCACGGGCCCGGTGGCCCTGGGGGGGCGGCCGCCCGGGCCCCACATGTAGCGGCGGAACTGCCGCCGGTGCACTTGCACCGGGGCCTGCACTCTTCAGGGGCCCGATCAGCGCTGTGGCCGTGGTATTGCGTGACCGGGCCCCTTTAAAAAAAAAAAAAAGCAGCCGCAGCTCGTGCTGCTGGGAGGAAGTGGTCACCTTCCTGAAAGAAAAGGTAAGAAACAGGAGGGTGGCTGGAAAATGAGCTGTGTGTGCATGTATGTCTGTCATGTATGTCTGTCTGTCAGTCTATGTATGTATGCATGTCTGTATGCATGTATGTCTGTATGTCTATCTGTATGCATGTATGTCTGTATGCATGTATGTATGTCTGTATGTATGTCAAGTATGTATGTCTGTATGTATGTATGTATGTCTGTATGTATGTATATATGTATGTATGTATATATGAATGTATGTCTGTATGTATGTATGCTAGTATCAATGTATGTCTGTATGTCATTATGTATGTATGTCTGTATGTCTGTATGTCAGTATGAATGTATGTCTGCATATCATTATGAACGTATGTCTGTGTGTATGGATGTATGTATGTATGTCTGTCAGTATGTCTGTATATATGCATGTATGTCAGTCTGAATGTATGTATGTCTGTATGCCATTATGAATGTATGTCTGTATGCCATTATGAATGTATGTGTGTATGGATGTCAGTGTCTGTATATCTGTCAGTATGAATGTATGTATGTATCTCTGTGTCTGTATGTATGTATGTCAGTGTGTATGTATGTATGTGTCTTTATGTCTTCATGCATGTGTGTCTGTATGTATGTTAATATGTGTCTGTCTGTCACTATGTATGCATGTGTGTCTGTATACGTGTGTATGTCTCAGTATGTGTGTGTCAGTATGTATGCCTGTATGCGTGTATGTCTGTTTCAGTATGTGTGTCTGTTAGTATGTATCTGTGTCTTTTTGTATCAGTGTGTGTGTTTGTGTCTGTGTGTGTATTCCTGTGGGCGGTATTTGGAGGCGGACCCTGTGGGCGGTATTTGGAAGCGGCCCCAGGGGGCCCAGACCCTGAGCTGAGTTAGGGGCCCCAAAATTTCTGGTGGCGGCCCTGATGGTGGGGGTACAGGGGCCCTTGAAGGGTGTAGCAGATGCTGTGGGGGGGGACAAAGGCTGTGGGGGGCAGAGGCTGAAGTGGGGGAGGTACAGGCAGTAGAGGGTCCACAAGGGCAGTAGGGGGCAGGGGCAGTAGAGGGGCCACAAGGGCAGTGCAGGGGGGGCACATAGACAGTAGAGGGGTGACAGGGGCTGTGGAACGGGGACAGAGGCAGTATGGTGGGGGCCGGGGCTGTAGAGGGAATAGAGGGGTGACAGGGGCTGTAGAAGCGGGACAGAGGCAGTATGGTGAGGCAGAGGCTGTAGAGGGAAATAGAGGGGCTGAAGAGGGGGGCAAAAAAATCAATAGAGGGGGCAGTGGCTGAAGAGAATTGCAAGGGGCAGTAGAGATGGGGCAGGATCAGTATAGTTGGGACAGGGGCTGTAGAGGGAAATAGAGGGGCTGTAGAGGGGGCACAGGGGCAGTATAGTGGGAGGCAGGGGCAATATGGTGGGGGCTGGAGCTGTAGAGGGAAATAGAGGGGCTATAGTGGGGCAGAGGCATGGTAGGGGGCAGAGGCTGTAGAGGGAAATAGAAAGGCAGTATGGGGGGCAGGGGTTGAAGAGGGAAAGTAGTAGGGGCAGTAGAGGAGGTCAGATGCAGTATGGTGGGGCAGGGTCTGTAGAGGGACTGAAGAGGGGGCATGGGGCAGTGTGGTGGGGGACAGGGGCTGTAGAGGTGGCACGCTGCAGTATGGTTGGGCAGGGACTGTAGAGGGGGCATAGGGGCAGTAGAGGGGGGCAGGGGTATTATAGCGGTGGTCAGGAGCTGTAGAGGGAAATAGAGGGGCTGTAGAGGGGGCACGTGGGTAGTGGCTGTTAAAAAAAAAAAAAAAACAACAACAAAAAACCAATTTGATTTAAAAACAAAACAAAACATACTAAAGGTCTTCTTCCCTCCCAGAGGCTTACCTTGGGCCAGGGAGAACCTTATCCATGGTGGTCGGGTGGGACGGACTGCACTGGAGGCTGCAGCTGCAGGTAGAGTCAGGACCGCTGGGGGGTCTGGGAACAGTTAAAGGCCCCTTTTAACCCCCCCAACCCCTGTGTGTCATCCACACCCATAAACCCCCGATCCCCAGTGTATAACCCCCATTAACCCCCCTATCCCCTTTGTGTGTCTCTTTCTTTCCCACAGCCCTTTTCTGTGGGTCTGTCCCCTCAGCCTGTTTTTTGTGTGTCCTTCTTCCCCTCAGGCCCTCTTCCCCTCAGGCCCCTGTGTGTCACACCATTAACTCCCCATCCTCAGTGTATAACTCACATTAACCCCTCCCCATCCCTGTGTGTCACAACATTATCCCCCGATCCCCAATATATAACCCCCCTTAACCATTCTATATCTGAAGGATGTGCCTAACCCAGCTGATCCGGCGTCATTGGAGGAGGCGCCCATGCGCGCGGCGCCTCAGTCTGAATTCTATCAGAATTCTATAGCCCAAGTGACGTCCGTATAGAAATCTGATAGATATACTGATAGAATACCGGTGTCTATATGTATTAGATTTCTATACGGATGTCACTTCCGGTGCACCTAGGTATAGAATTCTGAGAGAATTTGGTCTGAGGCGCCACGCTCATGCGCGCCGCATCCAATGATGTGGGATCAGCTGGGTCACTAACCTGAAGGGTGTACCACGCATGCACACGGCACATCCTTCAGATATAGAATGGTTTAGGGGGGTTATATACTGGGGATGGGGGGATAATGTTGTGACACACAGGGATAGGGGGGTTAATGTGAGTTATATACTGGGGATGGGGGGTTAATGGTGTGACACACAGGAGATGGGGGGTTAATGTGGGTGACACACAGTGGATGGGGGCTATACAGTGGGGATGGGGGGTTTATGGGGGTGGATGACACACAGAGGATGGGGGGGTTAATGGGGGTTATACACTTGGAATAGGGGGGTAATGGTTACTGTCACTCCACAACCCCACATTCTCTGTCTGTCACCCTATTAATCACCCAATTCCCAGTGCTTCATCCCCTAACACCTGTCACCCCATTAACGCCCCAATCCCCAAAGTATCACCCCCTATCCCCTGTGTCACACCATTAACCCCCATAACCCCCATCCCCAGTGTATAGCCCCCCCATCCCTTGTGTGTCACAACATTATCCACCACATCCCCAGTATATAACCGCCATTAACCTCCCCATCCCTAGTGTGTCACCCCCATAATCCTGCATCTCAGCTATTTCCACTGTGTTAGTACACAGTGAAAGCTGTAGTATAGAAATCTGATTAATGTACCACACGCATGCGCAGTACACCCATCAGATTTCTATCTGAATGTTGTGCCGGACGCATGTGCAGTACACCCATCAGATTTCTATATCTGGAGGGTGTGCCCCGCGCACGCACGGTACACCTTCAGATTAGTGGGGCAGCTGATCCTGTGTCATTGGAGGTGGCGCGCATGCCTCCATCAGAATTCTATAACCTGACATCAGTAAGTACGAATGCGCGCAGCTGAACTCGCGTCACTTCTGGTGACACGGGTGCACCGAAAGTGACGTCCTTATAGAAATCTGATAAGTATACTTATCTGACAGAACACAGGCTGACTTCACTGACAGGCTCATGCTGTGTGCTGGTTGCAGGGAGAGTGAGGTAATTTGAAAAATCCAAGTCCCCAGCCAGAAGGCAGGAGTATGCAGATTTTTGCACCCCCCTGCATGCTGAAACTGAGAATGCTCACGTTATGCTTGTAAATAAAAGTAATCATACAGAAGATTTATTTTGAAGAGGAAATTGTCCTTATCAAGTGTCTACAGCTGGTATAACATCAGTTCGGTCTAACACCTTCTCCCTGGGGTGACTCCTAGTCGAAATCTGTTCTATCTCTTGACTTTTACTCTTGACTCTAGAATATTTTAAGTTCATAGATACTTATATTCAAGCAAAATGAAGAGCAATAAGGGTAATAAAGGCCTCTAACCAAAATTAACTCTGTGATTTATGTGATATTAGATACAACTCTTCTTAGAGCAACAACTGGGAGGCAAGGATTCATTTACAATATCATATTCTTTTAGGAACGATATTGAAGGTGGTCCTAAGTCATTCCAGAACCTGGCCATATCTTTTCTTCCTCTATATTATAAATATATTCTGTATTATTAGCACAGATTTCCAGTGAGTTTTTCTTCTTTAGAGTCTGATGGATCCTGAAGGATGTTTCCCTATATGTTGACCATAAAAGATGTTGTATCCTGGACAAGATTAACATTAAGCTGACCTTAGATGACTACCTAAGGCAAAGGGGTTAGATAGGGGTGGAGAACCAGCAATTTGCATGATCCCTATCACCATTATTCATATGTGAAGTCTGAACTGCTGGCCCCAAATCAGTAGCCTGCTTAGGGTTGTGATCTTTACTAGTTGAATTATGTCTTGTACTTCTAAATTAATTCTAATTCTAAATTGCCAGATCAAATACATGATTTTTTAACTTTTAAGTCAAATTAATTGAATTTATCTGCAATTAAATGTTGCACTTTATAATTAAGATGTGTACATCCATAAGAGATCTGTTACCTTTGCAATATATAATGGTTCACAGTAGCTGGAAAATGAACATTATTTTAAATCTGTCTATCATCCTAAAACTTAAAGAGCTAGTCCTTCATTTTTAAAGGTCTTTATCCTTAATTTATACCACTGTGAGCCAAAAATGACGCTGATGTTTTCTTAAACAAAAGAGAATGTGTCCCCAGAGAGCATTCATGAGCTCAATTATTTAGTAAGGGATTGTACACTTATTTTGTAGTGTAGGTTTCATGCTTTTAATTTGCTTACACTTGGGTAGTGTAGCCTGTAGAGCATACATCACAAGATCAATGCAAATCTGTTTAGTTCATACCGGTTCCATTTAAAAGAATTCCATTAACTAGCAATACAAGACCAACTTTAACAAGATTGCTATTGAGTTCTTAGTGAGTAGAAAAAAGAGCCGGTTTGGTTTTGAAATGATCTTTACCAAGATATTTGTACATTTATCTAAAGGAAATAAAAGACTCAGATCAAGGGTATGTGTTTAACAACAGTCCAAGGTCAACACAGTTTATCATAAAAAAGGAAAAAAGGAGTGCTACATGTTAGTTATGTTTTTATTTTTCTGTAAGAGCATATTTGGTCCATGTACCTTATTGTTTTAATATTACTTCCCTTTTATTTATAAAAAAAAAAAAAATCAAAGCTGTAGTATGACTTTTAAACATGGGGACTACTGTAATCTAAAAATATCCATTGCAAAACATTTGCATGCTGTGGATTAAATAGACTCCATTCAGTCCATTTGATACATTTTTGGTTAATTTACATTCCTTAAACCTCTTCTCTCCCATGCCAGTGTATACATGTGTTATTTTTTTTCTTATTTATCCCATAACGACTTGAAAACCAATCCCTTTGCTCCGTTGCTGGTCTACACTCAGCAGTGAAACTAACATCTCTTTGCTATGACTCTACTTGGCTCATTTATCTCTATAGAGAGACTCTAAATTCCACCCAACACACAGTTCAGCTTACAGATCCTAAGTAACCTAATTGATTACTATTTAATTATGCTTACATTTAAATTGTACATGACAATGATTAGACCTATGCTTCGATTACAATTTTAGACATTTTCAAATACAAGAGATGACATAAAAATATTCACTACTGTATAACCTTTTGTAATTCCAATATTTCTGTGAAGGCCAAACAAATAAATAAAAAATGTAAATCATGTACATTTATTTTAATATTTAGATGTCCCTGTATACTGTATTTTACCCTATATTTTTGAAACAAAAAGAAGTAATCATTAAGTAAAATTGAAAACACTAAATGGGGCACATTCTTCAAATTGAAGAAACTGATTAGAACATTGAGCCAAGGCATGATGCATAACATAATATAGAGAATTGTTATGTTAAGCTTAGGTAATGTTGATCCAGATTGCCATAGACAACGTTTCAGTTCCTCTCTGAGCCTTTATCAAGCCTTGAAAAAAGCTCAGAGAGGAGCCAAAACATTGTATCCACTTCCTTATTTCAAATAAAAATACTGCATTTTAGAAACCTCAGGTGTGCCTGGATAATTCTTTTCTTCCATTTGATGTCTTCAAGGATTGGCCCTCCCTTTCTGGAGCACCCTGCAGGAATAATCCCCCTTTTTTAGTGTGTGCATTACACTTTTTTTTTGCACACAATAGATTCTTGTTCTTGCAGGAGCGGATCCAGAGCCTTATCTCGGGAGGGGCACTCATAGATTATTTAAAGAAACAATCCAGGCACAATAACAAGAACAGCTCTATGTAGTGGTTATGGTGCCAGGAGTGCCGTGCTTCCTCGCAGACTAAATAGTCAAACCATTTAAGAACAATTTGACAATGTGCCTGGGGCCTGCCAGGAAAGGGGCTGTAGTAGGGGATAGGTCCTCTAGTAATGTGTGTGTGTGTGTGAGAGTAGGCAGTGTGTGTGTGTGTGAGGGGTGCAGTGTGTGTGTATGGCAGGCAGTGAGTGTGTAAGGGATGCAGGGTGGGTATGGGAGGCAGTGTGTATGAGGGGTGCAGTGTGTGTGTACAGAAGGCAGTGTGTGTGCAAGGAGTGCAGTGTGTGTATGTGGGACAGTGTGTGTATGTGAGACAGTGTGTGTATGAGGATGCAGTTGGAGCACTGTATGTAGGAGGGGAAGTGTGTGTTTGTGTGAGAGGTGTAGTGTGTACATGGGAGTGCAGTATATATGGGGTACAGCGGGAGCACTTTGTGTATGGGGCCAGTGTGTGTATGAGGGTGTAGTGGGGTCAGATTGTGTGGGGGGAAGTGTGTGTATGGGAGTGCAGAGGGGCAGTGTGTGTATGGGGGAGAGAAGTGTGTGTACGGGGGGCAGCGTGTGTATGGGGGTACAGTGGGGGTTGTTTGTGTGGGGTGCAGTGTGTATGGGGGAGCAGTGTGTGTATGGGAGTACAGTCAGGGCAGTGTGTGTATGGGAGAGAAGTATGTATATGGGGGTACAGTAGAGGCAGTATGTGTATGGGGGAGAAGTGTGTGTATGGGGGTATGTGGGGCAGTGTGTGTATAGGGGTGCAGTGGGGGCAGTGTGTGTAGTTGGAGGCTGATTAAAACAAATAAGTGTTTTGTTTTATTTTAATTAAAAAAATATGCTTTGTATCCCCCCTCCCTTCTTACCTTTGCCCAGCGAGGAGGGATATCGATTGTGAAGCCCTGGTGGTCCTGGCGGTTCTAGTGGGGAGTGAACTCTAGCCTGCAGCTCCTGGGCTAGAGTTCACTCTTGTGAAAATGGAGTGTGGCTACCATGGCACCGCTCCGTGCTCGCGAGAGGAGACCAAGAGGAGCTGCAAGCTAGAGCACATGGGTCTCCTCTCCCTCCCGCCGGCCGTCCAGCAAAGTGCCTGCGGACCGGTGATGAAGATCTCTGATCTCCCCTACTGTCCATGATGGCACTTAGCAGGACCGGCGCTTGGATAACACCGGCCCTGCAATTGCCTCATTGCCCACTCCCTAGATCCGCCACTGTGTTCTAGGCACATGGATCAACAGAAATTGATGAACTTTATGCCTTTTCTGCGTAATTTAACTATGTGGCCAGGGCTACCAAATTACATCCCAAATCATGCATTTTACACCGAACACTAGCCAAAACATACCAGTATCATAATAAAATTACAGTCTATTGGTAGACATTTCACCTTGAGCTCGAATATCAAGAGGAAATACCAAAACATGCATTGCACATAGACTAGATGCTAAAGAACAAAAAACGAAAGAATCTTCAATACAATAATAACAGAGAGAAACATAGTGTAATACTGTTATACAGATTTATAAAATGAAAAATGGATATAGTAGTTGCACTCACAAACCAAAATTGATTGTAGGCGTATCATCAATATAGTTGAAAACTCAAAATTCGCAGGACATCGTGGCCAATATGGAGAAGGAAAAGGAAATAATGATAGTGCAGAGTATCTTAATAAATAACAATAATAACAAATAAAACAAAATCAAAATAAAATTACAAATAAATAGATAAAATAATAATGATAAAACTCTTCACTAATAGAGATAGCCCTACGTGTTGGCTAGAAGGAGGTTTTATTTGTCCCTGAGGAAGTTCAATTAGTTGAACGAAACAACTAATGTTTTATTTGTCATTATTGTTGTTCTTTCTGGTGCTCCAATCTACTGGGACCCTGTGACTGAACTGACCTTGTATGATGTGCCTGTATCTTACTTCAATTTTGTAAGTGCGTTTTTACATTAAAATATTTACTTTTATTAAGATACTCTGCACTATCATTATTTCCTTTTCCTTCTCCATATTGGCCACGATGTCCTGCGAATTTTGAGTTTTCAACTATATTGATGATATGCCTACAATCAATTTTGGTTTGTGAGTGCAACTACTATATCCATTTTTCATTTTATAAATCTGTATAACAGTATTACACTATGTTTCTCTCTGTTATTATTATATTGTAGATTCTTTCGTTTTTTGTACTATTTTGAGGACCTCGAGGAGTCCTTATCTACAGTACTTATAGTATAAGGGTAACTGTATTTAGGATTTTTCCTACTTGCTGCCCACTAAGTGTGTGTTCCATCCACGATTTGGTGTATCTGCACAGTTTTGTATTTTGCTAGATGCTAAAGAAGTAAACTTACTATTGCAGAGCGTATATTGAGCTGATTGTTAATATGAATTTTGTTTAATTTATCATCGACAATTGTCCAAATGTAGCAGATGCTAATGATTGGAGGCTAGCTATAATGAGGTATGTTTATGTTTTGATTACCTTAAAAAGGTTTATAGTGAATGCAGAATTGAATTATATTTTTATTAGGGGTACATCTCATTCTAGAGTGCGCAGTTTTAATTACTGGCAAGCAAAATATAGCGATGAATGTGCTACATGGTAATCCTTTAAATATGCAGACTATGAGAGTTTATGATGTGTACAATAAACAGTAGCTCTGCCTGATTATTGTATAAAGAGAATGTTTATAAAATTCTAAATCCATTGGTAAATCAGGAATGCCTGTATAGATATATGTGTAGAAGCTTATTCATAAAGCCTTAGCTTATTTGCAGTGCAGATTTTATGAGATATCAGCAGAAAGGTCAAAGGTTATTGATTGCTATCTTATTTAAGGAGGTGTTTTTACACTGTGTTTACTAATGTTCCTGCATTATGCTTTGTTTTTTTTTGTTTCCTCTGAGTTTCCTCTAGTGGCCCAACAATTCTTTGACATCATGAAAGAATATTGAATGACTGCCTGTATCAGTAGAGTTTGAAAGGATATACAAATGTTTGACATTGTCAGTAATTGTAGAGGGTGGGGATGGTAGAGGGTGCCATTCACCCCCAAACACATTTGTTGCACCATGTTAAGCCAGGGAGGACAGGATATGTAACTTGTTAAAGAATGTGTGTATTTGTTTGCCTGTTTGTGTGTATCTGTGTATGTATGTATGAGTGTGCATGTGAATGTGTGCCTATTACTATGTCTAATAACTGTAGGTGCCAATATATCTATGGTTTTTGGTGGAAACTCCTCCTCACCCCTACTCAAATGTTATGGTTTAGACTCAGCCCTGGGACGAAGCCTACTTATTACCTGAGAGAATTTTATTTTTCCCCATTTCTGGGCGCTGATTCTTGCATCCCTGCTAGATGATTTGCTTACCCTTTATCAGAGATGCTCGGTCCACAACAGCAGGCCTTTTTGCATTCAGAGAGCCATGTAAAATAAATTATACCAGGGGCTGTGATTGGCTGAGAGCACTCAAATAAAGCTTTCAGCCTATCACTGACAGCTACCCCATGCGAAGTGAAGCATAGCTCGCCTCTGCCATTTCTTCATTGGAGGCTGTGTAAACCATTTAGCAGTCATATGAGAAATGGCGTGTAGAGATACCAGGCATCGTGTACCACTTCAGTCCATTGAACTAGTTATGGTGTCTCCAGTTCACAATTCATAAAATGATTCCTTGTTTGCTGGCAATAATAGAAGATAGCAGAAATAGTTATCACATTATTTAAACAAAGTCTCAGTATGGATTTAATGCATGTATAGTAGAACCTTACATTTTTGATATTTGATATAATAATCATGTACTCATTTTGCCAAACCTTAGTATATTCCATTCAATTATAGCTATGATTGAAGCAAACAAATATTTACATTTAAAATCTTCTGAATCACCAATATTCTCATCTGAGAAAATTTTTGTGAAAATATTGATCATATTTAGATAGCACTGTGGTACAAATCTTACTATCCTCAGTGCTGTCTTATATTAATAGGTATTGCCGGTCCAGTGACTGCAGGACTACTTAGCCTTGTCATACTGTACAGCAATGGGCGGTTTCTCACTTGAAATGTTTGAATGTGAAAGGTGTGAAAGAAGGTTTTATTGAAAAGATTTATCACATTTTTGCGTAAACCAGACAGTCTGAGTATACATGAAAGTGTTCGGATCTCTCAGTCATGTTATGTCTGCCTATCTTTGTATTTGCACACGGTGACATGTTTGGTGTTTCCAAGTCTCTATTTTATTTTCAATTCATATTAAGACTTCCATTTTGTTTGCATTTTCTCCTGTAAGAAAAACATGCCAGTTCCCAAGTTTCAGTCTAGTTATTTGGGAATTTGGCCGCGTAGGCCTCATCAGGTATAAACATTCTCGAACTGTAAAAAAGAAAACAGACCGTTTTGCTTCTTGCGTCTGTCAGGGTTTAGAAGGTTTTAGATGATTAATTGCAACATCTAGATAATTTTCACTAAACAGTTCTATGAAAGACTTTGCAAGGCCTACAACGGAGAAACACCATGGGGGTGCTTTTAAAAATAGCTCCTAAAATAGCATTCAGATTTATAAATTCCAGTAATAATAATAATAATAAAAACTGTGATAAATAAATAATCATTACAAGATGAAAAGGTATCTATGTTTCAAACTATAACAAGAATGCACTGCAAAGAATACAACAATTATACACTTATTGTGGACAAATCACTATCAAAGGTATAATTTAAATAATATTTGTATCTGAAGTTTTCAGTTTACATCCCGAGTTCTGTGATATCAGAAGGGTTGTGCGGCTAATCAATGGCAGAGCATCAGGTGGTAAACATATCATTTTGTTAAATTCAGGGCAAATTGAAGTGCAGGGCAGGTTATATTTTTATTTGCACAGTATTCTAGAACGGAATGTTTTTATACTTACATTTTACTTATAAGATACTTACCAAGAACACCAGTCTTTGTTTTGACAATAACATTGCTATGGGGATTTTGGGAATAAATGCGAATATCAGTGTAGTTTTAGATGCTTGTAATAATGAGCTAGCAGTTGTAATAAGGTCATAATATTTTTTTAAATGAACCAAATACCCAAACATTTTAAATAAAAGTACATTTGTTGTGTGTCACCTTAGCTATAAGTCAACAATAATATCCAAAAGATATATTAAACACGTACCCAGGATTTGTAGCAGAAGTCGGGCCTTTGTTATATCTTACGGAATGTGGTATCATTTTTAGCTAACTGATTCTGCCTGTTTTTCATATTTTAATTAACTGATTCTACAACTGTTTTACTTGTTTGTCACTTGTTTGTAATTAACTGATTCAAACTGATTTTTTACTTTGTTTTGCCACACTGAAGCCTACTTGTGTATTATTTTATCACAGTGTTGTAATCTATGTAAGAAAACGATTCTGTCTCTAAAACTTGGTGCTATTTCTATGACCATTGGCTCTTTCTATTGACATCATTCTGTGAAGTTACCTGTTCTTTGTTACCTTGTGAAACAGCCTATTTTGCTGTTCTATAGAATAAACGCACCATCTGCATGCAAGATGCAAATCTTCAATTATTTTCATAAACTTCAAAACCGAAATACTTTCCTCTAGGCAGCGAAGGTCTGTCGACACCTAAGTATCCCGTTATTCCCAATTTATAAAATCCCTATTCTGAGAGAGAGGGATAACATTGTTAACAAAGTGAAAGCATTTACTGTGTAATTTCTTATAAAGTGAATCGTACCCCTTCCGTGAGAACCATTTATTCTTGGTTTCAGTGTTCTTTTCCTGGTTTTATACTAGCTGGGTCTCAGATCCCTCCTGTTACAGGATATTTGTCTGATAGGAAACTGTTTAGGATATCCTTTGTGTCCCAATGGTGGCAGTGTGGGAAGTAGTCCTGCATAAATCACAGGCTGCATTAAAATGTCTTGTGAATACTTTGAGCATCGGCTGAAAATCCAGCAAGAAATCATGCATGGTCTGAAAAGACCAGTGTGGGTCAATATGCACACAACATGATGACTGATGCTCATTCAAACAAATTTAAAAATACTTTTGAAAATCTGTCCACCATATGATTTGCCAGTGCACATAATTGCATAAGTATGCAATAGGTTTGTGATTGGTAATGGAATACTTTATTGAAAACAATTAATCAGTTAAACAGTTATCCAGTGCCTAGCAGGCTGGCGTGTGACACTGAAAAGGGTTAAATAAATGTTAGTAGAAATGTCATTGTATCCACTAGCAAAAATTTAGATGGCCTACAATACTCTTTAACCCCAAGGGTGAATGTAATATGACAAGATGTGGGGAATGAAAGATGTCCACAGTTTGTCCAGATTTTCATCTACCACTGGGGTCTATTGAATAAATAATTATGTATGGATAGTTGACATCTGATTTAGGCCACAAATTAATCACCGATTAAGATTAGATTATATTTTTTTCGAGTTTAATATATTGGCTGAAATGTTCAGTAAAGAGATCCCACTGTATCTGAACTTCAAATAGTTTTATTATAATGACTGGATGTTAAAATTTTCTCACAAGAAATCTGTGAAAAACAGATGAATACTTTATTTAAGAAACGTCAAGACTTTGGAAATATTTGTGCTTTATTAAACCACAACCGTTAAAGAATTGGAAATTGAAATCAAACTAAAAGAGTGTTTCCTCTTTAAAAAAAAAACAAAAAAAAACAAAACATTTAATTCCATTTTTACATTTTTAGGTTTAAATGGAAATTGGCACTTTTCACTTTTTATAAATGAACCTTGTTACACCCCCCTGGCTGTCAATCAGACAAATGATCCTGTTATTTCCTTGTTGCCTAGCAAATATAGCAAACAAAATATATAAAGTTAACCCTGTGTTACAATGATTAATATAACAAACACAAAACAGCCACTGGTAGAACAAAGCAATACCCAAACTATGCAAATTAAATAAATACAATAAAAAAAGAACAAAACCCAAACACAATTTCTTCAGATTAAAATCATGACTGGGAATAGTGGTAAGCGGGAAGACACCACCATGATAACGCCAAAGCATTTCATGACTTACGAGTCAATTCTTTTATTTAGACGGACGATATTCTGAGAGAAGTGATACAGTGCAAGTAAATCCTAGAATACATGGATTGGTAAAGGCATCTATGGCTTTTTATAATTGTGACATATAAGAAATGTAAATGTTGTCTTATTTATTTAGTCTTACATTGAGACATATTTATTTGTATTTCCAGCAAATGTACAACCATTTGTCACCAGGTTGGATTTACTGATAATCCAACATCAATGACCTGTATGTTACTATATGTCACTCTGGACCATAGCAACCACCAGGTACAGATTGGTAAACTGCTGATGACTAAAGTTCCTCAGTAATGTCAGCTTTGTGTGATGAATGACAATTTGCTCATCTCCCATGGGTCATTGTTTTCCCAAATGTTTCCCCCCATTTTTTTGCAATAACAAACAGTAATGTCAAATCATTTACAAGACAAATAAATCTAGATAGAACGTCAGCTACATGCCAAAGAACTAAATTCAGCATTGATAGGAACACATTCACGGATTGCACACAACATGTAAAATATTGTATATAACTACCAACTCTAAAATGCATGTAAAGGCTGCGACACATCTCCACTGACACACATTTTGTGGTTTTTATAACAGGGTTTAAATAAGGCTGATAGAGGTGAGGAAAAAATTTGAATAATAGATAAATAAAACTACAACAAAAATGGCTTAAATGTATTAACACAGGTATTGTGGAAATAAAACAAGGAAATTGAACATTTTAGTCAAAAAAAGCAAAAAGTTATAGTTTCCAACTAAGCCCTCGATTTGATATCTTAATAATATTTTTGGACAAACTTTTAAAATGATGTGATATTTTGAAAAGATTTTAACATATTTTATTTAATATAATATTTTACATATTCATATATTTTTATATTTAATAAAAGTTTATTGAACTTTATGAGGAATAAACATTTAGACAATACAGAGTATTAGAGATTCAAGTACAAATATAACAGGTAGACAGTTTCTAAGTCTATAACATACATATGATTTCTCCATAGTAGAAGTACACCATGCCACTACATTGACTGCTATGTTAGATTTGAGTGCTCATCAGCTCAGGACTCAGGAAGTGACAATAGGGGGGAAAAGGAGAGAGAGAAAAAAAAATAAAGGGAGAAGAGAAAGGAGAGGAAGTAAATGGGTATAAAGTGAAAGATAGGGGAGAGAAGGGTGGAATGGTTAAGGAAAAGTCAGGGCTGACTTCTCCCCACCCCCTGGTAAAGCACCACTAACTTTGCCCACAGTCAATGGTCTCTCATTGAGTGCATCACTGTACCCCTATAATTCCATTTGTTGCCAAACTCCCATATGTTTGGATGTAAACTGAGGACAGAAACTTCAGCCACTAGGATCAATGCCTCCCACAGGCCTGCTGTCTACTAGGGGTGTCTGTGTTCATAGTGTCCATCTGCCTCACCTCTTCGACTATGTACACAAAAGGCCTATTTCTCTAAAATATTGTTCATAAATCTGTCTAAATCTGTGTTAGTGAGCACCTGTCCTTTGCCGAGATAATCTATCCACCTCACAGGTGTGGCATATCAAGATGCTGATTAGACAGCATGATTATTGCAAAGGTATGCCTTCTTGACCCCAAAGTGCATAACTTTGCATTTCTCTACATTAAATCTCATCTGCCATTTTAGTGCCTATCTATATCTCTCTGCAGCAAAGCAATATCCTGCTCACATTTTATTACTTTACAAAGTTTTGTGTCATCTGCAAACACTAAAACATGGATTTCAATGCCTATTGCAAGACTGTCTATAAATATGTTAAATAGAAGCGGACCCAAAATTGCATATTACTGCCTAATTTGTTGTCTATAAAAATTCCCAAACACTTCTCGTGTGTGGTTATCCCTAATTCACTACCATTTAGTGTGTAAGTTGCTTGTGCGTTCTTGACCCCGAAGTACATAACTTTGCATTTCTCTACATTAAATTTCATCTGCCATTTTAGTGCCCAGTCCCCTAATCTATTTAAATCCATCTGCAGTAAAGCAATATCCTGCTTACATTTTATTACTTTACAAAGTTTTGTGTCATCTGCAAACACTAAAACATGGATTTCAATGCCTATTGCAAGATCATTCATAAATATGTTAAATAGAAACGGTCCCAAAACAGAACCCTGAGGGACACCACTTGCCACTTTTGTCCAGCCTGAAAATTTACCATAAATGACAACTCGTTGTACTCTATCCTTAAAGGATCACTATAGTGTCAGGAAAACAAACCGTTTTTTTCTGATACTATAGTGCCCTGAGGGTGCCCCTTCAGCAGCATACCTTAATCCAGTGGCGGGCTCCCTCGGCGCTGGTGACCTCTCATCTCCATCCGACATCAGCTCCCGAGTGGAGCGGAATGCACATGCGAAATTCTCATCCAGCGTCGCAGATGCGCCTCTAGTGGCTGTCCGGAAGGCAGCCACTAGAGGCTGGATTAACCCCAAATGTAAACATAGCAGTTTCTCTGAAACTGCTATGTTTGCATCTGAAGGGTTAAAACCTGAGGGACCTGGCACCCAGACCACCTCATTGAGCTGAAGTGGTCTGGGTGACTATAGTGTCCCTTTAACCCAATGTTCTACCCAAGAACATGAATATTCATCTAGACCAATTTCTTTTAGTTTGAAGACTAACCTATTGTGAGGAACCGTATCAAATGCCTTGGAAAAAATCTGAGTAGGTCTCATCCACTGCAACACCCTGATCTATACTTCTACTAACTTCTTCGAAGAATGCAATTAGGTTAGTTTGACATGACCTATGTTTCATAAAACCATGCCGATTTTTGCTAATAACAAAGTTCTCCCCAATGAATTCCTGCATATTATCCCTTAACCTTCCTGGCGGTCTGATTATGTCAGTATTTTTTAATGTTAAAGCAGTACATTGTTTTTACAATGTATTGTGTGTATTTTTTTTTACACCAGGTCTCGTAGGGACAAAGTAAGTAATACTACAGTGTCATCCCGAGCGTGGCTTGGGGTTACCGCTTTTGGTATTGAAAATGAACCCCGAGCCATGCTCGGGAGGTTAATAGTCCTTCAAATATTTTCCCAGTCACAGAAGTTAAGCTCGCAGGTCTATAATTTACAGACGAGGATTTTGAACCCTTTTTAAATATAGGAACAACATCTGCCTTCCTCCAATCCTCTGGTACAATACCTTAAACAAAAGAATCTTGAAAGATTAAATACAGAGGTTCACTTATTTCCCCACTTAGCTCCTTAAGTACTCGTGGGTGAATACCGTCAGGCCCCGGAGCTTTATTTACATAAATTTTCTTTACTGCTGTAGCACCTTGTTAACTCAAGTTATCTGCAAGTTTTTTGCAGCAATCATTTGCATATCTCTTGCCATAGGATCCTCATTAATATATACCGAAGAAAAATAGTTATTTAAAATTTGTGCCTTTTCCTGGTCTTCATTAACTAACAGACCCATCTCTGTTGCCAGAGTACCTACACTTTCATTTTTTTTTTTTAGAATTGATGTACTTGAAAATAAAATTGGGGTTGGTTTTGCATTCTTTGGCTATCAATTTTTCATTTTCTAGTTTAGCCACTTTTTGATTTTTTGCAAGCATTATTGGCTTCCTTATATAGGATGCCTCTGATTTGTCCGATTTAAATGCTTTAAATGCCCTTGTTTCTTTTATATTTATTACCCAATGGTACTTACTGAGAAATGTACCTCACTAATATTTGTTTGAATAGTTTCCATTTATCCTCAGTGTTTTTTTCACTAAGGAGTTTATGCCAGTTGATATGTTGTAGAGCTGCCCTAATCTTATTGAAATTGGCTTTTTAAAAATTATACGTTTTAGTATACCCCACGTGCTTTTGCTTTTTTGAGCTTATTTAAAAAATTACCATATTGTGATCACTATTTCCCAAATGCTCCCCTACTTGAATGTTGGTCAAAAGATCAACATTGTTTGTTATAACGAGATCCAGACAAGCATCCTTTCTAATTGGTGCTTGTACCAGTTGTGACATGAAGGTGTCATTTAACACATTAAAAAACCTGATTCCCCTTGCTGAAGTACTAGTCACTCTATCCCAATTCATGTCCAGGTAATTAAAATCTCCAATAATTAACGTGTTACCCCAATTTGCAGCTTTCCCAATTTGCTCTAACAGCTGTTCTTCCTCATTAATATTTACATTAGGTGGTTTATAACATATTCCAACCAATAATTGATTTCCCTTTGTTTGCCCCAAGGAGATATCTACCCATAAAGCTTTCACATTTTCCTCGTCACACTCCAAAGATTTGACTTTAACTCATGGTTGACATACAAATATACCCCACCACCCTTCTTGTTTTTACTATCCTTGCTAAATAATGTGTACCCATTTAAGTTAACTGCCCAGTCATGTCTCATCCCACCATGTTTCTGTTATTCCTATTATATCATGTTGTTTAGTGCAGTGTTTCCCAACCCAGTTGTGTCTAAGGTGTTTTTACAAAGAAGAAAAAAAAACACCTTAGACACAACTGGGTAATCCCTAAATCCTGGACTGGTAGGTGTGCCTTGAGGACTGGGTTGGGAAACACTGGTTTAGTGCATGCTATTGCCTCTAGTTTCCCCATTTTGTTATATAGGCTCCTTGCATTAGTAAGCATACATTTAATATTATCATGAGTCATTTTTACTTTTTGTGAATTTTTATCAATATTACATACCTCATATGTTCTGTGCTTCCCCTCCCCCTTCTCTACCCCTTATACTGAGCTAAAGCCCTTCTCCTTTCTATCCTATCTCTATTTTCTCGATTGCTATGACCCTCCCCGTCTACTACTAGTGTAAAATCTACTCCAACCTTCTAGCCATCCTATCCTCCAGCACAGTAGACCCTCTTCTGTTTAGGTGCCAAATTGCGCCAATAAGCGCTCAGGGAGGAGGGGGGTTTTGCTGCCAAACAGGATAAAGGGCGCGAAACCCATGTGCACCACATGGCCCTCACTCGTGCTGACCCATCAGAAGAATGGCAGGAACCCAGTTTGAATGGGAGCTCCTTCTCCTGATTGGTCAGCACTAACTTCCAGTCGGCCAGCGGGGCTCTGCGACTGTGAAGCTGACTTACAGCTCCAGAGTCTCTGCTGGGGCTCGCGCCTCTCTCCAGTGCCTGCCTCCACTTAGGAAGCCCCGGGGAAAGCGCTCCTTGGGCAGCTACGAGCCTGGCCTTGCAGCTCCCGGGAGGGGAAGTTAGTGATTATAGCTCCGTTAGGAGCAGGTTGGGCGATCCGAAAAGCCAGTACCCCAACAGTGTCCCCAACAACCTCAGGGACCGTTCGTGAAGCCCCGGTACGAAGCCCCCGCAAGGGAAGCGTCTCCTTTCGGTATACGAATGCTCCCCCTGGGTGGCGTTTGCCTATACAAAATGGCGGCCACCCAGGGGAGCACTCATTAATTACTTCCCTTGCAGTTTCACACTTATGTTGCAGGTGCGAACGTTCTGATTGATTGGTGTGAACATTCTAATGGGGAAGACGAAATGTTTACCCCAAAAAATTTAATCAAGGTCTAAGGCTCCAATTTAATATTTTTGCATAAGTTTAATTTCATATTTTTGGATAAACTTTTAAAATTATGTAATATTTGGAAAACAAAATGTAATATTTTGAAATTTTCTTTTTATATATGATATTTTTATTTTTGATGTTTAAATATTTGGAAAAAGAACTCATTGTAAAAGTGTATCCAAAAATAATAAATCATTTGAGAAGCGTGTTAAAACAAATATTAAATTAAGGTCTAAGGCTTTAATTTAATATTTTTTAAATACATTTTTCAAATAATCACAATAAGAAAAAAACATTTAAAATTATTTATCTACAGAAATCACCCTTAAAGTTTATGGTATATTTTTAGATAAAACATTTAAAAAAAAAAAAAAAAGAACACAATGTGTTCATTAGAAAAGCTTTTCCAAAATATGAAATCAAGGCTTAAGCTCTTTGTATAGCTGTATTGACCTTCTATTTGCAATGCACTGGTTGATTATTCACAATTCCAAATTTAGCAAATAATCTCTAATTGGAATTTACCTCCTACCATATAATTTTTAGCAATCGTTGTGCAACCACAGAAAGTAATCATCTGTGTTTATTGTATTTTAATTAAATTCGCTGTTGATGTATTGTTATACTTTGAGTGCAGATTGGAATTACAGAAAATGTCATAATTCCTGACAAACTAAAACAAACATGAATAAACATTGCATTCTTTCTCCCCACGGTTTGATGCTCTATGCTTGCTCTATATTTAATCTTTTCTTAAATGCTTTTCTAATGGCAACTTTTACAGAAGATATATGCATGCTGGCCTTACAGCAGTGATTATCTGTGATGATTAATGACTCTGCACTTATACAGTTTTTTGGTGCTTCAGCTATAATTTGGGACCATCAATCATATCAAATTAAACCGTAGGGTGCCCTAATCTAAGATAGCGTGTTCTGTCCTTGAGAGGCAGAAGGTTTGCTCTTCACATTAAGTCCATTCTGAACGGCAAAAGCTTAGGTTTTGTAGCAGAGACTGTTGGTATTAGAATATGGAATCATACCTATTTCCACAATGTCCCTCAAAACTTGCTAAAGAAGAAGCAAAAAAGTAAGGTCAATGCTGTTAGATAAGAGGTTCATGTTTTAGGTTCTCAAGCTAACGGCTTGCCCAGACATTTAGATGAATTAGGTGATCTCTTAGGTTGATATGACATGGCTCAAAATGGACTGCTCTTTCAGGTCACCCTCTACAATGCTGAGCTTCATGTAAGTTGAATTTTTTTGTGTGCATATGGCGTTTACTTTTGCAGAGTTGTCCTATGTGTTTGGTGACCCTCATGTGCATTTTAAACAACAATTTTATTATTTGAGTCATTTGTAAAGTACTGAATACTAGTTAGGCAAAAGGCTTTTGCCTAGACAAATGTTGCTTTAAAGCTAAAATTCCTATTTGCCTATTCAAAAAATTTTTTTGACTGAATTTACTATTTGCCTACAATATATATGAAGAGAATAAATGTGACATGGTTAACATGTCACATTTATTGTAGGAGTGTGGTGGTGTAGCACTGAAGGAAGGACCGGTGACATTGAAAGTGGGAAGAGGTTGTAAATTAATGACATTGTGAGTGGGGCATGAATAAAGGACATATGACACAGAAGTACGAGAGAGAGCAAATGATACAGGAGATGTTAGTTATGTTTGCTGGAATATTATTAGCATGAGTTAGCTGAACACAGAGAATTGAAGATTATAGGCATAAGAAACAAATAATCAGAGTAACTGAAATTACTGTATAACTATAATAGACTGTCAGTTAAAGTCTGAGAATCAGTAAACCATAGAAACATACAAAAAACTTGAATACACTTTTAATTCTATGTTCACTTGCTGCAGGTACTGTTGCCAAACACACCCATGATAAATGATGACTGATCGTATTACTCCAGTAGGGTATAGAAGAACAGAAGGAAGAAATTGGAGGCGGGAGGGGTGGATGAACGGATCCTCAAAGAGTGAGGGAATTGAGGGGAAAAGAACTGAAACAGAACTGTAAGTGGTCAATGGATGAAAGATAGATGAATTGCTGACAGGATGAAGAGTTGGAGAAAGGGAGAGCTGCCATACAAGACATGGAATGCGCACAAACAAATTGGGAAATAATGGTGTACTATTATATAAACAGAAGAACTAAAATAAAAGTAAAAGTGAGATATGAAATGTATTGTTATGAAACTTATTATCTTAATGGTCATTGACAGTCAATAGATGGACTTTCTTTGTTTGGTCCTGCAAAGATTGCATTTACCAATGTTGAGCATATCCACGCTGTCCATGGAAAGACTGAACGCTCCCCATAGAGATGCAGTGACTCAACATGGCAGTTTGCACGCATGTTCACTAGCCTCCCAATGCTTCCCAATGCAGAAGCATTGAATCGGCTGAGATCACCATGGCTCATGATCTCAGATGGGTATACAGCACTGGCATATATCCTGTCCTCAAAATCCACAGATAAAATATAACATATTTCCAAAAATGCAAGAAAAAGTATTTAATATTTTGACAGAAACTGTTGGTAATAGGGTTTCATGAAATGAGACGAGGTTCTAAATATGAAATAAACATTCGCTGCTGTACAAAGCCGTTCGGACTGCAAAATCCAGACATTGCTTACACTATTAAAAAATATCTGGATTTTGCAGTTCAGATGGACCTCGTACAGTAGTGAATGGTTTTGCCCCGTTCGGTATGGGGGCATTTGAACTTTAGTGCATAACCTCTCTAGTTTATTTCATACACAGAACTTTGTCTCATTTCACGTGACGCTATTACCACTGGTACACCGGCAGACATGAAATCTGAACACAATAAATAAAATCTGGGCACGGATTTAAAAAAGAAAATCTGAACTATTTGCCTGATGACTGCTGGGGCTAATTATGGGTTAATTGTTTTGCATTCTGCAAAACATTATTATTATTATTTTTTTTTAACGAAAACTATAAAGAGTTAAGCATGCAAAAAAATACAGCATATAAATGATGTAAAATATACCAGATGCATTAAAGATGTATTGTGTCCCAGAGTGTCCATTTAAGCAACTACATTAATAGGTGTGCAATTTAATATATTTTTGTTAAATAAAACCATTTAAGATGATCTCCAAATATGAATAATTCACGTATTAAACTGAAGACAGTGCACCTTGTAATAATTTCATCATTATCTCGGTATTTCTGATAAGAGAATATTAAACCCAAACAGGATAAAATAGTGGTGGGTTGGCGCTGTGATGTACCAAAAATGCAACTACCCCCAGTTCCTAAAATAACTCAAAAGGCTCGTACGTGTTTAAAAAGAGAATAAAAGATAATGGAGGGTGCACAATAATAAAACAATTCTAAATGATATACTTATACGTGAGGAACCTCTTGATCTGAAACACATAACATAAAACAAATCATAGCATAATACTGTTACATATATATTAAAGCTCTATTATGGAGGTATTGGGTCACTCACACTTTCTAGAGCCACGATCGCGGTATTGGGGACTTACCTGGGAGTCCCCCTCCGTCCTCTTCGGCCCCCCCTGGGCCATGTGATCGCGAGGTCCTTGTGAGGACCTCGCGATCACATGGACGGCATAGCTGTCCAAGGCATTGCCAGCAGGGGGAGTGCCTGTAATGAAAGGTACTCCCCCTGCTGTCTGAAAAAATAAATAAAATGGTTTAAAACAGTGTAAAATTAAATAATATATACTTAGATCATATATATATTTATTATATATATGATCTAAGTATATATATACACATATACACACATAAATATACACACACTGTCTAAGAGTATTTTAATATTAATATATACATAATTATATATATATATTATATATTAATATCAAAATACACGTACAATGATATTGATTAAATATATATATAATTTTCATTATATATATATTTATATATAATAAAAAATAAATATATAAATACGTTAAAAAATAAAATAAAAAAATAATAAAAAATAAATAAATAAAAAATATATATACACGTGTAATTTCATTCTAACTGTATTTTAAAATTAATATATATTGATATCAAAATACACGTAGAATGAAATACTATATATATCTATATACATAAGTATATACGTATAGATCACTATGTATATATATATATACCTATATATAAATTAAAAAATTTAAAAAAATTATATACATATATATATATACACACGTGTGTATATATATATATATATATATATATATAGATATATATATATATAATAATAATTCTACTTATATATTTATGTAATAATTTTACATAATTAGGTAATTTTATTAATTACAATTTGCAGGACCTGCCTGACAACCCAGGCCGAAAATTCAGGGAATTTAATTTGCTAGCACTATATTTAACCCTGTAACTTTCCAAGACACCATAAAACCTGTACATGGGGGGTACTGTTTTACTCGGAAGACTTCGCTGAACACAAATATTAGGGTTTCAAAACAGTAAAATGTATTACAAGAACGATATCGTCAGTGACAGTGAAATGTTTTGCATTTTTCACACACAAATGGCACTTACACTGACAATATAATTGTTGTGATACGTTTTACTGTTTTGAAACACTAATATTTGTGTTTAGCGAAGTCTCCTGAGTATAACATTACACCTCATGTACAGGTTTTATGGTGTTTTCAAAAGTTACAGAGTCAAAAATAAAGCTTGCATTTCAGTTTTTTCACATTAAAATTCACCAGGTTGGTTATGTTGCCTTTGAGACCGCACGGTAGACCAGGAATGAAAATTACGCCCACAATGGCATACCATTTTCAATAGGAGACAACCCAGGGTATTGCAATTGGGGTATGTTCAGTGTTTTTTTAGTAGCCTCTTAGTCATAAACACTGGCCAAAATTGGCGTTCAAATTAGTTTTTTGCATTTCCAAATATTAACACTAACTTTGGACAGTGTTTGTGACCAAGTGGCTACTAAAAAAGACTGGACCTTCGGTTGTCTACTTTTGCAAATGGTATGCCATCATGGGGGTAATTCTTATTCCTGGTCTACCATATGGTCTCAAAGGCAACATAACCAATCTGGCGAATTTCAATGTTGAAAAACTGAAAAATGTAACACTCTATATTTGACCCTGTAACTTCCCAAAACACCATAAAACCTGTATGTAGGGGGGTACTGTTTTACACGTGAGACATCGCTGAATACAAATATGTGTATTTTATTGCAGTAAAAGCAAACGGTATTTTGACATTCACATTTAAAATGTCACGTAGAACTAAGAAAATTAAAAAAAAAAAAATTTCTCCCATTTTTTTATTTTATTCATATTAAATTATGTTCCATACCTAAATATTTGATGTTAAATGAAAGCACTGTTTCCCCTGAATAAAATTATATATAATAAGTGTGGGTGCATTTACTATGAAAGAGGTGAATTACGGTTGGACATATAGCGCAACTGACAAATAACAAACTTTGTGTATATACATATACCACTTGATTCCATTCTTTATATAGTATCTTAAAAGAAGGAAAAATAAAAGAATTAGTAAAAATAAATCAGAATATATTGCACTATAATTTTAAGAAATACTTATGCATCTACAATACTAAGAGAGATAGTTATGCATAACACATATGTTAAAAAGATTGTATATAGAGGGGATTTATTTATATACATTTGCCTTAGTTATAATAAAGATCATCAACAACTAAGGCATATCTTAAATAGGAATTGGCATATCCTCCAACAAGACCAAGAGATTAAACCATTTTTAGAGGATAAACCAAAAAGAGTCTTTAGAGGAGCAAAAAACTTAAAACAAATACTTACCTCGAGCTATATAGATGTCCCTAATACTAATAATTTTTTAGAGTCATACAGGAAGACCAATAAAGGGTTCTTTTATTGTGGTACCTGTATGGGCTGTAAAAATTGGAAGCACACAAATAAAAAAGTGGAAAGTTTAAATCCCGAGTGGGAGAGGGGACATACCAAATAGAGTCACTTACAACCTGTCACTCCAAAAATGTAGTTTATTTGCTCACGTGTCCTTGTGGATTACAATATGTAGGAAAGAAATCTAGATGTCTAAAAACAAGGATACGTGAGCACATTTATAATATTAGAAGAGGCTTTTTAAACCACCATGTTTCACTTCATTTTTTTAAAAATCATGGAGGAGACCCCACTAGACTCCAGTTTTTCAACATCCAAATGATGCAGAATCATTGGAGGGGGGTAGCCCCCATGAAGTGTAAATACTGCGACACCCGGAAGTACCGCAATGACGTATAGACCTACGTCACGTGACCAGAGGGTCACGAACCCGGAAGTGATCGCGAGACGCCGGCGAAACGGCGCAAAATTCATCTGCAGAAGAAACCATATATAAAGCACCAATATAGAAGACCCCACATGCACTTTGAGAAGGCCCCAAGGTTGTTAGTGCTAGTGGACTCTTTTATATGTATGCAGTTGGCTTATGCTGTATGCCTTCTTTGATTTTATGTTATTGTATCCAGTAAAGTTTATTTTATCAGCACTCTGGTTTCTGCTATTTTCCTGTTGGCATTTAAAGGAGACATCACATGGGAATTCTTCAGCCTGAATAAGCTGATTATTCAACTGCTATCTGAACCAGAGCCTGCTTGTTGTGGCTCTGGAAAGTGTGAGTGACCCAATACCTCTATAATAGATCTTGAATATATATGTAACAGTATTATGCTATGATTTGTTTTATGTTATGTGTTTCAGATCAAGAGGTTCCTCACGTATAAGTATATCATTTAGAATTGTTTTATTATTGTGCACCCTCCATTATCTCTGTATTTCTAATGATACCTAACAAAATCAGTTATGATATAAGTGATAAACTAATCTGTAAAGTTATCATTCTAATTATGAAATCCTCAACTAGTTGCAAATATTAAAACTATGACAACCAGCAAGAGTGAATCTAAGTTCACAATGCTGATTGGTGCAGAGTGGCATTTAACCACGCATTTGATTGGCTGAAATCATCAAAAGTAATGGACCCACGTGGCGCTGGAAGAAAGGTGGAACCTAAAATTTGTTTTCATATCTATAGTGACAGGAATGCATGTTTGTATTCCTGTCACTATAGTGTTCCTTTAAAATAATGAACAAACACCAACACTACACACAAATGCACACTTGAATTCAAAATCAGCAGTACATACAAACACACCCCTGTATTCAAACCCAAACACTACACACATGTACACCACTGCTTTCCAATGGCAAAAGTACATACAAATACACCCCTACATGCACACACATACTCCATACAAAAACATGCCTACACTCAAACGCACAAACACTGCTCACAAATACAACCCTTGAAGGATGGGAAAATGGAAGATTTCCAGCTTGCAAAACAGTGTGGGAATTGTAGAATGAGGTGGATTTCTTTGACACTCTTGCTCTAGAGGGAGATTCAAAAACCTTTCTTGCACAAGGGCCATTAGTTCCACCACTGATCCCTGGAGAGTAATCTGCACACAAAATTGGTGTTTTGTCATGTCGTATCAAATATATATTAATTATATGAAGCACTTTTTTTTTTAAATGAAAAGTTGTCAATAGTGACAGATTTAATCACCATCAGTTATGATATACAAAGTAGAGGCCAATATAATTATGTTCTTCTGACGTTTCCTAAACTCATGATCTGCTGCTACGTCCTGTAGGGATTAATTAGGAGGATGTAAGCAAACATTTTAACATTGCGTAAAACACACACACACAAAAAACAATCATCACTTCCATATCTAACCTCTGTCTCCAGCTGTACAATTAACAAATTGAATGTCGTCAGCAAACAGGAGTTGTAGATGATATGAAGTTCATTACTAGCAGCCCTGGGCTGTGTTCAAAGCCCAGTTTAAACAACTCTGCTGATTAAATTCCTTGCAGGAGCCCCTGCCAGAGACTGTTACAAAATACTAACATCTAACAACTTTTTTTTTTAACATGTTCCAATTATTTGCCTCCTATCTGCAGGTGCTGGCAAATATCAGCGAATTTGGCCTCTGTCTGCAGCCTTATCCACTTGGCGCCTGATGTAGAGCTCTCACATTACTAGCAGAAAGTTTCTGGTTTGAACTGTTAAAAGCTGAGAGTATCGCTCAGCCTCTTTTTTTTTGCCTTTTCCCCTATAGTCCTTTCAAATAGCTCTAAAACTAAAAAAAAAAAAAACAATTCCCCTGATCTGTACTCAAACACATTGTTAGATGGAGATTTTAATAACCTTGTCTGCTCCGGCGCTGAAGGAGTTCTGAGTCTTGTGTCCTGAAAAGTGATAATTTGATGATGGTTCTCTGGTTCACAGACAATACATTTTAACAGTTAGCTAAGAAATACAATTTGCGGTGAAGGTGAATGAAACAGATATAAGTCAATGTAATAAAGCCAGATTGTCATGTGTTCCAGTGTCATGAGGTAATAACTCAGCACTAAGGAATAAGAGAAGTTCCTCTTAAAATGTAAAGAAAATGTAATTACTTTGCGCCTTTTTATTTTTAATAAAAAAATTGCTACTTGAATTCTATTTCCCATTGTAGATTTTGTGTATAACATTTGGATATTTTATAATAATGCATATCCAGCCAACTACACTGCAGGAATCGATGATGTTGGGAAAAATAATAAGGCCCTATTTTCCTTTAGCCACAGGGCTATAAGTTTGTGAATTTAATATGCATTTAGTTTTGACAGTTTTTTTTTGTTTTTTTTTTGCTTTTCGTTTTTTCTTTTTTGTTTGTTTTAAGAGCTTATGTATTTGGGATAACTTCATTACTGGATTTCTTTCTGAAAGCAAATGTTAGAGAATAGAGGAAATGCAGATGTTAATGTTTGGGGTGTTGGGTGCATGGTATGTTACTTATTATGGTTACTAAGGTATATGGAAAACTCATGGGAATGGAATTCCCTATGGACCCCCATTGGTCTCTTTTTATTTGGGGCTTTGGTTAATCACTTGTGCTAGTAGTCATGGGGGTTGATATTTAAGATATTGGTGACCACTATCTGCTATATTTATATATTTCGACAACCAAACAGCAGCCATAGGAAATGGAGGCAAGGATTGAAGATGCACATTGTGTTTCTTTTATTATATTTTATCCCTACTCTCTCACAAACTATGAAGAGGATAGGGAGACCATTTGTTGGTTACCACTGGCTTAAAGGAACACTATTGTGTTATTTATATTATATAAAAAACACTTGCGTTTCTTGTGCTCTTTAAACTCTGTGAAACAACAGGAAGTGCCTGAAGAGGCTGTCTGTCAGACAGCCACTAGAGGCAGTCTTAACCCAATCTCTGAAACTGCAGTGTTTTAAATTGCAGCGTTAAGGGGACAGGGAAACTGCACCCTGACCATTGCGATGAGATGAAGTGTTGTAGGTGCCTATAATGTCGCTTTAATAGGGGCCCCACAGCTCTTCTCTGATATCAGTATGAGTCTTTGGGACATGCCATTTTAGAGATGGGCATTGCTGCCCTAGTCCAGTACAGTTTACACAGTTTGTGCATGAGGGTTAATTGAAGATGCATGTTGTTATGGCATACGTATTATTGTAATTTGCTGATTATATTGATTTCTCTTAATTTTTTTTTTCTTAGTGGGAGACATCATTGCAATTTGAAATGCCAAGGTAACATTGTAAGAAGTATTATATAGCAAAATTGCAGGTAATTGTGTCTATTACTATAATTCTTGTTGTTGCTTTTATTTACACAGTGCTAATATTTATCTACTTTTATCCACTTTTTATTTTATTTATAGTATCATTAAATTAAACTCATTTCAGACCAAGGTAAAAAAAAAAAAAAAAAAACAGAAAAAGACTTGAAATAAATGTTCCTTCTCTCTTCCCTCAGGCGCCAGATGAAGGTGAGCAAAGATTTCAAATTAAATTACGCTGATTAATTTACAAAGGCCATCTGAATTTTGCTTTGGCGGTTTGATTATTATTGGACAACAAACAAAAAAGAAAAATAATGCTGCCACCTGATTGGTGGAACTGGCCAGGGGCAAATAACTATGTCAGCCTTAGGCAATTCAGCTCACAACTCCTTAAAGTCAGATATACAGTGGCTTGAATGAACTCATAGTGGTTTTATTGAAATACCTTTCTCTCCCTATCTCTGTCTTTTTTGAAGTTCCCTTTTATAACACAGCCAGAAACAGCAGCCAGGAGTAATAATTTGCATCAAGCAACTGTTAGTCTGTTCTCATTGCAAATGTGACATGTTTTCCAGGTAATTAATAGCATATGTCTGGCAAATTGGAGCTTCTCATGGAGACTTTTTCATTAGAATTATAAAGGCTAGGATAGAGAGTGAAGGAAAGGAAAGAGGGAACGACGGCTGCTTCCATTTATTTGCTCAGTATAAAAGCAACTTGCTTTTTACAAGCTAATGCCCTTAATGGATTTAGAACAGATCTTTTATTAGAGGTTCCAAGGATGCCTGACATGACGCACCATCTTCAAATCAGATGTTGGAAACTAGAATATACAGGGAGCATTTTTATTCCACATATAATGTTGAAACAATAATGATTTGTTTTATTCTCTTTACTTTTATGTAGCATTTAATTGAAAAATGATGACGTAATGCTGACCTACGGAGCATCCTGCTGATGTTATGGTGATGGTTGGTGCATGTGCACAATCGGACATGTGGAAGAAGGGGTTGTGCAACATGTTAGAAAGATTTGTTAACAAACAAAAAATGTGAACGTATGAGCTCTAATCTTGCTATTCATAACTCCTGATCGGTGTCTCCAACTTGTTTTTTCCACGTTAAAATAAAGAATGCTTTTTTACTGATTCTTATTCTTGGGCCTTCATGGTTTTTCTTCCTTATTATGGTTGATTGTGCTTAGGTTGGCGTTCTGGTTTTGTGAGGTACCATGTGAACCATAGGACATTTGTAAGGTCAACATCTCTATTGGCCTAGATGGATGTTGAACTAAATGAAGAGCTGTCTCTGCCACACACAAATCTACACCTCAGCCACACACAAATACTTTCCTATTTATATAGTATTTAAATTCCAAGCATAAATATTGAAGAATATAGACAATATTACCCATGGTGGGGGGATAACAAGCTCCCAAATCCATTCTGGTGTGTTCTGCTATATATGAAAGTACAGAGTCATGGAGGTCAACGATGTGGAGAGGTCAAAGAAGGAGAGAGTGGTCAACAGATTCAAGAGCAGCATAGAGGTTGAGGTGCATTAAAGTGGCCTTAACATTTGGCAGAAAGTAAATCATTAATCACTTTACTAAGTAAAGACAGTTTCAGCAGAGTGAATGGTGTGGAAACAAGATTGAAGAGGATAATGTAGGGTGTTAGTGAGAAAGGGAGCTAGATGGCTATATACAATGTGCTCTACATGCTTAGAAGTGAAATGGAGTAGGGGTATGGGACTGTAATTCGAGAGAGGTACTGTAGGGTCAAGAGATGGCTTCTTTGGGATGAGCTTAAGAATCGCATGTTTGAGGGAACTGAAGACACCAGCAAAACAATATACTTTAGAGATCTGGATAATGGACTCAAGGGACCAGGTAGTAGGAGAAGAGAATAAAGGAAGCTTAGAACCCTCCTGTTCAGAGACACGGACAAAGATGAAATTAGAGTGAAAGAAGAGTCAGTCAGTTAAAGTCAGTCGGTCAGTCTTGTCACAAGTGACATGCACAATCTCTGATTGTGATGTTTGTGTGGAGAGGGCTTGCAGGTGCAGAATAATGAGTTAAAAGTGTTTAAAAGGCATTTGAAGCCATAATACTAGCTGTTGATAAAACATATACTGTTATGTGTCAAGGGAGAAGGTGGATCTATAAAAACATAGCATGAATTTGTCATTGAGGAGGCCTGATGTGGTTCAAAATGGCCTTCAGCAGCATTCTGAGTATGACAACATCTTTGGAGATAATGTGTGAGCATGATGTGCAAGAGTTGAATGCATGACTGCTGCCTAGAGCAGGCATTAATTGGTCTAACCATAACTAAAGTGATAATGGCAGGCACATTGACAACACAAGTTAGGAAATGACAATCAAACAGAGGTAAAGGTGATAGAATGGTGTGATATAGAGCAAGCTGAGGTCAAAGTACCAATTAACTTGTATCTCTTTTTTTCCCAAGGGATCTATAAATCTCGTTTTAGCCCCAAAGTGGAACATACAATCTTATAGTTAAAACTGGAGGCTAGTTTTTGCTGGTTAGACTTTTATGTTTAGGGGTATGTTCTGCACCTTAGATGTCTGTTAGGAATTAAGCTTTTTAATACAGTGCTGCTTCACATTTGACCTCTGTATGACTAATACTTTCACAAGTGTAATTCTTGAAGCTCTTAAACAGTATGACCTATTGATTGGATAAATCAGTAAATACATTTTCATGCTATTGGCTTATTGCACACTCAATATAAACAGTGTAAAACAATGTTTGCTCATTAGATCCATTTAGAGAAGTCTCACTAAGTGAGATAAAATGTGCACCCTGGTCATTTATAATGGGTCACTTATTAGACTGCAACTACATGTATGGTTCATTCTAATACACTATATTGTAAGTCATATGCTTAATTAATCATACAAACTTTGTCCATATTATCAATCTTAATAATTACATTTTTCAAATGCTTACAAAATACTATACTTTTAAAATATAGCCAGAATTAATGTAGAAAGCATAGTAGTAGATATCCAAAAACTGAAAAGGCAGTGTTTACATTAAAAAGCCTGCAGGGACAGGCAGTAGACACTAGAACAACTACATTAATTGTAGTTTTTCTGGTCACTATAGTATCCCTTTAATATCAAGAACACAATTGCACAGACAGACCTTTGTTATGCTGTATCTCTGATTTATAAACCTTTCTTTAACCCCTACGGAACAAGGCTATTTTGAGATGCAACACACTTGTGATCAAGGCCTTTTTGAAAATGTTGACATGCGTTCATTCTACCACAAGTTCCCGGATATATTCATGGCAGCACTACAGTCATTTTTCTTGGGTGTAGCTCCTCCCACTCCTAAATTGGACATGAACATCTTCTAAGCAAATAAAAGAGAGTTCTCTCCCCCACATCCTCTGTCTTTTTTTCCTGTTCACTCACATGGACATAGGATATTTTTATACCACCTCTTTTTCTTTGTGGCTTACTCGGGTCTAATAGTACCCTAGCCCACTGGGAGTTCTGCCTCTCTCTCCATGGTAGCCTCAGGACATGGTGCCTCACCATGGGCGACTCCCTGAAGGATTCTCCCCTTAGCAACCGGGGAGTCAAGCTGCAGTGACCCCATAGGTAGCAGGTGGATGTGCCAGTACCCATGATGTGATAATTCATGAGTAAGGGTACACCTACCTTATTGGAGCCCTTGGGTTCTTTCAGCTTTCCCATGGATAATTGCTATTCCCTCTCCATGAAGCTATCAATGGTCATGTTGGAATCATTTGAGGCTATTGCCCTCGGTATAAATCACGGGGACCCCTTCTCCTAAATCATTTGTAAGTCTGGATCTATTGGAAGACACACTGATATCAGTACCTCACTTACGGTTCCGTGATATTTCAGGCCTTCAAGGAAGGGGGAATGTATTTGGAATGCACAAGTAAAGCAAGTAAATTCCTTCCCACAGCATGGGATACTTGCTGTTCCTGCGCAATTTCCTCACTTCCGATTCTAGATAAGCTACACCATCGGTTCTCTTGCCCCGGCAGTAGAAACACACGCTGGGAGGAACCAATTAGCGGTTCCGGTTTTCTTTCAGTTTTGTTTTCAGTGGAGTCCATAAAAACCATTATTGACCTCTCTGCATTGGACAAGTTCTCCCTGGATGCTTCATTCGTGTGTATTGTCGTGGAAGCTCCTTTCTACTATTTTTCTTGCATTTTGGGTTCTTTGGCTGCAGGTAAATGCCTTTTTTGATTATCTATCTGTATTTTGTCTTCTTCCCATGGCTATTAATATTCAATTTTATATTTTTCCAGGGAATTTTGCCTTTTCTAGCTGCATACTTCAAGATGGAGTCCCCTGGTCCCTCTTCTAAAAATAGGTCACAATCTAGAGGTTTGGGGTAAGTCACTTTTTTTTCTAAATTTAAATACAATAAAAAAAAAGACAGCATTTATCCTTTCTAAATCCTGGATTCTTAGTTCTACTCATAGATGCATCTATATAAAGAAGGATAAGACCCCCTGATGTGAAACCTGCGATGACAAGGTTCTTCCGCGGGAAAAGACTTTGTATGGCCTGTCTCAAAGCAGAGGCTGGTCCTTCAAAACCAGATACAGATGTCTTCTCATATATCAGTCATGCTGTTTTAGAAGGTCTATCACAGGCAGAGAGAGCAAGGAAAAGACAGATCCTTCAGTCCTGATTGGAATCAAGAAGTTAGCATGGATGAAGAAATACCTCAGGTCCTTGAAGAAGATGAATTCTCTTCTCAAGATGAGGACCCCCATTTATCTCCTACCTTCATGGATAACAAGAAGATAGAAGCCTTGATCAGAGCTGTTCAAGACACCCTAGCTATTAGGGACAAAACGGAGGAAGAACCTGCTACAAACAAACATTTTGCTGATCTAAAAAAGGGAAATCCCACCTTCCCTCTCCATGATGCCATCCATGATTTAATCTAGGAAGAGTGGAGAAAGGGTCTCTATTCAGGGCGGTCTTGCAAGACTCTACCCATTCAAGTCCAGCGACAATGATCCATGGGATATGGCTCCCAAAGTGAATGCTTCCATTGTGCGTCTGGCTAAAAAGACCACCCTTTCAGTGAATAATGCAGGGTCTTTGCGAGAGCCCATGGATAAAAGAATGGACTCCAGTCTATCAAAGGCCTATATTGCCTCTTGGATTCCTCCAGGTGTGGCTATGACTTCTGTGTTAAAAGCCTTAAACAGTGGTTGGATGACCTCGAGGAAGACATCTCAAGTGGGGTCAGTAAAACCAGACTTCTGGATTCCCTGAACAAATTTAGGCTGGCTATTTTTCCTCAGATGCTTCTATAGATCTCGTTAGATCCATCTCAAGAAGCATGGCCCTGTCTGTAGCATCTAGACGTGTTCTTGGGCTCTTCATCAAAGAATAGCGTATGTGCCCTCCCTTTTCAGGGGGAGATGCTCTTTGGGAAACATACTGATGATTGCATAAAAAGGGCAGTGGAAAAATGTAAAGCATTTCTCCCCCAAGATCATTGTCCTATACAATCTTTTCCTCAGGAAAGACTGTCCTTTCGGGAGAAAGATTTCAGGTGCTGCAGACCTGGCAAAGAGTTCTCCAGGACACAATCATGGAAGGGAGGCCTATCCTCTTCAATACGTAATTGTGGCAGATGTGGATCATCTAGACAATCAAAGCAGTTCTGATGGGGTGTCTGTCCAATCCTTGGGGGTAGGAGCCAGACTTCTAAATTTATCCAAGGCCTGGACTAAGAATATTTAACACAAATGGGTTCTAAAAATCCTCCCTTTTGGTTATTTCCTGGAATTTGCCACTATACCTCATCCAAGATTTCTTCCTACTCAGATCCCACAAGACCCAGAAAAAGCAAGAGCTCTTCACTCTTTCACTTCATCCCACCTACCAGAAGGTGTAACCTGCCCGGTTTACCAAGAAGAGAAAGGTCTGGGGTATTATTCAAGACTCTTCCTGACCCCAAAGGCTTCGGGAGAATGGAAACCGATCTTGGATCTTCACAATCTCAAAGAGCTAATATCTGTGAGAAAAATAAAGATGGAATTCATCAGCTCTGTTGTAAAGGTCATCTCTCCAGGAGGTTGGATGATATCTATAGACTTTCAAGATGCCTACTTCCATGTCCCGATTGCAATCCCTCACCAAAAATTTCTGAGGTTTGCGATAAAGCAACATCACTTTCAGTTCCAGGCACTTCCCCACTGTCTCAGCATGACTCCAAGAACCTTTACAAAATGTTTGGCATCCATCATTGCTTTTATCTTTCTAGAAGGTATCTCCATTTTCCATTATCTGGATGATATCTTGGTTCTTTCAAAAAACAAGAATCTTTTCTCACAGAGACAGAGTTCAACTTCTGCTTTAAGAATTTAGATGGATCATCAACCGAAAAAAGTCAGCTTTTGCCATTCCAGAATATGATCTACCCAGTGGCAAGGTTTGATACAAACAGAGCTGCAATGTCCCTGCCGATGGAAAGGAAAGAAAAATCCAACAGAAAGTGTCGATTTTTAGCCGTCAAGTCAGTCACGGCCAGAGAATTCATGAGCCTTTTGGAGAGCCTATCTTCAACAAAAGGCCTTATAAGATGGGCACAGTGGCACATGAGGATCCCTCAGTTGGAGTTCCTTTTGCAATTTAAACAAAGATCTGAACCAGAAAATCATAATTTCCTCCAAGGTAAAGAAAGAATTATCTTGGTGGCTAGAAGACTGCAATCTCCTCTTCGGTTTTCCTCTAGGTCACACTCCTTGGATAATACTTACAACAGATTCCTGTGAGACCGGTTGGGTTGCACACCTAGACTCTCTTCACATCCATAGCCTTTGGAGCTACAGTCAGCCTCATCTCCCCTCCAATGTCCTGAAACTTAAAGCAGTATTTCAAGCACTTCTCCAGTTCCCCTCTGTGAAACACCAGTGGGTCAAGGTCAGGGTAGACAACACTTCAGTGGTGGCTTATCTCAATTATCGGGGGGGAGGGGGGGGAAGAAGCAAACAATTGTTGGTGATTCTTTCTCTTCTGATGGCCTGGGCAGAAAGGAATCTGGAAGGCTTAAAGGCAGTTTATCTTCAAGGCAAATTGAATCTACTTGCAGACTTCCTAAGCAGAGTAACTCTAGATCTGACAGAATGGTCCCTCTCTTCTCAGGTTTTTCAGAGCATCATTCAACATTGGGAACTTCCTCAAGTAGACGTCATGGTGACTCACCTGAACAACAAGCTAACAAGGTTCTATTCTCGGTTCTTCAACTCTTTGGCGGAAGACATTGATGCCATGTTCTGCGGGTGGAGGTTCAGCTTAGGGTATGTTTTTCCCCCAATCCCTTTCATATTTCCTCTATTGAAGAGAATTCAAAAAGAACCAGTAGTCATCATTGCGGTCATTCCTCATTGACCCAGACACCCATGGTTTCCTTTACTGAAAAGCTATCCCAGGAACCCCCTTTGGATCTTTTGAAACACCTTCAGCTGCTGCACCAAGGCCCAGTGTTCCATCCCACACCCCAATTGTTGAAATTGATGACATGGAAATTGAGAGGCAATGTCTCTTAGATAAAGGGTTTCTGCCTCAATCACAGATACTCTACTTGAAGGCAAAAAAAAGTCTACTTCCTTCGCTTATTACCGGATATGGGGTATTTTTTGTGATTGGTGTGCTTGTCATGAAGCTCCTCTTCAAAACCCAAACATAAGCAACATTCTAAGGTCTAAGTCTGAGTTCCATAAGAGTACAGATCTATGCTCTCTCCATTCTTTTGGATAAGAAACTGGCCTTTGATCCTGTATTTTTTTCAAGCAATTTTAAAAATCCATCCTCCAGTTAAGTCCTCTTCACCTTCCTGGAATCTTTCCCTGGTTCTTCATGCATTATCAATTCCTCCCTTTGTACCCTGGAGGAAATTTCTTGAACTACTGTGACTCTAAAAATGTTTTTTTTGGTGGCCCTTAGTTCAGGAAGAAGAATTTCATAACTTCAAGCTCTCTCTTGTGAATCTCCTGATTTTACAAGATAGGGTCATTGTAAGCACTATTGAAACTTTTCAACCTAATGTTGTTTCTTCATTCCATATCAACCAGGATATCATTCTTCCAGCTTTTTTTCTTAACCCTTTTTTCAGAAGTAGATGAAAGATGGCATTGTTTGGATTTAGTATGGTGTTTATCTACAACGTGCTTCCAATTTCAGAAAATCTTCAAGACTTTTTGTAACCCCATCAGGACACAAATTGGGACAAGCGGCCTCCACCTCTTCAATAGGTCGTTGGATTATAACAGCCATCTACCATGCTTACCAGGCTTCTGAAGATCCAATCTCATTGGATCTTCATGCCCAATTTGCAAAATCTCTGGCTTTCTCTTGGGCAACCACAGCCAATGTTTCTCCTGACCGCATCTGTTCGGCAGCAACCTGGATGCTCTTCAATACACTGATTCATCACTACCGATTCAATGTTGCCATATCCTCTTGTTCTGCCTTTGGCAGAAGTGTTCTTTCTTCAGCTTTATAATAAATTTTGCATTCCAAATGTTGGCTGGTTTTATTAAAAAATTTTTGTCTTCTCTCCCTCCCATATGTTTTTAGCTTGGGTATTACCCATCCATAGTGCTGCCATGGATATATCTGGGAAAATAGAACATGTAATTCATGCTTCCTAATATTTTCTTTTCTCGGATATAGGCCATGGCAGCACTAGAATCCCACCCGGCTTTTAAATTGTTTGTGGCTTTGGACTTAGACTGAGGATGTAGGGAAGGAACTCTCTTTAATTTGTTTATTTAGGAGGAGTTCCTGTCCAATTTAGATGTGGGAGGACCTATATCCAAGAAAAAAAGACTATAGTGCTGCCATGGCCTATATCCAGGAAAAGAAAATATCGGTAAGTATGAGTTACATTTTCTATTTTCTCCCTTTCTTTTAAGTACTTCCACACATCTTAAATATATTTTTTCTAAAGGAGAAACAGGGCTTTCTGATTATACTATACATACATAACACAAAATTAAATAGGAATAACATATTTAAAATAGGAAAAATCTGAGGATTTACCCTACCAGCCCATGCAGAGCAGGTGCAATCCAAGTTTCTTATATTTACAGCTGGCCTGGTGGGAGGATCAGACTGATAGAGTAGGAGGAGGAAGGCTGCAATCTGCACCTCAGCCTGGTGCAGAGTACTCCTCTCACGAGCTGTTTAGTTTTGAGTGTTGCTCACATGGAGCAATGCCAGAGTACACGAGAGGCAGCAGAGGTGCAGGTCTAGAGATCCTTGACACCACTGGAGCACCAGGGCTTTCAATATAAAATGTTTTTAAGAATGTATAATTAATAATAAAAAAATACACTATATATTTATACAATTGCTACACACACAGACACACACACACACACACACACACACACACACACACATACACAATACAGGCCCCAACACATTCACTCACACTGTATCCCTCACAAATACTGACAGACATCCCTGACAGACACAGAGCATTTCTGACACAAACAGAGCATCCCTGACACACACTACATCCCTGACACACACACTATATCCCTGTCACACACAGTACATCCCATATACACACCGTGGATCCTTTATGCACGTACTCAATCCCCTACAGACACACACTGCACAACCATCACACAGAGCATCCTTGACAGATAAAGTACATCCCTAATATACACAGTACAAAACTGACATGCACAGTACATCTCGTCTACACTCTATGGCTTCTTTACGCACATACTAGATCCTCTACAGACACACACTGCTCAACCTTCACACACTCAACATCCCTGACAAACACAGTACATCCCTGACATACACAGATACACTATGAATCCCTCACAAATACAGACACACACTGCACCACCTACACGCACAGAACATCTCTGACGCACAAACAACTCACCACAATTAGCAACCAAATGTATGTACAGTACTTACTCTGGCCTTTTTGTCCTCTGGTATTCCTCTTATGGAAACACCAGAGACAAGTCACAAGCAAACACAGCATTGTGCATTACACAGGGCATTTTTTTCGATGCAAGAGCTCTTAAGCAGAGCTCTGCTTATGGGCTGCCCTGGAAGAGCATTAAACTAACATGATCACTTTAGGTGATGTGCTTGTCATTGGTGATGACACAATACGCCCCCTCTCTGGCTTCACCCCCTACCAGTGGGCCTCTCTGTTTAGAAAATGCCCAGACCAAATTTTATGCCCTGTCCGGCCGTGCCAGCACTGCTCACTTAGCAGTGGGCAAGAAGGGAGACCTTACCATGGTCTTTTTAGATCCTTGGAGGGGACTCCATGAGACTAGGAACATTTAAAACTATGATCGCACTCAGCCACAGTAAATTAATTTAAAGGACTTAGAGCACTGCACATAGATCATCCGTCAGCCTGGGGCAATGAATTTGTAGAATGATGTTTGAATTTAATTTTCCTTCAGGGCTACACCATGACAAATACTATTTCAATATATTGGAGTTTTATATTGAAACTATAGAGGTAAGTATATTTGTTATTCATACCTGTAAGTAATTCTTTAGTCTGCAGCCAATAGCGCTACATTATCAGGTAGGTTTTGGTAGGAAAATTAAATGACAAGGTATGGCCTCCTACCACTGGCTGTCTTGTGAACCTTTCATACTTTCAGTTGACTGCATACATACCTGGAAGTAACACTTTGGAAAATAAAGACTATATAAAAAGCAGCTACATCTATGATATCATTAAGATTCACTACTACATTAATTAGGAATTTGGATTTTCATGAAACACCGAATTTCTTCTAGTTATTTAAAAAAAAAAAAAAAAACTCTATGTATACATGAGATAGTATTATTGCAAAGCAATTTAGAAAATAAATGCCTGGTTACTTTCTTCTCCACTAAAGCACTGGTCTTCATTTTGTGCAGAAGCAAATATATCTGTTGGTACTCTGTTCAGTCATTCTGCATTAGGCAGAGGGATGGTAAACGATTGTCCCCTCGACCTTACTTATTTTACTGAAGCCAATGAGGCTCAAAACATTCTGGCTTATATGCAGGTTCCAATTACAGCTTTTAATGTTGTCTATTGTATAGATAAGCAGTGAACTATAATTTTATGGTGTGACGAAGTGCCCTTCGCCACTTGTGCCTGGAGAGGACTGCTTGCCCGCCTCTTGCCCTGTGACTATGGCCCCTGGGATGTATTGCCCTTTAAAGACATGATTTGGGCATAATGGATTGTGTTGTGCTGCTGCTGGCCCTTTAAGAACCATCTGGGGACATACTGTGGAGTTACTGGGTGGCCACCATTTCCTGTATCAGAAGCACATGGTGAGAACAATGGATGGCTGCCATTTTAACTCACAGACACTGTTTGGACTTTTCAACACGGTGCCATCTCGCCAGTATTTGGTGCACAGAGACATCGTGCAGTGGTTTTGGACTATACAGCAGGGGACACATTATACAGTGATTGTTTTTCATTTAGCCTGTATATGTTCTGCAGAATCTGCATTAAACTGTATTTTCCAAAGTACTGAACGGATCTGGGTGAATTTTGGATATGTGGTTCACCCAGATCCCCCAGTTCCAAGGATATACTTATACTTTTATGGGGTTATTGCATGTTTTGGGGTCCCTGTGTGTTTTATGAAACTGTATAATATCTGGCCAGCAGATAATTGAGCTTTGTGTATTATAAAAACTCAATTATCTAGCCTGGCCCAGAGGAGGAGTTTTGTGTTGCATAAATTGTGAGTTCTGTGTGCCAGTAAATTAGTCTTGTTCCAGCATTAAGCCTTGGCTCATGTTTGGGGGAAGGGATACCTACACTCTGGGGATTGCTATAATCACTTACTCCCCAGAGGAAGCTCTTGCAATAGCTTGATTTGTTCCTGTTCCTGCTCTCTGGGGAAAGAGAGGTTCACCCACTGGAAGCTGGATCCTGGCCTTGGGTCCAGGGTGGGTGGAAACAGCAGAGACCCCGGCGCAGTTGCATCGCTGGAAGTGGGGTCTGCAGTGCTGATGGTGTCGGTTGGAGTGCTTGGAGTCCTCAGCGAGCACTAGGAGCATCGATTGGCGGAGGTACTCAGTCGGAGTGCCAGCGTTCCGTCACATTTGGTGGCAGCGGCGGGATGGCGTCCTAGTGCGAGGACCAGCAGCTCGGAGACACCGGTAACGTGTGGAGTTACGGATTTATAATTGATGGCAACGCTAGCCTCTGCGCAGCGTCCCTACCTACAGCAACATGGAGCTAGCAAGACCCTGGACAGCAGCCAGTGAATTGCAAATCCGCCTGTCGCAGTGCTATGAGGGTGCTGATTTCATGAAGGAATTAAAAGCGCGGCTGGTCTGGTTTGGCCCAAACCCTTCAGATGAGGTGGTCCATCAAGTGATGCGCATGTTGAGTGCTGAGAACCAAGACGCACGGAACTTCGAGTACCAACTGTGGAGTTTGGGGGTATTGACACCCCGTCTCCAGCGACAGAGTGAGTTACAGGGAGAGGAGAGCAGCGACCTCCCTTCCCAGCGGCAGTGCACCGTACAGAGGGAAGAGACAACCGGTCTCTCTCCCCAGCGGCAGTGTGTCCCCCAGGGAGCTGAAGGTGCCATCCTTCCTCCCCGGCGGCAGTGTGTATCCCAGGGAGCTGAAGGTGTCGTCCTTCCTCCCCAGCGGCAGTGCGTGTCCCAGGGAGTTGAAGGTGCCGTCCTTCCTCCCCAGCGCCAGTGTGTATCCCAGGGAGCTGAAGGTGTCGTCCTTCCTCCCCAGCGGCAGTGTGTACCCAGGGAGCAGAAGGTGCCGTCCTTCCTCCCCAGCGGCAGTGTGTACCCCAGGGAGCAGAAGGTGCCGTCCTTCCTCCCCAGCGGCAGTGTGTACCCCAGGGAGCAGAAGGTGCCGTCCTTCCTCCCCAGCGGCAGTGTGTGTCCCAGGGAGCAGAAGGTGCCGTCCTCCCTCCCCAGCGGCAGTGTGTATCCCAGGGAGCTGAAGGTGTCGTCCTTCCTCCCCAGCGGCAGTGTGTACCCCAGGGAGCAGAAGGTGCCATCCTTCCTCCCCAGTGGCAGTGTGTATCCCAAGGAGCCAAAGGTGTCGTCCTTCCTCCCCAGCGGCAGTGTGTACCCCAGGAAGCAGAGACCGTCTGTCTCGCACCCCAGCCGCAGGACAAAATATTGAAAGGGGAGACAGTTGGTCCCCCTCTCCACCAGCAAAGAGAGTGTCAGGGAGAGGAGCAGGTTACCCCCTCTCCCCAGCAGCAGTCTACAGTTCAGAGAGAGGAGCTTGTTACACCCTCTCTCCAGCGGCAGCCTAACTCACCAAGGGGAGATGTTAAGCCCCACAACTATGGAGATGGGACCGAAGTCTCTCTGCCAGCCCTACAGGGATGCTGGGCATTCAGCCCAGGTCCCCAGCGGCAGTATAATATACAGGGAGGGGAGACAACTGGTCTCTCTCCCCAGCGGCGGCCTGAGTTCCAGGAGGAGGTGATGGTCGATCCCTCCACCTTACAGCAACCAGCGTCCTGGGGAGTGGGGGCAACCAGCCTCCCCCTCCAACAGCAGCCAGAGATACCGGGAGAGGGGGAAGACAAACCTAACCACACTGGCACAGATGGGACCGCGGTCTCTGTGCCAGTCCTACAGGGAGGCTGGACGGGCGGTCCAGATCCCCAACCAACTCCGCAGGGATGCCAGGAGGAGGAGGTAAGTGAAACTTCCCCTCCCCAGCTACATCCCAACCGGGTCCTGGGGGCAGTGGATGAGCCTGTGATACCCACTGACCCCCTCTCAGCAGAAGAGCTGGCATCTGGGCAGAGCTCTGTTAGCCTCTGCCACCCCATTTCCCCTGTATCAGAGCCTGACTTACCACGGGTTACCACAGTGGAAGAGCTGGCAGCAGGGCAGAGCGCTGCTGGCCTCTGCCCCCCAAGCAACACCAGCAGTTTGCCTAGCTGCACCAGGGAGACTGAGAGTGCTGCGCTGTCCCACTACAAACTTGAACCTACAGGCCAGTACCATTTATTGTGGGGGGGGGGTTACTCTGCGTATTTTTCTTTGTGGGTGGGCTGCCCGACTAATCTAGGTACTGACCGGCAGAAGGTCAGGTACCTGTTTAGTCTTCCCCCCAAAGGGAAGATGTGTGACGAAGTGCCCTTCGCCACTTGTGCCTGGAGAGGACTGCTTGCCCGCCTCTTGCCCTGTGACTATGGCCCCTGGGATGTATTGCCCTTTAAAGACATGATTTGGGCATAATGGATTTGTGTTGTGCTGCTGCTGGCCCTTTAAGAACCATCTGGGGACATACTGTGGAGTTACTGGGTGGCCACCATTTCCTGTATCAGAAGCACATGGTGAGAACAATGGATGGCGGCCATTTTAACTCACAGACACTGTTTGGACTTTTCAACACGGTGCCATCTCGCCAGTATTTGTTGCACAGAGACATCGTGCGGTGGTTTTGGACTATACAGCAGGGGACACATTATACAGTGATTGTTTTTATTTAGCCTGTATATGTTCTGCAGAATCTGCATTAAACTGTATTTTCCAAAGTACTGAACGGATCTGGGTGAATTTTGGATATGTGGTTCACCCAGATCCCCCAGTTCCAAGGATATACTTATACTTTTATGGGGTTATTGCATGTTTTGGGGTCCCTGTGTGTTTTATGAAACTGTATAATATCTGGCCAGCAGATAATTGAGCTTTGTGTATTATAAAAACTCAATTATCTAGCCTGGCCCAGAGGAGGAGTTTTGTGTTGCATAAATTGTGAGTTCTGTGTGCCAGTAAATTAGTCTTGTTCCAGCATTAAGCCTTGGCTCATGTTTGGGGGAAGGGATACCTACACTCTGGGGATTGCTATAATCACTTACTCCCCAGAGGAAGCTCTTGCAATAGCTTGATTTGTTCCTGTTCCTGCTCTCTGGGGAAAGAGAGGTTCACCCACTGGAAGCTGGATCCTGGCCTTGGGTCCAGGGTGGGTGGAAACAGCAGAGACCCCGGCGCAGTTGCATCGCTGGAAGTGGGGTCTGCAGTGCTGATGGTGTCGGTTGGAGTGCTTGGAGTCCTCAGCGAGCACTAGGAGCATCGATTGGCGGAGGTACTCAGTCGGAGTGCCAGCGTTCCGTCACATATGGCAAGACAGGAGGCTTTATATTTGATGTAACCTTCTTTACTGAAGCTCCCAGCAGCAAAGAAATAGTTAACAGTAATGCAGAAAGAAATCAACCAATGAAATACAGCTGTGTAACAGTAAGGCTCAGTGTAACCGCTCCCCAAATCCTCTTTCTTTGCTGCTGCCTCCCAGGTGAGTCAATCCTTGTTTGGGAGCTGTACTAATTTTCTGTAATTCTATTATATCACATTAGCATTGTTACAGTTTTTTTCTTCAATAACCTACCCTTTAACTCTTAGTCCTTCCCGACATCGATACCTATCCCTATTATTGTATCTCCTTTGTTTGTTCAGCTTCCATTGCAGTTTATTGTTTCCCTTTATTTTGAAGCCATCTCTACATTGTTCTACACATCCTTTAATACAAAACCCTCATAGTTACATAGTTATATAGCTGAAACGAGACTTGCGTCCATGAAGTTCAGCCTTTGTCACATATGTTTTTGATGTTGATCCAAAAGAAGGCGAAAAACCCAGTCTGAAAATTCCTTCTTGACCCCAAAGTGGCAGTCAGATACCTCCTTGGATCAAGAAGCTATTACTCCACAAATTAGAAATTATATCCCTGTATGTTATGTTTTTGTAAGTATTTATCCAATTGCTGTTTAAACATCTGTATGGACTCTGATAAAACCACCTCTTCAGACAGATAATTCCATATCTTTATTGCTCTTACTGTAAAAAAAACCTATTATTTGCCTTACATTAAATCTCCTTTCTTCCAGCTTAAATGTGTGACCTCGTGTCCTATGTATAGCCCTGTTTATGAAGATATTTCCAGATAAAGGTTTGTACTGGCCGCAAATATATTTGAATAATGTTATCATATCCCCTCTCAGGTGCCGTTTTTTTCCAAACTAAAGAGATTTACATTTTTTAACCTTTCTTCGTAACTAAAGTGCTCCATTTCTTTTATCAATTTTGTAGCTCGTCTCTGCACTTTTTCTTGTTCCATGATAGCCTTCTTTAGAACAGGTGCCCAAAATTGCACAGCATATTCAAGGTGTGGTCTTACCAGCAATTTATAAAGAGGCAAAATTATATTTTCATCTGTAGAATTTATGCCCCTATTTATACATGACAAAACCTTACTGGTCTTAGCAACTGCAGATTGACATTGCATATTGCTGCCTAATTTGTTGTCTATAAAAATTCCCAAACCCTTCTCGTGTGTGGTTATCCCTAATTCACTACCATTTAGTGTGTAAGTTGCTTGTGCGTTCTTGACCCCGAAGTACATAACTTTGCATTTCTCTACATTAAATTTCATCTGCCATTTTAGTGCCCAGTCCCCTAATCTATTTAAATCCATCTGTAGTAAAGCAATATCCTGCTTACATTTTATTACTTTACAAAGTTTTGTGTCATCTGCAAACACTAAAACATGGATTTCAATGCCTATTGCAAGATCATTTATAAATATGTTAAATAGAAGCGGTCCCAAAACAGAACCCTGAGGGACACCACTTGCCACTTTTTTCCAGCTTGAAAATCTAACATTAATGACAACTCGTTGTATTCTATCCTTAAGCCAATGTTCTACCCAAGAACAAGAATATTCATCTAGACACAACAGGATAATCCCTAAATCCTGGATTGGTAGGAGGTACTTGAGGACGGGGTTGGGAGCCACTGTTGGGAACCACTGATCTAGACTAGCTTAGTTTGGCATGACCTATGTTTCATATAACAAAGTTTTCCCCAATGAATTCCTGAATATTATCCCTTAATAGCCCTTCAAATATTTTTCCAGTCACAGAAATTAAGCTCACAGGTTTATAAATTCCAGGCAATGATTTTGAACCCTTTTAAAATATAGGGTGCCTTCCTCCAATCCTCCGGTACAATACCTGAAACAAAAGAATCTTGAAAGATTAAATACAGAGGTTCACTTATTTAACCACTTAGCTCCTTAAGTACTCGTGGGTGAATACTGATAGGCCCCGGAGCTTTATTTACATTCATTTTCTTTAACTGCTGTAGCACCTTGTCTCGAGTCATCCAATCGCAAGTTATCTGCAAGTTTTTGGCAGCAATCATTTGCATATCTTTTGCCATGGGATTCTCATTAATATATACTGAAGAAAAATAGTATTTAAAATGTCTGCCTTTTCCTGGTCTTCATTAACTAACAGACCCATCTCTGTTTCCAGTGTACCTACGCTTTCATTTGTAAAACATTTTTGGGGTTGGTTTTGCATTCTTTGGCTATCCATTTCTCATTTTCTTGTTAAGCCTATTTGCAAGCATTATTGGCTTCCTTATATCTTATATAGGATGCCTCTGATTTGTCTGATTTAAATGCTTTAAATGCCCTTTTCTTATTTGTAATCTCTTGTTTTACTTCTCTACTAAGCCACATTGGTTTCAATTAGTTTCTTTTATATTTATTACCCAATGGTATATACTGAGAAATGTACCTTTCTAATATTTGTTTGAAGAGCTTCAATTTATCCGCAGTGTTGTTTTCACTAAGGAGTTTATGCCAGTCGATATGTTGTAGATATGCCCTAATCGTATTAGAATTGGCTTTTTAAAAATTATACGTTTTAGTATACCCCACGTGCTTTTGCTTTTTAGAATTTATTTCAATAATTACCATATTGTGATCACTGTTTCCTACTTGAATGTTAGTTAAAAGATCAACATTTTTTGTTATAATGAGATAACTGTGATCCATTCTCATTTAGCACTACTGTTTGAGTTTGTACATTTATTCAGACCTCATTAGGACCCTCCTTAATTCCTTTCGGGCAACGTGGGACCGTGCAGATGACACGAATGGATGAGCGTTTTTTTCTGATCATTGATGGAAACACCCCCCATGTCCCTGTGTGTCTCTGCAACATCATGCTCCCCGAATGGGCTTCTTCCTCTCTGACCCTTTGCTTCCACCTTTTTTTGGGCCCCTATTCTCCCATGCCACTTTTTTATTGCTCCCTGTATCCTGGTTGCATACCTTTCTCGCCATAGGTTATTCACTGCAGAAAACAGCACCTTTTATCTGACCATCATAATTATAGTGCCCAGTCTATGCCAAATACTTTGCCCTCATAACTTTATTATAAAGCAATGCCGGAACAGCTGGGTAAACCCCCCCCTGTGAACTTTATTAGACCCATCCAAGAGATATGTGGTTTCTCCACCACACAAACGCACAAAAACTTAATCTGCTCCCTTTTCACCCCAGATTAATCCAACATCTGCTTTTATTGGAGTGGGTTCCCACCTATGTTGCCGAACTTCTCATATTATGGTTTTGACCACCTATTGAGAAAGAAGTGAGAGCTCGTCTATGAGTTGAATTTTCCAGACCTACAATTTCAGACAAAGTGGTCAATACACCTGAATTTGACCCCGTGCTGGTCACCTTCGTAAGCAAGTTGTGACCCTAGAAATTGCCTAGAGCAAGGCCTAAGTTATGTCCAAGACAAATTACTGAATGTGTCTGTACCACTCACCCAAATTTTCATCCTGGCTAACGAGGCCCTGTCTGGTCATTTTATTGATGCCACCCTGGTAGGGGAATGGGCACAGAGTGCTCTCTGTTTATTGGGCTATGTCAATGTGGATCTCTCCATGGAAAGGCAACATGCTGCACTATACAAAATAACTCAGGAACTCAGGGCTGAAGCTAACACACTCCTCTTTGGAGACCAATTAATGAAAGACATCAACATATATGTCACCATTTATACTTCCTTGTTGAAGGCTCAGGTCTCTCGGTATAGAGCCTTCAGATACCAACTTTTCTCCTCCAGGGTTGGACGGCAGAGAGGCCATGCCACCAGCCGAGCAAGCTTCACAGGCACAAGGCCTCAACTCTCTGACACTTGGAATTCAAGTAACTCAAGATACTTCAAAGATTTTTCCACAGGGTTTTATTAGAGTATGCACTGCAGTTCTGCTTCACTATGTGGACATATTACTTGAGGTAAGCAACACACTCTCTTCTCAACCTCCTATTGCAGAAAGAGTAACTCATATTCTACAACAATGGTCCTATCTCCTCAAGACCCATGGATCACTTAGGCGGTATTGATATTCCACTCGACTTGACATTGACTCCATTCCAACACAACCGTCCGAACCATCTACACATGTCAATATCTGATCAATCAACCCTACACACAGAACTCCTACTATTCCAAGGCAAAGCGACCATAGTACCATCTCCCTCACCATCCATCTTCTCCACTACCTTCACTGCGAGGGAAATTGGTTCTCCTGGTTTAGACATCAAAGATGCCTACCTCACAGTACCAATGTCTTCCTTTCAAGTGAATTGCCAAATTTACATTTCCTAGGTGAATTGTTCATTCCCTTGGTGTTTCACCAAAATGATGAAAACCAGTTATGTCCTTCCTGTGTGCAAGAGGCATCTGATCCATAATTTATCTAGACAATATTCTGTTGCTGGTGCAAGACAGTGCAAAACATTTAAACAGCATACAGAGTGGACAGTTACCCTTTAACAAAATCTAGGATTAGTTATCTATGAAACTAAATCAGACCTTCAACCTACCACAAACCATGCAATTCCTATTTTCCTCCATAGATTCAATACCAGCCACTCTAAACCTTCCACAAACCAAGATAAAATCTATCAAAAAGGACATTCGAAGATTTCTACAATCTCTTCCATGCAAGCTTTCTTTCCCTGTCCTCTTCAATACTGAGCAATGCAATGGTTGAAGATCAAATCAAGAAATCAACCTCTTTCAAACAATATACTATATAAAATATAAATTTAAGCTATATTAAATGAGTGCAATCAATCCTGAATTCAAATAGTGGTAGTGATGTCACTTCTAAAGATAAAAAATAAATAAAACACTTAATTTATACATAAATATCTTTAGCAATCCAGTATATATACTTTTAAGAAAACAACATGTGCAAAATATGGTTAAATCTTGACATAAAAACATTATAAAAGTGCCTATAATGAATCACTCGCATGCTCTAGAGCTATATAACCTAGCACTGGTTGTAGATTGATATTTACATCCATTTATTTTTGTTTAAAGACACATTACTGTGAGTATTATTGCTGTGGAACTCTTTTGTACACTCAGACACTGCAACAATAAGGCACTCCTAGAAAAGAGGGACATTAGGATAGAAAAATAAGGACAGAGGGATTTGGACTTAAAATAGGGACTGTGCCAATAAAGAGTGTGGATGCATGATATGATAGCATAACAATAAAGGCTTTTTAACCCCTTGTTTTACTATACTATGCATTCTCAGACTTTATAAATTGTATTTAATTGTCCCTTTGGTATTGTTGACTGTTCTTCTAATTGCACAAATATTATACTGCCAAAGCCTAGCCCCATGTAATCTCAGCAATTCTATACATACTACAATATCACTTGAAACACAATTGCTAAAACATGTAGCAGAGATAAATGTTTTTATTACATTAATAAATTTTTCTATTACTATTGCAGAAAGTTACCTTCAAGATGTATTCTAGATATTTATTGTGGATGACTGAAAACCGCATTGTAAAGCTAAAGGGACACTATAATTACCAAACCAGCTTTAATGAAGCAGTTTTTGTGTATATATCATGCTTCTTTTCAAATGCTTTTTATTACATTTTGCAAATAAATATTTTTATTAAGGAAAAATCCATAATGGTAAAGTGTATAAAAGAGAAAAAAAGGGAAAATGAAGCAAACAAATTCTCCAAAATTAAACATATATGGGAACATAAGACATTTCCAGAAATCATGAGATATAACGAGAAACATAAATTATAGAAATTTACAAGGAAATTCGATGCATTTTATTGTTAATTAAATAGAAAACATTGGCTTGGTATCTGAAAATAAAGATGTCACTTAAAAACATAAAACTGAAGTCTCACTGCTGTATGTTTGTGTCTACATGTATGTATCTGTGTGTGTCTATGTGTGTCTGCATGTGTATCTGTTTGTCTGCATGTGTGGGGTGGCAGGGAAATTTGGGGGCGGGATGTATGGGGTGGGAGGTAGATGTATTGGGAGGCCCATGGCAATTTTTGCACCGGGGCCCTGTGGTTTCTAGTTACGCCTCTGTCTACAAAGCCAATCTGTTTCATTAAGCTAAAGTTGTTTTGGTGACTACATTTTTTAATTCACAACAACCCACTGTTTGGTTAATAAACAGTGCTATAAATGTAACTCGCTAGTAGTAAATTGTCCTAAAAGCATTTGGAAAAGCAGGCCCTGACAATATATAGATAATTTTATCTAAAACATAACAACAATCTGATATTGCAAGTTCACTTTTACCAATCTATAAATCCTATGGAAATGTTAAGATTTTACATTTTATATCATAAAATGTTTTGTAAGAAAATCAGTAGAAACTTACAATTGAGAATATTCATGTAATGGAATGCCCAATGCTTATAAAACAGAAGTGTTAATGAGAAAGGCAATATATTATAATTCCTGATCCATGTAATTTGTTATTTTTTATTGCATTTATGTGTATAGAAGATTCATAAAATCCTACTTGTTTTTGCACCTTGAGGCTAGTGAAATATGTTATCCCTTTAGGACACGAAAGGGTGTATAACACAATGGGTACACAAGGAGTTAACAAACTACTTGGCAGAATCTACCTGCCCATGCATGAATAGGGTTCTGCAGGTGTCTCATGCATATTATTGTCCAATTACCAAATGGTATGTAAGGCCTCTTTCTTTTTCGCACCCTTGTAGGACACTTGTCATTTGAGACAAACTGTGTCTTTTAATGCGGATGAATACTTAGTGGCTCAAGGGTGTGACCTTTATTTATTACACCGCAGCATTTTATGTAAAAAAATATGTTTCGAAAATTGTCAGAATGAAAGACCAGCAAATTGCCTAATGGTTTCATCTCTTATAGGATTAAATGAGACCTTCTTCTTTAAGAGCCGTCCCCTTCCCCCTCTCAATTGCAGCACTAATTTCAGTAATGGAGCATTAATAGAGTAATGGGCTGGTAGAGCTAGCCTGAAGGAACTGTAGTGCTCAGCAGAAATTGAGTAAATAAACCATATATTAGATTTCTAAACAATACTTTTAGCCTAGCCCCAGGGGTATAGAGAGTCGGCAAGATTTACTTAAGTTAGCCCTACGAAATGTATGCAAAGAAAAAAAAGAGATCTGTATTAACTCACAGTGAACTAACGATATATGGTTGAATCACTATCACATAAATCTCATGGATATGAAGAGCATGTTCTCTCAATGTCTCTTTCGATTTATTTTGCTGGCATGATTGTGCATTTCTACAGCTACGTCTATCTCTCTTAATCGAGCGATTCTGTGCTGTAAGCCTTGGAGATGCATCGTTAACCTGCTTTGCTGGACCATGGTAACTACACCTGTTCCAAAACAATGCAAGATCAATTAAGAATTAATTGGTTTAACCAATGTACGAGTATGATTTTGATATTAAATTATCATAGATTGTAAGATTTATAGAACTGGGACCTCCCATTATAATGTAAGGCCATATAATATATCTGCTAGTACAATGTATATTAACTGCATTTATGGTACTTACCTGTTGCTGTCATGCAACATGTAAAATTCTACCTGTTACCATTATAGAAAGAATACATGCTATACGTAAATGTGATTGTTTGTGTTTGGTGTGCCTAAAATAAACTTGTAGTTATCAAATATCTCTGCGTAATTTAAAGGTGACATTATAATGTTATCTATAAGATTATGTTTTACCTTACACTGATCAGTCACAACAATAAAACCACTGACAGGTGACTTGAATAACATTTATTATATTGTTACAATGGCACCTGCCAAAGTTTGGGATATATTAGGCAGCAAGTAAGCAGTCAATACTTGAATTTCATGTGCAAGTGAAAAGATCTGAGTTGCTTTGACAAGAGACAAATGGCTAGATGACTGGGTCAGAGCATCTTGTGGGGTGTTCCCAGTATGCAGTGGTTATAACCTATCAAAAGTGGTGCAAGTAAGAACAAACAGTACGTGGGCATCCTAAACATGGGGAAGAGATGGCAGCAGGACGCACTATGGGAAGATGGCAGTGTTATACTCTGAGCAATGTTCCCCTGGGAAAACTTGGGTCCAGATATTCATGTGGATGGTAGTTACATACCACCTACCTAAAGATTGTTGTGGGTCACATACACAACGTTAGGGTAAAGGTGTTCCTTGATGGCAGTGGCCTCTGTCAGCAGGATAATGCACCCTGCCACACTCAGGGCCGGCACTACCATAAGGTGAATAAGGCATTTGCCTGGGGTGCTGGCCTCTGGGGGGCACCAACCAGGAAGTTTCCTTGTGGGCTGCCCTGCTGCTATCTGGGCTGGTGTGCTCCTTAGCCACTCCCCAGCGCACCCATTCAGCTGCAGGGCTCCCTCTGCAGCCGATTACATGCTCATGGAGCGGGGTTTGCTGCAACCCCAGCACTGAGCAAAAACACACTGCTTCCTTCAGGCATGGGAAGCCGGGGTATGACCTGGTATCCTGGCTGCCCCCAGCCTGTGAACAACGGAAGCACATTGAAGGGAGCAGGAAGCAGCATGTGCTCAGAGTGCACTGCCCTCTTGCTCCTATTATATATTATATTGATACTTTAGAGAGTGTTTAGAGAAGGGCTACTAAACTGGTTCATGGATTGCAGGATAAAACTTACCAGGAAAGGTTAAAGGATCTTAACATGTATAGCTTGGAGGAAAGACGAGACAGGGGGGATATGATAGAAACGTTTAAATATATAAAGGGAATCGACACAGTAAAGGAGGAAACTATATTTAAAAGAAGAAAAACTACCACAACAAGAGGACATAGTCTTAAATTAGAGGGGCAAAGGTTTAAAAATAATTTCAGGAAGTATTACTTTACATAGAGGGTAGTGGATGCAGGGAATAGCCTTCCAGCTGAAGTGGTAGAGGTTAACACAGGGAGGGAGTTTAAGCGATTGGTTCTTATCTGCCGTCACATTCTATGTTTCTATGTTTCCTCCAGCAGAAAGGACACTTCCTGCATGCTCCATCCCTTCTCCTCCAGACACATGTATGTAAAGTGGTGTGAGTTTGTGTTTGAGTGACTGTGTGTGTGTGTGTTAGTCAAAGTGTATAAGTGACCCTGTATATGTCAGTAAGAGTGTGTAAGTGACAGTGTGTTTGTGTTACTGAGAGTGTGCAAGTGACACTGTGTACGTGACTAGGTGTGTGTGTTAGTGAGAGTGTGCAAGTGACAGTGACAGCAAGGGAGTTATGGGGACCAAGCTCATAAGGAACAGCAAAACCCCCTCATCCACAGTAACATTTACACTTACAGTATAAATTTCAATTTATTATGTTTATTTGGCAATTGCTGTAAGTAGCAGTCTTAGGGGTATGAAGTATGCACGTCTCACTACTTAATCACTATATCTGGTTTTGTTTGGGACATGTCATTCAGTCTTTTATATGATGTTAATTGTTCATTTCAGTCACTCCACATGTCCTCACTGTTTTGCTTTATACTATGCTTTACTATGACAATGCCCAGTTGCTCCAAACATCTGTCTCGTTTTCCTCAAGTCAATTTAGTTTTTTTTTGTACCCTTACTTTTTGGTATATAAGTTACAGGGGTCGTGATATTCATGTGAGATGGCCAACTCATGAACATCTAGTCACATTAAGAACCGATCAGTACATGAAATCTCACCATGTTTGCTTTATACCGGTTATTAAATATCTGAAGCTATTTCCGTATTCATGGTCAACTTTCAATTTTCTTCTGTATCACTGGAGTATTTGAATAATTCTGGGCTCATTTTACTTACCACACCTGTCTTACCAGAAATCACTCTGCCACATTTTCACATTGTTCGTACTGAATTATGAACACCAAGTTCTTTCATGTCACTTTATAATTTTGGTTTTAGGTTATTTAACCTCTGTACACCTTTTGCCCTCTACTTTTCTGTCTATTTATACTTACTCTCAACTTGTAGCCTTTAGTTTGCATAAACTACTGGTTTTATCCATCCAGCTGTATTTTATTTTTGTCAAATTACATTTTCTTTGTTTTCGCATTCATGTTTTCCAGGTCACCATGCTAGTTCATTTTTCACTTGTTCTACAGGACTTTACATTTAGTTTGGACTGGCGGTTACGGTACATTAGACGGCTGTAGATAGTATTTTGGCTTCTTGTGCCATTAGGTAGCTGTCCCGTGAATCCAACTCCCATCCTTAACTACGAAGGTATTACTTGCCAATGCCCCAACATAGGTAGTGCCTCTCATCGCCGCTTGGCATCTAGTTAGACCTCCAAGTCATCAATCTTAGCTTAATTGTTTTGCTGCTTGGCATAAGATAAGTCAACCAGAACCTGGGTGTTTTCCAGTTTTCCCACTAACCCATAGTGAGGTTCAGTAAAATGATGTGAAATGACAGAGTGGAGGACAGAAAGTAGAGGGGATTAGACTTCAATAATTCTTCTGACAGTTTGTTTTCAGGTCCCGGTTTGGATGTTGCACCGAGATACGAACTGATGGGAAGAGCCAGTACTTTCCTTAAGGCAGCTAGTCAGGAGCAGTAGTTACATCCAATATTTTATTTTATAACCAGCATAGTTTCATGTTTTTAACATTCCTCACTGGGTATCAGTTTGCCAAATTTTCACCATGCCTGTTTCTGAGAACCGTTATGTGAGTACATTTTAAACTGGTATATGTTCTAAAGTCAACTGAATGATTATACTATGCTATGAAAAATTCTCTTGTTTTTTTAAGTGTTCCAGATCTAATCTGTGTAATAGATTTATGAAATAGACAGAAAAATATCATAAACTTTGACACATACTAAAGTGACAAAATACATACATTATTTTATAGGCACTGTAAATAATTAAGCATTATAAAGCTTACAATGTATGCTGCTCAAGTCATAAATGCTCTTCGCAAGAAAGGGCAACTGCTAAAAAATTAACATACAACCCAAGTGTCCCTATTTTGTGCACAAATCTCTCTTTCCCTCATTTCTATCCTAATATCCCTCTTTTTTAGGCACTCCATCCAATAAACATACTTAATAATTAATGAAGAGATAATACTTTCTACTTATAACTTTCATATTTCAGACTATAAAAAAGTAGATGTTATGGTTAATTGTGTTAATCATATTTTATTTAATATTATTCTTTAGTTTTTAGAATTTTTTATTGTGGCAAGTCTATTGACATATAAGTGTTATACTACAACTATTTTGTTGTAGAATAAAATTTTGTTATTGTTTTAAAGTGAATACATTTTCTAATATATACAAATACATTGAAAAAGGGAAAATGCTGAAATCTCACTTTTAATGATGAAATTTTTTTCTTAAAATACATGCTGACATTTTTTTATTAAAGGGGAATTGCATGGTATTTTTTGTTAATTTTTTTTTTAATTTTAGGAACAAGTATGGGCTGATTTGGTTACATGAATTTCCTTGTAAATACCTAGTGGAATGCATTTGCGGAACACATATAGCATCAGGAAACTGATATTTTGATTGCAACACTGAGATGGAGGCAGAATGCCCTCATGGTGTTACATTGAGTAAGGCACCCAACTCCAGCATTCACAGTTCAATGGGGAACTGCATGGATTGGTAGACCAGATGACTTCCACGGAGCTACCAATGAGACTTTACTTTTATCTGCCGATTCTTGTGGAGTCCTTCCGTGGTGAAAATGTTCCAGAAAAGGAATTTAGTGGAACAGCCCTAAAGAACATTGAAAGAAGTACCTTTGAACCTTACTTGCCCCTAACATCTTGTGAGTATGATTTTACTTGCCAGCTGAATATATATTATTATACTTTTGCGTATTTGTTACCCATAGTTGTACCTATATCTCTGTAAATTGACTTACACTCAGTATTTGCACCATTGAGTAAGACATTGAAAGTCACCTACAACTTGTATTAACATGTTTTCACGAGATGCTCAGTTTTCTTTCAAATTTATGTTAAAGATTTAGCCAAGGCAAAATCAAACATTTAAAACGAAGAGGAAAAATAGAAACATTGTTTAACTTCCTCTCTTCTGTATACTTTCTCTTTTGCTGACTGTCCAGTACAAAGGACAGAGTTTATAACTATTATTGACAGGGAACCAAGATGGAGGTGCCCAACTGCAGGTTGAAGAGGTGTGGATTTTAACATTTAATTTTATTTTCCACATCTCACAAATAAATTTTTTTATTAAACATAGGTATAATCAAACATAATACATGGTAATCCAAGGAAGTGTAAGTTTCCCTTTAAAACAAATGCTTTTTACACAGGTAAGTGTTAAAGGGTAACTGTCATTAAGGGTGTCTGCAGGGAGAGATAAAGTGGGTGCGCTTGTCCTCCTGTTTATTTTTGTAAGAGTGGACCGAGCTGTTGAGCCGAGGAGTGGGACCCGCTGCTCACCAACACTGTGTTCTGGCTGGTACACAGTTCCCTGATGATAAGGGAGGGGAGCACACAGCACAGCATTCCCCTCCTGCCAGTCACTGCAAGTAGCGTGTCTGAGTGGGTCTTGGTCTGACAGGAAATGCTCTCAGTGAGAAACAGAAGATCCTCTACCTGCAGGTAGATCAGCAGGCACAGGAGGAGAGGGGAATGGGACCATAGAAGGGCTGGGGAGGCAGAATAAGACAATTGGAGGTGATAGGGGAGGTAGGGGGGGCAGGATCAGACACATGGAGAGGTTGGCAGTGGCAGGATAAGACACAGGGAGGTGCAGGAGCAAAGGATAAAAACATGGAGGGGCTGGGGGCAGGATAAGGCACATGGAGGCATTGGAGGACAGTATATGTGATGGGGCTGGGGGCAGAATAACACACATGGAAGGGTTGAGGGCAGGATAAGACACGTGGAGGCAACATAAGACACACAGAGGGTTTTGGGGGCAGGATAAGACACATGGAGGTGCTGGAGGGCAGGATATAAGGAGAGCCTAGGGAGGCAGGAAAAGACACAAGGAAGGGCTGGGGACAGGATAAGACACATGTATGTGATAGGGGTGCCAGGATAAGGCACATGAAGGGGCTGGGAGGCAGAACAAGACACATGCAGTGGTGTATCCTGGTTTTGTGCTGCCCTAGGCATGACAAAACTCAGATGCCCCCCTCCCCGCATCCCTCTCCCCCTGCTCCACTCCCACCCAACCCTTCCCCCCGCCCCGCCCCGCCCCGCCCCGCCCCGCCTTCTAAATACACACACACACATTCACTGACATATATACACTAGCTAACAGACACACACTAACAGACACACACACACACTCACAGGCAAACACACTCACACTAACAGACACACACACACACACACACAGGCAGACACACACACACTAACAGACACACTCACACTCACTAACATACACACTCACACTCACTAACAGACACACATAGACACACACACTAACAGACACACACACACTAACAGACACACACACTAACACACACACACTAACAGACACATTTTTTTTTATTTAACCCCCCCCAGCCTCCTTACCTTTGGGAATGCTGGGGGGGGTTCTCTTTCTCCCTGGGGGTCCAGTGGCTGCTGGGCGGGCGGCGCTGGCGGGCGGCTGGCGATGGAGCACTTTCCCCGAGCGCTCTGCTCAGCTCCCTCGCGCGCTCCCAGCCTCACTCTGTGGCGCGCAAGGGAGCTAAGCAGACAGCTCAGAGGAAGTGCTCCTTTGCCAGCCGCCCATCAACGCCCCCCCCGACCGCCCATCAGCCCGACCGGCATGTCAGTTAGCTGCAAGGCTAACAAGACATTTGCCCTGGGCATCTGGGGGCGGCTTTTTTTGCCGCCCCCCTGGAAAATGCTGCCCAAGGCAAATGCCTTGTTTGCCTCGCGGCTAAAACATCCCTGGACACATGGAGGGGCTGGGGAGCAGAGTAAGACACATGGTGGGCAGAATAAGCTGGGGGGGGCAGAATAAAACACATGGAAGGACTGAGGCAGTATAAGACACATGGAGGGTCTGGGGGCACAGTAAGACACATGGGGGCATAATAAGACACATGGAGGGTCTGTGGGGGCAGAATAAGACACATGAAAGGGCTAGAGGGGAAAATGAGACACACAGAGAGGCTGGGGAAGGGGAAAAAGAGACACACTGAAGGTATAGGGGTCAGAGACAAACAGAGGGGCTGTGAAGGGGATAATGACACAGGGGGACTGAAAGGGAGACAATGATACAGAGAGGGCTGAGAAGGGGACAGTTACACATGGTGTGGCTGAGAGGGGGAGAGTGACACATGGAGAGGCTTAGGGATAGTAACACAGTGAGGTGCAGGGAGGACACACTAAAAGTCTAGGAGGCACAGACAAACTGAGATGTTGGGAAGGGGGAAGTAACACAGAGAGGGTCTGGGGAATGGGATAGCGATACACTGAGGGGCTGGGGAAAGTGGCAGTGAGACAAAGAGAGGTCGGCAAAGGGGGCAATGACACAGAGGAGTTGGGGAAGGGGATAAAAATATACAAATGGGCTGAGGGGAGAAAGAGACACACAAAGAGGCTAGAGGGAAGTAAGAGACATATGGAACTGGGAGGAAGTAAGACACACAAAGGGGCTGGGGAAAGTAAGACACAAAGAGGAAGATGAAGAAACACGCAAGGGGGATGTAAGACATAAAGAAAAAAATGGGGGACAAGATACATTAAAGTGGTACTAAGATACACAAACATTGGTTAGAAATTCAACAGATGAGATAAGAAACACAAAAAAGGGGTTAAGAGACAGAGAGACAGACATGTGAAGATGCATTTTTGGGGGGATATTTCGCATATTGACCTGAGCAGTCAAAAATTATTGTAGAATAAAAATTGTCATGCATGTAAAAAAAAAAAAAAAGTTTAACATAAGTCTTTGTACCTGTCTGTGTATTTGCATGTGTGGCAGTGTTTGCACCTGTATGTCTGTGCATCTGCTTGTATGGCAGTGTGTGGATCTAGATGTGTGGCAGTGTTTGCTTCTGTGTATGTGTGTCAGTGTTTGTATCTGTGTGTGTGTGCATCTGCTGCAGTGTTTGTATATGCGCATCTGCATGTGTGGCAATGTTTGTACCTGTATGTCTGTGCATCTGCATGTGTGGCAGTGTTTGTATCTGTGTCTGTGTATCTGCATCCATGTCACTATGTGTATCTGTGTATCTTCATGTGTGTCAGTGTTTGTATCTGTGTGTCTGTGCATCTGCATGTGTGTCAGTGTTTGTATCTGTGCATCAGCATGTCTGTCAGTGTTTGTATATGTGTGTCTGTGCATCTGCATGTGTGTCAGTGTTTGTATATGTTTTTCTGTACATTTGAATATGTATCAGTGTTTGTATCTGTGTCTGTGTATCTGCATGTGTGTCAGTGTTTGCTTCTGTGTGTCTGTACATTTGCATGTTTGCCAGTGTTTGTATATGTGTCTGTGTATCTGCATGTGTCAATGTTTGTTTCTGTGCGTCTGTATGTGTGTTTTTGTGTGTCTGTATCTGTATGTATGTCATTGTTTCTATGTATCTGTGCATCTATATGTGCGTCAGAGTGTGTATCAAATCAGTACATGGCAACTTGATTCTTCCATTAAACATTTGCATCAGGTTTCTCAACCCTTTGCCTGCCTGCCTGCATGCTGATGATAACTATGCCCCTCCCCATCATTACATTATTAAAAAGGGACAGTGTGGGCATGTTGCTTATGACACCTCCCTTAAAAAATTTATGCGGACACCCATGCTTGTCATGCCACTTTCACTTACTATAAATGAAATCATCTTCAAATTTAATCTATACATTGTGCTAGCCAAATTGCTAGCAAATGTTTAGCTTTCTTTATCGCCGCTAAAACTGGCGCTAAATTCCTGCTCTCACTTTCCCCCTGACAGACAGACAGACTGTCAGCATAGACTTTATGCTGATGTATATCTGTCTGAGTACATGCCTTCAGGCAGTTTGTAGGCTATTGCTCTCATGACCAGCTTTATCGTGTTTCCCGCATGAACCATCGGTCTAGTGAGCAACTGTCCAAGCTGATGTCTTTATACGGAAGGAGTAACGGAGTTTCATCACATATGTGCGGAATCCATGGCAGGTTTCCTAAATAAAGGCAGTACAAGGGACAAGGATCAAGCCCGAAGACTGGATAATTGCACTGGATTATTAAGGATTTGAGTAGGCCTGAAAACCTTATGAAGCTTTATAGAACATAAAATAAAAAACACAAGTTTTGGCAATTAAACAACAAAAGAAACATTACATTTCTGCAATAGGTTTACTTTAACTGTGTTATTTTATCAGAAAGATATTTTCAGTTACTTGTAAATACGTATATTTAATTAACAAATTGTGATAATAAATATCTATGCAGTCTTTGTAATTTTTTAAATAAAAAATAGTAACTATTATTGGAAACTTTATTATTATTATTATTTTTTTATTATTTACCAATACCATCTTTTCCTAAATTTTGTGTATTTTTTAAATATATTTTATGAATTCTTAGTATTAGATGTGTCAGTAATTTTGGAGGTGACAGTTGGTAATATATTTTATTCTTTTCTTGTTGTTTGCCTTTAAATCCTATTCTCCCCAGTATTTTTAAGTGCAAATGATTCATAAAAAAATTAGGTTACTAGTTAGTGTTTGTGATAAATAACAGATCAGCATTTTTTTCCACCAAACATTTCTAAATCCACTTTTATCAAATCCAATTAAAATGTATAGTTGATTTACTGTCTCGTTTAAATATTTTGGTCAGCGGAATAGAATCCACTGGGAATATCAGCCCAATGCAACTTGTTTACACAAAGTTTTTTTTTATGAGTTTGTGATATGAAAGACTCTCATTTAAGTATTTGGTAGTCTTGTCAAAAAAATGTGCAATTTCAACCATGGTATTGAAAGACTATGCTGATACACAAATGCCAAAATGTCAGCCTCCTGATAGCGAAGATTATATGTCTAATCTATGCAGGCCCTGCTCCTGTTTTTAGTTGTATTACTCTGTGATAGCATAATGACTAGTTGCGTTCCACGGTGAACTGGTCTGAATAGCTTACAGGGAAGAGAAAAAAAACAAAAAACATCAGAAAGGCAAACCTAATCTTTAAACTGGCTCCATAAACACTAATACGCAGACCTAACAAGTCTATTAGGCAAGCGTCACCAGGTCATGGCATATTTGCATAGAGATTTTAAAAGGAAGTGACTTTTGAAAAAAACCATTTTAACTTGAAAAGCTACTGCAAACCACTATGAGGTAATTTTCCCAATGGATGGTAACTGATTAAGAAATATTTTATCTTCATTAATGTTAAGAGTTTCCACACCCACGGCATATACATAAAAGCAAAAATGTTCCATTAGTGTTATATTGTTTTAATAAACAGTGAGACGTCTCAGTGGAACATATTGTGGGTGATATCAGTACAGTAATTCGCTACAGGACGAATGGGCAAGTACAATGTGGGAAAAGCTACATTATCCCAGCATTTAGTATTTTGAAAACGATAATGAACTTTTAAGTTTTTGAATGTTTTTCTAGACTGGAGAACCATTTAGAACAACAAGTATAGTTATTAAAGCCGAGGCTACAAAATAACTGCATATCATAAGAGAGAGACAAATAGACATGGCATTGCAATATGGCACTGCTTAGGATGACTTATAGTCTATTATTATTTTTATTATTGAAGATATCGCCCAAACACCTGCCTCATCAAAACCATGGTTTAGTGACTGTAATGAAATATGGCGATATGAACCAGCTAAAACTAAAATAATGTGTAAAAAGTATTTTGGAGAATGTCAAATTCACATTTGCAGTTTTGCTATTTTTTTTTCCTATCCAGAATGATAGAGCGTTAGATAGTAAATTTGTTTTAGCAGTGCCCTCTTTACCTACTTTTCCTGTATGTCATATACATTTTGTTAGAATTAAATGTTTATAATGTTTCCTATTGTACAGCGCTGCTTAATATGTTGGTGCTATAAAATAATTTTAATAATTGTAATTCGGCAGAACATTTTAGGTTTGTCAATTTAAGATATATATTGCAAATCATTTTCAGTTTATTGATGTTAAACTTGAAGGTAGTACACTCTGTTGCACAGTGGTGTATTTTGCTCTCTCTAAGGTTAAAGGACCACTCTAGGCACCCAGACCACTTCAGCTTAATGAAGTGGTCTGGGTGCCAGGTCCAGCTAGGGTTAACCCATTTTTTCATAAACATAGCAGTTTCAGAGAAACTGCTATGTTTTATGAATGGGTTAAGCCTTCCCCTATTTCCTCTAGCGGCTGTCTCATTGACAGCCGCTAGAGGCACTTGCGTGCTTCTCACTGTGATTTTCACAGTGAGAGCACGCCAGCGTCCATAGGAAAGCATTATGAATGCTTTCCTATGTGACCGGCTGAATGCACGCGCAGCTCTTGCCGCGCGTGCGCATTCAGCCGACGGGGAGGAGAGAAGGAGGATTGGAGGAGGAGAGCTCTCCGTCCAGCGCTGGAAAAAGGTAAGTTTAAACCCTTTTCCCCTTTCCAGAGCCGGGCGGGAGAGGGACCCTGAGGGTGGGGGCACCCTCAGGGCACTATAGTGCCAGGAAAACAAGTATGTTTTCCTGGCACTATAGTGGTCCTTTAAAGAGTAATCAAGATGTGGACTCCTTACTCACTGTGCAAAGATGGGTTTCGGCTGTACCTCACTGAGAAGGCCTAACAAGGCTGAAATAATCATTTGGAGTTGTGTATGTCTCATGCAGAGGAGGACCTGGCCTATATCTTGAATTTGTACCGCCATTTTGGGTGGGATAAGTCTTATATGCAAACCTAGAGAGTCCAAAGGGTGTAGTGCGTATTCCGTATGTCTCCGCAGAGTGTCTGCATCCTCGTCGAAGATCAGGATATCGTCGAGGTAGATGATGCATCTTATGCCTTGGGATCTGATTTTTGCCACTACCGGCTTCATAATCTTGGTAAAACACCACGGGGCCGAGCTGAGGCCAAACGGGAGACAGGTGAACTGCCAGGGGATCCCGTGCCAGAAGAAGCGGAGGTAGGGACGGCTGCTTCTGTGTACCGGAATGGTAAGGTACGCATCTTTGAGGTCCAGACGAGTGAACCAGTCGTCGCGTCGAAGCAAGTCCCGGAGGAGATGTATACCTTCCATTTTGAGCTCCCTGAGATTGATAACGGGGCGATATTCGCCTGTTTTCTTCCTGACCAGGAAGATGTTGCTGTAGAAACCGGTGGCATCCGGAGCCGGTTGGATGGCACCCTTGGAGCGGAGTTCTCGGAGTTCCGCGTCTATGAGGCGGGCATCTGCCCGTGTAGTCTGGATTGGGCATGGAGGGGTCAGCTGGAGCGGGGTCGAGTCGAATTCTATTCGATAGCCCTGCACCGTTTGGATTATCCACGCATCTGAAGATAGTTCTTTCCAGTTCTGGAAAAAAAGAAAAACACGACCTGCGATATGACAGGGGGTTAGAGGAAGAGTAAGATTCCGACTTACCGTTGGAGAATCTTGCTCGTGAGTGTCCTCGGGTGCCTCGGCCACGATCAGATCCCCTGAATTGGTGGAATCTATTTCGACTAGATGAGTCTGGGTAGAACATCTGAGTCCTTGTTGTACGGGGGCCGATGGCCAAAAACGGCTGGCGGCACGGCCCCTCTGCCGTCCAGCCCTTCCAAAAACACCACGGGTGTGAGAACCGCGGAAGACTTTCCGCATTGAAGATTGTGCCTTGTTAAGGGACGTGAATATGTTGACCCTTTTATTTAATTCCTTAAGGAAGGCCTCTCCAAATAATTTACCCTGTGCTAAGGGTCCTAATTCCTTATCCCCCAGTTCGACCAGTTTTTCGTCGATACGGTAAAGTGCTGCTCGGCGCCTCTCCGAAGAGAGGGCTACGTTGGTGTTCCCTAGGAAACAGAAACACCTTTGTGCCCATTCACGGGTATCTCGTGCCCATTCACGCACCGTATCTGGGGTGAAAGTGTCAGCCCTCTCATAGGCTTCATCCGCCATATCCATGATTCTGGCTAGTGGCCCAATGGCATCTAGCAGCTTATCTTGCGCTCCTTTAAAGCCGCGCTCTATGCCCTTGCGCGGATCCCGACCCCCTCGGGACATGAACGTAGTCATGAGCGGGTCAAACTCGGGGGTGTGCGTCACTTTGTCCGGTAGACTAGGGCGAGGGCATTCGGATCTCATCCGGTTTCTTACTTCCTTGTCTAGCGGTTTTCTGAGCCAGAAGTGCATAAACCTTGCTAAATGCTCAGGTGGTGACCATTCTTCCGAACGGGGGTGCCGGATGTTTCTTGGGTCGAACATTTGGAGGCCCGAATTGTCGAGGAAAATCTCCGAGCCCTCCTGTGGGTTATCCATGGATGTTGCCATGGAGTCCTGGGGCTCACCCAGACCCTGTTCCCTTATGAAGTAAGGGTCAGAGTTGGCCGTGGAATCCCTGTCGGAGTCCCCCTGGTCAGAGGCTGCCGCCTGCCATTCATCCAGCACAGCTAGTGCCTGAGTGGGTTCTACATCTTCCTCACCTGAGGAAAGTTGTGTGGCATCGTGGGTAGCACGAACCGTGGCTTTCCTGCGATCAGCAGGGGCTTTCCCTTTAGCCTTGCGTGGGGTTACATTGCCCTTCCAATGGCGTTTTCGCCGTTGGGAGTGTTCCCTGGAAGAGTCGGAGTCTTCGGAGTCCGCCTTATAATGAACCCGTTTAGAGGTGGGCCTGGGAACTTCAGGGTTTGTTTGGAGTGACTTGGAAGCGGCTTGTTCCATGGCTGCAGCCACGGCTGCTGTTATCATGGCCTGGAGGTCTGGGGTTTGTGATTCCTCCATTATAAGGAATGAGGATTCGGGGCTCACCCGGTAAATTGCGTGAGGGCACTCGGCACGATAATGGAGAGGCCTGGGGACCGGGGTGGTATGGTATCAGGACTAAATAACCTGTGGTTAGAGACCGGTAGGTCGTAGAGGAGAAGGCTGATTCACTGTGGCTCACCCAGGTGATCGGAACCTGCATGAACAGGACCGTTTAGCAGCGTAAAATGGGGGCTCACCCCGGCCAGAACAAGGTGCAGACCAACTGGCTAAACCAACCCCAAGTGTAAGGCACTAACCTGGTCCCACTGAGTGAAAAGGGTAAGGCTTTTCAATTGCTTGTTGGATTAGCAGGAGCAGAAAAATCAGGCAGTGTCTATCTCTTTAAGATGGCCGCCGGACTGACAGGCTTAGTGTGTGGAGAATAGTACCTCCCCCAGTTTGGGCGGCAAACTGTAAGCTTGCCATTCGCATAAAACTGCCGAACGTGAATAGAAGATCTATGCGAACTGCCGAACGTGCGAATAGAAATAGATGCGAACGCTTAAAAAAGGCGATCGCGTCAAACTGCCGAACGAAGCGTTCGGTAGAAAGAAACGAATAGTCAATGTGCGGTCACGCGGGCATTCGAGTAAAACAGGCGAATGCGCAAAACTACCGAATAAAGCGTTCGGTAGAAAGAACAGAAAAAACTGTTAAAGAGAAACAGAGAATATGGAGGGAAAGTACAGACGGCGGGAAAGCCGTGAAAGACAGTAAGGGAGCAAGACAGGGTCCCCTGGTATACAGGGGTTAAGAGCATTAATAGGGCAAATATATAAAGGTACAGTGAAAACAAAGGGCATGTAATGAAAAGTGTATGTAGAATAGATAATACAAAATTTGGTACTTAACTTGTGATGGAGCAGCAAAGAAAGAGGAAATGATGTCATAGGTCTCACCTCTTATACCCTATTCTACGTTGTGATTGGTTAAAAGTTTTGTCACTCATTTCTTTGCTGCTATGGAAATAGTAAAGAAAGATTATGCAAAATACGAAGCCTCCTGTCATGTGATAAAATTAACATATTACAATGTATTTTGAGTGAAAGCAAGTAGTAAATATTGAGTTTTCAGGCAAGATTGGAGCCTATACAATACAATCTCAGAACACCTGAACTCTCTACACACTCTTCAAAGTAAAATATGTTCTAAATAAAAAAAAATAAAAAATGAGATTGAAATAGATATTGTAAGTATATGCTTAAAGGGACACTATAGTCACCCAGACCACTTTAGCTCAAGATTTTAACCCTCGGGTTTTAACCCTTCAGATGCAAACATAGCAGTTTCAGAGAAACTGCTATGTTTACATTTGGGGTTAATCCAGCCTCTAGTGCAGGGGTTCTCAACCCAGTCCTCAGGACCCCCTACCAGTCCAGGATTTGGGGATTACCTGGGTGTGTCTCAGGTGTTTAGAAAAAGGGAGAAAAAAAAACCTTAGACTCTAAGGTATTTTTTTTTCTAAACACCTTAGACACACCCAGGTAATCCCTAAACCCTGGACTGGTAGGGGGTCCTGAGGACTAACGTTGAGAACCACTGCTCTAGTGGCTGTCTTCCGGACTGCCACTAGAGGCGCATCTGGATTTCGCCTCCATCGCGCAGAGTGTCCATAGGAAAGCATTAAGAAATGCCTTCCTATGGACACTTTGAATGCGCGCTCAGCACTTGCCGCGCATGCGCATTCGGCTCCACTGACGTCGGACGGGGGAGCTGACAGCGGCGGGGGAGGAGAGGCGCTGGATAATGGTAAGCCATGGGAGGGGGACCCTGAAGGTGGGGGCACCCTCAGGGCACTATAGTGTCAGGAAAAGCTCTTTGTTTTCCTGACACTATAGCGATCCTTTAAACCCTTCACCGGCAACAATATATATAAATTTTTAATGTTATCTGTTTTGCAGAACTAAATTTTGTCCACAAAGCTCACTTACCTTTATTTATATTCCATAAATGATTACCAGCTTGCAGAGGAATGAATTTCTCTGTCAGGAACCTATTGCACCCACTAAATGTTTGCAGATGGGCTATAAATAACAGGTTCCCCCCCTTCTTCTTCTAGTCAGTATAGGAAGCTTCAAAAATCACATCATTCCACTAGTGACAGATAGGATAGGAGTGAAGAAGGTCTCTCTTATCTCTCTTATCAGTACAGAGATTGAGGCAGATTGTTATAACACTTTTTAAATACCTTTTTAGCAATATATGATTTAGGTGTACTGTAAAAAATGCCCCAGGTGTACTTACTGTATGTGGGCTCAAAAGCAGACATTCTTCTTACATAATGTTGTGATTTTTAGTAAGCTTGTAATGCCATTGGGTCTTCACAAATGCCTATAAACATTATTTTGACAATTTTTATTTATCTAATTTTGACACCTACTGTGTGTAAGAAAAGTAATATTTATGGTTTTAGACATATTTCAGACCCTATGCGAAATTTGTTTTTACAAAATAAGGGATGTTGTCATTTTCATTCTCTAAATATACTTATAACAAAAGGAAAGGATAAATAAAAATTGTGTAAATTTACATAATATCAATTTGTATGTTTTTCTACCTATACACAAAATCGTTGTTTTATCATACTGTAATGCAGTACCAGTGCAAAGATTTTTGGCTGCACAGGCGATAGAAGATCCACTACCTCTTTCCACAAGGCCGCACTACAGAGATTGACTGGATAAAAGGGCAGCTCTGTGCACCTCCTCCTTCCTGCCTTGATTACATTGTGATTTTTGGGTGGCCATCTGTGCTGCTCGATGGTAGCGACTGCGCTGTGTATATGTGCTATCTATGCATGCCATATTTTAAAAATGCTGATATATATATATTTTTAAAGTGTTTGGTAGTTAAGAGGTTAATGTATAGGATATATTTAGTAATTGCAATATTAACAGATTAATTGACACATCAAGCCATAAAAGAGGTTTCATTGGAGAATCTCATAAAGCATTTACTTAAATAAAAAATATTTTTAGCTCCAGGTTATAGTTGTTTCCCTTTATTTAATTATCCTACAAGAAAAGCATAATTTATCATTCATAGGTTGTACTGTGTATGCTCTGTGAAACCCTACTGTCATTGACTGGACACGCAAAGTCTATTTATGGACGCACTATCTAGAAATGACAGGCTAGAAAGGAACAATTCATGTTACCCACTTAAATATTGTGCAATAGTAGCCCACAGACAAATGCTTTCTATAAACTTAATTCTATCCGTGCCTTGAAACACAGCTGAAAGTTAAAAGTGATGCATTTAATTGTCCTATTATGTTTAATTTCTAACCGTATACAAGTTTTAAATCATTCCGTCAATGAAATGTATACAAATATTCCTAGCTCAGAAACTAAATCAGACTATCACACCAATTTATTTGCCAAATTATTGCTGGGGGCATAGACGTCGCACCAAATATTCTGCTTTTGTCTGATTCCTTAAAAACATACCCTCTGGGCGTCAATTTCTCATTTATGAAAAATAGAATTTAGAAAGTGATTGAGACATGAGATCATGGCATTTCTGCGGGGTGACAGGAAAGCTGTCTCTTCCATTCATCTGTTCCATTTTTTCCCATGGATCGACCACTGATGATAGCTGTGTCCAAAACAGAGCAAGACGTCAACAGACAGTGCTCGACAGCCCTTCTGCTAAAACCTCAAGAGGGCTGATAAGAACCTTAGTTATGGAGCCATCACAAAGTAACGTCTAGTGTTTTACATGTTTGTTTTTACCAGTGTGCATTTAATCATGTCAAGTTACGGGCATGAACGAGACAATCAACACAGTATCCTAAGCTATGGATCGAGGCAAGGGGAGGCTGGCACCAAGGGACCGCGCCACATAGCCACTATGTATCTGTAATCACTACATTCAAATCATATTTCATTTCTATTTTAATTTGATGTTCAGTGAGCTCATGGGCTGTGACTCAAATGCCCCTTTAAATACTAATTTTGTGCTTCATTACAAAGGTCATAATTAAATTTAATGTCTGGGGAGCTTATTTTTGCTAACATATCACAAGTTAATGGTCCATTTATCCTATACGAGTAAGCTATTGTTGCATTATTGTTAGTTAAGTAGATATTGTTTTAATTTCCATTTGCAGAGTCGCATTGCTGTCTCAATGAAAACTACAGACAAAAACTACTAAATTATCTAACAGGAAAATGTAAGACACACATACATGATTAATTGTATGGCATATGTATTGCGTCATGTAATCCAAAATTAAATATTAGTTATTTCAAAATTCCGGTCTGTCTGTTCAATGGTCCAACCTCATAGTAAATGCATGTAAACCATTCTGCAGAAAACAAGGAAACCAATTTAGCAGATATTTTGGATCAGGTTTCATTAGCTAAAAGTTTTAATTTATTGAATAACTCCCAACAGCAACATTTGGCTGGAATAACTGACCTGGATAAATACTGCAACTCAGCTTAGCCATAGCTTAACTATTCTAGCCTGAATATTTCTGTAACCCTTTCACTACCAAGCAGTTTGCAACAACAACAAAAAAAATCACTCCCCAGGATCTAAATATGTTGGTTGTTCTGCAAAGTAATGTGTAAATGTATTTTTCGTTTAAGTATGCATAGATAGCACATTATTTAATATAATCAAACGTATATTGTATATTTTGCATATTGTGTTTATTTCATTTTATGTTATGTTTTAAAACTTGGGAAGGTTTTTAGTGTATCGGGCAGCTTTGTATATTAACTTTTTCTTGTGGATAATTATAACTTGAAGCACTTGCTTAGAAAATCCACTATATTACTTATTTTCTTTTGCGCTCTCTATAAAAATTTTTTTTTATTTTTTATATTTTGCATATTACCATGACATTTTCCATACCATATCACCGTCATATGGCAGCCAACTTTCCACTTTGGACACACACTGTGACACATGCACATTCATACTCACACTGATACACAGAGACACAGAATGACGCACAGTTGTGACAAACACATTGACAGATGCAGACACACAATCCCAGTATGTTGTTGGCAGTATGTATTGGTACCTGTGTCTGGCATTGTGTAGCATATATGTGCCTGATATTGTTTTTCTGGCAGAATCCAAGTATCCTTCGTGGGGTTGTGTATGAGGGTTTCTATATGTGTATGAGGGTGATTGTGGTACTGTGAATGTGAAAAGTTGACTGTGGCAAGGTAACTCTGATACGTTGACAGTGTGTTTGGGGTGAGTGTGGCGGTTGACTGTGATGTGTGTCTGTATGTGTATGAAGGTGATTGTGGTACTGTGGTACAGTGTTGTATTTTGTATTTGTGCTGCCCTAGGCATGACAAAACTTGGCTACCCCTGATCTAAATTTTCCCCACCCCTTCCTGTTCAAGGCCACACCTCTTTTTGTTTACGACCAACATGCACTTTGACACACCCACTCAGTGACAGGCACACACTCTCAGATACACATACACTGACATACATGCACACTCACTTATTTGACACACACATCCCCACTAATTTGACTCACTGACAGACACTCAAAATCACTCAGACACACACTGACAGACACACACACTCAAAGACATACACACATTCAATGACAGAAACACCCACTAACAGACACACTAACTCAAAGACATACACTGACACACACACACACACACTAACAGACACATTCACTTTACAGACATACACTGACACACACACAAATTCACTGACAGACACACAAACTCACACACAGTCATAAACTGACAAACACATATACTCATTGACATACACTGACAGACACACACTTACTGACATGCACTGACAGACATACACATTCACTGACACATTAACAGACATACTCACTCTCAGACATATTCTGACAGACACACACACTAATAGCATTACACTTACAGACACACACACTTACAGACATACACTGACACACACATATTTACTGACAGACACACATATTCACTCACTCACTCACTCACTCACTCTAGCAGCCTAATGCCTGCCCTCATGAGATCAATCCACTTACTTGGGAACTACTTCCTCCTGGGACTCTCTGCAGGTCAAGGCTAAATAGGAATAAGGGCACCCCAAGTAAGTGGATTGATCTCATAAGGGCAAGCATTACACTGCTAGAGTAGGACCAGCCAAGAATGGGGTACATTGACGTTGTGACAGGCTTATGCAATATATGATCATATAATGTAACTAAACCCCCATTATTTTTTGCCTCTGTGAGGTGTTTTTAAATAAACACCTCACTATTACAATTTGTGAGATTTGAAATCATTGTTTAGTGAATGAACAAGGCTATATATATATATATATATATATATATATATATATATATATATAAAACAAGGTCTCATTGGGTGAGTATGTGGGTGAAATGTGTGTAGATCCAAACTTAGATGTAACAAAACAAACATGGCTCTAGTCTCATAGATTATGCATTATTTACAGCAAGATCATTTAATACATTGATATGTGACAATGGGGTTTATTCACAAAGGGGTTTATTCACTAAATACATAATTTACACTGAACATAGAATCATGCTGAGAAATTTAGACTAAAATAACCGAGCTGTAATTATGATGGAGCTGGGGCATTTTATATTTATTTAATTCAGTCTGGAATTCAATTTACTGTGATATAGTGATTCATGAACAAGCCCCAGTTGCCTCTAAGACACATCCTAGTTTAGTCATGTAATACTTACTAATGTCCGTGCAGTGTCTAAGAAGCAGACTAAAACAATCAAATCATGAACAAATGTAATTTTCATGCTTTATAATACATGAAATAGTGTAAAAGGCATATTATAAAATTGGGGCCATCTGCATCTCTTCACTCCAAATCTCACTTGGCCCTAATATGGTGATATGATTATCCAATCTGGAATCCATCGCTTTATTTTAGTACTATGCGTAAATTAATCCTAAGTAGCATTTTTGCAGTGCTGCCCGAACACAATAAGATCTATTTAACTGAAATGTACATATAGTATGTTCCCTTTTACACACTGTTTTCTGATAATAAGAAATAAAGAATAAATGCGAGTGAAAATAAAAAAAGAGAGATTATAGGAAATAATAAAGAGATACTCTAAGTAACCTCCAACCTTTATCGCTCAGTTCAGTGTGTAGGGGTTATGCAGCATCTAGGATTAAATCCCCCTCCCCCCCACCCCCCTGTTTTCTTTTCCTAGAGAGGGGCTTGCCCAATTGGGAGCAGTTTGGCAAAAAACAAGGCTCTCCCCAGTACCCAGAGATCACCCCTCTTTGGTCAAAATTGTGAATAAACCTGGGCAGCAGTAAGGGGCTGAGAAGGCCGGGCAATTTAGGTGTTATATTCTGCTTAAATGTAATTTAACGTAATGGACATTGTAATTATTATTACTGGTAATAATATAGCACCAACCTATTCCGCAATGCTTTACAATATAATGAAAAAAGAGACATTTAACAATAAATGAGACAGTTACAAAATGTTACAGGAACAATAGGTAGATAAGGACACTGCTCAGATGAGCTTACAGTCTTGAGGAGTGGAATATAAAGACACAATAGGAAGGGCATCAAGGGGGACAGCAAACAACAAGGTGGAAAAGTTGCAGAACTAGTGGTGAGAGTTAAGCATTTCTGAAAATATGGGTGTTGATGGACTTTTTAGATGATTCAAGACTAGGGGTAGGCAGGAAGTTTCAAAGGGAAAGAGCCGCCTGTCAGAAGCCCTGCAAGCGTAGCTCTTGGCAGCATCTTGCATAAGAAAGGGACGGATGCGGGCAATATATTTAAGTTGGAATCAACAGATTTTAGCAACACACTGGATATATGGTGCAAAGGTGAGGCCAGGTTTAAAGATAATACCATGACAGTGAACTTGCAAGGATGGGTTGATGTAGGTACCATCAATAAGTGAGGTACCGTCAAGTGAAAGGTAGGTTCCATATTATGAGGAGGAAGCTCTGTTTTAGAGAGATTGAAGCAAGTGGACATCCAGTCAGAAATGGAAGAAAAGCAAGCAGTGGCACGTTGTAGAACAGTGGGGGAGAGATGAATGGAGGATGGTTATATCTGGGTGTCATCGGTGTACAGGTGGTAGTGAAATCCAAATGAATTAATTACTTTGTCAAGAGAGGCAATATCATAGGCGTTTGTGATGTGAGATCATGTGCCTACGCAAAGCAGTTGTACCTAGGTGGGTGTTGGACTTCCCACGACTCAGTTTCTTTTGGCACAGGTTGCAAATGGCATCGCTGTTGTCAGAGGCAGACACACAAAAAAAATTCCACACTGCTGAGCTCTGCAATGACGGCATTCTGGTGGTGGACACAGCATGCGTTGATTGGCGTGCTGTCGGGCTGACCCCGGGTGCCGATGCATGCTGTCTGACTGTGCCACTAGCTCCTTGCGACGACCTCCCCCTGCTTCCAACTCGTCTCCTCCTCCTCCCTGTCTCCCCATCTGAACTTTCGCCCTGTTCTTCTTCTTGCCGAGCGGGCACCCACGTGACATCCATGGACGCATCGTCATCATCAACCGCTTCACTTGTATCTGACAACTCAGCAAAGGAAGCAGCAGCGGGTACAACATCATCATCATCATCACACCGTACGTCCATGTGTGTAATGCTGCCTGCCTGAGACATATCCCTGTTATCTACATCCTCTGGCAATAATGGTTGCGCATCACTCATTTCTTCAAACGGATGTGTGAATAACTCCTCTGACATACCAACTGAAGCGGCTGTGGTGCTAGTTTTGGTGGTGGCGGCAGGCGGGTGAGTGGTATCTTGAGAGGTGCCTGAAGCTAAGCTGGAGGAGGATGGTGCGTCAAGGTTCTGAGCGGAGGCTGTAGAAGATTGGGTGTCCTGTGTTAGCCAGTCAACTATGTCCTCAGAACTTTTCAAGTTCAGGGTACGTGGCCTCTGAAAACTGGGCATTATTCTAGGGCCAAAGGGAATCACAGCACCACGACCACGATGGCCCCTGCGGGGTGGCCTGCCTCTGCCTGTCATTTTTGTTGGGATTAGTGGTACTATGCGTGCAAGCTACTGTGAGACCAGATATGAGTGGCAATGTGCACTGGCACAGTTGTGCAGAGCACAGGCTGTAGGCCTGACACCCGCTTGAAGATAACTAACTGCTATTCAATCTATAACAGTGAAAAAAGTTTTTTGTTTTTAAATCCAAGCTATTGTGACACCAGATATAAGTGGTGGCACTGGTCACCGTATCCACTGTTAGCGTAACACACCTGCTTGAAGATAACTAACTGCTATTCAATCTATAACAGTGAAAAAAGATTTTGTTTTTAAATCCAAGCTATTGTGACACCAGATATAAGTGGTGGCACTGGTCACCGTATCCACTGTTAGCGTAACACACCCGCTTTAAGGACACTGACTGCTATTCAATCTATAACAGTAAAAAAAGTTTTTTGTTTTTAAATCCCAGCCATTGTGACACCAGATCTAATTAGTGGCACTTGTCAGCGTATCCACTGTTAGCGTAACACACCTGCTTTAAGGACACTGACTGCTATTCCAATCTATAACAGTGAAAAAAGTTTTTGTTTTACTAAATCCAAGCTATTGTGACACCAGATCTAAGTAGGTGGCGCGGTCACCGTATCCACTGTTAGCGTAACACACCTGCTTTGGGACACACAGCTGCCTATTCAATCTATAACAGTGAAAAAGTTTTGTTTTAAATCCCAAGCTATTGCTTGACACCAGATATAAGTGGTGGCACTGGTCACCATTATCCACTGTTGGCGTAACACACCTGCTTTAAGACACTGACTGCTATTCAATCACAGCATTTAAGAAAAGTTGTTTTGTTTTAAATCCAAGCTATTTGTGACACCAGATCTAAGTGGGTACGCAGTGCAGTATCCACTGTGAGCCTGACACACCCGCTTTAAGGACACTGACTTCTATTCAATCTATAACAGTGAAAAAAGTTTTTTGTTTTTAAATGCAAGCTATTGTGACACCAGATGAGTGGTGGCACTGGGCACCGTATCCACTGTGAGCTTAACACACCCCTTTAAGGACACTGACTGCTATTCAATCTATAACAGTGAAAAAAGTTTTTGTTTTTAAATGCAAGCTATTGTGACACCAGTGAGTGGTGGCACTGGCACCGTATCCACTGTTAGCGTAACACACCTGCTTTAAGGACACTGACTGCTATTCAATCTATAACAGTGAAAAAAGTTTTTTGTTTTTAAATCAAGCTATTGTGACACCAGATATAAGTGGTGGCACTGGTCACCGTATCCACTGTTAGCCTACACACCCGCTTTAAGGACACTGACTGCTATTCAATCTATAACAGCGAAAAAAGTTTTTTGTTTTTAAATCCAAGCTATTGTGACACCAGATGTAAGTGGTGGCACTGACTGGGGAAATGGGCACAGTATGCACTGTGAGCCTGACACAAAAGCTGGCAGCAGTGGCAAACAACTAAGTGCAATTACATTACATAGAATTTTTTTTTTTTTAAAAGCATACCCTAACCCTAACCTAGCTATGCTTTTCCCTATCTAATGAACAGCAGCTACACTTTCCCTCCTCTTACTAAGCATGCAGCTTGAGAATGAATCTAAAATGGATGCCTTCCAGGAGGTGGGAGGGTCTGCTAGGGAGGGTGTGCTGCTAATTGGCTGGAATGTGTCTGCTGACTGTGAGGTACAGGGTCAAAGTTTACTCAATGATGATGAATAGGGGGCGGGTCGAATCGCGCATATGTTCGCCCGCCGTGGCGAACGCGAACATGCTATGTTCGCCGGGAACCGTTCGCCAGCGAACCGTTCGGTACATCACTAGTCTAGGGTAGTCAAGAAATTCCCCCCAGCCATGTGATCGAGCAGTTCATCAATCCGAGGCATGGGGTAGGCATCTATAACGGTCCGGTCATTCGGCTTCCGGTAGTCGATACAGAAGCGAGTCGTGCCATAGCGCTTCGGTCCCAGCACTACCGGTGAAGCCCAGGGACTTTGAGAGGATTTAAAGACCCTTAGCTCCAGCATCTCCTAAATCTCTTTCCACGTACCCGCCCTAACCACTTCAGGAATACGATAGGGTTGTTGCCGTAGCAGGGTTTCTCCATGGATCTCTACACGATGGACCGTAGCGGAGGTGTACCTGGCTAATGAGGAAAATAATTCCCAGTATTCCTGAAGCAGTTGGGTGGCCTCAGCTTTTTGAACGGGGTCTAGCTTTCCCTCTACCCCGACCTGGTCTACCGTACACGGGAAGGTAGCGAGCTGGTCAGGCAGGGGAAGTCCCTCACTATTCTCTGTCAACGGGGCACATATAGCTGCCACATCCTCTACTCGCTCAAAGTAGGGTTTGAGCATGTTCACGTGAAAGGCTCTCCTGATCTTTTCATCTGAACATTTCCCTATAATGTAGATGCTGTCGCTTATCCGTTCTACCACATTAAACAGTCCCTGTCAGGCTGCCTGAAGCTTGTTCAGGGCTAGTACTTTCTTTCCAAGCTCCAGGATTCTATCTTGGGCAACTCTATCGTACTACGGTTTCTGGCGTTGCTGAGCCACTCGCAGGTTCTCCTGAACTGAGTCGGTCAGTGCCTGCAACCGGTCCCTACATTCCAGGACGTATCCCACAATAGGTATCCCTCCCTCTCCTGTATTACCCTGCCAGTGTTTACGTATGAGGTCCAGGGGTTCCCGTACTTTTCTCCCGTATAGGAGTTCGAAGGGGGAGAACCTGGTGGACGCCTGGGGCACTTTGAGGTAGGCAAACAGGAGATGGGGAAGAAAGCTTTCCCAGTGTCCACAGGACTCTGTAAATGCCTTGAGCATCTTTTTGAGTGTGCCATTAAAACGCTCACAGAGTCCTATGGTCTGGGGATGGTAGGGAGAACTGAACAGGGGCTTGACTCCCCAGCTCTGCCATAATTGTTGGGTCACAGATGTGGTGAACTGGGTCCCCTAGTCAGACAGAATCTCCCGGGGAAACCCTACCCTAGAGAAATTCTTTACTTAGGCCTCCACCACGGTCTCTGCCTCTATATTGGAAAAGGCTACAGCCTCCGGATATCTAGTGGCATAGTCCACCACCGTGAGGATGTAGCTCATTCCAGAGGTACTAGGTTTGCTGAGGGGACCTATCAAATCAACCACTCCCCGGTAGAACGGTTCTTCTATTATAGGCAAAGGGCAAAGTTTGGCTTTGTTATCGTCACCCCTTTTCCCTATACTTTGGCAGGTGTTACACGTCCTGCAATAATCCTGCAGGTCCCGTGTGACTCCGCAGCCAAAAGAAGGTCTGGGTGAGCTGGTCCTTGGTTTTCCAAACACCCAGATGTCCAGCTAAGGGTATATCATGGCTGAGCTTAAGTAGCTCTGCCCTATATTTACCGGGAACTACTAATTGCTTTTTAGGGATCTGCGCAGCCCCACTCCCAACTCCCCCTGTCACTCTGCATATCAGACCTTTTTCCCACTCAAACCTCTCCTAGGAAATATCTCCTTGGGGGTATGCTGCCTCCTTTCTATACCCCTCTAGTGTGGAGTCTACATTCTGCTCAAAACCCAGAATGGGGTAGGGGCTTCGGGTAAGGAAGGGATGGGAGGGGTCCTTCCTGAGGTTCCTCAGAGTGCGCTGGCCGGTAACTCCTGCATCATGCCCACTTCCAAGTGTTTTGCTCCTGTACCCTTGTTGAGGTGTACTCGAGCAATGGGTAGTTTGTTGGTGGCACCTCCTACTACTAGGACTGCCACGTTTCTGCTGGTGTTGGCTTGGGCTCAAACTTTGTGGGGCTGTACCAGGGTGAGAGTGGCGCCAGTGTTTCTTAAGGCACGGGCCTCCTGCCTTTCAACGGTGACCCACTGTCAATGGTGCCCTCAATTGTCACCTGCTGCTTGGACTGGGTTGGCTTCATGTAGTACCATCCATTGTTCTTCGCTGTGTCCTTGTGCCAAGAGCCCCTCTGGGTGGTAGCGGTGTGCCGTGGCACGGGCTGGTTGGGGTGCTAGTATCTCCCAGCTCACTCGGTTCCGTTAAGTTGGCAGTGGTGACAGAGGGAAGGCGGGCGTCGAATGGATGTTGGCAGTACCAGGGGGTAGGATATAGGTCTGGGGGTCTGGGTGGTGGCAGAGGTCCTTGCGCAGGTACCGTACCCAGTTTCCTATCACTCACCCGGTCCCGGGTTTCCGTTGGCCTGTGCTCAAAGAATTCCTCCAATAATAACAATTGGTCCGCATCCTCCAAAGTCTTTGCCTGGCAGCCCTGCATCCAATTTTGATTTCCCCGGTACATCTGAAAGGCCCATTCGGCATACGAGTCTCGCTTACCCTTTTTCAAACCCCGAAACTTTCTCTTGTATGCTTCCAGAGTGACGGCACACTGGGCGAGCAGGATGTCTCTTACCCGCTCATAATCGTGAATAGCGGAGTCAGGAACTGCCCGCTATGCCTCTGCCACTCGGACCGTGAGTTTGCTGCTCAATATTGCAGCCCAATATTTTTACTCTAGCCCCTCTAAAGCACTGTCTCTTGAAGTCCTGCAAATAGGTGTCGATCTCCATTTCCCAGTCAACAAAAGTTTTGAAGCAGCGTAATTGATTTTTCTATACTGCCCTCCATTTATAGATCCAGGTAACGATGCCGTCTCTGCCAGGCACAGGTTCACCTGCTCTGCTCTCTGTTCTGTGCTTATCTATGCCAAGATTTGCTCCACAATTTCCATTGAAGGGTTTGGCCCCAACAGGCCGAGTCTCCACATTACTTTGCACTGGTACTCTGCTTCCTCCTGGCTTACATTTGCCGCACCGCTGGCTTGATCACCCTCCATCAATTTGGTGATGAGTGCAGCTTTCTTTTTGTTGCTTTTTGACTGACCCTGAGCTTCCAGCAAATCTTTCAGCGTAGTTCTCCTTAACTTCTTGTACTGCTGAACCATTCACCAGTTCTCCTTGCTTGGGAATTCCATTCAATCCCGTCGTAGGCGACCAGTTGTTAGGAACGCTAGTATTTCGGATATCCGTTCGTTTGTTTGGGAGTTGATTTGAACGAGTAAATCCATCAAGTAATCAGATGCATACCCAAACATCAGCCTGAACTAGATGAAGGGTACAACAGGAATGAATTTATTCAGGCCACCTGGCCGGTTTATATGCAACTCCCCATGCAAGGGGTTTCCCAACTGCCTTTCCAGGGGCATTCCCCGCTGGACCTGAGAGGAGACTATGGCAAAGTACACACTGTAATTACATTGTCTCTCAGGTCCAGGACACTCCCACACAAAACAAGGTAATCCCTCCCCTGTGCCTGAGAGATAATTGAGTCAGGGACTGTACAAAACTCAATTATCTCCAGGCACAGAAAACATACATTTTAACAACACCCCCAAAGTACCCCCAAACCACATGGAAATGACACAAAAGTCACATCTCCTGATAGCCCCGATCTGGGGGGCCAACATATCCAAAAATCACCCAGATCAGTTTAGGGGTTCGGGATTTCCATGGAAGTCATTATTTGACCGACCGCACACAAGGTCTTATGCCCAAAACAGTTTCACAGTTTCAGGTGTGGCGGTCGATCCATTTTGGAGAGTGTTCCCTTGGCTCATGGGTAGTGTTTGGTCAGGTGGGAACAAACCTACTGAATAGTGCTCTCCTGGCTGGTCGATGAAAAGAAGCAGGTGTTCGCAAAGTTGACTGGCGTTTGGGAAGTCGAGTGTCCGATTTTAGTTCCAGACACATGATGACCAAGTCCTGCTGCCTCTTTTCGTGTGACAAGATGGCTGCCATTTTCTCCAGCACGTGGCGTTCGGCTGCTCGAATGGCGGCCACACAGAGAGGGCACTTAATCTGCAGTTTTCTTTGTAGTTAATGAGCCAGGGGGTGTTCGGTGTTCGGTAGTTTTATCTACCGAATGACAAAAATCAAAGTTACCAAAAAAAAAGTGCAGTTTCTTCACAGACAGTGTCAGAGAGACCAAGGGATTGAAGAGTTTGGAGAAAGAGGACATGATGAACAATATCAAAGGCAGTAGAGAGGTCAAGGAGAATTAGTATGGAGTAGTGGCCTTTGGATTTTGCCATGATTAGGTCATTTGTAACTTTAGTCAGAGCCATCTCAGTAGTTGAGGGGGCGGAAGCCAGACTGAAGTGGATTGAGGAGAGAGTTAAAACTGAGGAAGCAAGCCAAATGGTTTTTTAGAAGGAAAAAGGCAAGTCTTTTGAAGAAAAAGGGAGCAGGGGTATGGGACAATAGTTGGAAGGGGAAGATGAGTCAAGAGATGGCTTTTTTAGGATTGTACGACAGTAGCATGTTTAAGGGGAGCAGAAGAAAGAGAGCAGTTGAAGACATGGGCGTCCGTAGGGGGGGGCAAGGGGGGGTACTTGCCCCCCCCCTGGATTTTTCAGCTTGTTCTGCTATTTTTCGTGTGATTTAAAATGAACTGCAATACCGGCGCCGGCCAGTAGGTGGCGCTGTGTATGGAGAGAGACGGATAGGAAGCTGCATCTTATCCCTGCTTCTCTCTGCTGATTGAAACCGCAGGGGAACAACACATGCAGCCAGAGAGACAGCCTACAGATCAGGTAAGTGGGGGATGGGGGGAGGGTTTGAGATAGCCTATAGATTTTGGGGGCAGCAGCAGATAGATTTGAGGGCAGCAGCCCATAAATTTAGCAGCAGCCCATAGATTGGGGGCGGGGCAGCCTTAGATTTGAGGGTAGCAGCAGCCTTTAGATTTGGGCAGCAGCCCATAGATTTCAGCAGCCCATAGATTTGGGGAGGGTGGCAGCAGCCTATAGATTTAGGCAGCAGCCCATAGACTTGGGGCAGCAGCCTTTGGATTTGGGGCTGAAGCCCATAGATTTTGGGGCAGCAGCCCATAGATTTGGGGAGGGGGCAGCATAGATTTGGGGCAGCAGCCTATAGATTTGGGGCAGCAGCCCATAGATTTGGGGGGCAGGATTTTTGGGGCAACAGCCTATAGATTTGGGGCAGCAGCCTATAGATATAGCCTATAGATATATAGAAATGAACAGGAAGGGTCAGCAAGGAGCTGGAAGGTAAAGCAGCACAAAGGTAAAGTAGAAGGAGCAGAAAGGGTCAGAAATGAGCTGGAAGGGGCAGAAGGAGCACAAACATAAAGTAGGAGAATGAGCAGGAAGGGCCTGCAAGGAGCAGGAAGGAACACAAAGGGACAGCAAGGAGCACAAAGGTAAAGGAGCAGAAAGAATCAGAAGGAGCACAAAGGTAAAGTAGGAGAAAGAGCAGAAAGGGACAGCAAGGAGCACAAAGGTAAAGTAGAAAAGGGAGCAGAAAGGGTCTGCAAGGAGCCAGAATGAGAAAGGAGCAGAAGGGCGCAAAATAAGCAGAAAGTAGCAGAAAGTTAAAGAGCAGAAGGGGCCAAGGATAGAAAACAGTGTCAGAAGAAAAAAAAAGACTGTCAAATGAAGGAGAGGAAAAGGAGATTGGAGCAGGAAGGACAAATGAAGTGAACCCTCCACTTTATTCTGACACCACATCATAAGGCTTTGGTACCTGGGCCTGGCAGGGAAACGCTGGACCTTCTCATCTCCAAAGGTAAAAAAATATCGGTGTTAATGTGTTCACTTTTATTTACTGAGTGTCAGGAAGCACAGAGTGCCGTTGGGTAGGGGTGTTGCTGATTGGCTAGAGCGGTCAGCTGGCACTCTAAGCCAATCAGTAGTTCCCCATTCATAAAAAAGTAAAAATATTTTATGAACCAGGAACTAGCGATTGGCTTAGAGCTTCAACTGACCACTCTAGCTAATCAGCGGCACCCATGCCTGACGTCAATCTGCACTTCCTGACACTCTGTTTCAGAAGCCAAATACCACTGAGCGACCTGGAGCTGGAGGAAGCCTTTGGGGTTAAACCATTTGAGAGCTATTTAACCCCTTAAAGGAAAGTGAGCACCCAGGGGCTTCCTGGCATCATAGCATTTTCATTTAGGTGAAGTTGTTATGGTGACCAGAAATGTCCTTTAATTTGCTTAAAGGAACACTATAGTGTCAGGAATACAAACATATATTCCTGACACCATAGTTGTGAAAACGCTATTCACCCTGGCTTTATGTGATAATGGCTATGCCCCTTCCCTTTCATGACATGGTCAAAAAGGTACCAAGCATGGATGTCATTACAATTATGCCCCCCCCCGGAAAAATTCCTGCGGACGCCCATGGTTGAAGATGTGCATTAAGGATGATATAAGACAAATGGAGAGAGATCTGAGAAGGTGAGAAGGGACCAAGTGGGCAAGTGTTGGGACAAGAGGAGAGGAGAAGCACAGCCACCCCCTGGTTAGTAGCTATGGAGAAGGTCTGAAGGGTAGGGAAGGTATGGTCCATGGGCGATGAGAGAGAGATGAGCGATGGCGGGTGGGGGAGTCTTTCCTGAACTGTGTAATCTTGTCAGTAAAGTAGAATGCAAAGCTATGAGCTGAATGGTGAGTTTGGTTAATGGCTGCAGTAGGAGAAGGAGATAGTTGAAGGTATCAAAGAGATTGTGGGAGCAAGAACTACTGATAGAAGCAAAGTATGATTGTTTAGCAAGAGAGATAGCTGCGCTCTAGAAATGCAAGATGAATTTATAATGGAGAAAGTCTGACAAGGTGCAAGACTTCATCCAGCAGCATTCAGCTGAACGGGAGCATCTCTGCAGATAGGTCAACTCAGTGTGCCACAGTTGGTAGTCCCTCTTCCTTCAGGTGCATGTTTGGGGCAGGGCTGCAGCATCAAGGGCAGAGATGAGGGTAGCATTATATGAGGAGATAGCCAAAGAGGGACAGGAGAAGATAGGGAAGGATGAGAGTTCAGAAGGAATATTACCTAAGAGTTGCTGGAGGTCAAGGGAATCCTTCCTTCTGAGTTGAGGAAGGTTAGGCTGAGCATGTTGGGTGAGGGGGCTCTCTACAACAAATGAGAAGAGGTGGTGATCTGAGAGAGGATATGGAGTGTTACAGAGATTATAGACTGTTCTTGCATCTGAAAAAAAGATAGTTGATAGTTAACTACAAATTAGCTATTTGTTGTGCTTTGTGGTTTTAATTATATTTGAATTTGTATGAAATGCCAGGCTATGGTTTTTCTGTCATATAATGCTAGCTGGTATATTTATATTGAATATAACTCTGCTGTAATGTATTATTCTGCTCTCTGTATGAATCAGGTTGCTTTCTGTGTACAAAGAAATTGTATGCTATGCTTGTAAGGCTGAGATGCATGAAATATCATGAAGTATTATGATGTGTATGGCAATGGTGGAAATGGTGTTGCATGACGAACTATGGGTATATGTTAATTGTTACTTTCTTGCTTGAAGATGGTATTTGTCTACTGGCAAATACTGTAGTACATTATATTTCATTAGACCTTGCTGATTACTGACATACAAATAGGAAATAAATACATACATAAGAAATGCTATAGTATTGCTAGACATAACTTGACTGATGTTAGAAGATTGTTCCTCATTACGATTATTCTAATTATGAATCATTTGTTACTATTGATATAGTGACACCAATGTTTCCATACGTGTGTATATACATTATATTGTTTTACTCAAGTGTGACTTTAGAATGTTTAATATATGTTCATTTATATGTAGGAGGAACATTTGCTGATACATAACAACACATAATATTGTTATGAAGATTACTAACATTCCATTTGCAAATCACCATCCTTTAGGTGAAAAAAGGAAAAGTGTTAAACAAATATTTATGTTTAAAAAAAAATTACAGACCACCCAGGGTCCCAAACTAAAAATAAAATGATTGTCAGTTTATTCATTATCAGACATAGCTTATATCAGTTTTACAAACACTTAAAGAATATTTCACATTTGGGAGGCAAAGGCACATTCGTTAGCTGTAAATTGTGCTTTAACCCCTTTATGTTGGCACTCGTATCTACACAATTGCAGGGTCTGCACCCATAGCCCGCAATCGTGTATACATGATTAGAATTATTGCAAATTAAATTAATTTTGCTAATAACAGAGCTGGTACTACCTTTCAAGTGCCGGCTCTGCTAAACTCTCCCACAGCCTCCCAGTGCAGAATGGGTCAGTAGGGAAATCTAGAGACCTCCCTGCATAGTGCAGGCTGCTCTTTGGCAACCCTCGGCAAATGCTCCCTCCTGTCAGAGATCAGGACTCCAAGAGGTCTGCTCTCAGTCAGGGGGGAAATCAATTGGATTTCCCCTCTGGCGGTTTTCCGGTAGTCCACTGGACTACCAGAAAACTGCTGGGCACATCCTTCCCTATCTTCTCCTGTCCCTCTTTGGCTATCTCCTCATATAAGGCTACCCTCACCTCAATAGGGAAGCAGGAGAGGGGCTCACCTAAAAATAAAAACAAACACACAAAAATTTGCAATATGTGGGAGGCTGAACAGGGAAATACATCCTCCCACATGCAATCACTCCCCTTCACACACAGTCACCATATCACATCACCCCTTCCCCACAAACAATCACCCAGGTACTTCACCCCCCGCACAATATGCCAACCTGTCACATCACCATTCCTCTCCACACACAGTCACAATTTTACATCACCACATCCCCACATACACAATCATTCACTCTGTCACAACACCTCTACACACAGTCACCCAGTAACATCACTCTCCACACACAGTCACATTCTTACATCACCCTCTCCCCCATACAAAGTCACCCTGTCACTTCATTCCCCTTCCCCCACACACAATTAGTGACCCCCACAGTCACCCCCACACTAACTTCTTACACACAGTCACCATATTATAATCACTCCCCACACTTACCCCTCACACACAGTCACGTTGTCAAAGTCATCCTGTCACATTATTCCCTTACACACACAATCAGTGACTCTGTCACATCAACCCCTCCTCCCACATACAACCTTTCTCCCTATCACATCATCCGCCATGGCTACACACACTCAGTCACCCTGTCACATCATCACCCCTCCCCCACACACAATCAGTCACCTTGTAACAGTCATCCCCCACACTAACTCCTCACATGCTGTCACCATGGCAAAGTCACTCCCCATACAGTCACAATGCCAAAGTCACCCTGTCCCACTAATACAGTTACAGTCACCATATTACACTCTGTCACATACACCCTGCCACAGTCCCCCTCATAAACACGCAGGCACCCTTAAGCACAGGCACCACTCCATATACAGTTACTCTCTTACTCATACAATCACTCTTCACACAGACAACAGAGCCCCACCGTAAACACAACACATACCGCAAGGCCAGAAGCAAACCCCCATACACACAACACACTGCAAGCAGGTTTCTAAACACAAGCACTCACAGAGATACACAGACGCACACAGACACAGATATGCATTGCAGGCACAGTCATGGACACAAATACACACATATATACACTCACATATGCACAAGGATATTCACTGCTTTAGTGTTGTACTTGCTTCCTGCTTGGTTTGAACTGGGCTTTTGTGTAGGCATGACGTCATTAGCTGGGCAGAGTTTGCAGGTACTTTAAAAAAAAAAGGACAGTTGGGGAGTGGAGACTAACAGCCATGTTGATTAAATGAATATCTTGCCAGCCTTTTCTATAGCCTTATTGCCCACATCCCATGAATTGTACTGACCTTAAGTGAAGCTATCACTTTTTGGGCTTTGGTGGAGCACATCCAGCTGACTGGTTTAGTTGTGCTCGGCGAATATGTCACAAGGCAGACCTGCAGCCTACTGACGATGGACGGGGGAAGCAGCTGATACCTCCACCTGAAGTCTCTGTCTTAGTATTTCTGCGTGTCTACTCCTATTCTCTCATCTCCACCCGCCGGTGGGGATTAGCCTGGCATACCTCTCAAGTGCTGTGGTGGGTGTCTACTGGCAACAGTAGCAAGTGGAGACCAGACCACGTTGCACTACCCAAAATGGCAAATTTGATGCTTGTATCGATGTAGAACCTGAAGAAGGGGCCTAGACCTCAATCATGCCAGGTAGTTGGCTTTTGTATGGAGAAGACGACAGTGCAGCAGCCTGCAAGACATCTCACATCCCCTTATTTGACTGAGTTCCCCCATTTGCCACTGGGCTATCCAGCCTAATTCGAGACCACACTTTACCCTCTAAGGGCATAGGTTAATGTGATATTTATGACTGTGCCTAGACCTTCCAACCCCTCTGCAGTCTGGGGCATTACACTATAGTCAGTCTTCCACCACATACTTATATTTTGAATCAACGGATGTGTTCTGATAAATAATATAATGGTTTTATGTCTACTTGACCAAACCATGCTTATTCTCTTTTTATGATTTACTCTCATAATATAGAAAAAATAATAATACATTTAAATAGGATTTAGATGCACTTTCAGTTAATCAGAATCAGCACTGATTAAACCAACAGGGACTCACCCACGTGAGCTCTCTTTTTTACTTTAATGCATGGGAAACTAGCAAAGGCAAAGAGTAAACCTTTTGGACATTGCTACCACACTTGTTTCTTGCAGCACATGTGTCCAGCCAATTACAATACAAGTCAATGTAAATTCATCCTTTATATGTGCTTGTTACATTCAAGGAACTAGCGCAGTATTAGGATAAGCGTGTTTGGGACCCTCTTGGCCCTAGAATATTTATTGGAGAAAAGGGGTTTCCCTTGACTGAGGATCAGGGAAGTGGACACTTGGCTTAATTGTTTACATCTAATCCTCAGATTCTTGAGAGATGTCACCATCAATTTAATCTCTCATTTTCACACTTTGTCAGGCAGATTAAGAATACTGGTGAAGTACACTTAATTAGAAGAGTTCAGTGTAGGATCAAAGGACCACTGTCACCTTAAAACTATGTTTTAATATTATAATCCTTTCATCAAGTTTTGAAAGAAATAATTATTTTTTTCTTCTAATGACAAGCATGTAAAAAAAATGGTAGAAACAGATCCCTTCCTTTAAGCATCCTTCAGCCATATACATACACCTTGGGCCACACTGTGTTTAAAAACATATTCATTGAATCACATAGTCAAATATAATGTTTTGTCCTCCTAGCCTTAAAGGAACTCTCCAGTGCCAGGAAAACATATCCGTGCAGTGCTCTTCTCCCTCCCACCGCCCATCTCATGTTGCTGAAGGGGTTAAAATCCCTTCAGTGACTTACCTGAATCCAGCGCCGATGTCCCTCAGTGTTGGGTCAGGCTCCGCCCACACTCCCCCCCCACCGACGTCAGCCGGCGGGGGAGATCTAATGCGAATGTGCGGCAATGGCCGTGCGCACGCATTAGACCTCCCCTTAGGAAAGCATATTTCAATGCTTTCCTATGGGGATTTTGATGACGCTGGAGGTCCTCATGCATAGCGTGAGGACGTCCATCGTAGTTTAAAACACTTTTCGTCTTTTAAAAAAACGGAAATCCCACTAATGATAGACAGCCACTAGAGGAGGACTTAATCTTGCAATGAAATTATTGCAGTTTATAAAATCTGCAATATTTACACTTGCAGGGTTAAGGGTGGTGGGAGTTGGCACCCAGACCACTCCAATGGGCAGAAGTGGTCTGGGTGCCTGGAATGTCCCTGTAATCATATATGTGACCTGTACATTGTTAAGGCCAGAATGCCTAAACATTGTATGCTTGTTTTGTCCATGTGATCCAATAAATGCATGCTCCGTGCTTTACATTGTGCAGCCTATGTACAGTTTAGCTCTTCCTTACCATTGTATAACATGTACACTGGCATTCCAAATAGCAACAGTGTTTCAGTAGGACAGGATGGTATAGAGTATCTAATTGGTGGCATAGTAGTGGCCAGTGGTGGCGAGCAGGTGATGTTGTTATGACATCACTTGCATTTCTTTTGTGTGTATTTTGTTTTGGTGATTGGAAGAGGTCAATTGATTGTCTGAAAGGGTCAGCTGACTACATTCAGACTATCACAGTGCCATTGAGGGTATGGATTGGAAATCTTTGTCTTTTGTCACACTTTCAATGTGGGCAAGGCTTTGGGAAGCTCATTCGGTGTTAGGCTGTTATAAAATGGTTTAACACTGAATGGAGGGATAGTGCCAGGGGAGTCCAAGCGATCTGACCAATTCAATGAGATGAAATTGATATACGGTAGTGACTTTTAAAGTGACTCCTAAAGAAGACTCCCGAATAGGTTGAAAATATAGAAACCTGCAAGTATACATGATCAGAATCCTTACCTAAGTCAAAAAACACCAAAGTACACAGTATTAGTTCATGTCAGGATTAGGAATACAAAAATTGCAGAAATAAGAAAAGCCAAAATTATAGCCAAAACAACAATAGACAATAATGGATTATTGTGTCATGAGTGCGGATACAGTGTTGTTGCTGGTGTCACTTACCAGATGAGGTCAGGCCCACTGCATGATACTTAACATTTTTCGTCACTCATATACTTGAGTCTGGCTCTGGCTTGAATGTGCTCCCTCTCATTTCTTTTGCGTGACTACGTGCCTGGGATCAATGAATTTCGTTGCTATTCATTGATGATGTTACTGCTTCCTGTTAATTTGTTTTAGTAGACAAATACCAAATAATGAATTTGATTTCTCAACCACTCAGTAGCAAAAACAGCTTGTAAAGATTCTTAGAATCCACACAGTGAAAGCATCATTGTAAATTACCAAAATATATCCTTTTCAGCAAAACAAACAAAATATATGCATAATTCTAATTAATTACAGAATAAATACAAACTATTTTTCTTTTTCCTTTGCATTTTTATATCTGGAAACATTCAATGCATCTAGACAGTGTACTGTAATTTGAATCTAACAATTAATTAGTGAAAATAAGAACATACTCTAAATGAAGGTTTCAATCCATGCTACTTTATAAGCATCCATAACTGTGCATACCAGATAGAGGATTTTAAATTTCATTCACCAACCCCAAACTATGACAGTCAAAGTTTTTTGCACAGGAAAACTTATGGCAAAGCTACTGCAGTGGAACCTGTATACCAGAATGGTATCATCAAGTTTTGTGTCTATCTTTCTCTCATGGTTGGTTAGATATAGTTCAGCATTGACATACATTATCTCCTATTTCCTCTCCATTACTGTTATATATGCAGAGCTTGGTCTACAGTGTGATCTATTTGACGAAGGTGCATACATACTGCACCGAAACACGCGTCAGGCTCTTTCCTATGGGTCAATTTTAACTTGCACACACATGGGCACTTCACTGCACTGTGTGATACCTTTCTGTTATGATTTAAGTTTTTCCTTTCAATTTTTTTCTTCTATGCCTATTTAGTAAGTTTAACAGGGAGAGAGGCTTTCTCTACTTTACTTTATCTGTTCTACTTTTGATTATTGGTGCTGCTAAACCTCTAGACAGTAACTTTTCTCGCTTTAGCATTTTTACCGGTGCTCAGGAATTAAGGGGAGATCTACTAACACCCTATGCATTAAAAGGCCAGGACTAATTAAGCCTATATGTATATTGCAGACTTAGGTGTTTAGCACTTTATCCCCTCACTTACTTAGGCAGGGGAGTAGCCTTATAAGGCTAGATCGGTATTTATTATTATTTGGAGTTAGTTTATTTCTGTGTTGATACTTTCTGTTACTTCAGATATTTAGTGGTCTCCCTCTGGTTACATTGTTCCATACCACTGGATGCTTTGGTGCCTACGTCTTTATCTCCAGTCAGCATTATATTCAGTTTGTGAATTTTTGCTTCTTAGTTTCTGATCTATTTTATAACATATAAACAATGATATAGATAGCAGTATATTTATTTTATTTTAAACATTTTAGAGGTTAAATATACAGCAAAATATGAATCGAATTTTTTTTTTTAAACTGCAAATACAACCACATTATAATAATTTTATATTAATAATTATCGGTGTTATTATTATTAATAATAAATGCACTAAAAAGAGAGATAGCTATTTGGTTAGTGAATCACCTGAATTAGCAGAAGTTTAAATCACTACATTTTAAAAAGTTTGTAGCTCGATAAAATGAATGTTATTGACCTGGGTGATAACTTCTTGAACGAAGGAGATTATATATATATATATATATATATATATATATATATATATATATATATAAAAGCTTTCAAAAGAACCTCCCAAGTTAAACTATTTCATATGAATATCATTATTACAACATATATACTGTATACTGGAGGTATATTTTGCTTTAAAATTTTATTTATCCTTCGTAGTTAAAATCTTTCACATTATTATTATAACACACACTATATTAGCTCCATTTATATTTTAAAGTTGTTTTTTTTATATATTTTGAGTCAGAAGTCAGGCCCCCAGCATTCTAAAGGAGAACGTTCACTGGACCTCTCCATACAACTAAAGTGTGAACTGTAGCTAACTATACAACTGGAAACATTGACATGATCATTTTTTTTTTCTTCCAGTCATTTGCTTGCTTGTGAAATCTCAGAGTGAAATGTTAATCTGCTTATCTTCTGAGCGTGAGGCCAAAAAGCACTAACTGAAGATTTCTTCTGTGGATCTACTGGCATAAAAGGCTTTACCACTTGGCTTATGTCTTCTTTGCAAACTCTCCCTTCTGTTTCAAGTAATAATCCAACAAGAGCTGAGATCTTAGGAAGGTCTATCATCAAAAGAGTTTTAACATATGTTCTCATTACACTGTTTTGATCTTATCTTGCTAATAGTACTGAAATCTGTATCATGTTTTTTGTTAGTTAAACTGGTCTGCTTACAATTATTTGCTCTCATACCTACAGCATTAGTGATGTTTCAGTTAAACATCTCCCCTTTAGTTTATCCTAGGTGACTTAGGATAAAGGGACATTTTTTTTTACCAGTTAACATTAGTACAGTAAATATACTACTCTAAAATAAACAGGGAGGGGGGTGGGGGGTGGGTTCTTAAACAGTGCAATCCTGAGGAAAGCGTCTAGCACAGACATTCCATGTGTTTCCATGGTGACTGCCTCACTTTTGCTCCAAAGTTTACCTCAAAATTGCCAGCTATAAAAAACTCACAGAATGCCTTGCTGTATAGGCTGTTTTAACACCATAGGTGCCATGATTCTTTGGTGCCACACTTACTTTTTATTATTTTTCAGCTATTTGAGAATGGTATGTGACTGATAATTTTCATACAAGTGCTGTCTGGTAGAATAATTAGTCATTGCTGCTTCCTCTGACTGAGATATATTCAAAGACTATATGCATTGTATGTGCATAAAGAACATTATAGCATTTGAGTACAAACAGGTAGGTTTAATCTACCTGAAGGGAAGATTTAGGTGTGTTCCCTGATGCCTTGAAAAGGTGAGATTTACTTACCTTTCAGCCCTCACACATCGGTTTCCATCCTACCCCTCTGCCTCGTTGGCTGACATCATCAAAGATGGATGATCTCAGCCAACTCAATGCTTCTTTATAGGGAAACATTGTGAGGACTGTGTGTATGTGAGGCAAAGCCCCATACTGCACCAGTCAAATACTGCTCATGTTCTGGGTTCTCAACATAGAAGACATTAGATGTGTGTTAACCATGCATGGGAAACATTGTGATTTCTATAAAACTACGTTTTACATTGCAGGGTTAAAACTACAGGGCCACTGCACCCACACCACTTCATTAACAAGAAATGGCATTGGTGTCTTAGAGGTCCTTTAATGCACAAATGTATCTTTAAAAGACAGTCAAACAAAATACCTACTGCAGTTCAATGTAATGGTAATACTGCTAATAGTCCATGGAAGCTCTGTCTGAATTTGTGCTAAGCATTGTTTACTTTTTTGGATTTGACTATAAATAGATACAATTTGTATTCATACAATATTTTATAATACTGATAATAAAATACAATTGAAATACAATTTCAATCAATAGTTATTTCATGGGAAATGCAAAACAAATCCTCAAAGCAGGACAAGGCTTCAGTTATAGTTTTACAACAAATATCCAAGATAATGATTCAATGTCACAAATAATACTTTCATAATTTCTCAATACGAAAGGTATTTTGTGTTGTCGAATCCATTTGTTAATGTAGCATTATGTTTATCTAAAAGGATAAATGAAGCACCATGCTTAGATCTGTCAGGAGGGAAACTGTACATAATAAACATATGATATCAAAAGAAAATTAGGGTCATTTATACGTTGTATTAGTTTTAAGCTTCTTTGAAGAGGTGATCCTTCTTGCTAAATGTCTCTCAATGATACCCAAATCCTCTTCTCCTTCCTACTGTCATGTCCCACCTACGGAGTGCATTTCAAAGCTTCATAATGATCTCTTTGTCATTAAGGTATACTAAATGTTTCTATAAATTCATCAGACAACATAGCATATCTTGTCTTGTATAAATCTATGATTTATTTACATAAATTAAACATGTCCCAAAAGTCCAGCATCTGGGTTTTATCTCCAGCCACACCAACCAAAATTGTGTGTTTTTTGTTTGGCCATTTGAAATTTTAGGGAATATGAGATGGTTTTGGATGACTTCTGGAACTATGAATTGTAGGGAACTATGGAACAGAGATATAACAGACTACAGAGGTCATGGTGTAAGCAAGAGAGCAATATATGAACTTACATGGTACATAGAGGATATGATGTCTAAGTGTAAGAATATAGGGGGAACAACATTATGGGAAGCTCTTAGTCTTTAAATTAGTGTTCTAAGCTGTGTTCTTGAAGGAATAGGACGCCAGTGTAGGGCTATACAAAGAGTAGCATCAGATCAGGAAGGGGCAAGATATGCCTAACAAAATATTTTGAAAGGATTTTAGTTGAGATAGTTGAGTGAGAGAACTGACAACCAACAGAGGTTCAAAAAAGTCATGGTTGAAGTCAATATGCTGTTTTTTTTTTTAATTTTTAAGATTGAGAGTAAATGAACAATGTGCTCCTAGAATGAGTTGCAGAATCTAGTGAGTGGTTAATTAAAGCAATTTATGTGGCATTTGATAATATTGTGGTTTATTAAACCTCAAATGACTCATGTTTTGGGCTTGATATTAAGGTTATACTTAAAAAGACAAGTGTCTGCCTTGTTTTAATTTTCTATTAAATCAAGGTGCTCAAATAAGCAGATTTTTCAAATCCTTCATATGTTGAGGTAGTATAGTCTTAACCCAAAAACGTCACTTAGCGTTTGAATCACTAGACATTTTTAATAGTACTAAAGGGATATTCTAAGCACCAAAACAACTTTGGCTTAATGAAGTGGTTTTGGTGTATAGATCATGCCCCTGCAGTCTCACTGCTCAATTCACTGCGATTTTGGAGTTAAATCAATTGTTTACGCAGCACTAACTACACACCTTGGCATGAGTGGAATTCCTCATGCTCATCCTTTGCGTGATTCCGCAAGAAAATATTTCACCTAAAAAATTTGTATGATCACCTGATTGGCCTAAATTCTGACAAACTGCAATTTGTAATGAAAGTAATCTCTAAGTCTACCAGAATGTATCTATGGAACTTTGGACATTTTGGTTTTAAGTAGTGACAGTTAGTAACTCTCTGTAGCTACTTGTGAAAATTTGCAGTTTTTAAGCAGGCAATAATAGGGAGGGATTTTAGCAAGTAGTGCTGGTCTGTAAAAAGTAAAGCAACAAGATTGTAAACGAGCCCTTAGTATCCAAAATAACACTTTCAGGTTTACTTACTTAAGTGAGATTTGCCGGGAATTCAAAGTGAATTAAAAGTATACTTCAGTTCTAAATAGCCCACCTGTAAACGGAATTGGCCTGGAAACTCTTCTAATGTGGCAAATTGTGTCTAAATCTTTACGCTTACTTGAATTTGATGCAAATTTCACTTTCTTTTTTTTAGTAACCCTGTTGGTATCAGATCATTAACAGGTGCCAAATCCACAAAACAATTCAAATGGAGCTCATTTCTAATTTATATTACTGTTTTTATAAATTATTATAAAATTGTTTATTTGGTGCTTTCCCAATGATTGCTGACAAACATGTTTAAGTACATTGCTGAGTAACTGAGATAAGGATCTAACACCTTGTACACCAGTCTTTGAAACATGATTGAATCTCTGTCAAATCTGAAAGGCATTCCAATTTACCTTCCAAGGGCTGTCTTAAATTTAAATGCCTCATCAAGAAGGATTGGCCAATATCCTCTTGCAAGCTTCAAGGTCAGTATATACCACAGTACCAAATCAATCCAAATGCTAATCTTCTCTTGACATTGAGTATGTATTATATATTGATATGGAATTGATCTTTATTGAATCCTTAAACCGTCATCTGAAACTCCCTGCTCTGGAGAATGACACCCCTCACTCAGGAATGCATGAACACCATTTAATCTCTCTTTTATTATACCTATTTCCCTTTGGCACAAGAAAACTTTTAATGCTAAGTAGGTTTCAACAGCATGCGTGGATTGTAGTTTGTAGAACATAACGTGATTAGGAAGAAATACTCCAGTACAGGCGTAGGCAACCTGCCACATGATTGGTGTACTCCACTGCATATGGAATACCAAAATGTGTCCATCTACATTCTTGAACCCTGTGGTATGTCCTTTTTGCCTCTGAATTATTAGGTTCCTTAAAAGTTCCTCCAACATAGGAATGACTGTATGGTACAATGTTTTCCAAAATTATTTTAAAAAGGTAAATAATGTACTGATTATTTGTTTAACTTGTTTTAAAAAAGGGTAGTATGCTAAATATATTTATTGACCTTTGTGCATCCTAAATCAACAGGTTCTAGAATTGTGAGTCACATTGTTTTCTTGAGGATCTATTCAACATGTACAAAATATAATTTTATAATGGAAGTTGAGAAATTAGAACCCAGTTTACAAAAATAGTATTTTTTCTGAATTGGAGAAATTTTTCCAGTTCAGTTATTTCAGCATAACTGTTTCAAGCTAGTTATAGGAGCACTCTAAACACCATAACCACTACAGCAAATGTGCCGTGGTGCAGTACCACAGTAAGATGTCAAATTGTTTTAGCAAGCTTTGACAATTTACCTGGGTCCTGCGAGGTAACTGCAATGCATAAGCTAAATTCCAGCAGGAGAAACTGGCAGTCTCTATGGATTAAAGTATTGCTTATAAAGCCTTTTTTTTTTGTCACCTGACATTCTCAGCCAATGAGTGCAGTCCTCCATGGCCACAGCCTCCATGGCTTTGCTCTATAAATCCATCTTGATTCTTCTGTTGGAGAAGACTGGAGGCAGGTGATGTAACTGCGGACACCTGACAGGACCCAGGTAAGTTGTCTAACCATAATAAAATGATTTGACATCTTCCTGTGGACAAGTGCCAGGGCACTCTTGGCACCATAACCACTACAGCAGGATGCAGTGGTTATGCTGTTTGGAGTGTTCCTTTAACAATTCAGAATTTGCTTTATGTGATTAGACCCTTCGAACTATGTCACTGAAGACATCTGATGGAGAAAAGTAAAATTGTTTGTATGAAATAGACCTTATTTCACTTTCTTATCTAAAGAAATTGGCTGTTTGATATATTACAATTCAGTAACTGAATAGGACATTCTATGCATTTCCTTATTCTGCACAGATCATGTGGATAGCTGCCTTATTTGTGTCACCACAAAATGACAATTCAATAGTTTTTAATCAATCTCAAACTTATGGAAGTTTTTTTCAACCAAGAAATGTAATAGAAAAGCAAAACAAAGAATATTCCTTCTTTGTGTAAATGGTACTTTACGTGCTTTGCAGAAACCGGTAGAATTTCTTTCATTCAAAAATCTATGTAATAGAAATAGTGAATGGTGAAGTTGTGGGACAGAAACATCCAGAGTTGCTCCAATAAAAAGTAAAGGACAGAAAAGAACATGCCTATGTCTTCTTCAAATGCTTGCTGCTAGACAGGCTGCACTCCTGTGATCATTGACCAATGACAAGTACAGAAAACTACACACTCACAAACACCAGTTCAACATTGCCCATTTTTCTTCTGATTTGGCTTGTACTAGGACTGTGGTATCCCACTGGATGGAGTCACTATTGGGGTTGAAACATGACTTGTTTTATTGAATGGTTGATCAGTCATGTAAGACATATCACATCACAATGGAGAGCCACACTGAATATTTTCTTTAGATGTTAATTGAAGAAGTCAAAATCCATACAGTACTGCAGTACTCTTTTCCAGTTTTTTGGTGACTTTCCTTGGGATCATACTGGCAATTCTGTGAATGCTTCTAGAACCTAATCCAAAATATAATAATGTGTATGTTACAATTTTACACGCAACTGCTTCTTCACACCAAGTATATCTAGTAGATAATGTGGTAAGAAATGTAATGTGGGACAATCAATACAAGGAAAGACAGATTATATAAACATCACAAAAGCCTTGAGTAAAATGTAATGGAATTTTTAAAAGGCATATTAAAATTAGGTATGTGTCGGGTGTGTGGCCTGGACTCCTGTACATCCTACTTTTATGACCGCGAAAGAGAGACTCCGGTATAGGTTGATTGAGTTGCCTTCATCATGCCACCAACACACTTACCATTCACTATTCTCATTTTGGCAGGTGAGTTAAAAAAAGAAATTGAATTAGGTCAACACACTGGTAATGCAGGACAAAAAATGTATTAATTTTCTGTAGCTCTGCAGTTAATACATTAAAACTTACTTAGTAAAACCCTTACTTAGATGACAGATCAAGGAGAAGCAGTCTTAGATTTTGGGAGATCCTTAAAGCAGTTTTTGCTAATGAACTTGTGTTTACTGGACTTTTTTCAAGAAATCATTCCTGATGTCCACCCAGACGTGCTAATTGTGGACAGATCTCACAGAAGACCTAAACATTTACCTACTTCATCTTCATGAGATGTACAAGCCAGGATCCACTTTTATCATGTAAAAGAGTGCATTTTAAAAGCTACCAGAGACACAATATTTAGAGACAAATACTAACATCTCGATATCTTAGTTTTCAAGGTTGTCTCAAGGTTTCCGTTATACTGGCTTTCCAAGTTATGATTTTCAAGCTTACATACTTACCTGCACTAGAACTTTTACTTTGTAGAAAGTTATTTTTCCCATATAGCTTGGTATAGTATTATACTATAATATAACGCATACTGATTTTGCCTCTGTTAATTAGAATTAATTAGAATAGGGAATGTTACCCCAACATAGGGTCACTTGGCAGATATGGATTGACACCTGTCCTAAGGATCCCTGATACACACTGACACAGAGCAGAATAGGGACTGTTCCCCCTACATCGGGTCACTTGGCAGATATGGATTGACACCTGTCCTAAGGTTCCCTGGTACACACTGACACAGAGCAGAATAGGGACTGGTCCCCTACATCGGGTCACTTGGCAGATATGGATTGACACCTTGTTACAAACTGCTATTTGTAACGGGCCCTTTAAATGGCAAATTGCCCTGCTTCCCTGGGTTGTGGAGAAGCCTACTTGCCAGCCTCCTCCCGCATGACTATGGCCCCTGGGAGATTGTGCACTTTTATTTGGTGTGTATGGCCCTTTAAAACTGTCGGTGGGCATATTGGGGCTTATGGACTCTTTATGTGACTGGTGCTGGCCCTTTAAACACCTTTTTTGGGACATCAGGAAGATTGGGACACTGCCCCTTTAAGGCCGTGTCCCCAGACTTGTTGGGGACACGGCCCCTTTAAGACGGTGTCCCCTGTGTCCCCAGACCTGGTGCAAACCCTTTGTGCCTGCCTTGCTATTTCCCACTTGGTTCAGTAAATGGGAAATTATTTCAGCTGCAGAGACTAAGTCCCATTCGTGATGGGACAGTTTTTCAACCGTTTTTTCAGCCTTATTTCAGCTGTAGCCGAGACTTTTCAAGTTTTTCAGCTGCAGAGACTAAGTCCCATTCGGCGATGGGACTTAGTCTTTTTTTCAGCCTTATTTCGGCTGCAGAGACTAAGTCCCATTCGCGATGGGACTTAGTCGTTTTTTCAGCCTGAAATAGACCGACCTCACAGCCCAAATCTATGGAACTGTTTGGGCAGGAAAATGTGCTTGCGGTCGGTCATAAAGGGACCTCCAGCTAACTTTTTAACCCCTGGATGGATTTGGCTGATTTTTGGTTATGTTTATGTTTTAAGTGTGCTGATTCCAAATATGTAATTGTTATGAAGATGGGATGTATAGTTTTAAAGTTACAGTGTATGGCTAAAAACTGTATTTTTACTGCCTGTGTTTAATTATGTTAATCTCTTCCCAAACGTCATTTCGTTCAAAGTGGAGAGAATGTTAAAAATATATTTTTGTTCGGAGTGTGAGAAATGCTTTTCAGCCGCTTCTAATCTTAAGCATCATTTGAGGAGCCATACAGGAGAGAAACCTTATTAGTGGTGTGTTTAGTATTGTTCTGATCGGTTTAATACCTTCCGCGTCTCCTATCAGTGGACGTGTATATGGCAGCCATTTTAGGAACCGTACACCTGGGACCCGAGCAAGGTCACCTCGTTCAACAGGCGACAACATTGTCCCTGGAAAACTATCCTGGACATTCTGTACAATTTGTATGGATATGGCAGTGATTTCTGTAACAGGGAGATGGAAGAAGATGCTTGGTCGGTCCTCTTAATTCAAATTTGGGGCACCGCGCGGTCAAGCTAATGTGCCACCAGATAGGAGTGGTGTTTTTAGTATTGTTCTGATCAGTTTAATACCTTCCGCATCTCCTATCAGTGGACGTGTATATGGCAGCCATTTTAGGAACCGTACACCTGGGACCCGGGCAAGGTCACCTCGTTCAACAGGCTTGCAGCGTATCCTCCAGGAAGAAGAGCCTGAACCCTTACAGGCTGCACGTGTCTTACCTGTACATGGAAAGCTGCTCTGGTTCCTTGATGAGCCAACTGCCTGTGAGTTAACATGTCCCGTGGAGAAGCACTCTGTCCTGTAAAGCCTCACCAAAAAAAAAGGAGTGGTGTGTTTAGTATTGTTCTGATCAGTTTAATACCTTCGCGTCTCCTATCGGTGGGCGTGTACCGCGGCATTGATTTTTGTAACAGGGAGATGGAAGAAGAGGCTTGTTCGGTCCTCTTAATTCAAATTTGGGGCACTGCGCGGTCAAGCTAATGTGCCACCAGATAGGAGTGGTGTGTTTAGTATTGTTCTGATCAGTTTAATACCTTCCACGTCTCCTATCAGTGGTCGTGTACGGCATTGATTTTTGTAACAGGGAGATGGAAGAAGAGCCTTGGTCGGTCCTCTTACTGCAAATTTGGGGCACTGCGCGGTCAAGCTAATGTGACACCAGATAGGAGTGGTGTGTTTAGTACTATTTTTATCAGTTTTATACCTTCCGCGTCTCCTATCAGTGGACGTGTACACGGCATTGATTTTTGTAACAGGGAGATGGAAGAAGAGGCTTGGTCGGTCCTCTTACTGCAAATTTGGGGCACTGCGCTGTCAAGCTAATGTGACACCAGATAGGGTGGTGTGTTTAGTACTATTTTTATCAGTTTTATGCAGCACAAAGTCTCTCCTATCCCGGTGGGCGTGTACGGCATTGATTTTTGTAACAGGGGAGGTGGAAGAAGAGGCTTGGTCGGTTTTCTTACTGCAAATTTGGGGCACTGCGCGGTCAAGCTAATGTGACACCAGATAGGAGTGGTGTGTTTAGTATTGTTCTGATCAGTTTAATACCTTCCGCGTCTCCTATCAGTGGTCGTGTACACGGCAGTAATTTATGTAACAGGCAGATGGAAGAAGATGCTTGGTTGGTCCTCCTAACTGGAGACTGTGTTGCTATACGGGTGGCAGGTGGAGCCATTTATAAAGTACACACTGCTTTATAAAGCCATTTATAAAGTACACACTGGCGGCTTGAACCCAAGTTGGTGGCGGA
>OW240915.1:90896294-90968162 GCA_933207985.1 Pelobates cultripes
TCTTCTTCCATCTGCCTGTTACAGAAATTACTGCCGTGTACACGACCACTGATAGGAGACGCGGAAGGTAGTAAACTGATAAAAATAGTACTAAACACACCACTCCTATCTGGTGTCACATTAGCTTGACCGCGCAGTGCCCCAAATTTGCAGTAAGAGGACCGACCAAGCCTCTTCTTCCATCTCCCTGTTACAAAAATCAATGCCGTGTACCCGACCACTGATGGGAGGCGAGGAAGGGAAGAAACTGATCAGAACAATACTAATACCACTCCTTTTTTTTGGTGAGGCTTTACAGGACAGAGTGCTTCTCCACAGGACATGTTAACTCACGGGCAGCTGGCTCATCAAGGAACCACAGCAGCTTTCCATGTACAGGTAAGACACGTGCAGCGGTAAGGGTTCAGGCTCTTCTTCCTGGAGGATATGCTGCAAGCCTGTTGAACGAGGTGACCTTGCTCGGGTCCCAGGTGTACGGTTCCTAAAATGGCTGCCATATACACGTCCACTGATAGGAGACGCGGAAGGTATTAAACTGATCAGAAAAATACTAAACACACCACTCCTATCTGGTGGCACATTAGCTTGACCGCGCAGTGCCCCAAATTTGAAATAAGAGGACCGACCAAACCTCTTCTTCCATCCCTGTTACAAAAATCAATGCGGTGTACACGTCTACTGATAGGAGACGCGGAAGGTATTAAACTGATAAAAATAGTACTAAACACACCACTCCTATCTGGTGTCACATTAGCTTGACCGCGCAGTGCCCCAAATTTGAAGTAAGAGGACCGACCAAGCATCTTCTTCCATCTCCCTGTTGCAGAAATCACTGCCATGTACACGTCCACTGATAGGAGACGCGGAAGGTATTAAACTGATAAAAATAATACTAAACACACCACTCCTATCTGGTGGCACATTAGCTTGACCGCGCAGTGCCCCAAATTTGAATTAAGAGGACCGACCAAGCATCTTCTTCCATCTCCCTGTTGCAGAAATCGCTGCCATATCCATACAAATTGTACAGAATGTCCAGGATAGTTTTCCAGGGACAAATGTTGTCGCCTGTTGAACGAGGTGACCTTGCTCGGGTCCCAGGTGTACGGTTCCTAAAATGGCTACCATATACACGTCCACTGATAGGAGACGCGGAAGGTATTAAACTGATCAGAACAATACTAAACACACCACAAATAAGGTTTCTCTCCTGTATGGCTCCTCAAATGATGCTTAAGATTAGAAGCGGCTGAAAAGCATTTCTCACACTCCGAACAAAAATATATATTTTTAACATTCTCTCCACTTTGAACGAAATGACGTTTGGGAAGAGATTAACATAATTAAACACAGACAGTAAAAATACAGTTTTTAGCCATACACTGTAACTTTAAAACTACACATCCCATCTTCATAATTACATATTTGGAATCAGCACACTTAAAACATAAACATAACCAAAAATCAGCCAAATACATCCAGGGGTTAAAAAGTTAGCTGGGGGTCCCTTTATGACCGACCGCAAGCACATTTTCCTGCCCAAAACAGTTCCATAGATTTGGGCTGTGAGGTCGGTCTATTTCAGGCTGAAAAAAGACTAAGTCCCATCGCCGAATGGGACTTAGTCTCTGCAGCTGAAATAAGGCTGAAAAAAACGGCTGAAAAAAAGACTAAGTCCCATCGCCGAATGGGACTTAGTCTCTGCAGCTGAAATAATTTCCCATTTACTGAACCAAGTGGGAAATAGCAAGGCAGGCACAAAGGGTTTGCACCAGGTCTGGGGACACAGGGGACACCGTCTTAAAGGGGCCGTGTCCCCAACAAGTCTGGGGACACGGCCTTAAAGGGGCAGTGTCCCAATCTTCCTGATGTCCCAAAAAAGGTGTTTAAAGGGCCAGCACCAGTCACATAAAGAGTCCATAAGCCCCAATATGCCCACCGACAGTCTTAAAGGGCCATACACACCAAATAAAAGTGCATACATTTTCACAATCTCCCAGGGGCCATAGTCATGCGGGAGGAGGCTGGCAAAGTAGGCTTCTCCACAACCCAGGGAAGCAGGGCAATTTGCCATTTAAAGGGCCCGTTACAAATAGCAGTTTGTAACAAGGTGTCAATCCATATCTGCCAAGTGACCCGATGTAGGGGGACCAGTCCCTATTCTGCTCTGTGTCAGTGTGTATCAGGGAACCTTAGGACAGGTGTCAATCCATATCTGCCAAGTGACCCGATGTAGGGGAACAGTCCCTATTCTGCTCTGTGTCAGTGTGTATCAGGGATCCTTAGGACAGGTGTCAATCCATATCTGCCAAGTGACCCTATGTAGGGGGACCAGTCTCTATTCTGCTCTGTGTCCGTGTGCATCAGGGGCTCTGAGGACAGGTGTCAATCCATATGTCAAGGTGTCAATATGTCATATTTCAGGTGTCAATCCATATTGATTGTGATTTAGGAATGTTAGGTGATTTCTGCCCTTTATGGATTAAAACCAGACTCTGTATCAACTGTGTAATTTTCCATGGGAGTTTTGCCATGGATCCCTCTCCGGCATGCCACAGTCCAGGTGTTAGTCCCCTTGAAACAACTTTTCCATCCCTATTGTGGCCAGAAAGAGTCCCTGTGTGTTTTAAAATTCGCCTCCCCATTGAAGTCAATGGCGTTTCGGGCGGTTCGCCGGTTCGCGAACATTTGCGGAAGTTCGCGTTCGCTGTTCGCGAACCGAAAATTTCGGGTTCGCGACATCACTAGCAGGCAGGTGTGACTAGGGTTCATAAACAAAGGGATTTAACTCCTAAATGGCAGAGGATTGAGCAGTGAGGCTGCAGGGGCATGTTCTATACACCAAAACCGCTTCATTAAGCTAAAGTTGTTCAGGTGACTATAGTGTCCCTTTAAAGCTCAAGTATGGGCATATTTTTAGTCTGTGGAAATGACTTACTTCCATGGTGCATTGTTTACTGAACCAATATGAAAATTTTCACCTATAATGTTAGAGGGTAGAATACATCTGAGAAACATTGGCTGCTTTTGTGTCCCTCTTAGCTAAAAGATTGTTAACAAAACAGACAGAAATTCTGTTGTAAATAAAAGGATGGGATTTCTAGCACTAGTTCGGTGTCTGTGTGGTAGCTTGAACGTCCCAAACCAGTGTCTTCCTTCTGGCCGTAACTAGATATAGAATGAAAATGTAGGGAAGCAGCGCCTTCGAGACCAGGACCAGGATCAGGATCAGCATATCCACAGATGGGGATTGTACCGTCCAAGCGCATATATCTGGAGTATATATATATATATACAAGCTCCAGAAGATTGTAAGTGCAGTAGCAGCAAAAATACTGGACCATATTCCATTTCATTTGCCATCTTATGTTTCATATCGCTCCATCTCTATTTGAGTTGAGGACACTATTTCCTTTCTAGAAATAGTGTTTCTTTCAAACGCAGTTTACTTCTGTGAATAGTTCTGTAAAACTACAATATAATTAGATAACCTAAGATTAGATTATGTACTTGCAGATGACACTTTGAAAAGTATGATATGAAATAGATTTACAGGCAAATGCATATTTATAGGCAAAATCGAAGAGCATCACTTGTCTGCTTCTGAAGCTAAAATGGCCTCTGTAACTGACATAAAAAACTTTATGTGTTCCATAACAAACTGCGAACTTTATTAACAAAGACAAAACACCTAAAGAGACAGGGCAAATTTCATAGCCAATTGCCAAAATGTTATCACTTAGAACAATTATGTATCACGAACACTATAAAAAAGAATGTAATCTGCTCTGCATGTGTTATCATCTCGTCTTGGCAAGACATGGTGGGTTTTCACTATAGGGTCAGAAATACATGTTTGTGTTCCTGACCCTATAGTGATCCTTTAATGTTCTTAAAAGCCTTATTCGATCGACTTTATACTTTGAATAACATAAGAAATTTTTATATAGGTGGTATATGGTACTTAATAGATGACACAGAGTATTAATTTCTACTTCAAAATATGTTGGAGGTGATAATACAATTTAGGTGCCAGATGCCACATTTGGTGGACTTAAACACTAACTCAATCTTTTCTGAGCATCGGTATACTTAATAGTGCAGGGAGCTGTTGGCATAAATATACCTTTCATCCCCATATCTACCTATTACTATCTTTTAATGAGGGCAAGCCTAGGCTTACAAAAACGTATTCTAAACATCATATTGACAGCTCAACAACATATTGCGAGGGCCTGGAAATCTCTTCTTCTCCTGTCTATTCAGAATATTTTGGAGGCCATTGATAAGAATAGTATGTAGGAACACAAATTTACTTCTATTTATACCCATACGTAAATGTTTCATAGGGCATGGAATTTGTGGGACACTTGGAAAAATCGGATAAAAGACTTGACGTATAACCTGTTTCAAATGTTTTGTCTGTTGCACATTTGTGGTTATCTCTTGTAACATGGTACTGGCAGAATTAGTTTAATTTCTCCCTATCTCGGTTTGCTTGAAAATCTGTTAGCAATGTGGAACTGTGTACTTTCTGCTTTGTATTTCTGCTTAGTTCACATATTGCCGTGATTTGTGAAGCCTTACTCCCTCCCACCTTTTCATTTGCACCTTTTCATAGAAAAGAAAAGTCAAAGGTAAAAAAAAAAAATAGGCATGTGCAGTAACTTACACCCAGGTATCCTAACTATTTGTTAAGGTATTTTCCTATTTTGCCTGTGCAGTGCATGCATCATGATATCATCAAATTGAACTTTAATGATTTACTTCCTCAAGAAAGCATATATTCTTGAATTGGAAAGGATAGGATTAGTCATTCCACTTCCACATAAAAGACCCTCACTCCTGATTTTCTTTCGTTAACTAATGCAAACTGAATGTTCTTTATAGTAATAAGTGTGTGCAGGAAATTTCATTAGGGTGTGCTACAATGAATTTTTTTTTATATTAAAAACAAACATTTTGTTTTAGTTGTTAATTAAATATAACAATTGCTGAAGATACTTTTTTAGAATAACTATACTATAATTAAGAATGCAAGCTTAAATAAATTAAAACAAAATGTAGATTTTCTCTGTGATGAGAAACAGTCTTTTAACCAATTTTCATAATCTTTATCTTGAAATTTTTTTGCATTAACCTAAAGTGACAAAAAAATAAACAGGGAGCTCAATGAGGTGTTGCTTTGGCACACCCCAAGCTCATAAGACAAATTGAGAAATCTTTGGAAAAGAAAATTGTTGATTTTCAAGGCATTACTACTGGGTTCCAAAATTCCAGAACTTGACGACTCTTCTCAACTGTCACGATTCGGGGAACCAAACACGCCAACACACACACACACACAAAGTGCCGTACCGGACCTTAGAGTGGCCGGGCTAAGCACACAAAGAATAGTCAGGAAACAAGCCGAGTAAGGGGAACCAGAAGACAGAATAACGATAGACAAGCCGAGGTCAAAGGGTAGGAGAAAGTCACAAAGTCGGATAACAAGCCAGGGAGTACGTAACCAGAAGCACAAGTTCAGAATCAATACTAACAAGCAAAGACCACAACAGGGCGAAGAGGAACAGGAAAGGTAAGTATATAAATCCAAAGGTTAATTCTGATTGGATAATTTCCAATCAGAATTAACAATCACACGTGGGAGATATCTAAACCTCCCACTGTGATTGAGGCACTGTGCCTTTAACGCCGGGTCAGGTGACTGACCCCGGCGTTGGTTAAAGTGGGCGGTCTCCCAGCGTGCAGCGTCATGCATGCTGCCGCTGGGAGACACAGAGGAAGAGGCGGACGGCACCCGTGGGAGAGAGGGTGCCGCCCGCCGAGCACACGGCTGAAGGGGGACCGCGGACGGCTGGAGGGTGAGTGCCGCGAGCGGACTGCAGCCTCCCCTCGCAGCCGCCCGCGGGACCCTGACAGTACCCCCCCCTCGAAGACCGCCCAGAGGGCGGGAAGCAGAAGGCTTCAAAGGAAACCGGGCATGAAAGGAGCGGACTAAAGAGGGGGCGTGCAAATCAGAGCTCGAAACCCAAGACCGCTCCTCAGGGCCGTAACCCTTCCAATCCACCAGGTATTGCAGCCGACCCCTAGAAACACGAGAGTCGAGAAGGGCAGCTACTTCGAACACGTCACTAGAGACAGTACGAGGGGAAACGGGCCGTCCGAGAGGACGAGAGAACCGGTTACACAGCAAGGGCTTCAAAAGCGAAACGTGAAACGTGTGCGGAATACGCATGGAAGGAGGCAAGTCCAGGGAGTAGGAAACGGGGTTAATCCTACGTAACACTTTGTAGGGACCAAGAAACCTGGGAGCAAACTTCATGGAGGGGACCCTGAGACGGAGGTTCTTGGAGGACAACCACACCCTATCACCCGGAGCATAAGAAGGGGTCGCACCCCTATGGCGATCAGCGAACTTCTTCTGAGCAGCTGCTGAACGAGACAGCACAATATGGACCTGATCCCACGTCTTCCGTAAAGAGGCGAGGTGCTGGTCCAAGGCGGGCATTCCCTTGTCAGAGAACGCTCCGGGAAGGACAGAAGGCCGAAACCCATAAGCAACCTCAAAAGGACTTAAGCCAGTCGACGAATGAGACACCGCATTCCTGGCAAATTCAGCCCACGGAAGAAGGCGAGACCAGTCGTCCTGGTGCGCATTAGTGAAGCAGCGCAAATACAATTCCACAGACTGATTAGCACGTTCGGCTGCACCATTAGATTGCGGGTGATAGGAGGAAGTGAACGACAAGGAGACCCCCATCTCAGCACAAAAGCCCCTCCAAAACCGAGAGACAAATTGCGGGCCCCTGTCAGAAACAATATCCTGAGGTACCCCATGCAAGCGGAACACTTCCTTGGCAAACACCTGGGCAAGCTGAATCGCAGAGGGTAGTTTCTTAAGTGGAATAAAGTGGGCCATTTTAGAGAACCTATCCGTCACAGTTAATATCACCGTCTGACCATCAGAAGGAGGAAGGTCTACAATAAAATCCATGGACAAGTGGGTCCATGGTTTCTTGGGTATAGATAGAGGCATCAGTAGGCCTTGGGGTCTCATATTAGGAGACTTACACTGCGTACAGACCCGACAAGCCTGAACAAAATCCACTACGTCTCGCTTGAGTGAAGGCCACCAGAACTGTTGAAGGAGGCTCTTATAAGTCTTGGTAACCCCCGGATGACCAGCAGTTTTGGCGGTGTGAAATAATGTTAACAACTTTTTTCTGTCACTTACTTTCACGTATAGTTTACCAACAGGCGTCTCCTGAGGCGCTTGGGTTTGGTATGTCTTAATATTCTCAAGGAAGGGAGATGAAACAACCAAACGGGTAGCAGCTATGATCTGAGAAGCTGGTACAATAGGTTCAGGGGTTGGGTTAACAAATTCTAAAGGTTCATACTGTCGAGAGATAGCGTCAGCTTTGGCATTACGGCAACCAGGTCTATAGGTAATAATGTATTGGAATCGCGAAAGGAATAGAGACCATCTAGCCTGTTGGGCGGACAACCTTCTAGCATCGGCTATATAGGAGAGGTTCTTATGATCTGTTAGAACCATAATTTTGTGTCTAGAACCCTCTAATAAGTACCTCCATTCCTTAAAAGCTAACACAATAGCTAATAGTTCTCTGTTCCCAACATCGTAATTCTTTTCTGGATCAGACAACCTTTTAGAAAAGAAACAACAGGGATGGAGGGGTTCGTCATACGATAACCTTTGTGATAGTACTGCTCCCACCCCCGATTCAGAAGCGTCTACTTCCATAACAAAGGGAAGAGAAGGATTAGGGTGGTGTAGTACTGGAGCAGAGGCAAATGCTTTCTTGAGAGTTTCAAAGGCTTTAAGGGCTTCAGGAGTCCAAACCCTAGGGTGTAGACCTTTTTTAGTCAGCTTTGTGATAGGAGAGATAAGTGGTGAGAAGTTTTTTATAAATTTTCTATAATAGTTAGCAAAACCTATAAAACGCTGGATAGCCTTAAGTCCTTGGGGAAGTGGCCAGGACAGTATAGCTTCCAATTTAGCAGGATCCATACTAAAACCCTGTTCAGAAATTATATATCCCAGGAATTGCACAGAGGTCTGATCGAACAGACATTTTTCTAACTTACAATAAAGTCCGTTCTGTGATAATTTTTTAAGCACCATCCTAACATGTTTATGATGTGACTTCAAATCAGGAGAATATACAAGTATGTCGTCAAGGTACACCATGGCACAGACATGCAATAGATCCCTAAGGACATCGTTTATGAGATCCTGAAACACAGCAGGAGCATTACACAGTCCAAAAGGCATGACCAGGTATTCATAATGCCCACTACGCGTATTGAACGCTGTCTTCCACTCATCATTCTCCTTTATACGGATAAGGTTATAAGCCCCCCTGAGGTCTAGTTTAGTAAAGTACTTAGAACCTTTAACGCGATCAAACAACTCAGTGATGAGGGGGATAGGGTAGGCGTTTTTAACCGTTATATTGTTCAGACCCCTGTAGTCTATACACGGCCTCAAATCGCCCTCCTTCTTTGCCACAAAAAAGAAACCAGCACCAGCAGGAGAGGAGGACCTTCTAATAAAACCTTTCCTTAAGGATTCTCGTATGTACTCCTCCATGACCTGGTTTTCTTTCTCAGAAAGAGGGTAGACCTTACCCCTAGGGGGCATAGTGCCCGGTAATAGGTTTATGGCACAGTCATAGTCACGATGCGGAGGTAGCTTATCTGCCTCCCTCTTTTCAAAAACCAATGCAAGGTCTGCATATACAGAAAGGACAGAAACAGAGAGTGGTTTAGCCGTGGGCACGTTGAGTAAACAAACAGGATGTACATGAGCCATACAGTCTCGTTGACAGGATTCCCCCCAGGATAGTATATCCAAGCAACCCCAATTGAGAACAGGGTTGTGTTTCACTAACCAGGGAAAACCCAGAACGATGGAAGCAGTAGGGGAGTCAATTATTTGGAAGGTTAACCTTTCCTTATGCAAAACACCCACAGACATCACTATTTCTTGGGTCTCATGGGTCACCAGAGGTTTCTCAAGTGGTCTACCATCTATGGCCTCAACGACCAAGGGTGTGGCCTTTTGGATCAAAGTTAAGGCTGCGGTTTTAGCGAAGTTCTCATCCATAAGGTTGTCTGCCGCACCTGAATCGATCAAGGCTTTGGTGGTTATGGTGGTTTTATTGACCAAAAGAGAAACCGTAATAAACGGTCTGGAGATGGACACATGAGGGGACAAAGTCATAACACCCAAGGCCGACCCCTCTCTAGGCCTTAGGTGCTGTAGTTTCCATGTAACTCAGGGCAGGCATTACAGTGGTGCCCCCTCTTTCCACAATAAAGGCATAACCCCTTGTGGCAAACCTAGCCACTCGGACTATAACTGGACACTATGCCTTTAAGGGTTGCCTATAGGTCTGGAGAGAGATGCGTTGTACCTGTATGTGCCTGCTTCATGTATTCCCTGCATTGCCTGTACCTATCTGTTCCGCCGAATGCAAATGGCGGTTTGTATGGGGATTCCCGTTCGTTTCGCGAACGGCACTTTGGAGGGCCGTTCGTGAAACGAATGCGATACCCCCTAATAGCCCACACACTTAGAGGCGTGTGGCGCTAGTTAACCGATTGCAACATTGTTGCAATCGGTTATTAGAGGCTCTCCTGGGTGGCCGTCGTTCGACTACCGACCATGCGGCGGTCGGCCATCTTGGATCCCTGGTTCTTCAGCGGGTCCGTGTCGTCGAACGCATAGCATTACCAACAGTTATTCGACGGCACGAACACCGCTGAGCCTCCAGGACGTTCGGGAGTTTCAGGACCAGGTTCACTAAAAGCAATCGGTTCTTTTCGTGGGTTTTGAAAGAAATGTGTTTTCTGTGCGGCGTTCGGTTATTTTAGCTGGGATCTGAGCGGCAATCTCACGAATGATGCGCCCAGACCCCAGCTATCTACCGAACGTCCATTCGTGTAAATCCACCGTATATTGTACCAGTTGTAGATTTTTGTGTGAATTGCCGGTTCTGCTGCACGAGGGGATAATCCCCTTAACGGTGCATTCTGGGAGGATGATCCCTCTCGTGCAGAGGTGCCTGATGGGAGAAATATGTGGTACTGTAAGTCCCCCATGTAGTCCCCTCCTGTACAACCCCTGTAATGTCAGTTTGGAAACCCCTTGCATGGGGAATTGCATAAATACTGTGACCTGTGATTAAAACCTCAGTTGACTCCCAGCCTATGTGTCGTCTAGTTCTTGGGAAGGAAGGGTTACTGCAGTGCTGTTTGGATTATTATATGCTGATTCCCTGGATTATCCTTTGTTGTTCCTGTTACCCAGCGGAGATATCGTGGATCATACTGCCTCTCCGCTACAATTGGTGGCAAGCGACGGGATTGAATTTACACAGCAAAGCAACGTTCGGCAGATTTTTAAACGAATCAAGGAACAAGCATTCGGGAATTAGCGCATTCGAATAAACCTCACGAACAGCAGGTGAATGGGAACAGATTACGCCCTGCTAAAACGGAGCACATTAAAGGAGCTGCTGGAAGCAAGAGGAGCAATCGCCAGTAACAAGGCAAAGGCTGTCCTAATTACGGAGCTCATGGAAGGAGACAGAGCCGCAGCTGCTGCAGCACCTCAAATGGAGGGACAAACCAACGAATTTACAGCGGAATTCCGAGCACGAATGGCTTTATTTCCTGAACCACCATCTACAGAGATGGTTAACCGGCTGTTCGCTGATGTACAGGAGTACATTATGGCTAGGGGACCACCAGGAAACCAGCAAGCCAGAGAAAGAGCCGCAACGCCAGTCCATATTTTCCCAGGGAAAGCCAAAATCCCATATCAAGCCTTCAAAAGCTATGTGGAGACAGAGGGTGGCGTTGACGACTATTTACAGGATTTCGAGAGACTGTGTTTGCTGCACGAAATTAATGATGCAGACAGAGTACCCCTACTAGCGGGGAGATTATCTTGGCGAGCCGCCGAAGCGTACCGGGCAGTACCAGACGAGGATAGTAGAGACTACGCTAAAGTAAAACGGGCCATCCTAGCCCGGTATGCCATCACATCAGAGGCATACCGAAAGAAGTTTCGGGACATTAAAAAACCCACTAAGGACACCCATGTGGAATGGGCGCACCAGCTGCAACGAGCTGCCAAAGGGTGGCTGGAGGCCGCCCAAGTTGATACATTGGAGGGTCTGTTCCAGCTAATAGTACTGGAACAATTCTTCAATGGCGTCCCGACCTACCTACAAAACTGGATCCGGGACAGAAAGCCACACACCCTGCAGGAAGCGGCTAATATGGCAGACGATTTCCAGGACAATCGGAGAGATCAACCCATACCAACCCGAGCCACCATCCCCCCTACAACGGCCAGCCCTCCAGGGGGCCCCGCAACGTACCAGCGACCAGGGGTAAACCAGAATTCCTACCCCCCCAGATATTCAGCACGTCCACCAATCCGGTGCCATACCTGCAACCAACAGGGGCACATCCAGAGAGACTGCCCACGGAACCGGCCTCGACCCGGCTGGAATAACGCCACCCCAAGCAACCGTGCCGCAGTCCATTGTCTACAGGCCGAATCCTACCAAAATCTGGAGTTGGGGACAACCCGGGAGGAACCCCTCGGTACTCTACACGAGGTGAACCCTATCCAGGCCGCCTCCGATAACCGCCAAGGGCACCGCCAGGAAGTACACATGGAGGGGAGGAAAGTACAAGGACTCCGTGACTCTGGAGCCACCCTAACTCTAGTACGCAGTCATCTGGTACCAAAACCCAAGCTCACGGGGGACTGTGTGGCTGTGCGGGTGGCTGGGGGAGCCATTTACAAAGTACCCACGGCCAAGGTGCACTTGAATTGGGGAGCGGGGCACGGGAATGTATATGTGGGGATGATGCAAGACTTGCCAGCGGATGTGATTTTGGGCAACGATTTGGGGGAGCTGACTTCAGCTTTTGTTCCACAGCCCACCATACAAGAAGCATACCCGGTTGTGACCCGGCAACAGGCCCGCACCACTGCACCATCCGAACACTCTGAGGCTCAGGTAAGCAATGACCCTCCCCTACCCCCTATCATGCCCTGGGCCAATTCCATAGAGTTCGGGGCCGAAGTAGCCCTAGATCCTTCGTTGCAGGTATACAAAGACCGCATGGATAAAAATCAAGCCGGGTTAGAGGGGGAAAGATATATCTGGGACAAAGGACTACTATATCGGCACGCAGAGAAGGTAGTGTCCGGGTCAATACCGTTGCCCATTAAACAGCTAATAGTGCCTCGAAAGTATAGGTTAGAGCTGTTACGCATAGCCCATGATATCCCTCTGTCTGGACACCTAGGCATCAGTCGGACCAAGCACAGGCTGACCCAAAATTTCTTTTGGCCAGGTATTTCCCAGGATATTAAGCGATATTGTCAGACCTGCGATACCTGCCAAAGGGTAGGCAAGAGGGGGGACAGATACAAAGCCCGACTACGGTCTCTGCCCATCATTGAAGAACCATTCAGTAGGGTGGCAGTAGACATTATAGGTCCCCTTGCAAAACCCAGCCCCTCCGGCAAGAAGTATGTCCTAACTGTGGTGGACTACGCCACCCGGTACCCCGAGGCAGTGGCCCTAACGAACGTACACGCAGAAACGGTAGCCGAGGCCCTGATGAGGATATTCACCCGGGTAGGATTTCCCCGGGAGATTATCTCCGATAGAGGCACCCAGTTTACTGCTGAAGTGACCCATCAGCTCTGGAAAATCTGTGGGATACAACAAATCCTCAACTCCCCATATCACCCCCAGTCCAATGGGCTCTGTGAACGGTTTAACGGAACCCTGAAACAAATGATCCGCACGTTCATGGACACCCAAAAGGACTGGGAGCGGTTTTTACCCCACCTACTGTTCGCATATCGAGAAGTGCCACAAGAATCCACCGGATTCTCTCCGTTCGAATTATTATTCGGGAGGAGAGTGAGGGGACCTCTTGACTTGATACGGGAACACTGGGAGGGAGACGAAACCATTAATGGCACCCCTATCTTACCATATGTGCTCGAGTTCCGGGAACGCCTGGAGAGGCTAACCCAGACCGTCCGAGACAATCTCCAGGTAGCGCAACAACGACAGCGCCGATGGTATGATAAGGGAGCCAGGGACCGCAGCTTTCAGGTGGGGCAGAAAGTCCTAATCCTGCGACCCGTCCACAAAGATAAGCTGCAGGCTTCCTGGCAGGGCCCATACAAAGTGGTGGAACAGATCTGTGACACCACCTATGTGATCGGCCCGGTTACCGGCGTGGGAGGCAAACGCATGCTCCATGTGAACATGCTCAAGCCATACCACGAACGGACTGAGGAAGTCACCGCAATCTGTGCCCCTGCCACGGAAGATTTTGATAACCTACCCCTACCCGATCTCCTAGACCAAGAGGGCCAGAGCGGAGATCTGGGAGAGGTACAGCTAGGAGAAAGATTAAATACCCAAGAACGGGCCCAGGTACAAAAGTTGCTTCAGGAAAAGAAGGCCACGTTTTCCAATTTACCCGGCTATACCCCGTTGGCTACCCATAAGGTAGAAACGTTAGATCCGACCCCCTTGCGCCAACCCCCATACCGCACTCCAGAAGCAGTCAAGGAAAATATGCGCAAGGAAATTGAGGAGATGATTCAGCTAGGAGTAATAGAGCACTCGGACAGCCCCTGGGCCTCCCCGGTAGTACTGGTGCCGAAACGGGACGGGACGACCCGTTTCTGCGTAGACTACCGACGGCTCAACGATAAAACGACCTCTGACGCATATCCCATGCCCCGAATAGACGAACTCCTCGACAAGATGGCCAGGGGCCAATACCTAACCACTATAGACTTGTGCAAAGGGTACTGGCAGATTCCCTTAGCGGAAGACGCCATCCCTAAGTCGGCTTTTGTCACCCCGTTTGGCCTGTATCAGTTTAAGGTTATGCCATTCGGGATGAAAAACGCTCCAGCTACCTTCCAGAGAATGGTGGACAGACTATTAGATGGGTTCCAGGAGTATGCCTGCGCGTATCTAGATGATATCGCCATATTCAGCCACTCCTGGCACGAACATCTAGTTCACATAGGAGCCATTCTAGACCGAATCCGAGAGGCCGGACTGACCCTAAAACCCAGCAAATGCCATATCGGTATGGCGGAAGTCCAGTATCTGGGGCACCGGGTAGGGAGTGGGCAACAGAAACCCGAACCTGCTAAAATAGAGGCAGTCGCCCAATGGCCTACCCCTCGCACCAAGACCCAAGTGCTCGCTTTTTTAGGGACCGCCGGGTACTACCGGAAGTTTGTGGCCAACTATAGTGCCCTCGCCAAACCCCTCACAGACCTGACCCGCAAGAACCTCCCTAAGTTAGTAGTCTGGGCCCCAGAGTGTGAGCAGGCGTTCCAACAGCTCAAGACGGCGCTGGTTAACTCTCCTGTACTTTCTGCTCCTGATCCAACTAAACGCTTTCTCGTCCACACAGACGCTTCTATGTTTGGATTGGGAGCAGTACTGAGCCAAGTTGGACCCGATGGCGGCGAGCACCCCGTAGCTTACCTAAGCCGAAAACTTTTACCCAGGGAAGTAAGCTACGCCGCCATTGAAAAGGAGTGCCTGGCTGTGGTGTGGGCCCTCAAGAAGTTGCAACCCTACTTATACGGGCAACCCTTCACTTTACTCACGGATCACAACCCGTTGGTGTGGCTGAACAGGGTGTCCGGAGACAATGCCAGGCTGCTGCGCTGGAGTTTGGCGCTGCAGCCTTTTGACTTTACTATCCACTACCGCCCTGGGAAGCAGAATGGCAACGCCGACGGGTTGTCTAGACAAACCGACTTGGAGCCGTGATTCGTGAGTACTCCTCCGGACATCCCCAAGCCGATCCGTTGGGATCAGACTGTGTATGCCGGCTTGGTTCTGGGGGAGCATTGTGGCAAACCTAGCCACTCGGACTATAACTGGACACTATGCCTTTAAGGGTTGCCTATAGGTCTGGAGAGAGATGCGTTGTACCTGTATGTGCCTGCTTCATGTATTCCCTGCATTGCCTGTACCTATCTGTTCCGCCGAATGCAAATGGCGGTTTGTATGGGGATTCCCGTTCGTTTCGCGAACGGCACTTTGGAGGGCCGTTCGTGAAACGAATGCGATACCCCCTAATAGCCCACACACTTAGAGGCGTGTGGCGCTAGTTAACCGATTGCAACATTGTTGCAATCGGTTATTAGAGGCTCTCCTGGGTGGCCGTCGTTCGACTACCGACCATGCGGCGGTCGGCCATCTTGGATCCCTGGTTCTTCAGCGGGTCCGTGTCGTCGAACGCATAGCATTACCAACAGTTATTCGACGGCACGAACACCGCTGAGCCTCCAGGACGTTCGGGAGTTTCAGGACCAGGTTCACTAAAAGCAATCGGTTCTTTTCGTGGGTTTTGAAAGAAATGTGTTTTCTGTGCGGCGTTCGGTTATTTTAGCTGGGATCTGAGCGGCAATCTCACGAATGATGCGCCCAGACCCCAGCTATCTACCGAACGTCCATTCGTGTAAATCCACCGTATATTGTACCAGTTGTAGATTTTTGTGTGAATTGCCGGTTCTGCTGCACGAGGGGATAATCCCCTTAACGGTGCATTCTGGGAGGATGATCCCTCTCGTGCAGCGGTGCCTGATGGGAGAAATATGTGGTACTGTAAGTCCCCCATGTAGTCCCCTCCTGTACAACCCCTGTAATGTCAGTTTGGAAACCCCTTGCATGGGGAATTGCATAAATACTGTGACCTGTGATTAAAACCTCAGTTGACTCCCAGCCTATGTGTCGTCTAGTTCTTGGGAAGGAAGGGTTACTGCAGTGCTGTTTGGATTATTATATGCTGATTCCCTGGATTATCCTTTGTTGTTCCTGTTACCCAGCGGAGATATCGTGGATCATACTGCCTCTCCGCTACACCCCTCCCTTCTACGATATGCTCTTTCAGCCTCAGTTAGCCCCGTAGCACCCAATTGCATGGGTTCGGGGGTTGGTTGACTAGGAGCGGGTAGTGCTAGTAACGCAGTAGAGGGGGGAGCAGGTAATGCCTGTGTATCCGTCTGTCTTTGACTACGCCTCTCTCTAATACGGTTATCAATAAGAATGACATAATCTATGACATCATCTAGAAGAACAGGCAATTCCCTGGATGCTATTTCATCCAGTATGTAGGCGGCCAAACCCTCCTGAAAGGCTGTTACGAGGGCGTCATTATTCCAAACCACTTCAGCTGCTAGCGTGCGGAATTCGATAGTATAATCCGCTACAGATCTATTACCCTGTCGTACCCTAAGCAGAGCTTTGCCAGCAGAGGCAACCCTACCGGGTTGATCAAACGTACGTTTGAAAGCTGTCAAGAAATCTACAAAGGACATAGGAGATGTATTCTCCCACATGGGGTTAGCCCATGCTAAAGCTTTCCCGGACAGGTGGTTAATCAAAAAGGCAATTTTGGATCTGTCAGTGGGATAGGAACGTGGATTCATCACCAAATGGATGTCAATTTGGTTAAGGAAACCACGACACAATGCTGGGTCACCGCTGTAGCGTTGTGGCGGTGTCATGTGAACAACATGAGCAGGAACGGGTACCGGAGTGGGAATGGGTTCGGGCACAGCAGCAGCAGCCTCCTGGACGGCAGGTTGCAAGTGTGCAGTACGAGCCAGTATGGTTTGTAAAGCTTGGGCAAACTGGTCCATACGGTGGTCCAAGCCATCCATTCTAGCCTCCTGATTAACTAGGAGCTGTGGTATGTCAGCAGGTTCCATTATGGCCCTGTTGTAATGTCACGATTCGGGGAACCAAACACGCCAACACACACACACACACAAAGTGCCGTACCGGACCTTAGAGTGGCCGGGCTAAGCACACAAAGAATAGTCAGGAAACAAGCCGAGTAAGGGGAACCAGAAGACAGAATAACGTAACAAGCCGAGGTCAAAGGGTAGGAGAAAGTCACAAAGTCGGATAACAAGCCAGGGAGTACGTAACCAGAAGCACAAGTTCAGAATCAATACTAACAAGCAAAGACCACAACAGGGCGAAGAGGAACAGGAAAGGTAAGTATATAAATCCAAAGGTTAATTCTGATTGGATAATTTCCAATCAGAATTAACAATCACACGTGGGAGATATCTAAACCTCCCACTGTGATTGAGGCACTGTGCCTTTAACGCCGGGTCAGGTGACTGACCCCGGCGTTGGTTAAAGTGGGCGGTCTCCCAGCGTGCAGCGTCATGCATGCTGCCGCTGGGAGACACAGAGGAAGAGGCGGACGGCACCCGTGGGAGAGAGGGTGCCGCCCGCCGAGCACACGGCTGAAGGGGGACCGCGGACGGCTGGAGGGTGAGTGCCGCGAGCGGACTGCAGCCTCCCCTCGCAGCCGCCCGCGGGACCCTGACATCAACAAGGTCCTACAGGCAGATCTCCCACAATTTGTCTTAGATCCCTTTTCATTTCATGCCCTCTCGTTTGTCCCATAGTGCTTTCTTTTCATTTAACTGCTTCTTTTTTATTTCATATACTACCTTTTCATTTCCACTCATTTTTGTTTTACTTTTTACTGTCTTTCATATCCCTCTCCTTCATTTAATTTCCGCAACTCAATTTCTTTTAATATTATGTTGTTTATTTCACATGCCTTGCTTTTCTTTTTTTTTCTTTCAATATTTGTTTTAGTGAGGAATTACCATGAGTATATAGTAGACACAAGGAATGCAGAAATAACAATAATGAATTTTGCATTATCAACAGTGGGATCAGTGGGATCAATCAGCAAAGTTAGCCTTTTTTATTGCATGTATGGTATAAATAGAACTGTTTTTTAGGATTCGTTTTAAAGACATGTCTTGTTGGGTGCAGATACCCTTTGCACATGCAGATATACAAACAAACATACACTGACATGCAGGCAAATACACACCATATAACACATACAGATACATACACAGCCACACATGCTGATACAGACACACATACACACACACACACACACACACTGACATACATGCAAATACAGACACACAAACTAATGCAAAGGTACATATATACATGCAGACACACATCCAGATACATAAACACTTAATGATAAACATTCAAATACACAGAATGACACTCATACAGATACAAACAGTGACACACATATAGATACACAGGGCACACAATGGCATACAGATACGCAGACATACAGATACACATGCAGCCAAATAGATACACATACAGACACATACATACATACAGACACACATACATACACACACAGACACACATAGATACAGAGACACACATACATACATGCAGTGACACACACGCATACAGAGACATACACACATACATACATACATAGAGACATAAATACACACACACACAGAGACACGCATACATACATACAGAGACACACACACATACAGAGACACACACACACACATACAGTGACACACATACACACACATACATTAGTCATCTTCCTGTTTCCTACCTTTTATGTGCAGGAGTGTGACTTTCCCTGGTGTCCAGTGGTGGCTCGGGCTGATGGGAGTCAAAGTTCCCATTTTGACTCCCTCCTCTCCTTCCTCCCCTGTGGCGCTCTGCGTAAGCTGGGAGGAGTGACTGGGGCAAAAATAGGAGATATTTTCAGGAATCTAGGGAGCTGTCATGGCCAATAGGCGCCATCCTGGATCAAAGTGATCCCATAAACTAAAACTGTGTGCCGTTAGGCAGTAAACTGACCGCTGCCTGTAAGCTGTGATGTGGACATCGAGCAAAAAAAGGCTGTATCAACAAGAAAACATAATAATATAATGATAAAAACATAATGCTTGGCTCCTAAAGTTGTTCAGGTTGCCGCTCCGGGTTTCTCTCCACCACCAGCCTGGAAGGGTGGGCCCAGCCATTCGAACCCAGACGTGAGTATTGAGGGTAGCATTTGGCGTGTCTGTGTTTGGAGTTATCCCTAGTGTTTGGAGGAAAGTAGTGGTGTCTGTTATAGAGGTGAGTTTCAGCACTCTACCATCAGTAGTAGTAGCCATAATGGATCTTGGTAAAGTCCAGCAGTATTCCACACCGGTCTCTCTCAGCTGGCCTGTGATGGCTCCGAGCAGGGCCAGATTAAGAGCCCAGTGGGCCTGGTGCTGACAATTATGACGGGCCTAATTACAGAATCATATCGACCAAAAACAGTAAAACACTCCCAAGCATCATGTATCTGATGGAGATGGTGCTGGAGAGAAAGAAAACAGCAGCTATAAGAAAACACATACCCTAGGCTAATCTCTCACTAATTTATGTTTTCATCTTTCAAGTAAATCCATAACCCCTAACAGAGTGTCCAGTCAAGTAGGAAGTCAATAGGCATAGTAAAAGGGTGTGCCACTGACACAAATCACATAACCTGCCAAAAGGGGCGAACATGCCCAAAAAGAGGACATGTGTGCTCAAAGAATTAGAAGACCAGCCTGGCATGAATGCATGTCAGGCTGCCTGCCAATCATGCAGCTGGGCAATTAAGGGCATACTATGCAGACAGCACCCTGAGCTTGGCATAAATGCATCTAATGATGCGCTCACTCAACGCTTTCTAAGGACTGTCCCCTAGCACTCGCTGGTCCACTTGTCTCCTTACCTTCTTACTAGCAGGCAGAAGCTCCTGGTATATGGTCCGGGACAGAGAAAAGCTGTATGTAGTGAGTGTAGAAGAAAGGGAACATGCCACCGTGTTAGAGAGACCAAAGTCAGCATTACCACAAGCATGAATTCATGACCCTATAGTGTTAACACCACCATCTAGCCCCCCTGGGCCCCTCATGCCTCCATAAATATAGCAAAATCCTACTATATTCAAGCCTGAAGCTGTAACTCTGCATGCTGTTAGACTCATAAAAACAAGCAGTCTGCTGACATCATTAGAAGTGGTGGCCTGATCCAATCACAGTACTTCCCCATAGGATTGGCTGAGACTGACAAAGAGGCAGATCAGGGTCAGAGCCAGCAAGATTCTAACACAGCCCTGGCCAATCAGCATCTCCTTATATAGATGAATTTAATTAATGAATCTCTATGAGGAAAGTTCAGTGTCTGCATGCAGAGGGAGGAGACACTGAATGTTTGGATGCATTTTAGGCAGCCATGACCCAGGAAGGATCTCTAACAGTCATCTAAGGAGTGGCCAGTGAAGTTATCACTAGGATGTAATGTAAACACAGCATTTTCTCTGAAAAGACCATGCTTACAGCAAAAAGCTGATGGTAATGATTCTACTCACCAGAACAAATTCAATAAGCTGTAGTTGTTCTGGTGACTATAGTGTCCCTTTAACTATATTCATTGTCAGCCAGTCCACACAAGTTTACATCCCTCTTAAGTTTCCATACTTAAGTAAGAGTATGTGAAAAGTAGTTAGGGTTGCCACCTTTCTTGGAAAAACATACCGGCCTTACTAATTTATGTGTGGGTAACATCACATGATGTAAATCACAAGGAGTGACATAAGAGAAAATGCTGTAAAATCACCCAAAAACTATTTAGTTTAAATCTGCTGTAAAGATGGATTCCTCCCAGTGCCCCCATGACTCAGTGCCCCCATATGTCGATTACTCCAGGTCTCAGTGTTCCTATGTATCAGTGTCTCAGTGCCCCATGTCTCCCAGTGTCCCTAAGTGTCGTGTCCCCATGTCTCCCAGTGATCCTATGTATCAGTGTCTCAATGCCCTATGTCTCCCTGTGTCCCCATGTATCCCAGGGTCCCCATGTCACTAGGACACTAGGAAGACGGGGAGACCTGGGGAGACCTAGGGACACGGAGACACCAGTGACACTGGGAGACTAGGGGACTCTGGCTGGGACACATGGGGACAATGGGAAAATAGGGGACACTTGAAGACATGGGATCACAGACACCAGGGACAAAGATACTAGAGACACTGGCTGGGGGACATGGGGACATTGAGACATGGGGGCACTGGGAGACATGGGGACACTGAGATACCAGGGCCACAGACACTAGGGACACTAGCTTGGTGACATTGTGACACTTGAGGCACTGAGAGACATGGAGGCACTAGGAGACATGGGGACAGTGAGACACTGGCAGACTGGGGGCACTGGGAGAGTAGGGGTCACTGGAAGACTAGGGGTCACTGGGAGACTAGAGGCACTGAGACACCAGGGACACTGGCTGGGAGACATGGGGACACTGTGTCCCCATGTGTCTGTGTCATAATGTCTCCCAATGTCCCTTAGTGTCTCAGTGTCTGCCATAATGTCTCCCAATGTCCCTTAGTGTCTCAGTGTATGTCTCCCTGCTGCCTTTCCCCCCATCCCTTACTTCCCTGAGCTGTAGGCTGTCTCTGCAGGGTGGGAGTTGCTGTCTGGACTCTCTGTAGCTGCACCCCTGCAGATCAGTGAGTATAGATAGGCAGGGAGGGATATGCTGGAATTTCCTATCCCTGCCTGTCTCCACATACAGCGACCCCTACTGGCCAGTGCTGGTATTGCATAGTAATTTCCATTTATACTGAGAAAAATACCAGCATTTATATTGCCAGTATCACTGCAATATTGGCACCAGCCAGGCAGCCTCAAATACTGGCTGTGCCAATAAAATAAAAGCCAGTTGGAATCCCTAAGATTAGTGTGTGGAAAAAAAAACTGTAAAAAAAAAAAAAAAAAAAAAATTATTATTTTTTTTTTTTAAATCAATGGGCCTATTCCATGGGCCTGGGCCTGGAGCTGCAGCTCCATCAGCCCCTATGTTAATCCGGCCCTGGCTCCGAGGGATCTCCACCATTGCAGCATGTTCCTAGTGAGGTCTTGATAGAAAGTGAGCTTGGATGCCTCAAATTCATATGGAGTTTTAACTCGAATTGCTGTCATGAATCGGTTCTTGTACAATAAAGAGTGACATCTTACTATAATGTCCCGGGTGGCCTCAGTCGGGGCATGTTGCGACTTGGTAATTTGGTAGCAGCCATCAAATAGGAGCTTTTTTTGCTTGGGAGTGAGGTAGGATTAGGCATGGCCATCTGAGTCTGGAATGCCTCGAATTTTAATATTGGTGCGTCTTTTGCGGTCTTTGCTGATATCTACTTGTTGCGTTAGAGTGGCATGAGAGTGTTGCATGTTGAGCATTTGCTCCTTCAGCACTTGTACCTCCTGCTTGATGTCCGTGACCTCCACTTCGGTGGCTTGTGTGCACACTGTGACTATCTGTACCTCAGTTCGGACTATGTCCACATCTGCTGCTGACATCTGTCTGAGCTCTCTCAGGAGGTTAGGGATGTCTTGTCTAGTGGCTGGGGCTAGAGGATCCCTTTCTGCCATTTCTTCAAGCAGTGTTGTGGGGAAGGTTGTTTCTCAATTCCCCCAGATTTCCATATTTAAAGATACAAAATTAGGGGGCTGTTTAGCAGGTAGTTCCCTTATTAGGTGTCCTTAAATATGGCAATCCCACATAAGGATAGCAAATAGGGGAGTTATCTGATAAACAGAGATCGAAGTTAAGAGGTGTCAGCCAGCCCATAACAAGAAATCTGAGTGGCTAATGTGAATTCTATGCAAATTTGTTGCCGGATGCCAGCATGCACAGCATGAATGCCGCCCTCTGAAGTATGTGTGCATGTGCGGTGAAGCCACGCATGCGCACAAGGGAGCAATGATGCTTCCAAATGGAAGCGTCTGATTGCTCCCTGCTCGCGCCCGCCTATTTCGTAATTTTGATGAAATAGGGGGCGCGGCTTCACGAGGCACCCAGCGCTGGAACCAGGTGAGTAAAAACTGCTGCCTGGAGAGTACCTTTAATGATATTTGGTGGTGAATTAAGCATTAAAAAATATGTGTGAAGAACCAAGTGCTGTCACTCTCCACTGAATCCTACCAGGTCTCTCTTGCCAGTTGCTGTCACTGCTTCTTTACAGTGCTATTAGATGCATTGGCATGGCCTGAAATCATCATAATTGGTGATCTCACAGCACGTGAAGTGGTTGCCATGGCAGACCAGGATGGCTCCGGCACAATGGTGAGTGGATCTTCTTATTTCAATTCCTTGTTGGATCCCAAATAATCCAATAGTTAACCTTTTTTTCTTATTTATGAATATGTATTCATATTGTTAGTATGTTCCTTTAATTTGATATAAAGGGTGAGTTTCACTGAAGGAATGTGGGGTCACTGAGCCAACATAAAATGAAAAGCAAGGAGGGGGCAGAGCTTAGCGCTGGAGCCGAATGGACGCCATCCAACAAAGATCCACACACACGATAGCTTACCTGCGTCACAGCACCACAGCGCCACCGGGACAAACTTCCCCGCGGAGGGTGAGCATCACGCCCGTACCTTTCTTGTACCCAAAAATGGGCAAGAAGGCTCGACGTAAGTCCAGGGCCTATCTCAAGTACCCAGCCTCGCGGGCTGTCCTCTGGGACCTAGAGTACAGCTCCCCCTAGGTGCGGCCGCGAGCTGAGCTGACTGACAGCTCAGCTCGCAGTCTTTGCCCGCCCCCCCTTCTCTGTTGACAGGCAGAAGAGAGAAGTGCCTTCTCTCTCTTGCACATGTCAGACGTATTTTAGGGCCCTGCATGATAGGAAGACCCTCTGGTGGCTGTCTGAATGACGGCCACTGGAGGTATTCCTATCAATCAATGTAAACAGTGTTTACATTAGATTGCCTGCAGGGAGCTATAGATCTCACCTGAACAACTACATTAAGCTGTAGTTGTTCAGGTGACTATAGTGTCCCTTTAAAGGACCACTATAGGCACCCAGACCACTTCAGCTCAAATCACAGTAAGACAACGCTGGATGTCCATAGGAAAGCATTGAGTAATGCTTTCACCAGCGCAGAGGGAGCCCGGCGCTGGAGAAAGGTAAATGGCTGAAGGGGTTTTAACCCCTTCAGCCCAGCGGGAGAGGGACCTAATGATCGTATAGTGCCGGGGAAAACGAGTTTGTTTTCCTGGCACTATAGTGGTCCTTTAATAACCCACTCAGTATAAACCACCTGTTGAAGTTCAAAACTAATCTAAAAATGTTATACTGAAAAGTTTGATAAAACTAACATTAGAGAATATTTTTTTCTGATTTATTGCCAAAATCTTGCTGGTATGTTGTCTGCTTGCTATAATTCACTATTTAGCAAATGGGTAAATACCTACAGAACCCTTTTATGATTTACAGTATATATAATCCTATAAAGTTGGGGTACTTTTATTTTCATTTTTTAAAGATAACTGAAGTGGGAATGTTAGACATTAGTATGTTATGCTTGCCCTATTTTATAATAACAAAACACAGCTTACAATTCTTATCAAGCCTTCTCTGAAAAGTGCGCATTTTTTTCAAGTTTTTCAACAAACTGTCTTGCGCATGAGAAACAGCCATCCTAAGTGTTTATAGTTTAAAATTTACAGCCATTCTTGATAGAAATGGAAAAAAAATACCAGTGCTTTTAGCATACATGAAAGACATATCTGGCAATACCCTACAGAATAAGAAAAATATTCTAATAAAAATTTGTTTTGTGCTTGATCATTGTACCTAACATGCAAAAATTACATAGTTCACTTTAAAGGGAACACAACTGTAATTATACTATGTTAGTTAAATTTTTAAAGAGTATTTATTTTAAATTTACAATATAGGTTTCTAGCGCGTATAGTTAAAAGCAGCTCAAACACCCAAACCAGAGTCTTTCTGTTCCAGTACAAAGGATAATTGTATGGTAGAAGGACTGGGTACTGTCTTGGTGTGACCTAGAGGTAGAAGTAGTCACCATGGTAGTTCAATATATAACAGCGAAAAAATACAAAATATAGTGTAGTATATTCTGTATAAAATAGTTCAGAGTAAGAACAAGTGTAAGAACAAGATACATTTCTCCGTGGTGGGGAGCAAAACACCTAAGTGCTGTGGATTGAGCAAAACCATGCTTTTGCTCTCCCTCTGTGAGTACCTCTCCTACCTTATTTTAATATTTTATGGTTTTTAGCAGTTTACACTATACATATTCCACCCTGAGCTAACCTGCCTTTCTCAGGTCACCATGCACCTAAGCATCTTGTTGAAGAAGAGACCAGTCATCCTTAGACAGGGATCAGACCGCACAGGTGCTAAAATGTAGAGCTATTTGAGCTCTACACTCAGTAAGTGCACTTTTTTTTTACTCCTACTATTTTTATACAGAATATACTACACTATAGTTTGTTGTATTCTTTCTTTTTTATATATTTAGCTATCACCAGGACTATTTCTACCTCTGAGATCGCACCTACCCCCTCCTTCTATCATATACATTTTCAATTATATTCCTTATTTACATAAGACCACAATGCCATTGCCATAAAGGCAAAAATTACAAATATGGTAACCATATTGTACAGGTGCTAAGGTGCTAAGTTTCATCCTTTCTAAGTAGAGTATCCCATAACACCTGTTCTGCAGTTACACGTTACCAATTCTGGGATGCATAAACAAAGATTGCGAGGAGACAGATGTAACTTGTGAAGTAACTTGTCTCTTTTTTGTATCCATTTGGGGGAATTATAAGAAATTGAACTTAATGGACTTTAGTCTTTTTTCAACCTAGATGTGACTAAGTAAATCTTACAAATCAAATAATAAGCAACATGTAGGGTAAACCCTAAAAAAAAAAAAAGTGGTTAATGTGTATTTGTAATAAATAGTTACTATATAAATGTACTGTGTAAAGTTGTAAATGTTATAAATCATTTATAAGGGGGGCTGGGATTTAGTAGAGGGGGAGGACTGGGATTTAGTATATGGGGGGGATGACTGGGATTTAGTATATGGGGGGACTGGGATTTAGTATATGGGGGATTGGGATTTAGTAGAGGGGGGACTGGGATTTAGTAGAGGGGGATGACTGGGATTTAGTATATGGGGGGACTGGGATTTAGTATATGGGGGACTGGGATTTAGTAGAGGGGGGACTGGGATTTAGTAGAGGTGGGGGACTGGGATTTAGTAGAGGTGGGGGACTGGGATTTAGTATATTGGAGGGAATGGGATTTAGTATAGGGGGGTGCTGTGGTTTAGTAGAGGGGGATGCTGCTTTTTTTTTTAATACTGTAATTTTCAAAATAAACCTAAGTTTCTATGAAAATGTAAGGTTTTTTTTTGTGACCCACATAAGCTTAAACCTTGTTTATGTGGCCTGTGCTAGACTTTGAGTTTGACATGTTGGATTTGCTAAATCATAATTCTGTATAGTCAACATTTAAATGTGCTTGCAGTTGTATCACATCATCTAGAATTCAGTCTCAAATCCCTTCGTAAAACCATACATTAAACATTATGCTACCCTGCCTAGCCTACTCTATTTTGTTACAGTGTAGCTATGGATACATTCAAAAAGTGATGTCACAATGGATCCAAATATAATAGAGGTACCTGGATTATTTCATAAATGTAAAAGATTAGAAAACGGATGACACCACTAACCCCTCAAAGCTGAGTAGATGGATGTGGAGGAAACCTACGTAAGATCTGCGTAACAGGAACCAAGATAAAAGGTGTATTTTGAAAAAGGAGAATGAATATTTTTGTTAGAAAACCTAGTGGCTTTATGCAATATAAAATATGTTATGATTACATTTGTCAAACACTGTATACTGTGGAGTAATTTTCGGACTTTCCATTAGCTAGATCATATTTAACCATTGTTTTGATGAATACTTCCAAACAGAATATCATCTAATGTTTACATACAGCATAGTAGTTCACAAAGGTGGATTTAAATAAAATGAAATGTAGAAAAATATCAATTCATTAGGTAGAATCAAGCATAAAATTAGGTCATGTCTGAGCTAAATTTGTAGAACTGACCAAATCAACGTGTCTTAATCAAGGTTTCAGAAAGGGCAGACACCGAGTGCCTCCACTCAAATTTTTCTTTTTACATTTTTCATATCATAATGGGCCAGACATTCTACTTGTAAATAATAATAAAGTTGATAAAATATAGATTTTTTTTGTAAATGATATCCGTACGTAAACATGAGCATGCTTTTCTTATACTAATTATTTATGTTCTCAAATTACCTTATACAAATGTTAAAATATCTAATATTAAGTTGATCTTTTTGGCACGGCAATAATTTATTTGGGTGGCGCCAAGGGAATTTAGGTTTTATTCAGTCTTTTCATTACATGGATGGTTGATGTGACAAGCATTTTCCAACAGGATAGGGATTTTCTTAGGGGTAAGGGGTGCCCACAAAGGCACAACAGGGAAAGTTATTTACTCCTATTCCTCCTTCTATTCCCTATTCCCCCTATTCCTGGTGCCATCTAAGCACTAAAGGGCAAGTCATCTAACCCATATTTCCCTCTATTGCCCTTATCCCCATTTTTCCACCGTACTTTTGTTCTGGTAGAAGATTGGAAGTTAGCAAATGTTGTGCCCATTTACAAGAAAGGAAATAGGGAGGAGTCAGGCAACTATAGGCCAGTAAGCCTTCCTTCAGTAGTGGGGAAAGTGATGGAAACCATGTTAAAGGAAAGGATTGTTGAACATCTAAAAACACATGGATTTCAAGATCAGAGACAACATGGGTTTACTTCAGGGAGATCATGCCAAACTAATCTTATTGATTATTTTGATTGGGTAACTAAAATTATAGATCAGGGTGGTGCAGTAGACATTGCTTACCTAGATTTCAGTAAGGCTTTTGACACTGTTGCACATAGAAGGCTTATCAATAAACTGCAATCTTTAAGTTTGGATTCCAATATTGTTGAATGGGTAAGGCAGTGGCTGAGTGACAGGCAACAGAGGGTTGTAGTTAATGGAATATATTCGAAGCTTGGACTTGTCACCAGTGGGGTACCTCAGGTATCTGTACTTGGACCCATTCTCTTTAATATTTTTATTAGTGATATTGCAGAAGGTCTTGATGGTAAGGTATGTCTTTTTGCTGATGATACTAAGATATGTAACAGGGTTGATGTTCCAGGAGGGATAAGCCAAATGGCAAATGATTTAGGTAAACTAGAAAAATGGTCAGAATTGTGGCAACTGACATCTAATGTGGATAAGTGCAAGATAATGCATCTTGGACGTAAAAACCCAAGGGCAGAGTACAGAATATTTGATAGAGTCCTAACCTCAACATATGAGGAAAGGGATTTAGGGGTGATTATTTCTGATGACTTAAAGGTAGGCAGACAATGTAATAGAGCAGCAGGAAATGCTAGCAGAATGCTTGGTTGTATAGGGAGAGGTATTAGCAGTAGAAAGAGGGAAGTGCTCATGCCATTGTACAGAACACTGGTGAGACCTCACTTGGAGTATTGTACACAGTACTGGAGACCGTATCTTCAGAAGGATATTGATACCTTAGAGAGGGTTCAGAGAAGGGCTACTAAACTGGTTCATGGATTGCGGGATAAAACTTACCAGGAAAGGTTAAAGGATCTTAACATGTATAGCTTGGAGGAAAGACGAGACAGGGGGGATATGATAGAAACATTTAAATATATAAAGGGAATCAACACAGTAAAGGAAGAGACTATATTTAAAAGAAGAAAAACTACCACAACAAGAGGACATAGTCTTAAATTAGAGGGACAAAGGTTTAAAAATAATATCAGGAAGTATTACTTTACTGAGAGGGTAGTGGATGCATGGAATAGCCTTCCAGCTGAAGTGGTAGAGGTTAACACAGTAAAGGAGTTTAAGCATGCGTGGGATAGGCATAAGGCTATCCTAACTATAAGATAAGGCTAGGGACTAATGAAAGTATTTAGAAAATTGGGCAGACTAGATGGGCCGAATGGTTCTCATCTGCCGTCACATTCTATGTTTCTATGTTTTTATGGTATGGCCAGTTATCAGGTTTGGCATTTCTTGTCTCCCTACAAACCAGTAGGATATTTAGCTACATTTTATAATACTTTTACAAACATTTATAAGTAGCTACTTTAGACATTGATACTATCACACCAACTTTTGCATGAATGTGTTCATTAGCAATTTTACACCTAGTCCTGGGCAAATGTCTACTAAATAGTGATTTATTGAGACTTATTAGGAACCACTGTGTCTGTGTGAATGTGATCATATACAATTACCATTACAAGTTATCAGCCCAAGCATATCAATTACTACGGTGCACTCGTATAAGAATTTCTTTGTTGTGCCAACGACACCATTGACACTAGTGGGACAGTGTGTGTTGTTTTTATACGGTGTTCTTTTGTCATTTTTGTCTATAGTACTATTTGTCTTGTTTGGGGTTAGTTCTTGTATCAGTCGTGTTTGGACTTTTTTTATATAATGATTTATTAAAAGTTAAGTCTTATAACAGGTGACATTTCACCTTTACAGTATTCCATTTTCAGTACCAAGTGTTGCATCCTCCACTCTGTTTCTTGTTCGTTTATTATTCACACACTGTTAATAGCTTGCTAGACCTTGCAGGAGCTTGCAGTGTGTGATTAAAGGTCAATTTACAGAGCAGGAGGTAAGAACGTCTAAAGTAAGTTAACAACTGATTAAAATTAACCCATTTTATTTATGCAGGCTCCATGGGTCACGGCCAGAGAAAGTGAGGCTAGGGCTGCATAGACAGAAACAAAAAGTGATTTAACTCCTAAATTGCAGAGAATTGAGCAGTGAGGCATCATCCCTGAAACAACTTTGACTTAATTAAGCAGTTTTTGTGTATAGATCATCTATGCACAAAACCTGCTTCATTAAGTTAAAGTTGTTTCGCTGACTATAGTGTCCCTTTAAATAATAAATGTAGTTTAAGAAACTTCTAACATAAGGTACAATATATTTATCTGATATAATTTCATACATGTAAACTTGAACATTTATAATCCATGTTTTGTTAAATCTAATCTTTGCAAGAATTTTCAAATATGTGTTCATTTAATCAGTATCTTTATTGTAATTATTATTACTACTGCCATTATGATCTACTGTAAACTGTGCAGTTTGTAAAGACTAGTAAGTGGATCACAAACATAATATGTTATACAAAAGGCTCCTTTTTTTTCATATGAGAACAAATGGTCTTTATGCAAACCATCAAAACTATTTGGTTATTGAAAAAATGTATGCCAACATGGTATTAATTAATATCTTTTGAAAAATTGCCATAAATTGTCAGTAACATGAAATGATAAAACTGTAATCAAAATGAATTCTGAAAGTTTAATTAACTTTCATTGGTTATTTCTTTTTGCAGATAGAGTATTTAAGTACCTAGACGTTTTACTGTCCAGTTATGCAACTTTTTTTTTAACTTTACTTGGTTATTATAATTAATAAGCAAGGTAGATATATTTACTCAATATTTACTTTAGTTAACATTCTGATAAAAGTGTTTGTTCTGAGTTTGCTGGGAATAAGCATGTCAAGCAGTGCTGATAGCAAGAATAATTATATTTCAGAAACATAGTTGCTCACTTTTGGAATAGCTTATTTTTAGATTACAGAAAAATACGTTTAACAATCATCAAATAAAGGTAAAGTTAAAGTAATATATTAATTGAAGTGCTATTTAAACCTGTAGAATAGATGTTAATTAAGATCATGCGAACCAAATATTCAAATAATACACACACTCATTGCACATAAAATCAAGATGCTTATGATCAGAAAAGTGGTCCCAAGTTGTAATAATAAGGCATGAATGGCAATACATGTTTATGCATGCATTGTGTTTTTTGTCAATAGTTCTTGACCGAAGAAAAGACAGTATCTACCAGACTGTATTAATTCAACTCAACATTTTTTTCAGTAATAATATACTAAAATTATGGCACTGAAAAATGTTAAATCTCTAAATGATTGGAAGAAGTAATCAAGGGATCCTTATTTGACAACTCTATTATCAAATAAATGGCCCTAAATAAACAAATGTGGCAACATATGTTGTAACGGACACTTCCGTTAATAGACGCTTCCTAGCTTGCGCCGAGGACCACAAGCACAGCACTGGACACCACAACCACCGCAGACTCCACAACCGCCGTAGCTTAACTGGAGCCTCGACGTCTTCCGTCCACCCTGGATCAGCTTCTGTCCTCCAGGACCATGTGGGAAAGACCTCTCCTCCAGGAGATCATATCAGGAACAAGCTCTTAAAAGAGCTATGTGGCGAAACCAACCTCGCCACTGTACACTGGAGAAGCCTGGTTGCTCGCCTGCTCCCTTTAGACTATGGTCCTGCATTTTAAACTTTTATTTTACCGGCAGAAAGGTTTATTCGTGCCTTTCTGTGGACTGTTAAAGCCATGCTACCCCAGATAGCTATGCCATGGAGCCCAGCCGTATACTGAAAGACTGTAGGAAAGACTTTGGCTCCATGGCGATTGAACTGTATGTATGTGATCTGAGCGCCATTCGGTAGTAATGTGCGCTCAGATCTAAGCTATCTGGGGATATGTAGAATGTCTATGTTTTATGGAATAAATGTAACTGTATGTAATTTTATGTCTTTCATTGTATTGTTACTGCCATGTGGTTAATGGAGTCTTGCCTCTGTCCTGGGAGATAATTAGATTACTTCACAATTATCTCTAGGACAGAGTGGAGGGATTGTGATGTAATTGTGGGTGTGTTTTATGGTTCTCCTGTAAACGATTGGTTGTACTGTGTCCCACCCTGTGGGATGTCCCCTTGCATGGGGACTTGCATAAAAGCCAGTGTGTGGCCATTACAGTGCAGTTCCTGCTTAACCCTCAAAGTGAAGTGTCGTCTCATTATTGGGGGAGGATTTACTTTATGCTGTTAGAGACTGATTGCCAGGAGTGTAAGCCACTTGGGGGCTTTTCCTGTTCGTCTGCTAACAGCTATTCGTGTGTCTCCAGTTCGGCTGTTTCCAGTGTTCCTGTGTGTAACGGATCACCTGGCACCCCGACTGGGTACCTCCGTTGAAGGATGCTCCTAGCACTTCCTGAGGACTCCAAGCACCGCAGCAGACACCAAAACCACCGAACCATAGGAGCATATGAATGCTCTCAAGCATATGAATGTTGTATACAGCTGAATAGGAAAAACCATGCGAATAGGGTTACACTCTTAGCAGTCAAACTGGAACAGCATACAATAAATCATCCTCCAATAATGAGACGACACTTCACTTTGAGGGTTAAGCAGGAACTCACTGTACTGGCACATACAGCCTCTTTTATTCACAATCCACAAACTTAGTACTGCCCACAGGGTTTTACAGAACAACCAATTAATCTGTACATTACACGCAGACACACAAAATCCTCCCCTCTGCCTGTGATATGATTACTGAACACAATGGTTAATCTAATTATCACAGGCAGAGAAATACAGTATCATAAAACACATCACAGGGACCCCAAAACATGCAATAACCCCATAAATATCCTTGGAACTGGGGGATCTGGGTGAACCGCATATCCAAAATTCATCCAGATCCGTTCAGTACTTTGGAAGATACAGTTTAATGCAGATTCCACAGAACATATGCAGGCTAAAAGAAAAACAATTACTTTATAATGTGTCCCCTGTTGTATAGTCCAAAACCACTGCACGATGTCTCTGTGCACCAAATACCGGCGAGATGGCACCGTGTTGAAAAGTCCAAACAGTGTCTGTGAGTTAAAATGGCCGCCATCCATTGTTCTCACCATGTGCTTCAACCATTGTTCTCACCATGTGCCTCTGATACAGACACTGCTCTCTATTCCCTGCAAATCACACTGCCGCTGGGTATCTGAGCCGACCGCCCAGCATCCCTGTAGCTCACCCTGCCGCTGGGGAGTGAGGACGCTGCTCTCCTCTCCTTGCAAGGTACACTGCCGCTGGGGAGGGGAGACCATGCTCTCCACTCCCTGCACTTCACACTGCCGCTGGGGGTCTGGGCTGACTGCCCAGCATCCCTGTAGGGCCGGTAGAGAGACCGCCGTCCCATCTCCACCTGCCATCTGTGGGTCTTCCCAGGACCAGTCTGTGAGGTCTCTCAACATTTGCGAGTAAGGACCACCTGCTTCCACACCTCGCAACTCCGGCTGCTGCTGGGGATCTCGGCCGGCTGCCCAGAATCCCGGTGGGCCCGGTGGAGAGAACTCGGTTCCATCTCCACCAGCCTGTTGTGGTTCCTCACAGGACCAGTCTATGAGGACCCCTACTTCGGGTTCCTGCGGCCACCTCAGGGGGAGATGGCTAGCCTCCTCGGATGCAGCCTCTACTCGGCTGCTGTAACACTCCTTCCACTGAGCATACTCTCTCTCTTTCGCCATCCGGAATTCTCGGGCCAGCCTTGTGTTTCGCTCGGCCGTGACCTGGTTCCAGATCATCCGGCGTACCTCAATTGGTACATCATCCCCATACTGGGCCACTCGCTGCCTCACCTTGGCCATCCAATCATCGTCAGAGCCTTCCATACTTGTCTACTCCAAGTCGCTGGATAGCTCTGCTCCCAGGGGCGCTGCACGTGCGCTAGCGTTGCCCTCAATTTGTAACTCCACGAACGGTGTCTCTGAGCTGCTTTACCTCGCACTAGGACACCATCCCACCGCTTGCCACCAATGTAACGGATCACCTGGCACCCCGACTGGGTACCTCCGTTGAAGGATGCTCCTAGCACTTGCCGAGGACTCCAAGCACTGCAGCAGACACCAAAACTACCGAACCGTAGGAGCATATGAATCCTCTCAAGCATATGATGTTGTATACAGCTGAATAGGAAAAACCATGCGAATAGGTTTACACTCTTAGCAGTCAAACTGGAACAGCATACAATAAATCATCCCCCAATAATGAGACAACACTTCACTTTGAGGGTTAAGCAGGAACTCACTGTACTGGCACATACAGCCTCTTTTATTCACAATCCACAAACTTAGTACTGCCCACAGGGTTTTACAGAACAACCAATCAATCTGTACAATACACGCAGACACTCCCACACAAAATCCTCCCCTCTGCCTGTGATATGATTACTGAACACAATGGTTAATCTAATTATCACAGGCAGAGAAATACAGTATCATAAAACACATCACAGGGACCCCAAAACATGCAATAACCCCATAAAAATATCCTTGGAACCGGGGGATCTGGGTGAACCGCATATCCAAAATTCACCCAGATCCGTTCAGTACTTTGGAAGATACAGTTTAATGCAGATTCCACAGAACATATGCAGGCTAAAGGAAAAACAATTACTTTATAATGTGTCCCCTGTTGTATAGTCCAAAACCACTGCACGATGTCTCTGTGCACCAAATATCGGCGAGATGGCACCGTGTTGAAAAGTCCAAACAGGTCTGTGAGTTAAAATGGCCGCCACCCATTGTTCTCACCATGTGCTTCAACCATTGTTCTCACCATGTGCCTCTGAAACAGGAAATGGTGGCCACCCAGTAACTCCACAGTATGTCCCGAGATGGTTCTTAAAGGGCCAGCAGTAGCACAACACAAATCCATTATGCCCAAATCATGTCTTTAAAGGGCAATACATCCCAGGGGCCATAGTCACATGGCAGGAGGCTGGCAATCAGTCTTCTCCAATGCCGAGTGGCGAGGTCGGTTTCGCCACAGTGTGTTTGCAGTTCGGGAGTTTCGAGTATTCCCTTGGTTGCAGTTCGGGAGATTGGTGCTTGCAGTAGCTGTCAGTGCAGCTGAAAAAGGGGAATATCGCCTAAACGGTTTTTAACCTCTTTTGGGCAAAACGCTCCGTTACAAGCTAAGTGATTAAAAGCTCAGGGGAGTATGCAGAGCATATCAATCCCCAGTGTGATGATAGCAGCTCCCTCCAATAACGAGACAAGGCTACGTATTGAGGGTCAAACGGGATCTGAGGTTTAATGACACACACTCTGCTTTTAGGCAATTCTCCCCTGCAAGGGAGACGCCCATGTACAATTATACAATACCCAATCACACAATGGTTACATCCCACACATCTCCTCCCCTTAGCCTGAGAGGTAACCCAATTATCCATACCTTTTAAAACATACTTTTTACCCAACTTTCATAACTCTAAAACCATACATCCAATATTAATAATAGTCACATATTATTAATCAGCACATTCCAAATACAAACATACCCAAAAATCATTCGAATCCATTCAGCCATTCGGGAGATACATGTAAGTCACTTTTGACCGACCGCAGGCACATTTTCATGCCCAAAACAGTTCCATGGACTTGGGCTGTGCGGTCAGTCTATTTTACACCAAGAAAATTACGAATCTTCGAACGGGACTTAGTCTCCAGCTGCAGTGTCGAAGTAGAGTAGAACGTATGGGTCAGCGGAGAGCAAAAAATGGGTCGCAAGAGTATTCTGAGGACGGACAGCAGCTAAAATAGCCTGCCCTTCGGTGGGTCCCCGCTCAGAACTCAAGCTGGTTTTAGCTCAACTTGTGCCATTACAGAGAGAACATATCTGAAGCATGTCAGACTGGTCCCACCCATACGGGCAGTCCAGATCCGAAATGCCAGCAAGTTCTCTCTGCACGAGAGATACAGCAACCCCAGATGATCGTTTAAGCCTTGTTAGGCATCGTCAGTGAGGCATAGCTGATATCTCTCTAGGCACCGTGAGCAAGGGGTCCATGTCTGGATTACCCTTTAGACTAATGGAGAGCAAAAAATAGGTCGCAAGAGTATTCTGAGGACGGACAGCAGCTAAAATAGCCTGCCCTTCGGTGGGTCCCCGCTCAGAACTCAAGCTGGTTTTAGCTCAACTTGTGCCATTACAGAGAGAACATATCTGAAGCATATCAGACTGGTCCCACCCATACGGGCAGTCCAGATCCGAAATGCCAGCAAGTTCTCTCTGCACGAGAGATACAGCAACCCCAGACGATCGTTTCAGCCTTGTTAGGCATCGTCAGTGAGGCATAGCTGATATCTCTCTAGGCACCGTGAGCAAGGGGTCCACGTCTGGATTACCCTTTAAACTAATGGAGAGCAAAAAATGGGTCGCAAGAGTATTCTGAGAACGGACAGCAGCTAAAATAGCCTGCCCTTCGGTGGGTCCCCGCTCAGAACTCAAGCTGGTTTTAGCTCATCTTGTGCCATTACAGAGAGAACATATCTGAAGCATATCAGACTGGTCCCACCCATACGGGCAGTCCAGATCCGAAATGCCAGCAAGTTCTCTCTGCACGAGAGATACAGCAACCCCAGACGATCGTTTCAGCCTTGTTAGGCATCATCAGTGAGGCATAGCTGGTATCTCTCTAAGCACCGTGAGCAAGGGGTCCACGTCTGGATTACCCTTTAAACTAATGGAGAGCAAAAAATGGGTCGCAAGAGTATTCTGAGAACGGACAGCAGCTAAAATAGCCTGCCCTTCGGTGGGTCCCCGCTCAGAACTCAAGCTGGTTTTAGCTCAACTTGTGCCATTACAGAGAGAACATATCTGAAGCATATCAGACTGGTCCCACCCATACGGGCAGTCCAGATCCGAAATGCCAGCAAGTTCTCTCTGCACGAGAGATACAGCAACCCCAGACGATCGTTTCAGCCTTGTTAGGCATCGTCAGTGAGGCATAGCTGATATCTCTCTAGGCACCGTGAGCAAGGGGTCCACGTCTGGATTACCCTTTAAACTAATGGAGAGCAAAAAATGGGTCGCAAGAGTATTCTGAGGACGGACAGCAGCTAAAATAGCCTGCCCTTCGGTGGGTCCCCGCTCAGAACTCAAGCTGGTTTTAGCTCAACTTGTGCCATTACAGAGAGAACATATCTGAAGCATATCAGACTGGTCCCACCCATACGGGCAGTCCAGATCCGAAATGCCAGTATGGGTCAGCGTGCAATTGGGTAGCCGAAAACAGTTCCATAGATTTGGCTGCACACACCGCTGTTCGAATGAGTTAAAATGGCCACCGCCACGTGTTCGGTATTCGAATGGCGGCCACTTCAACGACTTCGAAAACTTCGACACTTCGACAACTTCGACTGCTTCGACAGCATCCAAAGTGCCAGTTTAAAAGTACAAATCCTTTCTTTGGGCATTAAAGGGCCAGAAACAGCAATATAAGCCTCCAGTGTGCCCACATCAGTTCCTAGAAGGGCAATACATCCCTGGGCCATAGTCGCAGGGCAGGAGGCAGGCAAGCAGGCCTCTCCAGGACAAAGTGGCAAAGGGCACTTCGTCACATATGTGTTGCCATGATAGTTTTTATAAACTATGAAACTATTTTTAATTGAATAGATTTTGCCTTTTAAACATAGTCAATATTTTTTGCATTATCATAGCAACTAATTACAACTATGTTAGTGATCTCTTAAAATAAAAAAATATATATATTTTCACACCTAAAATTTCAGTCTTCAAAATTGTAGTTCAATACATGATGTAATAGAAGCTGGTATATATTTTGCAAACCTTATTTTTCAGAACTAAACATCTTTGTATGCTTTGACAATCATTAACACTGCATGCCATTTGGCACCCAAAGGGTTAGTACATATTGGTAACAACATTGTAAATGTTGCCTCTATACAAACAAGCAGAATTTTTTTTGAGACCAGACTCTAGTGTCTAGCACTTATGATGCACAGGATAAGTATCAGACTGATGACATCATAAGAACAAAAGGTAATTGTATGGTGATTGAGTTGGAAATGAAAACAGTAAATCACTTAACTAAGTTCTTATCAATTAGGTCATGTCTGAGCTAAATTTGTAGAATTGTGGTTCTACAGACTGCTTCATACATCAACTTTGTGTTTGTGATGGCTCTGGGTTCTAAACAAAATTTTATTTCAGTTTCACAATTTAATAAATAGCAATACATAAAGTGCACAGTTTAGGGTGTGTGACAATGACAAAAACTCTAAAACACTCGTGGGGAATCCCCAAAAACCACAGCCAAAAAAAATCATAAACTAAAAATACATAAGATGGAGCTGTAAAAGTCAATAAATACCATATATCTATAAAGAAACAGAAAAAAACAAATGTAGTGTAATATTGTCTATGCAATAATTGTGTCATTTAATAGTGTCATTGATATCAAGTTTATGAGTAATTATCACTGACACTATTGATATATGATTATTGCATAGACAATATTGCACTATGTTTGTTTTTTCTGTGTTTATAGATATATGGTATTTATCGTCCCTTACAGCTTCACAAGTTATTAAGCCTAGTGCCTTTCCAAAGCACAATACCCATTCTGTTTCCCTCATATTTTTGAATACCATTAGAATTGTGGAAGGCTAAACAATTTGGTTCTGCCAAATCAGTTTGTCCAAAAGTAAAATTTAATTTGGGAAGCCCGATAGTTGTCTCTATGGCTTATCCAAATATCATCCATGCAAAAATATTCTAGAAAACTATTCATATGACCCAAAATGATGAGAAAATGTGCCAGTCAGTGAGCTGCAAAATATATGCATAATATATATTTTTGCGCCATTTCGTTCACGTGAGAAATTTCGTTGATTTTGATCAAGTGAGAAAAAATAACCAATAGAAATAAAAAAAGAGGAGGAGCATTAAAATAAAATCTATATCTATATATTAGTTAATTAATAAATATATAAATAAATTTTTTTTTTTACTACTCCTCCTTTTTTGGCTATCCCCTAACTGACAATTGGATGAATAGCAATTTGGGCAAAAATGAATTCCAAGTCTAAATAACATGGAAGATTAAAAACTAACAAGTGCATAGGAAACATGAAGTGTAATGCTCACTTTTCATTTTTGCTGAGTTTAGGATGATTTTTGGGGGGCATTTTATCAATTAATCCAACAACCAAATTTACAGATAATATAACCAATTAAAATGAAAGCTGAGTAAACCAATGAGGGATGTCACAGAAAGTCTAGGAGGGGTCAGAAGGAGAGGGCTTGCAAAGGTTGCAGACAAGAGATCTGCTAATTGCACAAGCTTATATACACCCCAGATGAAAAAATACATAATTAAATGCATTAATTGAGGTGTATATCTACTTATATTTGGGCAGATCATATGATTTGTACACGTGTGTTGGTTATATCTATAATCTGTACATGTAGCTGAGAGTAAAATATTTGTGTTTAGTCCTAATTTTGGTAAAATGAGTGCAGAATATGACATATCTAAATGCCCCGGTTATTTTTGCACTTTCTATGCTTTGTCAAATACTGCATAGGCTCAAAGTAGCCCCACACTGGATACAATTTAAATTGGAGTAACAGGTGGAGATAGTGACACATTATAAAGTTTCTTACATGTATAAGTTCTGATCGGGTTTGCAGTAAACTGCTCCCTTGAATGTTCAGCCATGGTCAAATGCAACTGGAGAGACCTGCTCAATGGTCTCCCATGTCTCTTAAAGTGACATTTAGAGAAAGACACCTTTGATAACCTTGAAGGGTCTTAAACTCCGTCAGTTTTCTTCACATAATGTGCAAAGTAGGGTGGTTAAAGAAATGCTCCTTTCTATAATGTACTGATCAAATTAAAGAACAAACAAATGCACAGTAATTTTGGCATTACAAGTGTCACATCCTTACATACAATAAAATGCCATGGGAATGTCTAGTTTAGTCACAACTCCCTGCTCATGTTTTTCATTTATTTAATGAACTATGCTGCTTTTAAGTTTCACTGAAGAATTTTTCAGGTGACAACATCAGGGTCACTTAACTCTAAAGTCTTATTTTCAACAAATGACCTGCCTTGGTTTCAAGAGCTAGGTACAAGTAAGTACTTTGGGAATAGCTGACTGGTTGGTTTTAATATGTCTGACTTCAAATGACTTGGACACTTTAAATCAGCAACAAAAGGTGATTTTAAAAGTGACCTTCCATTAATATACAACTGGCTTACATGGTTATTCACTAAAGTGAGAATTCAAGGTGAATTCAAAGTGAATTTAAAAATCAAGGTCAAAACAGCCAAACTTGAACAATTTTCTCTGTCAGCTATGCTTTCCCTTCAGCTACTCTGCCATTATAAAGCACTATGAATTCACCTTGGATACTCAGTTTATTGAATAACCCTAGGAGTGGACCAACATTCCACAGGCCACAATCACCAACTTGATCAACTCTATGCGAAGGAGGCAAATGGTGGTCACACCAGATACAGACTGGTTTTCAAACCCCTCCCACCCCCCGGACTCCCCAATACAGTAAAACTGCACATTTAAGAGTGGCTTTTTATTGATGCCAGCAAAAGGCACATCTGTGCAATAATCATGCTGTCTAATTAGCATCTGGATATGCCACACCTGTGAGCTGGGTGGATTATCTCGGCAAAGGAGAAGTGCTCACTAACACAGATTTAGACAGATTTGTGAACAATATTTGAGAGAAATAGGCTTTTTGTGTACATGGAAAAAGTCTTAGATCTTTGAGTCCAGCTCATGGATAATAGGGGCAAAAACAAGTGTTGCAGTAATTTTGTTCAGTGTATTTACTATAAATTAGAACAACAAGACTATGTTAGAGCAACATTATGTTCTAAAACTGTTAGTACATTAGAAAGGAATTGCAAAATACTGTAATACTATTAAAGCTAAATATACTTTGTATATATGCAATAATATATACATAGCTGTATTACTATCGATGTTATTCTCCAATGTAAAAGGAAAAGAAACATAAACTTTTCTGGAATGCAAGTGATTGATGCCAGATCTGGGGTATAAGCTTTCCAAAATAGACATAGCTAGAATAAAATTTCAATAATTTAGTACCTGCTTCCATTGTTATTCTTTTAAAAAGACAGTAAAGGCAAACCTCCCCTGCTATTGCATACTCTGCGTGGCCATAAACAAGAACCTGTCCTGTATTTGCACCTGTTGCGTTTGCAGTGTAGACACAGCTGAGGGATTTATGGCGAACTACTTGCTTCACTGATAGGGAAAAGAATGGTTTGAATCTGTTCAGATAAAACACAGAACCACCTACAGAAGGAACTGATGTTAGAGCCTAAGTGAAGATGTCATCACTAAATAGCCTTACTAAGATATATTCTTACAGGCTTTATGCATGAATCATTGAAGCTGATAAGCTCTTAAAGTTCTACAGACGCAAAACACTGTCCACAATGATTTTACCAGGGTTAAAACCATGAAAACATTGAATTCTTTATTTGGAATTTTTCTTTTTTTAATATGAGCATCAGCAAAATTTCCTGCCCTCTTTTTGTTTTTAACTACCACCTGACCTCTTATAAGTGAAGAAACTGACAGGGTTATCTACTAAACCATGTATCATCAGGAATTTATCAGAGAATTGCAAATTGGAAACCAAATCAGATGAATCGTAAAATATATCCTAGTCAGCTGTTTCCAGTTCATCTCTTTTGTCTTAAATTTGTAATTTCCTTGTGAATTCTCTCAGCTCACAGTTAATATATTTCACAGATAAACAAATAAACCCTTGAGTATCACATTTAATTTAGTGTTACATCACGTCTACCTGAAAAACAGGGTAAAACACACACAATATGGTCAAATTGGATTTGAATTCCTTTAAGTTTACAATTTAATGATTAATTTTGATTGTGTTTAAATGTGGACACTGTATCTTTTCTCCCCCAAAATTACAAATGTTTACCATACTAGCATTATGTATTATTATTAATCTAACATTGTATAAAATATTATTGTAACTGTGTGTGCTAAAGATATGTAATGTCTCTTTTGCTCTCACTAATTACATGTGCTGACCAGGATATATTTACATGGTTTCATAGTTATGTAGGCTAAAAAGATACTTGCATTGATCAAGTTCAGCCTTTCTCACATCTGTTTTTGCTGTTTATCCAAAAGACAAAAAACAAGTTTGAAGCGCTTTCCAATTTTGCAACATAATTCCTTCTTGACCCCAGAATGGCAGTCAGATGTCTACTTAGATCAAGACGCTGTTACCCCACATATTAAAATTTATGCTTTGAAACTATTGATCCAATTGCCGTTTAAACATCCGTTCAGACTTTGATAAAACCATCTTTTTAGGCAGAAAATTCCAAATCGTTATTGTTCATATTGCAATAAATACTTTAATTTGCCTTAGACTAAATCTCCTTTCTTCCAGTCTAAATGTGTAATCGTATGCCCTATGTTCAGTCCTGTTTATGAATAGATTTCCAGACAATGATTTGTTTTGGCTATGAATATATTTGTATAATGCTAAATATACCCTCTACAAGACTGCCTCTGAGGTGTTATAATTATTCTAAACTAAAGGGATATAAGTTTGTTAACATGTATTCGCAACTAAGATATCCATTCCTTTTATTAGTTTTGTAGCCCACCTCTGCACTTTTTCTAGTGTGGTATTACTATTGATTTATAAAGAGGCAAAATTATACTTTCATCCCAAGAAATAATGCCTCATCCCAATAATTCATTTTATGCCAATACCTAACAAGCATTAGAAACTGCTGATTGAAATTGCACAGTGTAGCCTAGATTGTTGTGTATATTAATTCTCAAATACCTCCTGTTAACTACCATTGAGGGGATATGATGCATTCTTCACCCCAAAGTCCATAACTTTGCATCTTTCTGCAATAAATGTCATCTGCCATTTGAGTGCCAGTCCCCTAATCCATCTGAATGCCTCTGTAGCAATACACAAATTATATTGAATCTCTGGCCTATGTCGACCAATAAGTGATCTTTTAAGAGATACAGATGTGACATTGTATAAAGCAAATAGTGTTTTTCTGGATACATCTGAAATAAATGTTATCCTTTAAATAGTTAAAAAACCTGTAGATACCCAAAGTGGAGGAAGCTTTGGTTTCAATATGGTTCCTTTCCATGGGCAAAGAATCACCACCATCAACTATATCCATGTTGACCTTTTCTTACTTTTTACAATTTTCTTGGTGTTAGATGGCTTTTGATGTACTGCACAAATGTTATCTTTTTCCTGGCTCCGATCATTAACCTTCAAATTAAGAAAAACAGAACCATTTACAAATGCTCTTGAATTATGAAGAGTCTCTGGCAGGCTCAGAAGCAGTATATACAGTGAAAGCTGATTTACTGCTGTATGCCAAAATATTTTTCACGCAATTATTTATGGTAGCCTAAGTCAATAGGTTTCCACCTTCTGGTACAGTTAATGTGCTTATCTCAAAAAAGTCCTCACTCTCAATTTATAACCACCTTATAAGATTACAGATGACCCAGAGTTATAAGTGGAAAAATCATGGTAAAATTGCTGAGTATTATGTGATAGAAGAACAGGAGTTTATAACATAATACATTTCCCCCCCCCCCCTAAAATCCAGCAATGGTGGTTCGGGTAAAATATATCTTAACTGAGTATTTTACAGTGCGTAGCAAAAAAAAACATTTTAGAATGTAGAACTTGCAAAATAGAAACGACACAATCAAAGCAAATAGGAAGATGACAACTGTTTTTCAACTGCCATCATTTGATTTGGTTTAATAAATTAACCCCTTAAGGACACATGACATGTGTGACATGACATGATTCCCTTTTATTCCAGACGTTTGGTCCTTAAGGGGTTAAAGGACCACTATAGGCACCCAGACCACTTCAGCTCAATGAAGTGGTCTAGATGCCATGTCCCCCTAGCTTTAACCTTGCAGCTGTAAACATAGCGGTTTCAGAGAAACCGCTATGTTTACATTGAGGGTTAATCCAGCCTCTAGTGGCTGTCTGTAACGGCACCTCGGACATAAAAGGGGTTAAAGCAGTTTAGGAGATATTCCCTTTCCAGATACAAAGGCAGCTACCTAATACACCAATCCGCAGAACAGGAAAAACCATACGAAAAGGTTTACACTCCAAACTGCCGAACAGGAAAAACCATACAAATAATCCCCTCCAAGTATGAGACGAGGCTCCGTATTGAGGGTCAAGCAGGAATCTGTTTAATGGAAGCAAGCACTCACGATTTATACAATTCCCCAGGCCAGAGGCACACCCCCTGGACCTGATGCTACACAGGCATACAAAGGACACAAACTAATCAAAACAATACAACAATGTCTGACACTCCCATTCATTACAGCAAAATCCTCCCCTCTGCCTGTGATATAATTACTGAACACAATGGGCTAAGGAAATTATCACAGCCAGGAAAATATACAGTTTTACCCAATATTCATAACTCTAAAAGTATACATCATATTCACATAAAACTTACATTTTCAGAATCATACTCAGAAAGCATACTCCAAATACAAACATACTCAAAAATCATACAATTTCCTTCAGTGGCTAAAAAGTTAGCTGAAGTCCTTTTTGACCGACTGCAAGCATGGCTTGGGTGTGGTAAGCCAATTATCTCCAAGTACATAAAATATCTCTAGTCACAACAACAGCAAAAATACACAAAAATACATAATTCCTATCATACTGAACAGAACCCACACTATCCCCAGATAGCTTGGATCTGAGCGCTCAATATATCCGAACAGCGCTCAGATCCCATGAATGCAGTCAAATCGCCATGGGGTTTAAGTTTAGCAACGGCTGATATAGAGATTTAGGAGGGGCAAAGCAGCTAGTATAAACTGGTCTGGCAGTGTCCCTGGGACAATGCCCTGCTGGAGAACAATGGGACAGGAAAAGGCACATTCTCCCATGGAATCAAAGGTGCAGAATTGTGCCAGTTCCAATTAAAGGGCCAGAACAGTCCTTTAAACACCAATAAGTCCAAATAGTGTTTTTAACTAGCAAAGTCTCCCACGGGCCATAGTCACATGGCAAGAGGCCGGCAATTAGTTTTCTCTAGTGCCCAGTGGCGAGGTTAGTTTCACCACACTGTGTACCTAACAGCCACTAGAGGCTGCTTCCACTATTCTCACTGTGAAAATCACACTTGATTGAGTAATGGGCAGTTTGAATGCACGCGCGGCTCTTGCCGCGCATGCGCATTCGAAGCTGACTTCCGCAGGGGGAGGAGAGCTTACCAGCGCCGAATGATTAAGGTAAGTGGCTGAAGGGAGGGGTGTACCTAATAACCCAATAGGAAAACTAGTTTGTTTTCTTGGCACTATGGTGCTCCTTTAATATTATATGATGTGGCATGTTATAAGGTGATCATGACACATTGTTAAAATTTAAAGTAGCCCTGTGTTAGCATACATGAACACTGTTGCTAAGATATATCTATGTCACTTTCATTAGACTACTAAATTAAAATATATACTTTAGTGAGATCCATATCCAACACAAGTGATATATTCTAGTATATACGAATTATGTAATGGAATTGGAATATGTGCAAATATTTGCTTTAACAAATTATAGCAATGCAATATTGACTGTATACACAGGCCACTCCTTAACCCCTTTACTACCAAGCACTTTTTGATTAAAAAAATATTAGTATAATATTTATTTGATGCAAGGACGTTTTGTTGTTATATAAAAAAAAATGGGGGGGGGAAGGAGCTAGCCGAGCAAGGAACAAGATGTGCTGGTGTGGTGCGCCTGCAGACCACACAGCTATACAGATTTTAAAACCACAGAGAAAAACATGTAAGACCGCAATATTAATACCCGAGTACTCCAGGACCCCCCCGGAGAAAAATGGGACGCAGAAACTGTAAGCTGACCCACTCGGGGGCGCTGAGCAAGCAGACACCCGTGCGTCCTTTGAAAGGCCGCAGCAGCATGCACAGCCCAAGATGGCGCCCATGGGCCCACGAGACTTGAGCTCCGCGGAAGACTCGGCAGAGGATGACAGCAGTACACCAGCCTTGAATGGGGTATACGGGAGCGAAGACTCAGATTCCGACGCCTCACCCTCCACAAAGGGGGATATTAAAAACCTATTGGTGGACTTACGGGAGGTCTGGAAGGCCGACTAAGTGATTATGAAGACAGATCGTGCAGGAGAAATTTCAGAATAAGAGTACCAGAAAATACAGGTGTACATGAAATGGAAAAACACTTGGAAGATTTTTTTATTTTTTTGGGCTTGCAACAAGATACAAGCAACAATTTCATGGAAAGATTTCATAGAGTAGACAAGCCATCAAATATTGACGTATCTCTCCCAAGGGATATAAGAGCGTGCTTCCACTCTTTTAAATTTAAAGAACAAATAATGAAGTTTAACAACAGGAAAGATAAAAAAAGGTACGAAGTACGAGACTATCCGGCTGTTCCCAGATCTACCCAATTATACAAAATCCCAAAGAAGGGTTTATGCCCCATTGACATCTACATTAAGAAGTAAAAATCTTAAATCTATGTGGTTATACCCAATAGGCATTGCAATGATAATAGATGGAAAAAAAATATCCTTCTTACACATAGAAGACTTAAAGAAATGGATGACTGAAAAGAAGTTACTGGAGAAGAAATAGAGCACTAATTTGGACTCTATTTCTTCTCCAGTATCTTCTTAATTTGGACTCTAATTACTGTGAAGTGTTTTTGTTTTTATTTGTTTATCTCTCTCGCTCTTAGGATTAAGTGTATAGTTTAGAGCTGATAACTAGACAAATAAATGAAGAGTAAGACACACATATAGATGTATAAGAAAGATAAAAGATACAATTGGGATAAAGATTACAATTATAAAATCAATAAATATAAAAAATGTAAAGATAAAAATACGTAAATATAACAAAGAAGAATATATAGAAACGAGTACTAATAATTAGCTGAATTAATTACACTCAATGAACATGATATGATAGATAATTTGCACAATGACAGCAGGAGTATGCTTAAAGTTTTACAGTATTGAGAGCAAAATATTTTATAGAATAAGAAATTCACTATATGATAATTTTGGCACGATAAGATAAGAAAAAAGAATAAAACGATAATCAATGTAATAAGTAATGAAAACCTAATGATTATGATAGAAAATAATTAAGAGATCACAATAGTTGGGATAAAATCTAGTAAGAGGGGGTACTCAGCAAAATACAGGGGGAGAGAGGTAGAAAAAGTATTTAGAGAGGGTTTTTTTTTCCCTTTATCCTTACCTATTTTCATACGAGGTGATATACCAAGAAAGTATTTTGAATTATAAATATATATAATAAGCACCAGACCATGGATTAGCATGGTGTCGCATTAGCGGACCAATTCAATTCAGAGCCTGGGCAGATGGGCTGGGCAAGTGCCACTCTTCTGTCCATGCTCTAGGCTCTCCTGTGGAGTTTTTATACTCCAAAAGAGGGGTATTTTTATACTAGGTTTCTATTTTTTATGGTAATTATGTGTGTATATGGGGAGAGAGGGATTGCTCTTGATGGGGGACTTGTCATAGGCTCTAAGGGGAAAATATTTAACCAGATCTTAATATTAAAATAGTTTCAATAGGGGGGTATGGCCGACAGAGCAGCAGCACAGATGTGTTTCCTCTTGCTCTGCCCCAGAGATGCTAAAACTTGAAATTTTTTTCAATCTTGGAGCTTTCAGGTGACACATAACTGACACCACCCAACACATGACAATATGGGGCGCAGACACTGAAAATGTCAAATCCGAGAGAGCACTAAGTTGCCCGATATCAGGCTTTCATTTGAGAGGCCTACTCAGCTAGAGCTGCCTAAGACGGCGCCTGAGACTCGAGAGGAGGATGAAGTCTCTGAGGAATCTTGCTAAGAGGAGGAAGAACTCACCTCACCGGTTCCAGGGGATGACTCCCAGGAAGCTGAATCAGATGAAGACTCTTCTCCTTCCACAAAAGGAGACATTAAAAGGCTCCTAGCAGACATGCGGGAGGTATGGAAAGTCGATCTGAGAGAGACTCAAGAGGAGATGGGAACCCTCCGCCAGAAAGTCCAGGTGGTGGAATCCAGGGAGAGCAGCCAGGACAGCCTGATGCAAACTACCAAAGGTCAGGTAGAATCTGGCCCAACAAGTCCAGAGGCTTAACAGGGCAGTCTCAATGATAGACTCCCACCACAGATGCCGGAATATCCGCATGCGCGGCATCCCAGAGAGGATAGAGGATGGGGAGTTGATGCACTTTCTCCAGAGACTGGTTGTCTCAATGGGCCTCAAGGGGGGAGCTGACCCCACGCTAACATCCAATGCTTTTCGGATTCCACAAGGCAGCGACAGTGCCGGCCGGAGCAGCGAGAGACATTGTAGTGGTTACCAGGGACATTGCGGTTCGCGCTGCCATCCTGGCCTGCTCCAGGGACAAAGGGAAGTTCCAGTTTGAAGGTTGCAAAGTGGCAGTGTTCAGCAATTTACCATTTCCTGTGCTGCTGGAAAAGAGGCTCTTGACTCCAATATCTGGTCGGCTGAGAAAATACTTGGTGAGATACTGCTGGGGAGGAGATGGATCCTTCATCTGCACGGAGGCACCAACCTGACCCTGACCTCCTCTAGAGACAAGGAGGCATTCCTGCGACAATTGGAGCTGCCAGCTGGGCCAACAGAGGGAACAGCAGCTACGGGCAAAGGAACTATGAAAATAACTGTGACTTGATTACTATTAAGTACTAGGCAAGCAGGTCTGTGAGCAGCTCAAGTGAGTTACCAGCCATTTTATAAATTTATTTTTAGGACGCTTTCAATCTTCAGTCTCTTAGTTTTTGGTCTTGACTACTCGACTGACAGAGTGCAAATCGAGAGCCCTATGTTTTGGCCCTATGTTTTGGCGAGCAGTGTACATATATGTGTAGTTTATGAACAAAAACCCATGGTTTTGTTAAGAGACCATACTCAAGCGAAAACCTGACCACTTTGTGTCTTAGGGAAAAAGTCATATGGCCAAGAGACCTAGCTCGACGTGACTTTCGAAGTGCAGTCCTCCCCAACGCAGACACAGACTCTAGATTACAGTGACTCTATGTATGTATCGGCCTGAAAGACACAATGCCAATCTGTTTGCTGTGTTCCTTGTTCAGCACCTACCTCCACTTGCTGCGCCAAGCCATTATTATTATTATTGTGTACCCATGTCGTACTTTGTTACTTTTATGACCATATAATGGTCCAGGAGTGTACTATTTGTACAAATCCAACTAAAATACAAATAAAAAAAAAACCCACAAAAATAGTTTCAATAAATGTTTATGGCATTAATTCACCCCCGCCCCCCCAAAAAAACTTATATTTTTAGAATTCTTGAGAAAAGACCAAATCATATATGTACAATACAAGAAACTCACTGGAAGGAAGGGGATACAATTAGGATCAAATCAAATCACTACTAGAAAAAGAGGAGAATGGGCTTCATGTTTTCAAATAAAATCTCAGTAAAAGTATTACATCAGGATAGCAATTTCCAAGGAAGCTATCTGATACTGGTTTGTGAGATAAACAACAAAATCTATAGCTTAGCTAGCATGTATGCACCTAATCATTCTCCTATTAAGTTTATAAATAAAGTTCTAAATAAAGTAGAAAGTATTAAACATGGGGAAATGTTTTCAATGGGAACTGTATAATGGATCCATCAACTGATAGACGATCCAACGGAGGGAATATTAATAATTGAAATATAGGAAATAATGCAAGAAGATTGAGATAATTGGTTAAAAGATATGCCTTGTTGGATGTATTGAGAATATTTAACCCTAATGTAAAAGATTATACTTGTTTTTATAAATAATTTTTGACCTACTCTAGAATCGATTATATACTTTCTAATATCTAACCAGAAAAGTAAAAATTATACTGATTCCCTGGTCAGGCCACACTGACATTTTATTACAACTTAACGATTAATTCGATAAGAAACAAACTTCTTGAAAGTTAAATGATCATCTTTTAAATAAACCCCAACATATTAAATACTTAAAGCAAATAACCGATTTTTTCTTTGTAGAGAATAATAACGAGGAAGTGACTCCAACCACCACATGGTGTGCATATAAAAGTACTATCCAGTGTGACCTTTGTTAAATTGGGGCATATGAAAAAAAACAATCGGTCCCCTGGATTAGCAGAACTATATATAAGGTTGGACAATTTATCCTCATAAAATAAAATATCCCCTTATAGGGAAAACACTAAAAGAATAACTGAGGTAGAAAAGGCAACTAATGATGCACTGATAAGTAGGGTGAATGAACAGTTGCACTTTATTAAAAGAAAATGGTATTATAAGGGTACAAACCTGACAAATATTTATCTAATCAAATAAAAAAAGAAATGTCAAATAAATTTATTTCAAAGATTCAACATAAAGATCAAATAGTTATGGTACCTGAAAAAATAGGCCAGGCATTTAAAGAATACTATAAAATTCTATACAATCTCCCAACAACATCAACTATAAAAGATAAAGAAGAATTCTTGAGAAAACATAATATATCAAAAACCTCCCAAGAACAATTGAATACATTAAATACCCCTATCAGAAACGAGGAGATAGATAGAGCAATAAGAAAACTCCAAATAAATAAAGCTCCTGGTCCGGACTGATTTTAAAATACATTTTATAAAATTCTCAAGGACAACATTAAAAAACAACTCCTTAAAGTCTTTAATTGCTTTTGTAGAAATAACCCCATTCAATTGGAGATGTTACAAACCAATCTAGTCCCTATTTTAAAAAAATAAAAAAATAACCTAGAAGTTTGTAATTATCGGCCAATACCACTACAAAACGCCGATATCAAACTATATTCTGCAATCCTGGCGACCAGGTTAAATTAAGGATATTATACAACCAGATTAGGTGGGGTTTGTACAGGCTAGATCCGCAACACATAAAATTTGGTGCCTAATAGATATAATGGGTGCAGCTCAGGGACAAAGGGCTCCATTTCTAGCTGTCATTAGATGATGAAAAAGCATTTGACAGGCTTAGATGGAGCTGTTTACAAACCTCACTAAAATCATTTGGATTGGATGGATTTATTTTGGATGCTATCATGGCATTGTATACAAACCCAAAAGAAAGGGTGGTGGGCAATGGGTTTAGCTCTGGATGGTTTCCATTGGAAAATGGTACCAGACAGGGCTGCCCATTGTCCCCACTACTTTATATAATATCTGTAGTTTCACTTGCAATTGAAATAAGGGAAAATAGAGATATAAAAGGATTATAATTCTATCAGACACATGATGTCCATTATACAACAAGTTTCAGTAATTTCAGGATATAAACTTGAACCTTGAGAAATCCGTTGTGCTTGAGAGATATATACCAAAGAATGAAAAACAATATCTCGATAGACAATACGGCTTTAACTGGGCCCCAAATTCCTTAAATTACCTTGGTATTCAATGGAGTACAGATGTCTCTAAAAGTTTTTGAATAAAATTTTTTACCTTTATTAAAACAAACCAATAAAATTTAATGGAATGGAAAAATAAGACAATCTCGTGGTGGGGTAGGGTAAATATATTGAAGGCTTATATTTTGCCCAAATAGATTTACCTCTTTAGATCAATCCCCCTCAATATATCAATAAGCTGGTTACAAATGATACAGGCAGGATCTAAGAAATTTGTATGACAAGGTAAACCGCTGAGAATAAATATTTAAACTATGATAAAACCATGATAAAACTATGTTAAAACTAACACAAGGAAGAGATGGGAATTACAAATATTGAACAAGTATATATGACTAGTAGAATCGAACATGTGATCCAAACCCAAATTGAAACCTCAAATAAAGAAAATTGGTATAAAAATGAAAAGTCACTATCAAATGGTAGAACTCCTAGCTCATTGTTCTGGAAAACAGAGTTGATGAGTGGGATGAGAGAAAAAAAACAACAAACAGGAAAAACTAGCATCATTTAAAGTTATCCTAGATTTAGTCCAAAATTGGAATAAGGTTAAAAACAGACTGGGTTTGAAAAACAAGCTAAAAGTTATAACTCAAAATAAAATGGAAACTCTCAAATTCAATATTAAAAATATACAGTTAGACATCTGGAAAAACCTGGGTATTGAGAGAATATATGATATTGTTATGAATAATGAAAAGTTTGGCTTTAAACCAATTACAACATAAATATAATCTACCAGATAGAGGAATCTTTAACTTATTAAGAGTGAAAGGATATAAAAATAAATATCTATATAAGGGGGAAAACGATCAAACAGATAGATCAATGAAACTGCTAAAGAAAAAAAGATGATAAAAAATTACTTACTCAATGTAGAAAATTACTAGAAGATATGGAAGAGAAGAGCACTAAAAAATCTGAAGAAAAATGGCAACAAGACCAAAAAAATATCAACAAACACGAAAGACTGGCTTTATTCTCAAAATTAAAGTTAATAAAATAATACACTGCTTAAATATAATGGAATCACATTATAAAGTCTATAGGTGATATAGAGTGCCCTCGACACTGGATAAAATATACCCAATGATTGTAAATATATGTTGGAGATGTGGGACTCACAGGGGAGTTTTCCCTCATGTGTGGTGGTCTTTATATCTTTTTTGGGAGATGATAAAGAAAAATATACTATTTTATTGTGAGGTAAATCTCACCCTTAGTCCAGAACTCATCATGCTACATATGGAATTGAACAAAATTTACAAAGGATAAGCAGGACTTTATAATCCATATTTTAATGGCTGCAAAATGTACAATTACCAGACACTGGAAAACATCAGATATTCCCCATTGGTCAGAAATAGAGTTACAACTGCTCTATCAAATAAAAATGGAGAGTGGAAACTGGACCACTCAGAAGCAATAGGAATCATTGGGAAAGTATTTGGAAAAGTTGAAGCCCGGGCAAAACAAAAAGTATAGATATGAAAGGTTAGGAAATCAGAGAGCAGCCACTTCTCTATTGACAGCAATGGGTAACGGGAGGGACCGGTCAATATTCTACACTTAATATAATGTCCACAAGATAGGATGTTCATGGATGTTTATGTACAAATATGTAGCAAGAAAATAGGTTGACAATGTTTATTGTACGACATACATTATATGAATATATATATATATATATATATATACATAAATTAGAATATGTTTGGAACTTGAAAGAAAAAATAAAAATAAAAAGAGATATAAAAAAAAAGATCACAGATTAATGTCTTTTACCATCAGTAACAACATTTTTGAGTAATGGATCATAATTCTTTTAGTTCACTTTAGTATTTTATTACAACTGTCTTTACACATAAAGTGTCATGACTCCCTTACTTTTCTCATGTGTTGAAAATTACCGTAATATTCTTGCAAAGTGTTTGAAACATTGTGCAGAATGTAAACTGGAACTTTCAGATATGAAGTATTTCACAGACTATTTCTTATGATCATACACAATATATAAAAGTACAATTTAAAATATATTGTTTCTGGTAAAGCTAGGTGTAGATCTATAAAGTGAGGATGGACTCAGAACCGTAAATTATTAAACAGAGATTAAGGCCACTGGAGTTAGACCATAATTTGTTATCTGTTCAGACCAAGCTTACAGATAGTACAACAAATAAAAAATAGTAGGGGGGGGAGGGGGGAAGGAATGAGAGCAAATAAAGAAGTTCAAAAAGACAGTTTCAGTATAAGGAACTGACAAATATGCAATATATAATAATCTTTAAAGGGAAAATCTGTATTGGCTATTCGCTAGCACTTCAATGGCCCAGTGCCAAATGGTGCACACTATCCGATTGCATACACAGCAATTCGGACTGCAAAATCATTGTTGACGCTATGCAACAATGTCTAGATTTTGCAATTCAGACCCCTAACAGACTTGAGTTAGGCCCGATTTCAGCCGGATTGAAAGTTACAACGATCTCTCAGATCTGTGAGAATTAAAAGTGTTACAAGTGGTACAAATTGTATCCATGGACAGTGCTGTGGAATGTGTTGGCGCTTTAGACGTAAAGTATATTGATATAATAATAATAATAGGATACATGGTAGAAATTCAAAGTGACGGCTGCTCTCAAAAAGTTATTTTTGCATGTTTGCTAAAATTCATAACTATTCACTAACAGGGCTCAAAATTTCCACTCACTACAAGCCATTGGCGGGTTAAAATTTAGCCCAGGCAAGAAGAACATTATCCCTGGTGGTTATATTATTTTCCTATTTTACATTGCGGTGCTAACACTACCAGACAGCCACTAGACGCACTTCTGCAGTTTCACAGAATTTGACTCTGTGAAACGACGCTAGACATCCTCATGCTTTTCATGAGGACATTAAGTATCAAGCAAAACCCCACAGGAAACCAATGATTCATAGCTCACTACATATGTGCATTAGGTCCCCCCATCGGATGACATCGGAGGAGGAGTAGTGTTCTTTTAAGGCCTAGCTAGCAGCATAGGGCTACAAATTTTAAGCCATGCACTAGAACATAGTTTAACGGAAATCATTTACTTTTTTATTTACAACCTTTTAATTCAGATATTAGTATGGGCTTGTCCTGACAGTTATAGAAATGTATCAAGAACAGTCAACCTTTTACAATTGTTGAGTCTATTTACAATGGAAGTATGTCTCCAAGTTCAGTTGTTAAATCTGATGGCTGGATTCCACTACCTGTGATAAATTGATTGCTACTTTTTATCTCTACATATTAGAGCATACTGGTAAACATGCATTTTAAGCTATACCTTTCCAGGGGGTCGATGACTTCCTTCTGTATTTTCCTAATATGTACTTTATATAACTTTGTACTATATAAAAACTGGAGATATTTCGGCAGCATGCAAACATAAAGTAGAAGATAGGGAGGCTGGGTGGATTTCAATTTAAATAAAAAAATATTGGGCGGGGAGGGGGGAAGTGTGTGCGTGTGTATGTCTGTCAGTGAGTCTCTGTGTGTATGTTTGTCAGTGTGTGTCTGTGAGGGAGCCTATGTGTCTGTCAGTGAGTGTGTGTCTGTCAGTGAAAGTGTGTGTCTGAGTGATCGTGTGTTGGTCAGTGTGTGTCTGTGAGTGTGTCTGTGTGTGTGTGAGTCTATGAGGGAGCCTGTGTGTCTGAGTGATTGTGCATTTCTGTCAGTGTGTGTCTGTAAGTGAGTGTGTGTGTCTGTTAGTGAATGTGTGTGTGTGTGTGTCTGAGTGATTGTGTATGCCTGTCAGTGTGTGTGTGTCTGTGAGTGGGTGGGTGTCTGTCAGGGAGTGAGTGTGTGTCTGTGTCATTGTGCGTGTATGTCAGTGAGTTTGTACATGTCTGTCAGTGATTGTGTGTGTCAGTGTGTCTGTGAGTGAGTCAGTGATTGTGTGTGTCTGTCAGATTGTGTCAAATCAGTGTGTGTGTATGTCAGTGTATCTAAGAGTGTGTGTCTGTCAGTCAAAGTGTGTGCTAGTCTTTAACAGGAAGAGGTGTAGCCTTAACAAGAAGGGGTGGGGCAAATGTAAATTAGGGGGTGCCCGAGTTCCGTAGTGCCTAGGGCATCACAAATCCAAAATACACCATTGCTTACCTTAATTCTAGCTTCCAGGCTTTTTCCCTTGAAACATCACAGTGATTGTGGGACCAAATGCGAATGTGCATGAGGATGTCCAATGTCATTTCATAAAGTAAAACTCCATTAAGTAGCAGGAATAGCCTTTGGTGGCTAGAGGTGGACTTAAACCTACAGTATAAATATTGCAGTTTCTGTGTTACATTGCAAGGTAAAAACACGATGAAGAGGTCTGGGTGCCTATTGTGTCCCTTTAATAATAATCTTACCTGTCTAAATAGTTCAGTCCACATTAAGATGTTGCATCATGTCCTCCCTATTCAAAAAATTGAAGTAAATAAATAATGCTTATGTATTTTTGCGAATATAGGCCTAAAGTTTAACCTTTTTGGATAAGCTTTTGAAATGATCACAATCTGATGCACTAGAACATGGTTTAAAGAAAATGGTTTTCTATTTTGGTTAATATGGTTTATCTAACACGTTGTGATCATTTGATAAGTTTATCCAAAAATATTAAATTAAGTCCATAATACTTCCAGGAAGTGGCATGCTGGCACTAAACTTGTAAGCATCCTTAATATGGTGTTAGCCTGTTATTAATTGTGCTGTATTTATAATAAGGGAATTAAACTTTGCATCACTTTGCATAAGGTATCACTTATTTTATTAACCATATTGGATTTGTTATTCCTCATGCACTTATATTTTATATAATTGTGTCATCAATTATTTTTTCCCCCTCCCTTCCCATTAAATATGCTCACAGTGGAATATACCTGTATATCTTGTCTTTCCTTTAAAAAGTATGTTTTGAAGTTCTGTCATTATGAGAAGAACAATAGCCCTTTAACATATTTTTGGCTGAGACAGACCTCTGTGAACTCCTAACACATAGGAAAGATCTCTTATCACTTCTCACACCGCAACATTTCTCTATGCTGCAAAAACTCAGGTGTTTCTTCTACGAACACTCTAATAAATGCAGGCACCTATTAGCCAGAATGCTTAAAAAAACTACAGGAGAGGTTTCATATCCATAGGCCGTGAACGAGGCCCTCTCGACATTCTGAGCATCTGTCAGAAATGGCAGAGCTGTTCCACAACTACTACAAGGGGCTTTATAACATCTCCGACGCAACTGACCTACAACACTTGGCCAGACACCTTGAGGAGATAGAGACCTACCTCTCGACACACGTTATTAAGACAATATCGACAGAGGAGGTGGCTTTGCTGGATAGGGAAATAACTATAGAAGAACTCCAGGGAGCAATCAAGTCCTCCAAAATGGGCAGAAGACCGGGGCCAGATGGCTTCCCCCTACAGTATTAGAAGAGGTTTAGGGAGGTCTTGCTACCACCACATGTGGACTTCATTAACTCACTGCTCCAAGAGGGCAGATTGGGTAAGGAATCACCATACTGCCTGAGGAGGTCAAAGACCCAGAGCTATGTGCCAGTTACCGACCAATCTCCTTACTCAACTCGGACTGCAAGCTCCTGGTCAAAATATTAGCATTGCGACTGAGAGACATCCTCCTGTCCCTGATACATCCAAATCAAAGCGGATTTGTCCCGGGCAGAGAAGCAAAGGACAACTCTATCAGATTCCTTAATCACTTAGCCACTTAGCCGTTGGTCTCATTCCCGAACATCATTCAGCCGAATTCAACAACTACGGGAACATCAGTAATTTCAAACTGAACTTCGACAAGTCAGAGGCGCTGAACGTAATAGTCCCAACTGGGGAAGTGGAACACCTGAAGACACAATTTTAATTCCAATGGTGCACAGATTGCATCAAATACCTAGGGATACAGGTCCCTCGATATCTACAACAACTGTATCAACTCAACTTTGTTTCTATGTTTCTATGTTACTTTCAACCCTTACTCTCCCGCCTATATTCAGACCTGAAAACATGGACCACGCCTCATTTCTTCTGGACAGGGTGCATCATTTCCATCAAAATGAATGTATTAACCTGGATCTTGTACCTTTTCCAGACGATCCTGATATCCTTGATAAAGTTTATATGGAAAGGGCATTGAATGCGTCTACGTCTAGGACACCTGATGAGACCAAAATGCAAGGGGGGACTGGGCCTGCCGGACATACTGGGTTACTATAGGGCAACACATCTCTCTAGAAGTGTGACATGGCACAACAAAAATACTCAAAAGTTCTGGAAGAAATTGGAAACGGAAGTAGCAGGGAGTATGCCTGGTGTGGTGTGGCTGCCCAAGGACACAGCCAGAAGATTGAGATGTGATTAACACTTTATCGGGGCAACCTTACAGGTTTGGAGCCAAATCCGTTTCCAGCTCTCCCTCAATACGCCAACCGGCCAAATGTACCCAGTTACAGGCAACCCAGCTTTCCTGAATGGACAAGAGATGCATAACCTGGAGTTTCTGGGAAATGGGCACCATATCCACCTCTCAGAGCTCTGCAGAGGAGATGTACTGATACCTCTCCGGGAACTTATGCCAGACCGCGAGCCTACTATGCTTGAATGCTTTAGGTATCACTAACTAAACCACTTCCACAACACAGAAGCCCGCCAACTACAACTAACGAGACCGCTGCTCCCATTTGAGGACAGTTGCTCTAAAGGAGAGGGCCTCCACAATATTATCTCAGCGCTGTATGCCCTTGTGCGGATGGCAGTACCAACTCCCCCTTTGAAGTTCCAATCCAATTGGGAAGAAACCTTACGCACCTCGTTCACTCCCCAGGAATGGGATAAGATGGCCTTGTGCACAACTCACAGCTCTAGATGTGCGAGACACCAAATTAATTAGAAAATATTCACCCAGTGGTATGTCACACCAGAGAAGATCCATAAGTATCTCCCTGAGGCCTCCAATCCAGTCAGCTTGAGGTATGAGGAATAGCTGGGGTCCCTCCTTCACATATTCTGGTCCTACCACGCATAAAGGCGTACTGGGAAAGGATCTACGAGGTGCTGCGGAAGGTAGCTATTGAGGAGGTTGCTTTCGACCCGGCAAATCAGCCCTGCCCATATCGAAATATAAGAGGACGGTGTCACGTCACTTATTCACGGCGGCTAAATCGCTGATCCTGGTTCTGTGGCATTGGACAGAACCTCCCACTTTTTAAGCTTGGCTCCAAAGAGTGGAGGAAATTGCAGCAGTAAGTGGAAGACTGGAGAAACATGAGGAGATCTGGAGGACATACTATCTGTGCACTAGGGACGAACCTGGTGATCGACCCACTGAGTAGGTGGAAGGCGACGTCCCCTCCTAGAGATGCTAGTCCTGACCACACATGAGATGGGGTGGACTGGGGCAGCGTGTGGAACTGGGGATGCGTACTCCGCCCTATTCCTTCTCATTCTAACCCACAACCCCTTCATCTCTCCTGTCAACCCCCACTCACTTTTTTTCTTTCTTCTTTCCTTCTTCTCCACTCTACCGCTATTTCGCCTCAATACCTTTTCCAACTTATTATCTTTCCCACTCGCCACCTTCACTCCCTATTTACCCACTATTTCCCTCTTCACCACAACTACCATATCATACTTGACTAATTCAGAACATTCCCCATACACATCTCATTAGCCAAAGCAGACACATTAAGGTAGACAGGAGGTTCCATGGACCCAACACAATGCTTCAGTCTTCCCTTGGGCGCGCAGTCTATTAAAGGACTTAACTGCACACGACTTGGACCCACACCAGGATCTGCCCTCTAACGCCCTCGGGGTAGGGCTACACAAATACACGTCCCATAGCTGTACATGACATGCCCCTGGGGACATGTTGAGGGACAACCTAAACTACGAAGGCTCAGCTCCCTGGCCCTAAGTTGAGCAGACAAGAAGACACAATAAGAGCTCATGTCAGAGACCAATGGGCCTTTGAGAATAAAATTGTACGGTTTCTATGTAATGTTCCCCTCAATTGCTAAAATTTCACACGAAAACTCCATACCACCCTGTGTTGAGACGCAAAGTAAGCCTGTTGCACTATTGACGCACAATGAGAGTGTATTTAATTCAATCGATGTAACAACACGAAAGTTAATGTCTTGTTTCTCTGTCATCCTGTACCTGTATAACTTTTTACCTCTTGACACCAAAAACAATAAACAAAGATTGACAAAAAAAAAAGTTATTTTGGTGAATAAACTCACACATATTTTGTACTTGAAGACTTGATTGTCAACAGCAGTTGGATTCTTTACTAAAATAGAATCAGAATAGCTACTACCCAAAATAAGGCAATGTCACTTTGGCATAAGTGGACTATTAAAAGCAGAATGTCCACAAGGACCCAATGGCTCCTGTCTGTTGGTCACATCTCTTGAAGACAAAACACAGAGATTTAACATGGATAATCTGAGTTACTGAGAGGTGATCTCTATCCAGTGCGAACTAAAAAAAGCAGATAGCGTATTATGGGTCTATATATAAGAATACATTCAGAAAATGCGCATCAAATGTTGTCATTTTTATACATATCCACTTTTTTTCTTTTTCTTTTTCTTACTATTGTAGGTGACTTTTTGGTCAGTACAATGGAGTATATATTTACTTTTTGCATTCATTTTCTAGAGTGGTTTGGGTATTAGAGTAATATCTTGAACTGCTTACTCAGTTTTGTATTTTGTACAAATGTCTTTGAATATTGTGCTAATGAATGCATGTACATTGCAGAGTATACTGCACAGCAAAGATATACGCAAGATATAGCAAAGAAGCACTCATAAGGTGAAAAAAAACATTTTCTTTATAGCAATACAATATTAATAAACAAATTATTTAATAAAATAACTAACAGAATTCTAGTCCAGACTTTTTTCTATAATATTTCATTTCTTAATCGAAAATTTTAATAAATGAAAAGGGTCCTATCTAACCAATTCTGTATAGTCAATCTCTAGCAGAGATTTGGTTTCAAACAAATCGTTATTCGTCCGAATTTTGGGCATTCGGCAGGTATTTCGAATCCTGTAACTCTGAATAGCTGTATGGATGAATCATAAAACAAACTAAACGGACAAACTGTTTTGTTTATTTTGTGATTCAGAATTCTACAAGTGTGATGCAAAAAAATAATAATAATTATTAATTGCTATTGATATATATATATATATATATATATATATATATATATATATATTTATTTATTTTTTATTGCTTTTGCTTTTTTTTCCCATTTTGGTTACTCCTTCTCATAAGATTTGTGAACCAGATGGTGGCAAATAAGCCTATTAGTGTACTGTAGAATATATACATAATATATATATATATATATATATATATATATTTATCTTATGTACTTTTTTGGCAGTACTATACACTGATTGGCTAAGTTTCACACCCTTTTGGTTTGTCCAAATACTTTTTTTGCTTGGAGAAAATTGGTCTTAACTGAATTGTCACATAAACAAATCCTGAATCGAATGATACAAAGAAAAAATGTGCTAATTATTTTGCTATTCACAGGTCTAAGTCTCTAGTGACAATCAGTGATGCACAATATTGGGGATTGGCGCAGGCAATGCAACCCATGTAATGGTGGGAGGTTGATTCAGAATTTATCAGGTACTGCAATAAACATTTACCATATAGATGTATGCATTGATATAAAACATCTTTGGGGTTGAATCTTCTCCCACAAATCTTTCTCTGATGCAGAATTGAAAATGGCTCATGACTGTAACAGCTACACAGCATTCATACAGATTTAAAGGGACACAATAGGCACCCAGACCACTTAATCTCATTGAAGTGGCCCGGGTGCAGTGTCCCTGTCCCACTTAGTCCTTAAATGATTACTGCAGCACTAAGACTGCTTCCAGTGGATGTCTATCAGACAGCCACTAGAGATGCTTCTGGGATTCTAAGGGACTTGAGTCCCATAAATGGTCAGTGAAAAGGTTAGTGAAAACTCCATAGGAAAGCATTGAGGCAATACTTTCCTATGAAGAGGGCCTGATGCGCTTGCGACACTCGGGGGGCATACGCATTAGGTCTTCCTGTCGGATGAGGTCAGAGGAGGTGGAAGACTGACCCAGTGTTGTGGGACATCAGCCCTGGAAATCGGGTGAATAAGGGTTTTTAACCCTTTTTACTGGACGGGGACTGTGATAGAAGAGGGGCCAGAGTGCCCTATAGTGTTAGGAGTACAGATTTGTATTCCTAACACTATAGAATCCCTTTAAATGGACAGTCTAAGCACCATAACCACTACAGTGCTTTATAGTTTTGTTGCTAGGATGCTATGAGCATTGTCTCTTAGTTTAATGTCACACCTTTCCCTGGCACCCATAGTCTGTCACCTTATCTGTCACACTGATAATGCAGAAAATACATTTCTGTATTATCAAGTGTGATTCTGTCCAGCCTGAATGGCGTGTGAGGCTTTCTGCACTCATAGTTGGTTTGAAAGTAAAAACATGGATGATGGCCACAAATTCCCAGCACAATAACAACTACAATGGTCTCTAGTGGTTATGGTGCTTAGAATGACTCCTACAGGAACACATGCAGGGCTTCAAATAGATCCTGACATGACCTATAAAACTAAACGACAACTAGTGAAATCTCATCAATCTCTGTTCAAACATTGGGTCTGGCTTGAACTTTCCTCTATTTCTTCAGCTTTAATTATGATCCATGTTCCTGAGTGGCAGAACCAGTAACATTTCAGACAAATGAGTCATACTTAAGGTAACTTTCTTCAGAGACTATTTAAAGACCTTGAGGCATACTTATTCTAAAGCTTAGTGAGAATATTGAAGGGAAAATGTGTCACGTCCAGGAACCTGGTAGCCACTAATAGATATGTCCAGTTATGGGTTACATATACACGTGCTTGAAGTTCATCAAAAACAATATGTTTATGAAACTATAGTATCTCAATTGCTGTATGGCAGGTGTACTATAATTATATAAAATATGTATTAAACATCTAGATCTTAATAACCCGCTATTGGATTTTATGCTGTATTAGCTTTTTTTTTAATTGGGCTTCCTGAAGAACCATTACTTATGATTATAAGCAGATTATTACATATATTTCCTTGTCATGTTGTCTAAATCAATCACCTCACTGTACATCCCAGTGCAATCTAACTTTAATATGACTCCCATTTGTTACCATTCTGAACCTCTTCATCCATAATTATATACCTAGTGAATATGCTCTGCGATGAAACAAAAACATTATTATCCGATATTGTTCAATTAAAGCTTTTAAAAACGTTGAGTAGAACAACACGTTATATCTCTATATATTTTTCGCATCAGTCAAAAAGTACACACAGCGCGATTTAAAAAGTTAAATGCTCTTTATTAAATAAAGTCTTTATAAAACAAAGGGGTAAAAAGTTCATGACATATGTTTTTATGAATCAGGACTAAAACACATTGTTGACAGAAAGCCATATCTAGCACAAAGCTGGTTATCTGAAGCATTAAGTTTTTACCTTATCAAGATGTCCCCTCTCCCTAGACAGTGACAGTGCCAACAGGAGAGCACTATGAGTTCCAGCTGTCAGTGGGTAAATTATGTTAAGTGTAAATAATAGATTGGGAAAAGGGAGAGGGAGCGGGAAGGGAGATAAACAGACAGTGTTTGACATCTACAGTATTAGAGGATCGCTCTGTCTTTAAACCCCTTTCTATAGGACTAATTTGTTTTCATCCCACCAAACCTAGCCAGACTTTCCCACCATTTTAGACTCTATGGATTTGAAGTATGTAATAAGAAAAACAATCTTGTGAAAGCCACTTTGTTTTTTGTTTTTTTTAGAAAGTTCATGTGGTGTCCATGACAATTGTTGCAACTACATAATTTTACCCATAATTGAACCACTATTATTTTGCTAATCCACCATCACTTTAATAATGTATTTTGTGCAATTTTAACCCATATAGACTGAACCAGGGGTGCATGGTCATCTGTCCTTTAAATCTATTGAATTCTATGTTAGTCCACATACTGCACTCAACTTAAGTGGTGCTTGGATTCTATATGGAATTCTACGTTCAGCGTTTCAGTTTGAAATACTGCACATACACAGTTAAAGCCCAATGTAACTGCACCTCTAGCATCACACTTAGCAAGTCTGGAATGCTGGCTAATGTTAATTCTGTTAATTCTGTGCATATTTGGCATGTGTCATCAGCACTCATTGCATTCTGGTGACAGACAACAAATGGCAGCATGGCCCCCAACTCCTCCCCTCTACCCATACTCTGTATAGTCTCAATATGTTTTACTTAACCTTTCCCTGAAAATAATAAGAACAAATATTGTCTCTTTACATTTTATTTATTTAACTTGTCTCCTTTAAAAATAAATACATATATATCTGCATAGAAATATTCATTTTGCAAAGATGAAGGTCTACTAGAATTTTTTTTCCCTGTGATTATCTAGACATAGTAGACAACAGAATGTCCCCAGCACACATCACAGGAGATAAGGTCAAGAAAAGGAAATGAGAAGTTTCCCAAATCATTCATAACACTTACCCCACCGCTTCTAGTGTAAGAGACTACTTTTTCCATCATTGGTTCCCTAGCATTAAGAATAAAAAAAGATTGAAAAATCCATACCTAGAAAACTTTTCCTCTACTGCTGGTATAGGGAGAATTCTATAAAATTACTATTGATTTTTTTACCAATTATGGCTAACCATTGACGCTGCCGCTGACGTATGAAAGATTTGCCATTGTTGTTTTCTATTCTTCACATTTGGAAGCCAGAATTTGTAAAGTGGATCCAAGATCTATACCTACACAACTGCACTGCTGGTGAAACGGCTTATAATAAATCATGACATCCAGTGGCGTACATACCAGGGTCGCAGGGGTCACGGCTGCGACCGGGCCCAGCCCACCAGGGGTCCCGGCCGCCCCTGCGAACCGGTATGTACCCACAGGGCCAGCCTTTTCCCCTGGGGGGCCCAGGAGCCGACCACCCCAGGGCCCCCTGAGGCTGGCCCTGCTGACCCCAGCTGGTGGGTGGCCGGTCGGGCAGGCGGGAGCGCGAGGGAGCACTCAGTGCTTCCTCTTCAGCTCCCTCGCACGTCATCTTCCGGCGCCGGCATCCCTACGCGGCGCGCGAGGGAGCTGAAGAGGAAGCCCTCAGAGCAGAGTGCTCCCTCGCGCGCCGGCCAGACAGCCCGCCAGCCAACCCAGCAACACCACTGGACCCCAGGGAATCCCCCCAGCTCTCCAAAAGGTAAGGAGGCTGGGGGGATTACATTTTTTTTTTTAAAAACATGTGTGTGAGTGTGAGTGTTAGTGTTTGAGTGTGAGTGTTAGAGTGTTTGTGAGTGTTAGAGTGTGTGTTAGTGTTAGAGTGAGTGTGAGTGTTAGTGTGTGTGTCTGCTAGTGAGTGTTAGTGTGAGTGTTAGTGTGTGTGAGTGTTAGAGTGAGTGTTAGTGTGTGTGTCTGCTAGTGAGTGTTACTGTGTGTGTCTTACTGAGTGTGTGTGTGTGTGTTAGTGAGTTTGTTTGATGTCTGTTAGTGAGTGTGTGTGTCAATGAGAGTGTATGTTTTGTAAGTGAGTGTGTATGTATGTCTGTCGCTGAGTGTGTCTCTGTCAGTAAATGTGTGTGTCTGTTAGCTAGTGTGTATGCGTCTGTAAGTGAGAGTGTGTGTGTCTTCAGCACTTACCTTTCTCCAGCGCCAGACTCCCTTGGCGCTGTGGATCCCTCAGCCTCTCAGCTCCGAATGCGACCGCGCACGCATTCAAACCGCCCATAGGAAAGCATTACTCAATGCTTTCCTATGGACGTTCAGTGTGCTCCTCTAGCGGCTGTCAGTGAGACAGCCACTAGAGGCTGGATTAACCCTCAGTGAAACATAGCAGTTTCTCTGAAACTGCTATGTTTTCAGCTGCAGGGTTAAAACTAGAGGGACCTGACACCCAGATAACTTCATTGAGCTGATGTGATCTGGGTGTTTGTAGTGGTCCTTAAGTGTGTGTGCATCTGCATGCACTGGTGTACATACCGCGGTCGCAGGGGTCACAGCCCTGTAACCCCTGCGACCAGGTGCCCACCGCCATGTGTTGCGGCCTGGCCCGCACGCGGGGGTGGGGGGCCCACGGATCAATTTTCGCACCGGGGCCCCATGGGTCATGTGTACGCCACTGTTGACATCAATTGTTTTTAACCTTCTCATCGCAAGTAAGTTCAGCAATACATAACAGAGTTTGTGAATCAGGCAGTACAAGAGTTAATGTCTCCTGCCTACAGTACACAGAAAGTAACATCAATCCTAAGGGGCCCTCTGTCTTTTTTCAATTGCACCACAACATATTATCACAGTAAGGGTGGATTAAAACTTATCTGGGCTCTGGTTTCTTTCAGCGTTTCCTTGAACAATGTGATATTAGTGATATTATGTATTACATTATATATTACTAGACTTGTGGATGGTGAAAATATTTTTGTTTTGGCCGAACCACAATAAAAAATGTTGGCCATATTCAGCTCATCTGAATTTTGTAAAAAAAAAAAAAAAAAGATTTGAATCAGATGAACCAAAAGGGCAAGAAAATTTGCCAAGCAGTATTCCTCAAAATATATAAATAACATAATATAAATTTTTTGTTATTTATTTTGCAGTACATTGATCGGTGCATTTTACTGCCATTTGGTTTATATAAATATAGATTTTAAAAAAAAGTTTTCCTTTATTGGTCACTTCTTACTTGATCAGTGAGTAAAGTCATCATTCAGTCATTGTCTTCTAGTCTAGTCACGAATGGAATTCCAACTTACGAATCATAATGAACACACTTGTCCATTGCAAGATTCATTAGGTTCATGATTCGGCTACATTTTGGCTTGGAGTTCTGGAAATCACCTGATTGGCCAGATAGGGATGAACTGCAGCTCATACCAAAACAACATTACATTACCTCTCTTTCTATGTTTGTCGCTTGGCGGCTCAGATGTTAAGAGCCTTTAATGGAGTTAGAATCCATGGCATACTGAGGGCAGGTAAAACTGAAGTAGGCAACCTTTTAGCAGCATAATGTATAAATAACAGAACTTACATCTGCCCTGGATACGTTGATTTGAAAAAGACATACCGCCTTAACAGTATTCAACAAGTACATTCAACAGAAGGTTCTTCAGATAATTCAGCATTAAAACAATGGCATGGTTCAAAAAAAATAAAACTGATAATTTTATTGCAGCATATCAAAAATACAGGGACATAGACACCAGCACTACCTTACGCGTTTCATGTGGTAGACTCACACTTACTCATAGGATAAAGGGTGAAGGAGAACACATCTATTTAAAAGTGTATAGACACCGCTAGAACATGCGGCTAACCACTAAGAGCTTAATTAAAGAGAAAGGGGCCATATCGCTAAGTAGCAACTAAAACCCAAATAGGGCAAAATTATGTTAACTGTTTATAAAAGTTTCCTTACAAAAACAAGTGATAATAAACTATGCACAACATGTATATCAAATATAAATACATCATTTAAAATAATGTCATTATATTAATTAAACTTAAACCACAATGATGAATTGTATGACAAAAGGGTTAATCACCCGATAACTACAGAATTAGTCTTTATTGAAATAAACTTAGGAAAGTAAACGAGACAATATTCAATTGAAACTAAGCATAAAAAAAAGTTATAAAAATAAATAAATTGAAAACCAAAATAATGAGCAAAATAAAAAAAAGTTAATAATACATTTCATGGACACATTAATAGATTTACTCACATATAAATAGCAGCTTACTTCACGCTAAGGAGCAGAATTAATAAAAGTAATAAAAAATTAACTTAACACATTAGACAGAGAATCATACACCAAACTCTGTGGCACTGTGCCAAAATAAGACTTTGAACACTGAAAGTTCATTTGGCACTAGAAGATATTTGAAGAAATCTCACTGAGACCCCTGACAGGCCAGCTCAAAAGGAGATTCTCAGATTCCCCCCAACCTGTTTGGATAGGGCAGCCTTCTGTGCTATGCAAAGCCACCATGCATGTGATCCAACCATTTTTTTATCTATAACTAACACATAATCACCAAACCCAGGGCCGGCCTTAGGCCTGAAGGCGCCCTGTGCGAAAAATCTTTACAGCGCCCCCCTCCCTCTTCATACCCCTTTATCCATGTACAGTGTATGTCAATAGGTGTGTAGTGTTTGTATATAGGATTTATTCATTTAATAATTATTCAAAAACAAAAATGATTCCCCCTTCCCTGTTATTACCTTGCAGGGAGATGGGCATGCTGAACTCTGGTGATCCAGTATGCTGGGAATTTGGTCGGCGCCTCCACCGGGTGCAAAACCATAAGTAACTGTCTTGTGAGCTCAGGCACTTAGTGTCAGAGCTTTCCTGTAGTAATCCGTGGCAACGTTCTGATTGGCTGGAGCTCGGAGGACAGCTACATATTGCATTTTGTATGAGAGAGCTCTGCTGTAATAAATCTCATAATAATATGATGTAGTGTGTGGTGTCTGTTTGTGATAGGAGTGATGGCTGTGTGTGATATGAATGCTATGTGTTGCTGTGTGTAATATTTGTAATTGTTGTATTGACTGTGTGTGACATGTGTGTATTGGATGTGTGATATGTGTGCTGATATGAAGAGCAGAGGTCGTGTACTGGTAGGTGGGGAGCAGGAGGAATAGTGGAGGAGGGTGGGGGAGCAGCGGTAGTATAGTGGTAGGTGGGGGAGCAGGGGGCACAGTGGTGGTAGGTGGGGGAGCAGGGGGCACAGTGGTTGTAGCTGGGGGCACAGTGGTGGTAGCTGGTGGAGCAAGGGGTACAGTGGTGGTAGGTTGGGGAGCAGGGGCACAGTAGTGGTAGGTGGGGGAGCATAGGTAGTGTAGTGGTAGGTGGGGAGCAGGGGGAGCAGGGGGCACAGTGGGTAGCTGGGAAAGCAAGGACACAGTGGTAGCTGGGGGACAGTGGTGGTAGCTGGTGGAGCAGGGGGTACAGTGGTGGTAGGTGGGGGACCAGGTGGCACAGTGGTGGTAGGTGGAGGAGCAAGGGTAGTGTATTAGTAGGTTGGGGAGCAGGGACACAGTGGTGGTAGGTGGGGGAGCAGAGGTAGTGTAGTGGTGGGTGGGGGAGCAGGGGGCACAGTGGGGGAGCAGGGGTAGTGTAGTAGTAGGTAGGAGAGCAGGGGCACAGTGGGTAACTGGGGGGCAGAGGCAGAGTGGGAAGGGGGGGAGCAGGGGCACAGAAGGTAGCTGGGGGAGAGAGGGCACAGTAGTGCTAGCTGGGGAAGCAAGGGGCACAGTGGGTAAGCAGGAGCACAATGTGTAGTTTGGGAGCAGGGGCACAGTAGGTAGCTGGGGCACAGTGGGTAGGTGGGGGAGCAGAGGGCACTGTGGGTAGCGGGGGAGCAGGGGTACAGTTAGGCTAGGGGGGCAGGGGGCACAGTTAGGCTAGGTGGGGGTAGGGGCCACAGTAAGGCTACGTGGGGGTAGGGGGCACAGTAAGGCTAGGTGGGGAAGCAGGGGGCACAGTTAGGCTAGGTGGGTGGGTAGGGGCACAGTTAGGCTAGGTGGGGGGGCACAGTTGGCCTAGGTGGGGGGGGCAGGGGGCACAGCTGGCTAGGTGGTGGGCAGGGGCACAGTTGGGCTGGGTGGGGGGCAGGGGGGCAAAAGTTGGGCTAAGTGGAAGTAGGGGCACAGGATAGCTGGGTGGGGGTAGGCAATAGATGGTTGTAAATAGGGAAGCACAGTTGGCTGGGTGGGGCAGTTAAGCACAGTTGGACTGGGTGGGGGGGCAGGGGGCACAGTTGGGCTAGGTGGGGGGCAGGGGGCACAGTTGGGCTGGGTGGGGGGGCAGGGGGTACAGTTGGGCTAGGTGGGGGGGCAGGGGGCACAGTTGGGCTAGGTGGGGGAGCAGGAACTGCCTTAACTTACCAGCCAGAGGGTTCGCCTGCCTGTAGCTCCGCCCCACTTGCATGTAGCTCCGTCTCTGATCCCTGCTTAACCCGGCCCCCTTTGTCCTTACTGATAGACCCGAGTGGGGAGCCTGGGGACTATCAGTGAGGGCAGAGTTAAGAGGCGGGGGGAGGAGCGCAGCCAGGCTACACAGCGTAGGCTGTATTAGGGGAGAGCTCTGAGCTCTCCCTCACAGGCTGTCACTAGGAGAGTGTGCGAGCTGTGTGGGCCACATGGCGCCCCCTGCTCCATGGCGCCCTGTGCGACCGCACAACTCGCACACCCCTAAGGCCGGCCCTGGATGCACATCATACAAATCTTCACCAATTTGTGCAGACTTTCTGTTAACTTTCTTTGAAGGAACCTGGTGCAGATTCACACCTCATGTCTAGCGGAGTTCATGAAAATTGGATAGGCGTATGGAAGCATGCCCAACATTTTCATCAATTAAATTACTATCAACTGCATAAGAAGACAGCACTGAAGATTATGTTGCTGATTTATATATAAAATAATATATGATGTAAAGCAAGCATGTCAAACTCAAAGTCTAGCACGGGCTAAATAAACACGGTTTAAGTTTATGTGGGCAAAAAAAAAAAAGAAACTTAAATTTTCAAAGAAATTTAGGTTTATTTTGAAAAAGTACAGTATAAAAAAAAACAGCACCCCCCTCTACTAAATCCTAGTCCTCCCCCTATACTAAATCCCAGTCGCCGTCCCCCGCTCTATTAAATCCCAGCACCTCCCTCTAGCCAACAAGCGGACTCCACTCACATTGCCACTGCCAGTATGTGACTCCGGAGTCCAGCCTCTGGTATACCCCAACTGGCTTCGTCCGCACCGTGTGCCAAAGTGGATCCTCCCGCTACTTCTTGAAACCCTGTGATCGTGGAGCATGTTGACATCACGTTGGAATGTGACGTGGCGTTGCGTGCCTCCGTGCACCTCCAGGTACTCCACAGTCCAGCCGCGGCCATCGCAACACTGAGCGACACACACACTCACTGACAGACACACACACAGATACACTCACTGACAAACACACACACACACGGACAGACAGACACACACATTTATACATTCTTGCACACACTCACATCATTCCTTGGGGTCCATTGGGGATCTTCTATCTGTAGATCTCCTTCCTGCTGCTCATTGCTCCCTCGCTCACAGTTTAGTGATGCCGGCTGCTGGAATATAACGTAATGTTCCGGCACCTGGCATTACTACAGACGACATGCGCGAGGGAGCAGTGAGGAGCAGGAAGACTGAGCTCCTCCAACGTCCTGCTTCCTCTCTGGCTGGGTAAATTTTAGCATTGTAGGCACCTGCAATGTGGAGAAAGCAGGTGTCTATTCTGCTTTAACACCAAGCATGTACTATCGGCTTGCCGGGCCGCAAAGATATTCATTGTGGGCCACATGCGGCACGCGGGCAGCGAGTTTGACATGCTTGATGTAAAGGGAAAATAAGACTTATAGGATTACAAAGAAGAGAGATTTACAAGCAGATGACAACTAAACACCTGAATTTGTTTATACATCTGCATCTTCTTAAAACAGACAATTAAGCAATTTACAGAGCGTGAGATAAAAACAGCTAAATCAAGTTAACATCTGATTGAAATTGAAATATTTTTTTCAAAACTGATTTAACTCCTAAATAGCAGATAAAGTAGCAGTGAGGCTGCACAAGCATGATCTATACACTAAATCTGCTTCAATGAGCTAAAGTTGTGTCAATTGCTATAGTGTCTCTTTAATTAACCCTGCCCATCCCTATTTAGCCTGCTGAGATTTTCTCACTTGGGCTTCTGATCACAGACACTGAGAAAGTGTGAAGCTGAGCCTGAGAGGCAAGAAAAACTTTTTTGCGATGTTTAATTATTGTTTTGTGACTGGGAACTAGCTCAGCTGGCCAGTACTGTTTGAAAGGAAATACCTTTGTTTTCTTTTAGTTTCATTTATGTCTTTAGGGGAAAGAGTACTCTGGATGTTAAAAACTGTTGGTTTTGTAAATGAGCATGTTCCTGCAGTGGCCTTATCACATCACATTATATATAGATATTTTCCCCCATGGCACTTACTTAGCTCACTGTACCTTTATTTGTGGGTTTTATTTTGTGGTTTGTTTGTTTTTAATAGTAGCTGTCAACTAAGATAACATAATTGCTATGGAATTCCATCCAGAAAAACACAGAAGATAACACTCCATGTTTACTATATATATGTTCCTACAGACACAGCTTTTAATTCACAGCCAATATACTTTCTACATCAGAAACTCCCTAAGCTCTACACGCTTGTTGATAAGTGTTCCATTGGTCAAAATTGTATTTCTCTTTTTTATATATATTTTCATATTAAATTATGACGCATTCAGGTAAATTGTAGACAGATTTAGTAAGGAATCGTAAAATGCTCACATGTATTATTATTATTATTATTTACACAGCGTCAACAAATTCTGCAGCTCTGTACAAAAGGTAGGCCTGGGCATCAGTGGGACAGGAAAACAAAAATGGCATTTAAAGGGTAACATTGACATGATCTCTACTTTATTTCCTTCTAAGTTACTAAATTAAATAGAACACTTACCTAAGAGAATCCTGCTTTAAAAATGTATCCTTTTTTTAAATTAAGCTGGACA
>OW240915.1:90968262-91064649 GCA_933207985.1 Pelobates cultripes
GACCACTATAGATTAGTACCAGGAAAACATACTCGTTTTATAAACATAGCAGTTTCTCTGCTATACAAGTGCTATATTGTAGTGCTATAGATAACATTACTTGTTAATTTATTAACTGGGGAATTTTTTTATTTTTCTGCAAGTCCTATGGACATGTTGCATTGATTCTTCATATCTCAGTAAGGGAATGTATTACACATGCCTGATTATCAACACCAAGATAAGTTAACTTAATATATGTATTTATTTTCCTATTTTCTTCCCTGTGTCCAGGGCCGGCCTTAGGCCTGAAGGCGCCCTGTGCGAAAAATCTTTACAGCGCCCCCCTCCCTCTTCATACCCCTTTATCCATGTACAGTGTATGTCAATAGGTGTGTAGTGTTTGTATATAGGATTTATTCATTTAATAATTATTCAAAAACAAAAATGATTCCCCCTTCCCTGTTATTACCTTGCATGGAGGTGGGCATGCTGAACTCTGGTGATCCAGTATGCTGGGAATCTGGTTGGCGCCTCCACCGGGTGCAAAACCATAAGTAACTGTCTTGTGAGCTCAGGCACTTAGTGTCAGAGCTTTCCTGTAGTAATCCGTGGCAACGTTCTGATTGGCTGGAGCTCGGAGGACAGCTACATATTGCATTTTGTATGAGAGAGCTCTGCTGTAATAAATCTCATAATAATATGATGTAGTGTGTGGTGTCTGTTTGTGATAGGAGTGATGGCTGTGTGTGATATGAATGCTATGTGTTGCTGTGTGTAATATTTGTAATTGTTGTATTGACTGTGTGTGACATATGTGTGTATTGGATGTGTGATATGTGTGCTGATATGAAGAGCAGAGGTCGTGTACTGGTAGGTGGGGAGCAGGAGGAATAGTGGAGGAGGGTGGGGGAGCAGCGGTAGTATAGTGGTAGGTGGGGGAGCAGGGGGCACAGTGGTGGTAGGTGGGGGAGCAGGGGGCACAGTGGTTGTAGCTGGGGGCACAGTGGTGGTAGCTGGTGGAGCAAGGGGTACAGTGGTGGTAGGTTGGGGAGCAGGGGCACAGTAGTGGTAGGTGGGGGAGCATAGGTAGTGTAGTGGTAGGTGGGGAGCAGGGGGAGCAGGGGGCACAGTGGGTAGCTGGGAGAGCAAGGACACAGTGGTAGCTGGGGGACAGTGGTGGTAGCTGGTGGAGCAGGGGGGACAGTGGTGGTAGGTGGGGGACCAGGTGGCACAGTGGTGGTAGGTGGAGGAGCAAGGGTAGTGTATTAGTAGGTTGGGGAGCAGGGACACAGTGGTGGTAGGTGGGGGAGCAGAGGTAGTGTAGTGGTGGGTGGGGGAGCAGGGGGCACAGTGGGGGAGCAGGGGTAGTGTAGTAGTAGGTAGGAGAGCAGGGGCACAGTGGGTAACTGGGGGGCAGAGGCAGAGTGGGAAGGGGGGGAGCAGGGGCACAGAAGGTAGCTGGGGGAGAGAGGGCACAGTAGTGCTAGCTGGGGAAGCAAGGGGCACAGTGGGTAAGCAGGAGCACAATGTGTAGTTTGGGAGCAGGGGCACAGTAGGTAGCTGGGGCACAGTGGGTAGGTGGGGGAGCAGAGGGCACTGTGGGTAGCGGGGGAGCAGGGGTACAGTTAGGCTAGGGGGGCAGGGGGCACAGTTAGGCTAGGTGGGGGTAGGGGCCACAGTAAGGCTACGTGGGGGTAGGGGGCACAGTAAGGCTAGGTGGGGAAGCAGGGGGCACAGTTAGGCTAGGTGGGTGGGTAGGGGCACAGTTAGGCTAGGTGGGGGGGCACAGTTGGCCTAGGTGGGGGGGGCAGGGGGCACAGCTGGAGCTAAGTGGGGGGGGCAGGGGGCACAGTTGGGCTAGGTGGGGGGGCAGGGGGCACAGATGGGCTGGGTGGGGGGCCAGGGGGCACAGTTGGGCTGGGTGGGGGGGCAGCTGCACAGTTGGACTGGGTGGGGGGGCAGGGGGCACAGTAGTGGTAGGTGGGGGAGCATAGGTAGTGTAGTGGTAGGTGGGGAGCAGGGGGAGCAGGGGGCACAGTGGGTAGGTTGGGGAGCAGGGGCACAGTAGTGGTAGGTGGGGGAGCATAGGTAGTGTAGGTGGGGAGCAGGGGGAGCAGGGGGCACAGTGGGTAGCTGGGAAAGCAAGGACACAGTGGTAGCTGGGGGACAGTGGTGGTAGCTGGTGGAGCAGGGGGGACAGTGGTGGTAGGTGGGGGACCAGGTGGCACAGTGGTGGTAGGTGGAGGAGCAAGGGTAGTGTATTAGTAGGTTGGGGAGCAGGGACACAGTGGTGGTAGGTGGGGGAGCAGAGGTAGTGTAGTGGTGGGTGGGGGAGCAGGGGGCACAGTGGGGGAGCAGGGGTAGTGTAGTAGTAGGTAGGAGAGCAGGGGCACAGTGGGTAACTGGGGGGCAGAGGCAGAGTGGGAAGGGGGGGAGCAGGGGCACAGAAGGTAGCTGGGGGAGAGAGGGCACAGTAGTGCTAGCTGGGGAAGCAAGGGGCACAGTGGGTAAGCAGGAGCACAATGTGTAGTTCGGGAGCAGGGGCACAGTAGGTAGCTGGGGCACAGTGGGTAGGTGGGGGAGCAGAGGGCACTGTGGGTAGCGGGGGAGCAGGGGTACAGTTAGGCTAGGGGGGCAGGGGGCACAGTTAGGCTAGTTAGGCTACGTGGGGGTAGGGGGCACAGTAAGGCTAGGTGGGGAAGCAGGGGGCACAGTTAGGCTAGGTGGGTGGGTAGGGGCACAGTTAGGCTAGGTGGGGGGGCACAGTTGGCCTAGGTGGGGGCAGGGGCTGGGTGGGTGGGCAGGGGCACAGTTGGGCTGGGTGGGAGGGGGCAGGGGGGCAAGTTGGGCTAAGTGGGGGGCGGGGGGCACAGTTGGGCTGGGTGGGGGCAGGGGCACAGATGGGCTGGGTGGGCACAGTTGGGCTGGGTGGGGGGGCAGCTGCACAGTTGGACTGGGTGGGGGGGCAGGGGGCACAGTTGGGCTAGGTGGGGGGCAGGGGGCACAGTTGGGCTGGGTGGGGGGGCAGGGGGTACAGTTGGGCTAGGTGGGGGGGCAGGGGGCACAGTTGGGCTAGGTGGGGGAGCAGGAACTGCCTTAACTTACCAGCCAGAGGGTTCGCCTGCCTGTAGCTCCGCCCCACTTGCATGTAGCTCCGCCTCTGATCCCTGCTTAACCCGGCCCCCTTTGTCCTTACTGATAGACCCGAGTGGGGAGCCTGGGGACTATCAGTGAGGGCAGAGTTAAGAGGCGGGGGGGGGGAGGAGCGCAGCCAGGCTACACAGCGTAGGCTGTATTAGGGGAGAGCTCTGAGCTCTCCCTCACAGGCTGTCACTAGGAGAGTGTGCGAGCTGTGTGGGCCACATGGCGCCCCCTGCTCCATGGCGCCCTGTGCGACCGCACAACTCGCACACCCCTAAGGCCGGCCCTGACCAAACCAAACACCACACCTAACCCTACAACAATCTTAAGCATAACCCTACATCAATGATGTGATATGCCACGTATTATTATTATTATTATTATTATTATTATGATATTTATAGAGCGCCTTCAAATTCCGCAGTGCTTTACAATGGGTAGACGAACAAGGGGAAGGAGGGCCCTGCTCAATGAGCTTACATGCTAGAGGGAGAGGGGTAAAATGACACAAAAAGGTAAGGATAGTATTAGACTAGTGACAGTTGCAGAAGAGGTATCTTTAAAGGGATTAAAGCCCCCCCTGCTGATCTGCGTTTTTCAGGTAAAACATGCCAGTGTTACAAGGAACTGTGATAACATTGTGTACCTGGATGTTTGTGCCTGTGGTCAGTTTTCATCATTTCTGGAGTTGGCTGGCTACACCATGCCCATATATTGACATCCAGTTTTTCAACAGTTTGATCTCCTTCGATCACCACATGGTATACTGTAACTTTGTCTAACAATGGAATCTGTTGTCGTGGTCTATGAGTACCTGCTTTTACCTGCTGACCCATGCAGTCTGTATTAAACAGGACTTAAACATAAGGCATTTATTTTTTAACACTTTGCAATATGAATGCCTCTGGTGGGCTATAAACAATTTTACTGCCATTCTTACTGTGTTTCTTTGGATTTAAAATAAGGGTTTATTGGAACTCTGTCATGCATAACATGTACTACTAATTGTATCTATACAATTTGCTGGTCAAATGGTAGCCAAACATACAGATTATTATTTAAAAACTTTCTTCCTAACCCCATATCCAACCCCAGCTTAGGGCAAATGTTAACATCCAAAATGTTCATGCACACCACAAGCTCACCTGGCAATTACAAACAGAGCACTCTGGAACAAATTACATTAAAGGACCACTCTAGGCACCCAGACCACTTCAGCTTAATTAAGTGGTCTGGGTGCCAGGTCCCTCTAGGATTAACCCTTTTTTTTATAAGCATAGCAGTTTCAGATATAGTGCCAGGAAAACGAGTAGGTTTTCCTGGCACTATAGTGGTCCTTTAAGATACCAGGTGAGATATATATATATGTGCATGGGGTTTTATGAGTGGTGGTTACTGATCCCGCTGCAGTATCTGTAATAAATGTTTAAATCTTAGGTGTGATTGCGATCAGAACCATCTGTGTATTTTAATCTTCTGAGGTCAAAGCAAGATATACTACTGAGTTTGGTAAATAATTATATATCAGGGTTGTTTTAATAATTAAATAAAAGCAATAAAAACAGCTGCATTCCTGGTGGTCCCTGCCTATTCTGACCTCTCTACTCATGAGATCTCTGTCTATGTCTTATTGTCTAGATAGTCAGTTCACCCAGTTATGGAACAGGTGCTGTAAACTAAAAGGTCACTAAACAATCAGTTAATTTAGGTGTTTACACTTATGAAAGATATAAAAGCTTTAGTTTTACACACACACACACACACACACATATATATATATATATATATATATATATATATATATATACATACATATATATACTCACATTCTATAGTTGTGTCACTGAAGGCTTGGAAACAGTGTCTTGGATTTTAAAATTCCCTGTAACATTATTACGGCTACAAAGAATGTTCGTCTAGAATACAAAGACTGCTCTCATGATGACCTACGGCCCAGGATGACAGAAGACCATGCTATTCATTTCAAGGTATTGTTAGTCCTTTTGAACACTCTGACATATCAAAGTATTCATGTTCTTATAAAGTGATCTGAAAAAAAAGAGTGTCACTTTGCAAACAAAACATTGTCTCGGTGACAATTCACTCAGCAGCTCACTTTCTGTTTTTTTTTCCTGCTATCCATGTATATATTTCTTGTTTGTTTGTTTTCGACGCTTCTGTGGATGTTGACAACCCATCCTTTGACCATCTTTTATTCTGCCTATGGCGAATTTTGCAGAAAATAAAAGACCCTGCTTCCTTAATTAGATTAGATGGCCTACAAATTGAATTCAACTCCTCTCAGTGTCCCCTCAGCTGGCTGTCATTAGATGTAAAAGGCTGGTCCTTGGCAGAAGCCCAAATTTTAGTTTAGTGAATTTCTAATTCTGGAGATCTGACAGGACCTAATCAATGGAACAGCCTTGGGGGAACACAATACACATTTCAATTATTATAGGTCAATTAGTCCCATTTAATCCTTAATACTCCACCGCTATATGTATTTATATTTATTACATGATCAGCTATTTTTTAATCAATGGACAGATAATATTTACAGATCCTGTACGGGGAGAGTGGCTGATGTCACACAGTGCATTTAAACTGCGATGGACCCTCTATCTGTCCTCCTTACTTGTCGGTCTCAAGTATGACTCTGGAAAATTCAGGACATACATGTTGCAACCTGCCCAAGGTTAGTGGGAGTTAAAGCTTTGTGTTTGCAGTATATGCAATTTATTCAGTCCTTCTGATAATGACAAGCCAGGAATTCGACTAGGAAAGCAAACACAGTATTATTCTCTCTCCACAGCTCGACTCCTAAAATGTGGTTAGAGAGAAAGGGGTCAAAGTAAAACTCCAAACACCACAGCCAGCATATATTGTTTAATGAAGAGTCAGAAGTGAGAGTAATCAGCTGATGATCTCAGCCAATGAGCTAGCCCTGCATTGCAGGTTTTAGCTCAGGAGAGCTAACATAAGGTCCTGCTTAGGAGCTTTGAGCTCTCTGCCATCAAATATACATATTATAGGCAAAACACGGAGGTTAATATTGCTTAACCCTCTCATTACTATCCACCAGTAGTAGCATAGAAAAATACACAAACTAAAAAATAGAAACATAAAAAGGATCCCTAGCCAATCTTCATTCAGGTCCCTATATAACTATAAACACCGCCCCTAGTACCTCCTCTTTTTTTTTCTGCTCCACAGACATATAAGTACCTCTATGCAATTCTCTATTGTAAATTGCTTGGATTGCTTGATATCAGGCCTGACATTTATTACAGTTTATCACCTTCATAACTAAAAGCCTAAAAGTAGCAGAACCATGGAAAGGGTTGGATTATGGTGTCTGACCCATGGGTTCACCTTGTCTTCCCAAAGGTGATCCATGTCCCCCAAAATCCCAGCGCAAAGTGGTATTAGTCACAGACCAGCTATACAAGTTTTTGTCTACTGTTATTGAGCAGCATTAAACTTACAATTTGAGCTTCCATGATTTTGCTATTTCATGATGAAAATTCATGATTTTACAAAAGACGCAGATAATTTCCCCTCCCCTCTAGTTTGGCTGTTCACATGTGTATTGTTCATCCCTTCCATTTATTGGTTTTGTAGGTTGCTATGGTAGATTCATCGGAGATGTGTGTTATGTATTTCTATTGAGGGTTTATATGTTGAAAAGTGAATTTTTGGGGTTTTTTTTCTAATATGAGCTTTGATTTAGTGAATTTTGAGTGATTTCCTTGACAAATTTGCAGTATTCAATTTTGGTTATTAACTACTGGTCTCCTGTTCTTTTGTCTTCACAGCTGTACTCCGTGGTCATCCATATTACATTCCATGATAATTTATGTTTGCGTGCAGCTTGGGATTGAGAATTTGTTGGATGCCATTTTCCAGTTTCTCCTGGAATCTATTAAATCGATTCCTGTGTGGTGTCATTTGTTTTGGATCATGTGTTCTGGACTGTTGATGTTTGCATTATTGTTGTTTCTGTTGGTATGGGTTTTTTTTTTGTTTGTCATGTTTCTCAAACCCCTCATGAACAATTTGTGCAATTTGGCAGGGTGCAGTATCCTGCTGTAAGAAGCTACTGCCATGAAGGGGCGTATGTGGTCTGCAACAATCTCTAGGTAGGTGCTACGTGTCAAATTAACATCCACATGAATGCCAGGACACAAGGTTTCCCAGCAGAAAATTGCACAGAGCATAACACTGCCTAGGTCGCCTTCCCTTTTCCCATAGTGCATTCTGCTGCCATCTCTTCCTCGGATAAGCAATGCACACGAAACCGGCCATCCACCTGATCTAAAATAAATGTGATTCATCAGACCAGGGAACCTTCTTCCATTGTCCCAGGGTCTATTTCTGACACTCACCTCCCTAATGAAGGAGCATTCACCAGTGGAAAGGTCTGCAGCTATGCATCTCCATGCGCAGCAAAATGTGATGCATTATGTGTTATGACACTTTTCTATCATAACTAGCATTATGTTTTTCAGCATTTTGAGCTACAGTAGCTCTGTGTGATCAGACCAGACAGGCTAACCTTTGCTCACTGTGTGCATCAATCTCTAGGTAGATTGTAGATGTAAAAGTAACATTCAAATGAATACCAGACCCAAGGTTTCCAAGCAGAACATTGCCCAGGCCATAACCGGCCTGCCTTCTTCTAACAGTGCATCCTATTGCCATCTCTTCCCCAGGTAATCGACTTGTATGCAGGGTTTGAAGTATGCAGGATTGAGGAGTAGTTCAGGCTGGTTTTGAGCAGGGTTGGAAGTAAGCAGGATTGAGTAGTAGTTCAGGCTGGTATTGAGCAGGGTTGGAAGTAAGCAAGATTTAGTAGTTCAGGCTGGTATTGAGCAGGTTTGGAAGTAAGCAGGATTAAAGCAAAGAAGGTAAGTCCACAGGTTGGTTCACAGGAGCCAGGATCTGAAGTATTTCAGCGTGAGCATCAACTTTAATGTAGGCCTTGTGGTGAGTTGGGTGTAGCCTTTTGTAGGTTGCTCAATTAGTCCAGGCAGGTGAGGATTATAAGGTAAGTTTTCAGAATGAGAGGAAAGGGAGGCCACTAGTGCATAATCAGTGCAGTAACTTGGCTTTAAAGGAACAGAAAAAAAAAGAAAAAAAAAGTCTTGTTTGTCAGGATAGGATCCTGACACTTGAAGCCCATGTCTCTCTCTAAGTCATCCTAAACTCTTCACTGTTCTGCCTCTCTTTCTCCTAAGGGAGCAAAGCAAAATCCTAGCATGCCCCCCCTAAAAAAAAATGTTTAAATGAAAGCAGCTTAAAGGACCACTATAGGCACCCAGACCACTTCAGCTTAATGAAGTGGTCTGGGTGCCAGGTCCATCTAGGATTAACTCTGCCTGCTGTAAACATAGCAGTTTCAGAGAAACTGCTATGTTTATAAATGGGTTAATGGGTTAATCCAGCCTCTAGTGGCTGTCTCATTGACAACTCATTCACAGTGAGAAGACGCCAGCGTCCATAGGAAAGCATTGAGAATGCTTTCCTATGAGTCTGGCTGAATGCGCGCATTCATCTGATGACATCAGAAGAGGGAGGAGAGTCCCCAGTGCCGAGGGAGCCCGGTGCTGGAAAAAGGTAGGAATTTAATCCCTTCCTCCCCCTAGAGCATGGCAGGAGGGGGGCCCAGAGGGTGAGGGGGACCCAAGGACCCTATAGAGCCAGGAAAACGAGTATGTTTTCCTGGCACTATAGTGGTCCTTTAAACGTTACCTATTTTCCCTCAGTCCAGTGCTCCTTGGCTGACACCACTCCCCCTCACCAGAGGAGCAGGGTTATCAGGTAGTCCAGAGTAAGGGGAGAACATGGGCAACATTTAAAGAGGGTGCCACCATTGACTGTCTGGGGCCAGCATCCTGTGTGTGCTGGTGTCAGATGCCAATTTTGCACAGAATTAATTAGCCAGCCTGGACCTTTGTTCTGTACCTGCTAATGATGATGCTGGAGGTGGAGTTAAACATATTGCAGTGAAGGGGTTAAGCTCTGTATGTGTAGTGTTTCATAGCGGAATGCTATACATTCAGTCTCCAGGCATCATGACAACTTCAAGTTACTGAGGTGGACGTGATGCTTGGAGCAGCCCATTATACAGCCACCTAGGGCCTACTACTATGTAACTGTATGTAAAATGGATGACGGTTGTGCATCTACACAAAAATGGCATCACATATAGGACAAGACTCTTGGCTGAACTAAGAACAGGAAACAAAGGTTCTATAATTTGCTCCCTCTCTGCTTAGTATCACCAATAGACCTAGCTTCAAATAGTTCCAATTTAAATATCCATTTCTATACCATTTTTGTCAGCTTCTTCTTTGTTTTCTAATAGGAATATTCAGACCAAAGTAACCCAAATAAGGTAACATTTAGAATCATCAACACATTGGTGAGATACAATAGTGTAGGCTTATTTAGTTAAAAATGTCAATTAAAAAATATAAGCATCCAAAATAAAAGCAGTGAGAGCATACGAGGATATGATTTCACATTTTCTAATATTTCTTAGTATTTTCTTGAGAATGTGAGTTTCTTAAAGTTGAGCCATAGTCATCTACTGATCTAGTGTATGTTATTGTTGACATTTTAATTGCATTGTGTTCCAGACGTACTGCCCTAAGGCGTATACTGACAAATGGTATTAAATTATGATTTAAGGATTAATGTTCACATTTGAAGAAAGGAGACTTAAATAAATATGGCTGGATTCTATTACCTGTGGTATATCCATCACTGTATCAATGTACAAATTCTCTCATCCAAATTGAAATGATTAAATAAAAACATTAACCATTTATTACAGAAAACACATACTATAATTGTGGAATTAGAGTTTGCTCACTCAAAGTCAATTGTCAGAAATACGATTTTAAGTAGGAGACTACATCCTATGAGAGAGGTGGATTACCATCCAATGCTGAAGTTACAAGTCAGTTACAATTTTTTGGGAAAGAAATAGCATGATTCCCTATTAATTGCTGTAATTGTGATGGAAGGAGAGATAATATGTATTTCTGTATGAGACCTAACTATAATTTCCTTATTTTAAATTTTTGGGTTTTTTTGCACGCAGCATACAGCGATCAGGCACAACATTAACATCACCTGCCTAATATCGTGTACATCTCCCTTGCCAAAACAGCTCTGATGCATCATGACATGGACTCCACAAGGCCTCAGAACATGTCCTGTGATATCTGGCACCAAGTCATGAGCAGCAGATTCTCTAAGGTCTGCAAGTTGGAAGGTAGGGGCTCCATGGTTCAGATTTATTGTTCCAGCATATCCCACAGATGCTCAATCAGAATTAGATCTGTGGAATTTCGAGGCCATGGCAACAACTTTAACTCTTTGTCATACTTCTCAAACCATTTTTGAACTTTTTTTGCAGTGTGGCAGGGTGCATTATCCTTCTGAAAGCCATCAGGGAACACCATTGCCCTGAAAGGGTATATGTAGTCTGCAACAATCTCTAGGTAGGTGGTACATGTCAAAGTAATATCCACATGAATGCCAGGATCCAAATACAGTAGCTCTAGTTACTGAAAAACGTAATGCTGGCCATGATATAAAGTTGTTAAAACACACAGTACATTGCAGTCAGAGTACCTACAATGACCCCTGTCCACTTTAATGGAGACATGAGCCTCAGAATTGGACCATGAAGCATTGTTTGAAGGTTCGCCTGGTCTGATGAACCGCGGTGAGTTGTTTACCTGGGGAAGAGGTGACAGCAGGATGCACTATGGGAAGAAGGCAGGCAGGTTATGTTCTTGGAAATGTTCTGCTGGGAAACCTTGGATCCTGGCATTCATGCGGCTGTTACTTTGACTGTGTGATTATTAATGGCATTTATATAGTACCAACTTGTTCTACAGACAGGCTAGCATTGTGCATCAATGAGCCTTGGGGACCCATACCCTGATGCCGGTTCACCAGTTGTCCTTCCTTGCATCAGTGTTGTTAGGTACTAACGACTGCATACTGGGAACTCACAAGACTTGCTGTTTTGGAGATGCTCTGACATCGGTCATCTTACCATTAATATGGCCCTTGTCAAAGTCACTCAAAGCGTGCTTTAAGACTTAAATTAGATAAACAAAACAATTGGATTAAATTAAATAAATCTCTCATAGTGAGGACTGGTTAAACATTTTTAATAAATGTATATAATGTTGCTAAACTACTAAACGACTAATTTCATGTATTTTTGCCCTAATTGGGTAAATCAGAAGAAACGCATAGCATTACAGCAAAAGCAAGAATTTAATGTAATAAGGAAATAAATAAATTGACCTATTGAAGTCCCTTTGGATTTATGAAAAGAAGAACAGGATTCAATTGAAAGTTTTTGAATTCTTTGGTTTTGGGGGGAAAAAGAGAAAACACATTTGGACAAACAATTAAACATTATCTCCTTTCAAGAAGTAAAAAAATTAAGATTGTTCCCATTTTTGAAACATCTCATGTAAGATTAACTCCTATCACTGGAATGATAAGAAACGTTTAATATTTATGAAGAGGAACAGCTGTTTGAGAAAATTAAGTTGCAAATCTGTGTAACACGCTAATTATTGGACATTCTAATTACATGAGCATAAATTGGGATAAAGGGACTAGTAGTTCAGCAAAGGGAATCAGGTTTTTGAAATTGTTAAATAACACCTTCATGTCACAAATTGTACAAACAGTAACTAGAAAGGATGCTTGTCTGGATCTGGTTATAACAAAATGCAGATCTTTTGGCCAACATTCAAGAAGGGGAGCACTTGGGAAATAGTGATCACAATATAGTGTCCTTTGAAATGAACTAGAAAAAACAAAGGCACATGAGATATACTAAAACATAATTCTTAAAAAGCCAATTCAATAAGATATAGGCAGCTTTACAATATAGTGACTGGCATAAACTACTTAGTGAAAAAAACACTGAGGATAAATGTAATATCTTCAAAGCAATATCAGAAAGGTACATTTATCAGTATGTACCACTGGGTAATAAATATAAAAGAAACAAATTGAAACCATTGTGGCTTAGTGGGAAAGTAAATCAAGAAATAAAATATAAGAAGGGGGCATTTAAAGCATTTAAATCAGACAAATCAGAGACATCCTATAGAAGAAATAAGGAAGCCAATAATGCATGTAGAAAGGCGATTAGATTAGCTAAACTACAAAATGACAAAGTGATAGCCAAAGAGAGCCTAACCAATCCCAAAGCATTTTTAAGTACATAAATTAAAAACAAAATGAAAGTGTAGGTGCACTAAATACTGAGATGGGGGAGTTAGATAATGAAGAACAGGAAAAGACAGAAATTTTTAATAACTATTTCTCCTCAGTATTTATTAAGGAAGAACCTATGGCTAAAGATATGCAAATAATTGCTGCACGATTCAAAACAAGGTGCGGCAACAACTAAAGAAAGTAAATATAAACAAAACTCCAGAGCCTGATGGTATTCACCCATGAGTACTTAAGAAACTAAGTGTGGAAATAAGTAAACCTCTGTTTTTAATCTTTCAAGATTTTTTTCTTTCAGGGATTGTACTGGAGGATTGGAGGAAGGCAGATGTGGCTCCTATATTCAAAAAGGTTTCAAAAGTCTTACCTACAGACCCGTGACCTTAACTTCTGTGGCTGTGAAAGTATTTGAAAAGTTATTAAGGGATAATATTCAGGAATTCATTGAGAAGAACATTGTTATCAGCAAAAATCAGCATGGTTTTACGAAAAGTAGGTCATGTCAAACTAGCTTAATTCCATTCTACTAATAAGCAGAAGGATAGATCAGGATAGATCTACTTGGATTTTGCCAAGGCGTTTGATACGGTGCCACACATTAGGTTAGTGTATTAACTCAAAGAAATTGGTCTAGATTAAAATTCTTGTTCTTGAGTAGAACATTAGCTTAAAAATAGAGTACAGAGAGTTGTAATTAATGGTAAGTGGTGGCCCTCTTGCTTCTGTTCTGGGATTGTTTCTATTTAACATATTCTATTTAACTTATGGAGTAAAAACAAAGAGGGAATTCAGTGCTTGTAGTTTATTGATACAGTTCAAGAGACAGCTCAGTCACCAAATCTGGGGTCTCTCTTGTCCTGAAGGGGAAAATGGAGAAACAGAAGGGTGGTGTATCTGTACCAAATATGTCCTTTAAAAATATGTGCTAATAGTGTAGTATGTAAACTACATAAACTGTTTAGTCAGTACAATTTCTTCTGAGTAATTGACTTTTAGGCACACCTCTGAGCCTGGGTTCACAGTGACAGCTTGTGAGGTTGATGAAGGTATTGGTATGTATGTTTTTGAAGTAAGTGCAGGTTTTTAAAGTGTCGTTTTCAATGTAAATTTCTCAATCTAAAAAGTTAATAGAGGTTTTGCTATAGTTTGTGCTTAATTTAATTCCTCTATAATTAGAATTTAAAAAGTTTAAGAAGTATTTTAAAATGTACCCAGGGCCTTTCCAAATAAAAAATATGTAATCAATATATCGGTGATAGAGGACCAAGTTGGCACCCCAGTCATGCTCACCCCACACGACAGAGATTTCCATAACTGGGGGCAAATCTAGTCATCCATGCTTTATTTGGGGAGCCGACGGTCTGGCTCCATAATATGTGAGTGCACGTTTTTCACCCTGTTTTATTTTAATACTTTGGTCTGACATACTACACTATATTTTCTTAAATTTTTCCCCTTATATACCGATGCAGAAATCAACTGAAAGAAGGACTACTCGCAGACCCGTGACCACATTATATCCCTAGGCAGGGATCATTCCGCCCAAGCACAAAAGTCGAAGCTGCACCTAAGCTCCCAAAAAGTGTGAGTTAATTATTTTTATCATCTTTTTCCAATTGTATTTTGCATACTACACTATTAGTTGTTTTGCTATTATCCCACATATTTTTAAGGACATATTTGGCGCTACATCATCCTTCTGTTTCTCCATGTTTCAGTGTTTGCAGATGACCCAAAACTCTGTAAGGTAATACAATGTGAGCAAGATATTTTTTTGCTGCAGATGGATTTAGTTAGATTGGGGAACTGTGCAATATAATGGCAGATTACATTTTGTTTTTATTATATAATCTTTTTATTATTATTTTTTTTTTAAAAACATACATGACAAAATTGCCCATGTAAGTCATCTCATATACATAAAAGAAAATAATTACAAATAAGGTACAACATTAATCAAACAACATTAAACGAGTCCCTGCTGTATGGGTCTAGGAGAGATAGAAGAGGCATAGGCTTAATATGCTAATTGAAAATAAAGAAAATTGGATGTCAGGTGGCTAAATTTAAATTCTACTAATAAAAACAACCATTATATCATCACAATTCAGTTAATCCACTGCTCAAGTTCCTATTGATTCAGTATCTGTACCCATCTCCATTTTGATCTGTAATTCTAACTGTTCCCTAACTGTCAGCCAGCACGGGGCTACAACCGTCTTCCAGTTTCTGGCTAGCAGTAGTTTAGCAGCAGTCAGAAGATGAATAATAATAAACGAGTCTATGCCAAAGATTTTATATAAGTTGATATGTAGTAGAAACAACATGGGGTAGAATTGAAAGGATTTTTTGACTAGTTTTTGAATTTTTATGTAACTCATATTCCAGAATAATTGGATCGGTTGACACTCTCACCAGATATGGATAAATGAGCTTTTTTGAGATTGGCATTTCCAACATATGTCTGGATAACTGGGATAAATCTTTGACAATTTGCTGGGAACCAAGTCCCACCTGTTCAAAAGTTTAAAGTGAGTTTCAGTTAGTTTTAAACAATTAACTTTCTTGTTGACCCATCTTAATGATTCAGTCCAATCCCTCGTTTCAAGTCTAATATTTAGATTTTGTTCCCATTTTTTATCACTGGTCATAAAAGTGGGTTTTCTTCACTGGTTAACATCTTTATGGAGTCAGCTACTATACCCTTCAGTTGTGATTTTTTTAAGGATTTTCTCCAAAAGTAGTATATTTGATCATTTTTCTGTACTCAGGTATTATTATTATTATTATTATGATATTTATAGAGCGCAGTCAAATTCCGCAGCGCTTTACAATGGGTGGACGAACAGACATGTAGTTGTAACCAGACAAGTTGGACACACAGGAACAGAGGAGTTAAGGGCCCTCCTCAAAGAGCTTACATGCTAGAGGGAGTGGGGTAAAATGACACAAAAAGGTAAGGATAGTATTAGACTAGTGACAGTTGCAGAAGAGGAATCAGTCAGGAGCAATTAACAGTTTAATTGATACGCTTTTATGAAGAAGTGGAGACTGGGTGAGCATCTAATGGAGGAGGGAAGCGAGTTCCACAGGAACGGTGCAGCCCTCGAGAAATCTTGAAAGCGAGCATCAGAGGTGCGAGCAGTGGCGTACTAAGGGGGGGGCGGAGGGGGCGGTCCGCCCCGGGTGCCAGCAGGGTGGGGGGTGCCATGACCAGCCCCGCTGCCCCCCCCATGCTGCAGCCGCCCGAGCGCTCTGTAGAGAGCCTCAGGCGGCTGCAGCTTTGCCTGGGCGATGCGTCCATGAGGGTGGACCGCACCGCCCGGGCGCAGCCTGAGGAGAGGGGCTGACAGGAGGGAAGCGCTCAGCGCTCAGCGCTCCCTCCTGTCAGCTTCCTCTGTTGTAGCGTGCCCGAGCCCTGCAGCATGATGGTCCGACGGGTACAGAGAGCAGCTGTCTCCTGTACCCGGCCGGACTAACAGGAAGTGCACACTCAGTGTGTACTTCCTGTTAGTCTGGCCGGGTACAGGAAACAAAAGCTCCCTGCACCCGGACTATACTGGGCTCGGCCACGCTACAGCAAAGGTAGGGGGGAGGGGAGAAAGAGAAATTAGGAGGGGGGTTAGAAAGAGAAATTAGGAGGGGAGAAAGAGAGGTAGGAGGGGGAGGAGAAAGAAATTAGGAGGAGAGGGAAAGAGAAATTAGGGAAGAAGAAGTAGGAGGGGAAGAAAGAGAAATTAGGGGAGAAAGAGAATTAGGGAGGAGGGGAAGAAAGAAGTGGGAGGAAGAGAAATTAGGAAGAGAAATTAGGAGGGGGGTGAGAAGAGAAATTAGGAGGGGGGAAAGAAAAGGGGAAGAGAAGAAATTAGGAGGAGGGGAAAGAGAAATTAGGAGGGGGAAGAAAGAGAAATTAGGGGGAAGAAAGAGAAATTAGGAGGGGGAAGAAAGAAATTAGAGAAGAGAAATTAGGAGGAGGGAAGAAAAGAGATAGGGGAGAGAGTAGGAGGGGAAAAGAGAAATTTAGGAGGGGGGAAGAAAGAAATTAGGAGGAGGGGGGAAGAAAGAGAAATTAGGAGGAGGGGGAGAAAGAGAAATTAGGAGGAGGGGGGAGAAATTGGGGGGGGGGAGAAAGAGAAATTAGGAGAGGGGGGGAGAAAGAGAAATTAGGAGGTGGGGGAGAAAGAGAAATTGGGAGGAGGAGAAGGAAATTGGAGCGGGAGGAGAGATTGACATTCATCACATACACACAATGCACACCCCTTGCACACAGAAAAACACACAATGCATTACACACACAGACACACATACACAAGCAATGCAACCGTTACACACAATGCATCCCTTACACACACAGAAACACACACTGGATTCATTACACACACTCAATGCACCCCTTACACACATTCAATGCATCCCGTACATACACAGAAACACACCTTGCAGCCCTTACACATACAAACACAATTTCACACAATGCATTCCTTACACACATATCAGGACATCCTCTACACACTCCACCCCCTGTGAACAAACTCATTGGTGGAACATGAAGGTGGACCCTGGGACCCAGACCTTGAGCTGTGTAAAGGGCCCCCCAAAAAATGGAGCTGCTTCCCGTTCTCCCAGAACATTGATTTTTGTGACCACAGTTACAAACCGCCTCCAGAGAGCCTGTTGTACACCAGACCAGTGGAGCCAGACTGCAGCTAGAGCCCATCATCATCCTCATCTGGTTGTAAGTAGGCAATCTAGTATATTATTCGTGGCACTAATCTCTAATTTACCTCACATTAAAAAACACTATAGTCCCCAGAACCACTTCAGCAGCTTAGTAGTGGTTCTGGTGTCTATAGCCTGTCCCTGCAGGCCTTTTAATGTAAACACGGTGCAGCACTGCACTGGCATTGGCAGATCATATGGGTGGGGCATTGTGATGTCACATGGGGGGGCGGCAAACTTTACTTTTGCCTAGGGCGGCAAAAATCTTGCACCGGCCCTGGCTGGAGGGGGCTGGTGAGCTGTGGCCGCACAGTGTCCCATGGTAGTTAGGGTGCCGTGCGGCCAGTACAGCTCACACAATCAAACAGCTGATAAACTGGCCGCACGGAGGAAATGTGTATGTGTGACTGTCTGCCTGTGACTGTGTGTGACTGTCTGCCTGTAACTGAGTGTGTGACTGTCTGTCTGTAACTGAGTGTGTGACTGTCTGCCTGTAAATGTGTGTGTGGGGCTGCAGGGATTTTGTAGAAGGGGGCGGGGGTTTTGTATTGGGACAGGAGTCTTTATAAGGGGGGATAAGCAGGGGATTTGTGGAAGGGGGTTGCGAGGGTTTTGTAGACGGGGCAGTACAGGATTTGTAGAAGGGGCAGAACAGAGGTTTTGTAGGAAGGGCGGGGCAGGACAAGGGTTTTGTAGGAGGGGCTGACAGCGGTTTAGCAAACTTTACAAATTGTAAAAAAAAGAAAGAAAACCTTTAACATTTTTTTACAGGTTTTTGGGGGGGGTGCCAAGCACAAGATCCGCCCCGGTTGCCAAAAGCTCTAGGTACGCCCCTGGGTGGGAGTATGGACAGAAGATAGACTTAAGTCTTCAGCAGATCGTAAGAGCCTAGACGGGACATACTTGTGTATAAGGGAGGATAGATAGGTGGGAGCAGCATTCTGTAGAGATTTGAAGGCAAGAACCAAAATTTTAAATTGAGCTCTATATTTTATAGGAAGCCAATGTAGGAACTGACAGAAGGGTGAAGCATGGGAGGTGCGGGCGGACAGGAAGATGAGCCTCGCCGCCGCATTCCTTATGGACTGTAACGGCGCAAGTTGGGAGCACGTAAGACCACTGAGAAGTGGATTACAGTAGTCAAGGCGAGAAGGGACAGTGGAATGGACCAACACCTTAGTCGCATCTGGCGTTAAGTAGGAGCGGATGCGCGCAATGTTTGTGAGATGGAAATGACAGGATTTGGTGATAGATTGAACATGAGGCTTGAAGGAGAGGTCAGAGTCAAAGAGAACACCTAGGCAGCAAGACTGCGTGTTGGAGCTGATGGTAGCACCATTGATTTGGAGTAACAACACAGGAGTAACAACACTTGAGGGAGGAAAGACCAGAATTTCAGTTTTGGTCAAGTTTAGTTTAAGTAAGTGGGCAGCCATCCAGTTAGAAACAGCATAGAGGCAGTCAAAGAAACTATGAGTAATAAAGACAAAATATATATCAAACCACGCAATGTGAAATAGTGATGAATATATGTAAAAATACAACCTGAACTTGACAATATAATCAGGTGGTATCTATAAACACTAAATAAAATACAACATATTGTAATCTGTATTAAGAAAGTATTATTTTGTGTTTATAGATACCACCTGATTATATTGTCAAGTTCAGGTTGTATTTTTACATATATTCATCACTATTTCACATTGCGTGGTTTGATATATATTTTGTCTTTATTATTCACGCTTTCTTGTGTTTGGGAACACACTTTTATATCTACCACCATTTTTATCTTTATATTTAAGAAGCGCCTATACACTATTTACCTGTTTTTTCTAGTCAAAGAAACTAGTCAAGAGGGACGGGGAGAGATCAGGAGAGGACAGGTAGATTTGCGTGTCATCTGCAAAGAAATGATATTGGAAGCCAAAGGAGCTAATGAGTTTACCAAGGGAGGCAGTATAGATGAAGAACAGTAGGGGACCAAGGACTGAACCTTGGGGGACACCAACAGAGAGGAGTTGGGGAGAAGAAGCAGAGCCAGAGAAAGAAACACTGAAAGAGCGCTGGGAGAGGTAGGAGGAGCACAGGAGAGGGCAATATCTTGTAGACCGATATTGCTGAGGATGAGAAGAAGCAGTTGATGATCAACAGTGTCAAAAGCTGCAGACAGGTCAAGGAGAATTAGGATAGAGTAGTGACCACGAGATTTTGCAGCGAGTAGATCATTGGATACTTTGGTCAGTGCTTAGCGCGGAATCCAGACTGAAGCGGGTCTAGCAGAGAGTTGGACTCGAGGAAGTCTGTCAATCTCGCATACACAATTTTTTCAAGGATCTTGGATGCAAAAGGCAGTAGCGACATAGGACGATAGTTGGATGGGGAGTTAGGGTCAAGATTGGGCTTCTTTAGAATTGGGGTTACAGTTGCATGTTTGAAGGGCAATGGAAATATACCAGAGGAGAGACAGAGATTGAGAATTTTAGTGAGAGATTGAGAAAGAGAAGAAGACAGAGTACGGATGAGATGCGAGGGAATTGGTTCTAGGGAGCAGGTGGTGGGGCGGGAGGAGTGGAGCAGAGCAGAAACCTCTTCCAATGTAGCGGGTGCAAATGAACAGCAGAGGAAGTGAAGTTAGGGGAAGTATTGTGAGGGGAAGAAGAAAGATGAGAGATCTCTTCTCTCATTGTCAGTGAAGTGAGTTGCAAAGTCTGAGGCGGTCAAGTTAGTAGGTGGAGGAGGAACAGCTGGGCGAAGAAGAGAGTTAAATGTGTGAAATAGTCGTTTGGGTTTGCGGGAGAGTGTGGTTATGAGGGTATTGAAGTAATTAACTTTTGCAGAGGAAAGAGCCAAGCTGTATGAGTTCAGCATAAATTTATAGTGGAGAAAGTCAGATGCACAGTGAGACTTTCTCCAACAGCTTTCAGCAATTCTGGAGCATTTTTGGAGGTATCGAATGAGCTTGGTGTGCCAGGGTTGTTGTTGGGGGGGCCTGCAGCGTTTAAATGTACAAGGTGCCATGATGTCTAGTTGAGAAGAGAGGGTGGAATTGTAGAAGGAGGTTGCAGAACTAGGACAGGTGAGGTTTGAGATAGGTAAAAGGAGAGTTTGGAGATTAGTGGAGAAATGCTCTAGGTCAAGACATTGGAGGTTTCTGTGAGAGTGATGTTCAGACGGTGGTGTCAATTGGGTCTTAGGTATGCCAATGTCAAAAGTCAGCAGATGGTGGACAGATAGAGGAAAGGGAATATTGGAGAGATTAGAGGCAATACAGAGGTTGGTGAAGGCAAGATCAAGAATGTTTCCTGCTGTATGGGTTGCTAAATTTGACCATTGCGTAAGGCCAAAGGAGGAGGTTACAGAGAGCAGACAAGAGGCATCAGTGCAATTGGAGTTATTGATTGGGATATTGAAATCCCCAAGTATAAGGGAAGAAGTGCTAGATGAGAGGAAGTGGGGAAGCCAGGAAGAAAAGTGCTCAATGAATAGTCTAGGATAACCGGGGGGGGCGGTAGATTATAGCAATTCTTAAAGGAGTGGGTTTAAATAGGCGGACAGTGTGAGCTTCAAAAGAAGAAAAGGATAAGGCAGGGGGAGTTATGATTGGTTGAAAGGTACATTGAGGGGAAAGAAGTATGCCTACGCCGCCTCCTTTACAGTTGAGTCTGGGAGTGTGAGAGAATTGTAGCCCACCAAAACATAAAGAGGCAGGAGTAGCGCCATCAGAGGGGGACAGCCAGGTCTCTGTAAGTGCAAGCAGTGTGAGTGAGTTTGAGATGAAAAAGTTGTGTATGGTTGTTGATTTTAAATTACTGCAGATGGAGCGGGCATTCCAGAGTGCACAATTAATTTTGGTAAGTGAGGGTAAAGGGCAGGGTATTGTGATGAGGTTTGTGGGGTTTCTGGTTGTCTTAGTGTGTGTAGAGAAGGTGAAGGGCCCTGCATTGGGAGAGACATCACCAGCTGCTAGAAGTAGGAGGAGAGAAAGTAACAGGAGGTGTGAATTCCGCAAGATAGCGCTTTATTCTAAGATAATTAAAAATGTCACTCTTCTGGAGATTGTAAGTTATAACTAAAGATGTGAAATATTGGATTTTCTTTGTATAGGTAAGAGGCAGTTCAGCAATATTTTTTTTCTTAAGATGACAATCGAATTTAAATTTAATCCCAAATCTAAAAAAGGTTTTTAATTGTTATGCTATCAGAGGATCTTTTATCTGGGTATTATTACCCTTCCGAACCGTCAGCCAAAACCTGGCCCCCAATGGATGTAGCCTCGTGGATCTAGATAAAAATGTCTCAATCCTATACCAGGCTTAATTTTTAACCCAGTCTAATTGGGTGATAATGGCATGGGATAAGCTACAGGCTAACCATATGGTTTTAAGCTGAGGCACCCCTAATCTTCCCTGATTTTCTTCAAGGCCAAACATTTGTGGTTAATACAGTGATACTTACCTAGCCAGATGAATTTATCAAATAAAGTCTGAGCTAATTTTAACCAGCTATCTGGACAATAAACGGGAATCATGCTGAAAAGGTAAAACCATTTGGGTAAAATTTTAAAATTAGCAAGGTTAATTCGCCACCACCAGGAAAATTCTTTACCTTTCCATTGTTTTAATTTTTTTTAAAACAAATTTTGAGAGGTGCATACAATTAGCTTCTATTAGGTTGGAGGTATCATTAGTTATTTCTACTCCTAGATATGTAAAAGACGTATCTAAAAGAAATCAAAGAGAAGAGTCAGTGCTAAGCTGCCACAGAAAATAAATATTTATAAAAAGTACACGGCTGCACACCTCAAGGAAAAAAGGAGAGTCCCCTCTAATCCCCTAACAATAAATATAACACAAAATAACACAAAACAAAAAAGAGTGTGCCTTAAAATAGATAATAAAAATAATAATAGTCCAAATGACTTATCATAAATCCAGTATGGTGCAATCCACGCTCATAGGAAGGACTCTGGAAATACAGTAAAATGGAATCAGTCTTCACGGGTATGTACTTGAAATTCAGTGAAGCATATGAGGAAAGAAAACACAGAAACAGGACTCCAATGGTACAGTATGTAGACAAAATGAGATAATAAAATAGTGGTAATCAGTACTACTCTGTAACGAGAATATACCCCAACACGCAGGATTCAGCTAAACAGAAGACAACACAAAGGAGAGATACGTCTACCGGACCTTAGAATGGCCGGACTCGACGTATATGAGAGGCGACAGAGTCAGGAACAATCCAAAGTCAAGGGCACAGAGAGACAGCGTAAACTAGGACTAGCCGGGGTCTGGTACACAGTAAACAGCAAGCCGGCAACCAGAACAGATAAAGATAAAGAGAAAACGTAGTCAGAAACAAAGCCAAAGTCAATACGAAGAAAACACAACTGAACACAACAAGCGCTAAAGGGAACTGAAACAGAAACCACGATAGGGCAGGGAGTAAAGGGAGAGGTAAGTTTAGCGGCGCGCTCTTAGATTCAGGCGGGACACGTGATCGCTTCTCGCGGTCACTGCCCGCCTTCCTATTGAAGCCGTCGGATGAGCCGCGCGCGGCTCCTGGATAAGGTAATTAACGCTACAGTACCCCCCCCTAAGGACACGCCCTCTGGGTGGGTAGGGCCAGGCCTGGCAGGAAAACGAGAATGGTAAGAACGCACAAGGCGGGGAGCATGAACAGCATCAGCTGAAATCCAACTGCGCTCCTCAGGCCCATAACCCTTCCAATGCACCAAGTACTGAAGTCGACCCCTAAGGTAACGAGAGTCAAGAACAGCAGAAACTTCGAATTCCTCATGACCCTCCACGGAGACAGGAGGGGGAGGCGGAGAATGCCAGGTATAGCGGTTGCGTACGTAAGGCTTCAACAACGAGGTGTGAAAGACATTAGGAATATGCAGATTCCTAGGAAGACCCAAGGCATATGAAACAGGATTAACCTTATGCAGAATACGATAAGGACCTATGAAGCGGGGAGCCAATTTCATAGAAGGCACCCGCAGGCGAATATTCCGCGTGGAAAGCAAAACCCTGTCCTCCACAACATAAGAAGGAGCCGCTCTGCGATGCTTGTCAGCCTGAGCCTTCTGGCGAGCAGCGGAATCCACGAAAGAACGCTGAACCCGCTCCCAAGTATTACGCAAACCAGCCAAATGGTCATCCAGAACTGGCATGCCCTGTGAGGAGAATGCAGCCGGAAGAACAACGGGATGCTGGCCATAGACAACGTAAAAAGGGCTTTTGCTGGAAGAATCATGAGTGGCGTTATTCCGAGCAAACTCAGCCCAAGGAAGCAGGTCAGACCAATTGTCCTGATGGTGAGACACAAAACAACGAAGGTACTGCTCCAGAGACTGGTTGGCACGTTCAGCAGCTCCATTAGACTGGGGATGGTAAGCAGAAGAAAATGAGAGAGAAATACCCATTTCTGAACAAAAGGCTTTCCAGAACCTGGAAATAAATTGGCTACCCCTATCGGACACAATAGATACGGGAATACCATGTAACCGAAATACTTCTCTAGCGAAGATAAGAGCCAGTTCCTTGGATGTGGGCAACTTGTGAAGAGACACAAAGTGAGCCATCTTGGAAAACCGATCTACTATCATCAGGATGACTGTGTTACCATTCGAAGGGGGTAATTCAACAATAAAATCCATGGATAGGTTAGACCAAGGTCTCTCGGGAACGGGTAAGGGATGCAGAAGCCCACAAGGAACTCTGCAAGACGTTTTCATACATGCACAAGTAGTACAAGCACTTATATAGTCAGTGACATCCTTGCGTAAGGAACCTCACCAAAAATATTGAGAAACTGCTGACATCGTTTTGGTAATACCAGGATGTCCAGCAGTCTTAGTATTATGAAATAATGACAGAATCTCCTGTCTCTCGGGAACATCAACAAACAATTTATCAATAGGCCTCTCGCTAGGTGCCATACTTTGTTTCACCTGTATGGTCTGCAAGAGGGATGAAGAAATAGACAACATAGTAGTAGCTATTATCCTGTCTGGGGGAATGACAGGATTAACATCAACCTCCTGTTTGTCAGTAGTTTCGAACTGTCTGGACAGAGCGTCTGCTTTAATGTTGCAATCACCTGGCCTATAGGTGATAATATAATTGATAAACAGAAAAAAGAAAGAGGCACTATATAATATCCCAAGCAAAAACCACAAAACAGTGCCAAAACACCCAGAAGTGTACCTCACATACACCAATACAATATAAACAAAGGGGTAAGTCTATACTGTATCAAATACTAGTATAGACTAAAGGGGTGGCACAACAAACATGAACCATACAACCTGTATACACTATAACACAGTTCTTCAAATAATCTAAAACATGAAAAAAATCACATAATAGTGAAGTATGTACAGGAATATATGATTCAGTCCCGTAGATAGAGAACTTACAAGACCGTGCTGTAGATCTGCGCTTGTCTCCCTTCCATAGGGTATTAAAGTAGCGTATTCTTTCTCAGTGGGCTTGTGTGTATGGACCAAAAAGGCGTAGATTCAAAACACCCAATCCTCAAATAAAAAGAGGTATATAGAGCAGTATTGCAAACAAAGATAGATTTATTAATACAAATTGCACTTACATCAAGTGAAGATTATAGCAGCATATCACCACTCACAAGTGGTACCGAGGAAAAGAAGTCCCTCTGTGATAGTATAAAAATATAAAAAGTAATTATATACTAAAAACAATAAAATAACAAAAAAAGAAGAAAAAAGGTATTCCTGATCAATATCCAACGCGTTTCGTCTATGTAGACTTCTTCAGGGATAAGAAAGTGTCCAGAAAGTCCTTCTTTTATAAGGCTCCAAAAAGATCTTGAAATTGCCGCGGAAAAACCTTTACTTCCGGGTTTCAGTCTTGCCTCATTCTGATTGGTTGAACAAAATAACCCTCTCGAACGGATGTAGAACCAGATCTTACTTCCGCGTTCCATACTGGAACGCAAAACGTCCATAACACATGATACAATATCCTAAGCAGTACTTCCGCGTTCCACCGTGGAACGCACGGAAGACCCGACAGCCGATCGGCTGTAAGGAGAACCGGGCGTCCCAAGCTGGAAAGCTGTCTCTAAACTTTACCCAACACAATATAGTAGGAGGATAATTATAAAATCCTAAAAGAAAAAATCAAAACAGTAGATGATAGGATATCGAATACTAAAGCAGGTAAATTTAAACGGGATCAAATAGATTATAAAGAAGGCAAAATTAGAAATTGGTCAAGAAACAAAAGAGAGAAAAGAGAACCAAATAGTTATGTGCAAAAAATCATTCCACATTCTGATTCTGAACCTCGAGGACAAAGAGGTTTAGGTACTAATTGGAATAAACTTAAAACCAACGAGAATAGATTAATACAAAGAAATGACACAGAAATATGTCAGGAACCTCATAATTCATCAAAAGGCCTATCTCCGGTTTTTTTAGACAGGGGGCAATACCCAAGAAGAGAAAATACTCTAAATGTCAAGAACAGATTTCAGGCCTTAAGCTCCCCAAAAAAGAAAAGACCGCATACAGAACTAGAGGAACTAGACGACCCACTACTTTCAATAACTCTACACTCACAACAATAAAAGATCCATCAGGTATTTTTAATATATCAGGTATAGAACTAACCACACAGGAATTAACTTTATTAAACAAAGGTTTAAAATTTGCACCGACTGCAGGAATAAAATCTTTTGACCTTTTCCTTGACAATCAGAAATTTCTTTAAAAATTAACAATAAAACGTTTCTTTGAAAAACGCAAAGATAATATTAATTTAGAACAAAGAGACACAATAGATATAGCAGAACGGCCGTTAGAAGCCTATCCTAATGTATTTTCATCTTTAAAAGGAAGGTCTAATTTTTATCCATCTCACGAAAAAGGAAAGTTTTTAGAAGTGTTTAATGATTTGGTCCAAAATGATCTTGACCAAATTCAGCGAAAACATAAAGATTCTAAACATAATTTAACCAATAAAGAAAGACAAGCTTTAAATAAGCTTAAAAAGAATCATAATTTGGTTATTAAAGAGGCTGACAAGGGGGGAGGAACTGTCATCATGAGTCGGGAATATTATATGCAAGAGGCCTATCGAATTTTGGAAGATGAGTCCACTTATAAAAAACTTGAAAGAGATCCTACTAAACCTTTTCTGGAAGACCTTAGATCTTTACTCCAGAAAGGTTTAGATCAAGTTATTATTTCATCAAAGGAATTTCAGTATATTTTCAATCCCACTTGTAAAATAGCAATTTTTTATTTCCTTCCCAAAATCCACAAAAGTTTAACGACCCCCCCAGGTCGACCAATTATTAGTGGGATCAACTCACTATCCTGTAATCTTTCCGAATATGTGGATTTTTTTCTAAAACCTTATGTATCCCTGTGTCCTTCTTTTGTAAAAGATACCACTCATATTCTTCAAATTTTACAATCATTTATTTGGAAACCATCCTATATATTAGCTACCGTGGACGTTACCTCCCTGTACTCCAATATCCCGCATGGAAAGGGTTTGGAGGTTATCAGGGACGTTTTAGTCCTACAACAGACTTTAAGTACACAACAGATTGATTTTTTGGTGTCTTGTATCCAGTTTGTTCTGGAAAAAAACTTCTTTTGGTTTGATTCTGCTTTTTACTTGCAGCGGTGTGGCGTCGCCATGGGAACGAGGTTCGCCCCCAGTTTTGCTAACTTATATGTATCCCACTGGGAGGCTTCATGCATCCGGTTGGGACCATATACAGGGGGGAACCTCGTCCTATGGCGACGCTACATTGATGATGTACTTATTATTTGGGAGGGAGATGTTCAGAGTCTAGAGAGATTTATTGAAATCATTAACTCCAATGAATATAATTTAAACTTTACTTCCAATATCCATCCGACAACTATAGATTTTTTGGATCTAACTCTGTATGTAGAAAATGAGATTCTTAACACCAAAACTTTCTTTAAAAAAACTGATTGTAATACAGCAATTAAAAAGACTAGCTTACATCATCCAGTATGGCTCAACAATGTTCCGAAAGGCCAAATAACTCGAATGAGAAGAAATTGCTCTAATGTCCAAATGTTCGAAGAACAATCAAAATTAATACAGAATAGATATGTGGAAAAAGGATATAATATAGATCAAATACAAGGAGATATTATAAAAATAAAAAATAGAGAACGTACGGAATTCTTGATGGAAAAAAACCCAAAACACAAAAATAGAACTAAAAATAGCCATATGGAGTTTGCCTTTATTACTAAATATAGTTCTGAAGCTAAAAAAATAGAAAAAATTCTTAAAAAGCACTGGGCCATCTTGAAAAAAGATGATGTCTTAGGAGAAAAAATCCCAGAAAAGCCTATAGTTATATACAGAAAGGCAGATAATCTTAAAAACCAATTGGCACCTAGTCTATTACCTAAATTGATAAAAAGTCCAAATCCAAAGAATTTTTTACAACTCAAAAAAACTCCAGGTTTCCACAAATGTGGAACATGTTCTACATGTACCCATCAAAAAAGGAAATCTACATCTTTTGTGGGATCTTATACCAATCAGATATATAATATAAAGAAATTTATACATTGTACATCCACATATGTGATTTATCTTTTACAATGTGGATGTGGATCTCAATACGTAGGAAGAACTACCAGAACCCTACATACTAGACTCCGTGAACATTTCAATAATATTAGGACACATAAGGTAGAGCACAGTGTTCCAAATCACTGTAATTCCTGTAATATGTTTAATTGGTCTACCTTTATGGCCATTGGTATAGACCAGGTAACTCCACATTGGAGAGGAGGAAGTAGAATTAACGATTTAGCTAAAAAGGAGGCTTTTTGGATCTATACATTAAACACTTTGAAGAGAGGTCTTAACCAAGATATAGATTTGGGAGGGCTCCTTTAACCATTACGAATTCATTTCATGATATAGAAGTCCCCCTTTTTTTCGTGTACAGTATTATATCTATGTGAGTGTCTTTTGATGTGTGGTTATATTTATACATATATATATATATATATATATATATATATTTTTTGGGATATCCACATTTTTTTAGTGGATATTGTGTGTATATATATGTATATTTTTCTTGATATGAAGATGTGTGTGCATGCGCATATATGTATGTATGTATAGATGTGCGTGCATGCATGTATGTGTATGCCCATATACATATTTCTTGGGTATTGTATATATATTTTTATGTAAGGGTGGTATATGTAAAACACCCCTTTTTTCCTTATATCTTTTTGTGGGGATGATATGTTGTATTTATGACCTTTTTTTACATATAGATAGTGTTGCCTTAATTGGGACTTCCTCAAATTGTGATCTCTCCATATATAACTCTTTTGGTATCCATGATACCTATATATATATATATATACTTTTATTTTAATTTAATTTAATTTAATTTTATTATTATTTTTATTTTTATTTTTATTTTTATTTTTACATTCATTATATTTCTTTATATGTCTTTGCAGTACATATTTCTTTGCAGATTATTTTTTATATTTTATATTTTTCATTTTTAATACTATATTGTGTTGGGTAAAGTTTAGAGACAGCTTTCCAGCTTGGGACGCCCGGTTCTCCTTACAGCCGATCGGCTGTCGGGTCTTCCGTGCGTTCCACGGTGGAACGCGGAAGTACTGCTTAGGATATTGTATCATGTGTTATGGACGTTTTGCGTTCCAGTATGGAACGCGGAAGTGAGATCTGGTTCTACATCCGTTCGAGAGGGTTATTTTGTTCAACCAATCAGAATGAGGCAAGACTGAAACCCGGAAGTAAAGGTTTTTCCGCGGCAATTTCAAGATCTTTTTGGAGCCTTATAAAAGAAGGACTTTCTGAACACTTTCTTATCCCTGAAGAAGTCTACATAGACGAAACGCGTTGGATATTGATCAGGAATACCTTTTTTCTTCTTTTTTGTTATTTTATTGTTTTTAGTATATGATTACTTTTTATATTTTTATACTATCACAGAGGGACTTCTTTTCCTCGGTACCACTTGTGAGTGGTGATATGCTGCTATAATCTTCACTTGATGTAAGTGCAATTTGTATTAATAAATCTATCTTTGTTTGCAATACTGCTCTATATACCTCTTTTTATTTGAGGATTGGGTGTTCTGAATCTACGCCTTTTTGGTCCATACACACAAGCCCACTGAGAAAGAGTACGCTACTTTAATACCCTATGGAAGGGAGACAAGCGCAGATCTACAGCACGGTCTTGTAAGTTCTCTATCTACGGGACTGAATCATATATTCCTGTACATACTTCACTATTATGTGATTTTTTTCATGTTTTAGATTCTTTGAAGAACTGTGTTATAGTGTATACAGGTTGTATGGTTCATGTTTGTTGTGCCACCCCTTTAGTCTATACTAGTATTTGATACAGTATAGACTTACCCCTTTGTTTAGATAATATAATTGAAACGGGACAAAAATAGTGACCACCTAGCCTGCCTAGAAGATAATCTTTTAGCTTCACCAAGGTAGGATAGATTCTTGTGATCCGTAAAAATGAGGATAGGATCCTTAGTTCCTTCTAACAAGTGAGAAATGAGCAATGATAATAGCAAGGAGTTCACGATTACCCACATCATAATTCCTTTCAGCTTTGGACATTTGTCTAGAAAAGAAGCCACAAGGATGCAATGGCTTTTCAGGCGATTCTCTTTGGGACAAAACAGCACCTACCCCGATATCAGAAGCATCAACTTCAAGAATATAAGGCAGTGAGGGGATAGGGTGCTGTAAAATAGGTGCAGAGGCGAATGCAGTTTTAAGAAAGTCGAAAGCCTAAAGTGCCTCGGGAGACCAGACACGAGTATTACCACCCTTTTTTGTCATACGGGTGATAGGCGCTACAATAGAAGAAAAACCCTTAATAAAGCGTCTATAATAGTTAGAGAAACCAAGAAAACGCTGAATTGCTTTCAAACCCTGTGGTAGGGGCCACTCTATGACAGCAGAAAGCTTCTGGGGATCCATACGAAACCCTTTGGCGGAAATCAAATACCCCAAGAACTGGACTTCGGATTGGTCAAATAAACATTTTTCTAGTTTACAATAAAGACCATTAGCAAGAAGGGTCTTCAGAACCGTTGTGACATGTCTGTGATGAGTGTGTAAATCTGTAGAATATATCAGTATGTCGTCCAAGTATACAATTACAAATGTGTGAATAAAGTCTCTTAGGACGTCATTAATAAATTCCTGAAATACTGCTGGGGCATTGCAAAGACCAAATGGCATAACAGTATACTCGTAATGCCCGGATCTAGTGTTGAATGCAGTCTTCCATTCGTGACCTTCCTTTATGCGTATTAAATTGTATGCACCTCTAAGGTCCAATTTGGTGAACACAGTAGCATGTTTCAGCCTGTCAAATAATTCTGTAATTAAAGGTATAGGGTATGTATTTTTGATAGTGATTTTGTTTAGACCTCTATTATCGATGCACGGTCTTAAATCACCCTCTTTCTTAGATACAAAGAAAAACCCTGCTCCAGCCGAAGAAGAGGATCTCCTAATGAACCCCTTTTCTAGCGATTCTTTAACATACTCCTCTATGATATGGTTTTCTTGAATAGATAAAGGGTACACCCTGCCCTTTGGAGGTATAGTGCCAGGCAATAAATCAATAGGAGACCTAATGCGCATGCGCGACAATACCGCGCACGCGCATTACAGCTCTCCATAGGAAAGCATTGAAAATGCTTTCAGTGCTTTACTATGGGGAATTGAGCGACGCTGGAGGTCCTCACACAGTGTGCTATAGACACGGAAGTGCCCTCTAGTGGCTGTCTAGAGGAGGAGTTAACCCTGCAAGGTAATTATTGCAGTTTATAAAAAACTGCAATAATTACACTTGCAGGTTTTGCTTCTTATACAATAAGATGTTGTTAAGACTCCAATTACATCGAGTTTTTACAATTTTATCATTAAGAACCATGACAACTGTGTTATGATCAGGCCAAGAAACGCCGATTATAATGATTTTATAAATTAATTTCACCAGATCTCTTTCAGCCAAAAAATAATCCAGTCTAGAGTACACTTGATGGGGGGGGGGGGGAGAAAACAAGAATAGTCCCTCTCTTGAGGATGCAGTATTCGCCATAAATCGACCAACCCATTGGTTATCAAAATCTCATTAAACTGTTTAGAATGAATCTTAGTGTGACTCTTTTCATCTTTCTTAATGGGTCCAAAAATGGCAGATTAAATTTAATGTAGAAAAATGCAAAGTAATGCAAGTCAGGGTAAAGAATGCACAAGCAACTTATACCCTAGATCATGGGTCGTCAACCTGGTCCCTACCGCCCACTAGTGGGCATTTCAGGATTCCTGGTGGGCGGTAGGGATTTTCTAATTTTGAGAGACTGGGTGGGCGGACGGGTGCGAGCCGGCGATCCCCCTGCGACTGGGTACCGCCATCACCACTTGCGGCCCCGGCCCACACGGCAAACCGCCGGGGCCGCATATGGAGGGGTCCATCGTGTGGCTCATGCTGTCAGGGCCACCCTATGGATGTTGATTGTGAGGGGGCCCGGTCAGCGTTGGGCGCTTTAACAGAGCCACCGGGCCCCCTGTGATTACATCACAGAGCTTGGAGGAAGTGACTGCACGTCACTCCTCCCAGCTAACACTGAGAGCCACGCGGGAGAAAGACCAGGGAGTCAGAGTGGGAACTCTGACTCCCATCCACCTGAGCCACCACTGGACCCCAGGGAAAGTCACCCTCCTGCACCTAAAAGGTAGGAAACAGGAGGGTGACTAAAATATTTTGAGTGTGTTTGTTTGTGTATGTGTCTTTGTATGTATGTCTTGTGTGTGTCTGTCTGTATGTGTGTATGTATGTGTGTCTTATGTATGTGTCTTTGTATGTGTCTTGTGTGTGTGTGTGTGTGTGTGTCTGTCTGTCTGTATATATGTGTGTATGTATGTGTGTCTTGTCTTTGTATGTATGTGTTGTGTGTGTGTATATCTTTTTATGTGTGTGTGTGTGTCTGTCTGTATATATGTGTGTATGTATGTGTGTCTTGTCTTTGTATGTATGTGCTGTGTGTGTGTCTATATGCATGTCTGTGTGTGTGTCTGTATGTATGTGTGCCTGTCTGTTTGTATGTATGTGTCTTGTGTGTGTGTGTGTCTGTATGTGTGCCTGTCTGTGTGTCTGTATGTATGTGTGTGCTTGTCTGTCTGTATGTATGTGTGTCTTGTGTGTGTGCCTGTATGTATGTATGTATGTGTGCCTGTCTGTTATAGTGGGCTATAGTAAGTAAAAGTAAGTGGGATACCTAGCTCAGCCTTCCTACTGGGTATTGATATAAGGAAGGTTAAAAAAAATCTAAAAAAGGGGAAAAAAGTGGGGAGGGGAATTGAGGAGGGAGAGGAGAGGAGCGGACGCACAGATGAGAAATCATATTATGAGCAAACAGAGAAGTCGTCTGAATATCACCGAAAGAGGAGACCTTAGTTTGTTCCTTACAAAAATCAAACCAGATATCAAATATTTAGTCTTGCAGCATCCACCTCAAGGATCTCATTAATCACTAGTAAAGGTAATTTCAATTTACTTTATTGTTTTCTCATTAAACTTTACAGGGAGTGCAGAATTATTAGGCAAATGAGTATTTTGACCACATCATCCTCTTTATGCATGTTGTCTTATTCCAAGCTGTATAGGCTCGAAAGCCTACTACCAATTAAGCATATTAGGTGATGTGCATCTCTGTAATGAGAAGGGGTGTGGTCTAATGACATCAACACCCTATATCAGGTGTGCATAATTATTAGGCAACTTCCTTTCCTTTGGCAAAATGGGTCAAAAGAAGGACTTGACAGGCTCAGAAAAGTCAAAAATAGTGAGATATCTTGCAGAGGGATGCAGCACTCTTAATATTGCAAAGCTTCTGAAGCGTGATCATCGAACAATCAAGCGTTTCATTCAAAATAGTCAACAGGGTCGCAAGAAGCGTGTGGAAAAACCAAGGCGCAAAATAACTGCCCATGAACTGAGAAAAGTCAAGCGTGCAGCTGCCACGATGCCACTTGCCACCAGTTTGGCCATATTTCAGAGCTGCAACATCACTGGAGTGCCCAAAAGCACAAGGTGTGCAATACTCAGAGACATGGCCAAGGTAAGAAAGGCTGAAAGACGACCACCACTGAACAAGACACACAAGCTGAAACGTCAAGACTGGGCCAAGAAATATCTCAAGACTGATTTTTCTAAGGTTTTATGGACTGATGAAATGAGAGTGAGTCTTGATGGGCCAGATGGATGGGCCCGTGGCTGGATTGGTAAAGGGCAGAGAGCTCCAGTCCGACTCAGACGCCAGCAAGGTGGAGGTGGAGTACTGGTTTGGGCTGGTATCATCAAAGATGAGCTTGTGGGGCCTTTTCGGGTTGAGGATGGAGTCAAGCTCAACTCCCAGTCCTACTGCCAGTTCCTGGAAGACACCTTCTTCAAGCAGTGGTACAGGAAGAAGTCTGCATCCTTCAAGAAAAACATGATTTTCATGCAGGACAATGCTCCATCACACGCGTCCAAGTACTCCACAGCGTGGCTGGCAAGAAAGGGTATAAAAGAAGAAAATCTAATGACATGGCCTCCTTGTTCACCTGATCTGAACCCCATTGAGAACCTGTGGTCCATCATCAAATGTGAGATTTACAAGGAGGGAAAACAGTACACCTCTCTGAACAGTGTCTGGGAGGCTGTGGTTGCTGCTGCACGCAATGTTGATGGTGAACAGATCAAAACACTGACAGAATCCATGGATGGCAGGCTTTTGAGTGTCCTTGCAAAGAAAGGTGGCTATATTGGTCACTGATTTGTTTTTGTTTTGTTTTTGAATGTCAGAAATGTATATTTGTGAATGTTGAGATGTTATATTGGTTTCACTGGTAATAATAAATAATTGAAATGGGTATATATTTGTTTTTTGTTAAGTTGCCTAATAATTATGCACAGTAATAGTCACCTGCACACACAGATATCCCCCTAACATAGCTAAAACTAAAAACAAACTAAAAACTACTTCCAAAAATATTCAGCTTTGATATTAATGAGTTTTTTGGGTTCATTGAGAACATGGTTGTTGTTCAATAATAAAATTAATCCTCAAAAATACAACTTGCCTAATAATTCTGCACTCCCTGTATAAAGTTAAAAACATTATAAACATGCATTAAGTAGAGCTAAAAAGATAAATGTACGTACATTTATTTTTTTTAAAACACCCTCCTTTCTAAAAAATATTCTGCACTTGCGCGAAAACTGGTGGGTGGTGAGGAAATTTTTTCAACCAAAAAGATGCATTAGTGGGCGGTAGGTAGAAAAAGGTTGACTACCACTGCCCCATATGGTAGTGTAATAGGGATAACAACACACGAGAAGGATTTGGAAATTGTTATAGACAACAAACTAGGCAACAATGTGCAATGTCAATCAGCAGTGGCTAAGGCCAGTAATGTATAGTCATACATAAAAATGGGCATTAATTCTCAGAATGAAAATATAATTTTGCCTCTTAATAAATCACTGGAAAGACCACATCTTGAATATGCTGTGCAATATTGGACACCAATTCTAAAGAAGGATATTATGGCACTAGAAAAAGTGCAGAAGCTGGCTACAAAATTAATAAAGGGAATTGAACATTTTAGTTATGAAGAAAGGTTAACACATTTAAACATCTTTAGTTTATAAAACAGCACCTCAGGGGTTATATGATAACATTATATAAATATATCCGGGGCCAAGACAAATCATTGTCTTGAAATCTATTTAAAAACAGGACTATACATAAGACACGGGGTCATGTATTTAGACTGGATGAAGGAGATTTAGTCTAGGACAAAGGAATGTTTTTTTTACAGTAAGAACAATAAGGATGTGGAATTCTCTGCCTGAATAGGTGGTTTTATCAGAGTCCATACAGATGTTTAAACTGCAACTGGATGCACACTTGCAAAAACATAACATTATAACATAATATTCACAATTTTTAAATTGTGAGGCAATAGCTTCTTGATCCTGGCTGTCATTGTGGGGTCAATAAGGATTTTTTTCCTATTATGTTGCAAAATTGGAAGTGCTTCAAACTGATTTTTTTTGCCTTTTTTGGCTCAACAGCAAAAACAGATAGACACATGTCTCTTTTCAGCCTATGTAACTATTTTACTATGTTTTGACAACAAATAGGGAGAAGAAAAAGGAAAAAATGGAGGAAGAAAAAAAAGAGAAAAGAAAGAGATAAGAGGATAACTGACCTAGACAATATCTACAAATCAAAAACTCAAAATAGCGTAATGCAATTAAAACACCATTAAAGGTTTTGTGGTTTTATTGCACTCACAGACATCGGTTTTTACAAATCAAGAAAATTCTAAATAGTGTAATAAAAATTAAAACACCATTAAAAGTTTTGTGGTATCTTGGATTAAAACTGATGATCTTTTGATTGGGGACTTTGTTGGTATTAGTGGGTGACTGGGGCATGGGGGAGATTGTCTCTAGAAGAATAAATATAAAAGAAGAGGATAAAACAAAAATTTCAACAAGAAAAAACCCAGCACATAAAATTTAAATAAAAAGGAAGGAGGAAAAAGGGACAAGTCAAAACAGATCTCTGTTCAATATCCCACCTGTCTAGAAGGATAGAAAAATAACTAAAAAAGAATTTCATACTCGAACAAAGGAATGAGAAACTGGACAATGAGAAAACGGACTCCTCAAATTACTTAGAAATTATAAATCAAGATTCTCAACAAGACACAATAATGCAGCAAAAGATGATAACAAGAGAATTTATCACCAGTGACGGCTGCAGGGAATTGGCTTAATCTATAGACCTCAATGCTTTATCCCCCCTGCAAAATGAGTATTTCATAAAAATAAAATCTTTATGAAATACTCATATAGAATGTGTTGAAATTTCACTAAGATTCCAACCCAGTCAAAAGATATACTCAGGCAAAGTAGGGACTAGATGAAGTGTCAATACCCCACCAGTGACAGCTGCAAGGAAATTGTCTCTATGTATGGAGGATCCCATGGTCCAGCGGTATCCTCCATAGACCTCTCTGCTCTGCTCTTGTGCATGCACGAGAGTACAGCAATGACGATGGATTCTCGCAGCTGAAGCACCAATAGCAGAAGAGGACCCGCCAGAAAAGAATGAACAGGGTCAGGTAAATAGAACTCACCTTTGCCTGTCCCCCTTTGCCACTAAATGCTCAGCGGCAATGTCACCATTGAGGGTCTTTGTAAATTATGCAAAATCTCCAGGCGGTGACACTGCAGCTTTAAAGGGATACGTATGCTTGAGAACAGCTTCATTGGTTATAGTGTCTGGAGTTCCATGGTACTATACCTCCATTTAGTATTAAACCATTTTTATGCAGTTTAACACTAAATAAAGGTCCCTGGCCACCTACAGCCCAGCCCCTACTACAGTGTGGCTAAGGCAGGGATTGTACTCTACCTTCTAGACATACCAATTTATACTAGCAATGGGCGCTGTGATAGTCTGAAAGCGTTCAGCTGACACTGTCACCCAGTTCACAGCCGTCCATTGCTCACATTAAAACATTAGCGCTGAATGGAAGGATGACGCCAGGGAATTCCAGACACTATAACTACTTCCATGAGATAATGCAGTTACAGAACATACAGTGTCTCTTGAACAATTTATTCTCATCATTTAATTTTCAGAAGTTATTCAAACTGTTTTATTGTGAGATGAACGTCTGGAAACAAAATACCCTCTGTGCTCTCTTTTTTTATGTAAGGAGTTTCCTTATTTGCTGTAAAATAAACCTACCAAGTATCCACTAATAATGAATATAATGACAACTGAAATGCTTAGCATGCTTGGTCCAGAACATCTGATACAAGTTGAGGCTTTGTCCAGAAATGAGGCAAGCAAAGATACGTCCATTTTGTCTCTTCACTCTGGTATGGTGCATGAGTTCTCATCACTAAAATAAATAAAGCTTTCAAAGCCTATTCTCTGGCACCCTATCTCATCCTATCACCATACACATTGAAAGACAATATGCTCATGACAGAGGTTAAAGCTTTTCAATCTATGTGATTACTGAAAGAAATTCAGCTGCTATTGATTCCTACTTGTAGTTATTGCCCTCTCTAGGTCACAACAGAGACCCATCCCATTGTTAGTAAATATAGCTTTCTGTTCACTACATCAATTACCATGACCCTAGGGCTCTGAAAGCCTCCCTCTCTGCCCATTTGCTGTGACAGCTGTCATGCTAATGAATCCTCGGTGACATTATAATTAAACCATTCCATAAATTCACTTCGTACGTTTTCAAAAACGGCTTCTCCTAAAACACGTAGTAGAAGAAACCAATACATTTTACTTTTACATTAACATAATTTTTATGCATGTTCTTATTTTAGATTCAAAAACATTTACCTTGTGGTAGAAGGTAACGAAAAATCCAGTTTTAATTGCAGTTGACTTAAATGAAAATATATTCAGATGGTGAGTTCTGCACCGCAAGGAACCTTTATTGTAGATCACAACCAGGAAAAGAAATGCATTCACTAGTGCGTTCCATGTGGCATATAAAATATACTAGAATACAGAGAGGTTTATTTACTGAAGTCTCAATTGCTCCATATCAAATGGTGCAAAACCATCCACTGCTATACGGTGCCATTCGAACTGCAAAAATTCAGACATTTTTCACACTACTCAACAATGTCCGGATTTTTTGAGTCAGGCACAGAATTCGCCTGAATATGGTCCAGCTGAAATCCGGATTTAAATGCTTCAAATCTTGGCCTGGATTATAAAACATGCAAACTATTTGCCCGCCTGCAATGCAAGCAGCCAGTGGGCAAATAGTTAAAAACCCTTGATGCTACAAGGGTTAACCACTTAGTGACCAGATTTGTCAGTTTGTCAATTTTCTTACCATTAAGGATCAGGGCTCTTTCTACATTTCTGCGGTTTATGTTTAGCTGTAATTTTCCTCTTACTCATTTACTGTACCCATCTATATTATACAGTGGGACCTCGGTTTATGAATTTAATGCGTTCTCCGGGACGTTTCTTATTGCGAAAAATTTGTAAACCGAAACACGGTTTCCCATAGGAATGCATTGAAAACCAATTAATCTGTTCTGGAGGTCAGAAAAAAAGTCAAAATGAGCTGGCATGGAAACCAACCCACAATGCAGAACACACAATAAAAGGCATGCAAGCTATGAAGCTCATCTCTCTACCTTTCCACAGCTTGAGAAATACACCAAAAAGTCCCAAAACAACTGCAAACAATTTCCAGAATGGCTCCAAAACACAATGCAAAATCCGCTCCAACACCTCCACACTCAATGCACGTGCTAACACAGGCTCCAGGATGCAGGGGGTGGTACTATAAACCTCCCAGGTGCAATGCATCCTGGGGAAACTTGCTTTGTATTGCTAAAAAAATTTGTAGACCGAGGCATTATTTTCAATGGATTTTCATTTGTAAACCGAAAATTATGTTAACCGAGGCGTTTGTAAACCGAGGTCCCATTATATACCGTTTTTCTCACCATTAAAAGGTCTTTCTAAAAATACCATTATTGTCATCATATCATATAATTTACTATAAAGAAGATTATAAAATATGAGGAAAATCTGAAAAAAAAAACCACACGTTTTCGAACTTTGACCCCAAAAATCTGTTACGCATCTACAACCGCCTAAAACACCCATGCTAAATAGTTTCTAAATTTTGTCCTGAGTTTAGAAATGCCAAATGTTAACATGTTCTTAGCTTTTTTTGGAAAGTTATAGGGCATTAAGTACACACTTTGCTATTTCCAAACCATTTTTTTTTTTCAAAATTAATACAAGTTACATTGTAACACTGATATCTGTCAGGAATCCCTGAATAACCCTTCACATGGATATATTTTTTAAAAGAAAACAACCTAAGGTATTAAAGTTGGGGTATTTTTTACTCTTTTCATGCTTTTTTCATGCAACCATTTTACCACCAATCTATACCAAATAATAAAATATAATAATAATTGGTGTTTTTTTTACACACATAGCAGTTTAAGAATACATGTACTGAGAACTTTAAGGGTTACTGCCAAAAAACACCCCAATATTAGAGTTGAGCGAACCCAAACTGAAAAGTTCAGGTTCGTACCGAACATTAGGTTTTTTGGACCCCGGACCCAAACACGGACATATCACTGTATGTTCGGGTTGGAGTTCGGAGTTCGGCGATTTAATGACGCGTTTTGAAAGGCCGCAGGGCAGCCAATCAACAAGCGTTTGACTCGTGTGCCCTTAGAAGCCATCACAGCCATGCCTACTAATGACATGGCTGTGATTGGCCAGTGCAGCAAGTCACCCAGCCTCTATAGAAGCTGGTCACTTAGTATTAGTAAATTCAGACCCTACTCGCTATACCGCGAGTAGGGGCGTGTCTATTAAAAAGTGAGCAGCCTGTGGCTGCTCACTGTTTACTAGACACACCCCTACTCGCGGTATAGCGAGTAGGGGCTGAATTTACTAATACTAAGTAATCTTTACTTAGTATTAGTAAATGTGGCTGAAAGACCAATTTAGGTGACCAGTTTAGGTCTTTCAACCTTTTGGTAGATAGCTCCCCAATACTGTGTGAATTAGGGAGTTATCTACTAAGTGGCTGCTTATTTTATGTTATTTCTAAGTGATTTCCCTATCCACATTTGTTTGCAGGGCACTTGTCCTACTCTTACTCCCATTTTACTTCCTTTTGCAGCCCTCTAGCCCTTTCCAGGAGTTTTTTAGAGCCATTTTTGTGGCCAAAAGTTCGGGTCCCCATTGACTTGAAAAGTAGACACCCTAGGGTATTTCAAACGGTGTTTTTTTTTAACACTTTCCATGCACTAATTCTACCTCCAGTCTTTTTTTTTGTTATTTTTCACACATGTACTTTAGGCGTGGATTCTCAGTTCCTGTTATGTGTTACTAAAAAAGAACACCCTAATATGTGTTCAGCAACATCTCCCAAGTACAGTGATACCACCCATGTATAGGTGTGTCGGATCCTCTGGGGGTAAAAGACCTTATTTGGAGGGTGCGCATTCAAGTTTTCCAACTTGGAATTTTCTCAGCTGGTCATCGTGCACCCATGTCTTGCTTGGGAAATTTTTGAAGCGGGCCAATGTAATTTACCCCCATCAAACCATATATTTTTGAAAAGAAGACACCCTAGGGTATTTCAAACGGTGGTATTTTAACACTTTCCATGCACTAATTCTACCACCAGTCTTTGTCAAACTTTTGGGTAGTCATTTTTATTTTTCTCTCACATTGTACTTTAGGCATGGATTCTCTAATCCTGTTATGCGTTACTGACAGAAAGCACCACAATATGTGTTCAGCAACATCTCCCGAGTACACCAGTGCCCCCAATGTACAGGTTTTATGGGTTTTTGCAAACTTACAGGGATCAAATGTAGGGCTTTCCCCTTTTCCATATTTGCACATTGAAATTTGCCAGATTGGTTTGCTGGGCCTATGTTGCCTTTGAGACCATGTAGCAGCCCAGGAATGAAAATGAACCCCATCATGGCATACCATTTGTAAAAGTAGATAACCCATGGTATTCCAAATGGGGTATGTCCAGTCTTTTGTAGTAGCCACTTAGCCACAAACGCTTGCCAAATTTAGCTTTCATATTTGTTTTTTGCATTATTTTTACACAAAAACTGCACTTTTACTGGTGATTTCATTGTCGTGATAAGTTTTTCTATTGTAAAGATTCATATTTTTGTTCAGCGAAGTCTCCTGAGTAAAACAATACCCCCCATGTACAGTGTGACGAAGTGCCCTTCACCACTTTTGCCTGGAGGGGACTACTGGCTAGCCTCCTGCCTTCCGACTATGGCCCCTGTGCTGATAGCTGTATTTTACCATGCAATAAGGTTTATTTGGGTATTTCTGCCGGGTTGTTCGGGACTTTCAGTATGTGAGTAGTACTACCCCAGATAGCTATGCTATGGAGCCAATTCGTGTAACGAAAGACTATGGAAAAGACTTTGGCTCCATGGCGATTGTATTGTATGTATGTGATCTGAGCGCCATTCAATAATAATGTGCACTCAGATCTAAGCTATCTGGGGATATGTTGCATGTATATGTTTTATGTAGTAATTGTAACATTGTGTAATTTTATGTCTTTTTGTAACCATGTGGTTAATTGAGTCTTGCCTCTGTCCTGGGAGATAATTTGATTACTTCCCAATTATATCCAGGATAGAGAGGAGGGATTGTGATGTCATTGTGGGAGTGTTTTGTTTGTATTGTCTGTGATTGGCTGATATCCAATATGTGTCCCATTGTTCCATCAGGTCCCCTAGGGGAGTGTCCACCTGGTGGACACTTGCATAAATACCAGACAGGTAGCCCTCAATAAACCAGACCTACTTGAACCTTTCTTGAAGCCTTGGCTCATGCTTGGGGGAAGGGATAACTACACTCTGGGGATTGCTATAATCACATACTCTCCAGAGTCAGCTCTTGCAAGAGCTTGTTTTGTTCCTGGTTCCTGCTCTCTGGATTTAGGAGAGGTTCACCCACTGGAAGCTGGATCCTGGCCTTGGATCCAGGGTGGGTGAGAGATAGTGAGACCCTGGCGCAGCTGCATCGCTGGAAGTGGGGTCTGCAGTGCTGATGTTGTCGGTTGGAGTGCTCGGAGTGATCGGCAAGCGCTAGTAGCATCGATTGGCGGAGGTACTCGGTTGGAGTGCCAGCGTTCCATCACATACAGGTTTTATGGTGGTTTGAAAAGGTACAGGATCAATATAGGGCTTGCCCAATTCAGTTTGCCATATTGGTTTGCTGGGTCTGTGTTGCCTTTTAAGACCATATGGTAGCCCAGGAATGTGAAATAACCCCAACATGGCATGCCATTTTCAAATGTAGACAACCCAGGGTATTTCAAATGGGGTATTTCCAGTCTTTTGTGGTAGCCACTTAGTCACAAATGCTGGCCAAAGTTAGCGTTTTTACTTGTTTTTTATAAATGTTTTTTTTCCAATTTATATTGTATATATAATATGTGTGTGTATATATATATATATATATATATATATATATATATGTATATATATATATATATATATATATATACACACACACATACACATACACACACACACACACACACACTTTTATTTCCTATATATGTATAATATATTATAATGAAAGCATTTTATAATATATTATACATATATATGATTTCATTATAAATGTATTTTGAGATATATGTGTATAAATCTCAAAGAACACTTATAATTAAATCATATATATGCATTATATATGTTTAATATATTATAAAATGCTTTAATTATTTTATAATATATTATACATACATATATATATAAAAAAATCGAAATGTCCCCTGCACTCACGCTTGCAAAATGGTCCAATACCGGGCGCACCACCAGAGCTCCAAAGCATGTAGAAAACGACAAGTAGAAAGGCTGCTCTCCGGATTTAAAACAAAAAATTTATTCAAACATATTTAAAAACCTACGACCAACGTTTCGGTCCCCGCTCGGGACCTTCCTCAGGGTCAAAAGATAGAACAACAGAACAGTTGTTGTTCTATCTTTTGACCCTGAGGAAGGTCCCGAGCGGGGACCGAAACGTTGGTCGTAGGTTTTTAAATATGTTTGAATAAATTTTTTGTTTTAAATCCGGAGAGCAGCCTTTCTACTTGTCGTTTTTTATATATATATATATATATATATATATATATATATATATATATACACATACATACATATATATATATATATATATATATATAAAAATTTTATTTTTTACTTTTTAGCAGCCTGGGGGACTGTCTGACAGCTCAGACAGTCCCCCTGCTGGCAACTCCTAGACTCCTATTGCGATCACATGGCCCTGGAGGGCCGGGGTGGCCGGAGCTGCTGCAGGGGGACTACTGGGGTCTCCGGCAGTCCCCCCTGAACGTGATCTCTGTGGATCGCCGGTCCAGGTAAGTCCAGGGCTCCTATTTGCCGTGGTCTAACTAGGTACGTCCGTGGTCTAACTGCTTAACGACCATTTTGTTTCGGACGTACGTAGTATGTCCATGAACGTTAAGGGGATATATATATATATATAATTTAATTCTAAGTTTTTTTTTATATATATATATATATAAATATCAAAATACAGTTAGAATAAAATTACATTGATATATATATATTTATTTTTTACATTATTTTTACAGTTAATTTTTCTAATATTATATATATATATATATACATAAAATATATAGTTAATATATATGTTATAAAATACACTTAGAGTAACATTACACATGTATATATATATTAAATGTCTATATTAATAAAAAAATACACACAGTATGACGTTATATATAAGAGAGATATATATGCATATATCTATAGATATAATATACAGATAGGGTCTCATCTATTTGGACCACCTGGATCGTGAGCCAGTTATTGGCACCCCTGAGCCTGCTATACAGAGCCTGGTACGGCTCTGGAGAATGTGAGTGAGAGTCACATACCTATTTATTACTTATTTATTATCATACAGTTTGCACTATGTTTTTTATATTTTTTCTATTTTAGTTTATACCCCAATCAAGTTCTACGCTGTTTACATTACAGTCCAGTTCTATATTGGTAATATCACTTATTTTTGTTGTGATCACATTGGGGAGGTGTATATACTGGTATTTGTCTCTTTTTATTGTATAATATATATATATATATATATATATAAATATGTATATATATCATTTATATTTTTATTTACTTATTATCTTTTATTTATTTATTTTAACTTTTTTAAACTTTATTTTAACTTTTTCACCAGCAAGGGGACTGCCTGTCAGGTGCTTGGCATCACTATGCACACCAATGGGGGCCATGTGACCGTTCTTTTAGAGTGGTCACATGGCCCCTGGGTGTCCTTTTTTGCAGAGGTGGGGACTTTCTGGGCTCAGTCCAGAGGTTCCCCTCAAAGAAGAAGACCAATCACTGGCGGGGGAACGCGGCGCTCGGTGAGTACATGGTAGAGGGAGTAAGAAGGGAAAGTGAGAAAGGGTAGGGCTTAATTTTTTTATTTAATTTATTTTATTTTTTTGAACATTTACTGAGTGCCTTGATCCCTCGAGGCACTCAGTATAGACAGAGCATCGGAAGCCTGCCTGAATTTTTTTAACCCCTGAGGATTAACTTTTATTTATTTTTTTAACCCTCAGGGGTTCAATTTATTTAATTAATTAATTTAAATATTTTATAACTATATATTTTGCTAGCTGGGGTGGGTGGGAGTTATGGGAAAATGGGGAATTTACTGTTAGTGCTGCGTACTGCTAGTTAGGGGTTAACGGTAAAAAAAAAAGCTTAGAAAAATTTTAAATCTGTAAAAAAGTTTTAAGAAAGTTTAGGAAAGTTTAAAAAAAATTTATAAGCAAAACAAAAGTTTAAAAACTAGTTTTTAAAAGTAAAAAAGTTATAAAAAGTAAAAAAATACATTTTAAAAACGCTCATTACCACTACACCTGGAACAAACTAGAGAAAAAATTATCCCACGCCAAGGTTCAAAATATGCCTTTTGAATTACCCCAGGGTGTATTCTTTAATAAATAGTATGTGTTTGTGGGGAAGTTTCAATAACCAACCGTCTAAACTACTCCAAATTGGAACATGGACACAGCGTAAAACTTCAAAGTTAGAAAAAAACTGAATGGCTGCGTCTCAAATGCGCCCCTTCAACATCCACATATACCTGGCAAAGGTACATACGGGGGTATTGCTGTACTCAGCCGACATAGCTGAGCAACATATGAAGTATTATACAGTCATAGCACACATAAGGTTTGCAAAATATGCTGCGCAAACTCACTTTGTATGTCAAAAAGGCAGAAAAAATGCTTATTACCACTACACTTGGTACAAGCTAGCGGAAAAATGATCCCACGCTAAGGTTCAAAATATGCCTTTTGAAATACCCTGGGATGTCTTCTTTAAGAAATGGTATGGCTTTATGGGGAATTTGGATTATATAGCCTGGTAAAATACTCTAAAATGGGACATAGGCACAGCATAAAAATTCAAAGTTTGAAAAAAACTGGAATGGCTGTGTCCCAAATGTGCCCCTCCGATGTCCACACATACCTGGCAAAGGTACATACGGGGGTATTGCTGTACTCAGCCGACATAGCTGAGCAACATATGAAGTATTATACAGTCGTAGCACACATAAGGTTTGCAAAATATACTGTGCAAACTCACTTTGTATGTCAAAAAGGCAGAAAAAACGCTTATTACCACTACATCTGGTACAAGCTAGCGGAAAAATGATCCCACGCTAAGGTTCAAACTATACCTTTTGAAACACCCTGGGGTGTCTACTTTAAGAAATGGTAGGCCTTTGTGGGGTAGTTTGAATTTAAAACCTGCGAAGATGCTTGGAAATTGCACATAGGCCCAGCGTCAAAATTCAAAGTTTGGTAAAAACGGATATGGCTTGGTCTCCTATATGGCACTGTAGCTTCACAAAATAGTGACAAAGACATTCATTGGGGGTGTATTTTTACTCAAAAGACTTAGCTGAGCATAATTTGGGAGGTTTGAACTTAGTGGCACATATGAAATATACAAAACGCCCAGCAAAAATGCAATCCGTATGTAAAAAATGCACAAAATAATTTTTTTACCACATACTTTGGCATATATTGGTGAAAAAATGGGGGTATGTTAAGGCACAATATGCACCTTATGAGATACCCTGGAGTGTCTACTTTTACAAATGGTAGGCCTTTGTGGGGGTTTTTTGAACAGTCAAACTGTTATAATACCCCAAATGGAAGCTAAGGCTCATTAAATCCATCTCTCAAAATTCTACTGTGAATACTGTAAAGGACAGGTCTCCTATATGGCACTGTAGCTTCACGAAATAGTGCCAAAGACATTCATATGGGGTGTCATTTTACTCAGAAGACTTAGCTGAGCATAATTTGGGGGGTTTGAACTTAGTGGCACATATGAAATATACAAAACGCCCAGCAAAAATGCAATCCGTATGTAAAAAATGCACAAAATTATTTTTTACCACATACTTTGGCATATATTGGTGAAAAAATGGGGGCATGTTAAGGCACAATATGCACCTTATAAGATACCCTGGAGTGTCTACTTTTACAAATGGTAGGCCTTTGTGGGGGTTTTTTGAACAGTCAAACTGTTATAATACCCCAAATGGAAGCTAAGGCTCATTAAATTCATCTCTCAAAATTCTACTGTGAATAGTGAAAAGGACAGGTATCCTGTATGGCACTGTAACTTCACGAAATAGTGCAAAAGACATACAATGGGGATGTCATTTTACTCAGCAAATGTAACTGAACACAAAATAAAACTTTGTACAGGAATAGCACACACCAACTTTACAAAATATACACGAGAATTTCTCTGTTATAAGTTTGTGTGCCAAAAACCAAAAAGAACACAATTTTACTCCAATATTTAGCAGAGGTTGGCGGTGAAATGGCTACGTAGAAAGTGTCAAAACAACCTTAGGTAAATAGCCCGTGATGTCTACTTTATATAAATATATACTTTTGTGTGGCAATTTTGTTTTCTTTTATGGCTATTAAGCTTACAAGACAAACATACCAAATTCTAAAATCGCTCCACATTAAAAGTTTATTTTACTCCTTGTGCTTTGTGACCTGTAACTACCAAAAAAAACTTAAAATCCCAGACACATTATATATTCTGTAAATCAGAACAAATAAATAAATTTATTTTTAATTACTTTCCTTAACCTGCACTAATTATGCACACATTATTATTGCAAAAACTGTAAAAAAAAACAATATTTTTAATTTTTTTTTGCATTTTTCTGTATTTTTTTTATAATAAGTAAGCATTATATATATATATATGTTATATCAAATTAAAGCCCTTTCTGTCCTTTAAAAAACAGTATATAATATGTGTCGGTGCAATAAATGAGAGAGATGCAAATTGCAGTTGAACGCAAACAGCAAGAAAATGCAAAAATTGCTTGTGTCATTAAGTGTAAGTCAAGCTTCTGAAGCTGTGTCCTTAAGGGGTTAAACTTTGAGAAAAATTATTGAAAAATATTTGTAGCACAATGTTGATAACATTTTACATACAATAGTAAAAAAATTTTATGTTAAAAACATTTTTATGTTTTACTAATTTTGATGAACGTATAGTTAAGTACAAGTCTAGCTCTTGTTTTAACTAGAGTTGAGCGGACACCTGGATGTTCGGGTTCGCCGAGTTCGGCCGAACTTCGTCAAAAGTTCGAGTTCGAGCTCGAACTTGACCCCGAACCCGAACCTCATTGAAATCAATGGGGACCTGAACTTTTGGGCACTAAAATGCCTCTAAAAAAGTCCTGGAAAGGGCTAGAGGGCTGCCAAAGGAAGTAAAATGGGGGTAAGAGTAGGACAAGTGCCCTGCAAACAAATGTGGATAGGGAAATCACTTAAAATAACATAAAATAAGCAGCCGCTTAGTAGATAACTCCCCAATTCCCACGGTATTAGGGAGCTATCTACCAAAAGGCTGAAAGACCTAAATTGGTCTTTCAGCCACATTTACTAATACTAAGTGCAGATGACTTAGTATTAGTAAATTCAGCCCCTATTCGCTATACCGCGAGTAGGGGCATGTCTAGTAAACAGTGGCTGCTCACTGTAAAAAAAAACAAAAAAACCTATTGGCCCCCACCTCTGAACGGCAGGTGGAGGCCCTAAAGTGAAATAAAGGGGGGGACCTATTGTCAGGGGTGGGCTGGGCCAGGGGGCAGGGAGGCAATTGCCCCCCAGGCCGCCCTAAATAATTTTAAAACTGGCCGCGGCGGTCCGGTCCTAATGCTGCAGCCGCCTGAGCGCTCTTTTAAAAGCCTCTGGCAGCTGCAGCACAGCTTCTCTCCTCCTCTCCTCTCCCCTCCTCTCCCCTCCCTTACCCTCCCCTCCCCTCCCCTCCCCTGTAGCATGGCAGAACTCCTCGCCGGTCCGCGGTGCCCGGCCGGAGTGACAGGAAGTGCACACTGAGTGGGGTAAGAAGAGGGGGGTAAGAAGAGGGGGGTAAGAAGAAGAAGGGAGTAAGAATAAGGGGGGAGTAAGAAGAAGAGGGAGGGTAAGAAGAAGAGGTGGATAAAAAGAAGGGGGGTAATAAGAAGGGGTAAGAAGAAGAAGGGGAGTAAAGAAGAATAAGGAAGGGTAAGAAAAGAAGGGGGGGAGAAGAAGAAGAAGGGGTAAGAAGAAGATGGGGAGTAAGAAGAAGGGGTAAGATGAAGAATGGGGAGTAAGAAGAAGGGGTAAGAAGAAGAAGGCGGGAGTAAGAAGAACAAGGGGTAAGAAGAACAAGGGGAGTAAGAAGAACACAGGGAGGAGGGAGAGTAAGGGTGAGGAGAAGGGGAGGAGAGGAGGGGGGACTGAGAAGAACACAGGGAGGGTGGGTGATGAGGAGAACACAGGGAGGAGAGGGGGTAAGAAGAACACAGGGACGGGGGGAGAGGAGAAGGGGAAATGAGGAGAATACATGGAGGGGGGGAGTGAGAAGAACACAGGGAGGGTGGAGTGGGGATGAGAAGAGCACAGGGAGGGTGGGTGAGTGTGAGAAGAGACCGCTAGGGGAGGGTGGGGGAGAGCTCTAAAGGACAGAACCGACAGCTCTATCGGACAGGGGGCAAGACAGGGAGCTCTTTCACACTACGCACACACGCACACACAATGCATCCCTATGCATACACAGAAACACACAATGCATCCATTACACACAATGCAACCCTTACACACAAAGACAATGCATCCTTTGGACACATACACAGAAACACATAATGCAAACCCTTACACACAAATGCAAACACACACACTGCTTTTCTTACATACACACATAAACACAATGCATCTCTTACACACAACCAGAAACACACAATACATCCCTTATACACAAATACACACTGCTTCCACTACACACAAACACACTGCATCACCTACACAAACTGGTATCCCTATACACTACATACCATAAGCATTAGATCCTCTACAATAACACATAACACATCCCCTACACACTCCACTCCCTGTGAGCGGAGTCATGGGTGGGTGGAACATATAAATGGACTTATGAGTGGGCCTTATGGGCATACTCACCATCAGTCCCTGGGGCCCAGACCTTGAGCTGTATAATGGGCCACACAAAAATGGAACTGCTTCCAATTCTCCAAGAACATTGAATATTGTGACTACAGTTGCAAACAGCCTCCAGAGATCCTGTTCTACACCAGACCAGTGAAGCCAAACTGCAGCCCATCATCATCCTCATCTGGTTGTAAGTAGGCAATCTAGTATGATATTCGTGACACTAATCTATAATTTACCTCACATTAAAGGGACACTATAGTCCCCAGAACCACTGCAGCTTAATGAAGTGGTTCTGGTGACTATGGCCTGTCCCTGCAGGCTTTTTAATGTAAACACACACTGTGTGCAGCACTAGCGTTAGTTCATATGGCAGATCATATGGGTGGGGCATTGTGATGTCACATGGGGGGGGGGGGCGGCACATTTTTCTTTTGCCTAGGGCAGCAAAAATCCTTGCACCGGCTCTGATCCTGGGCAGGTGCACCAGTCTACTGGTGACCCACAGGAGGGGAGTGCACTGATTGCACTGCACTCTCCTCCTGCCCAGCCTGTCTTTACCGCAGTGCAAGTGCCCTCTGCCCCTAATTTACAGTGGCTCACACTCACAGCAAGCAGTGCCTGGAGCCCTTTGCAGAGACGGGAACAAAGAGGTTCTGCGGCAGCTGGCCGTCCTGCAAGCATTACATTAACCAGCTGTTTCCCATGCAGCCACAGGTGGCACAGTGCTGGGAGAATGTGATTACTCTTCACTTCCTCCCAGCCTACAGAGCAGCGCATAGGAGAGAGAGAGGAGGAGGCATGATTTAATCTTACAACAAATCCACTAAGCAAATCTTTATAAATTTGGGGGGGATCAGCTCTGTTTCCACAATTTATTGGTGTTTACTCTGATTTCTGTATTAATATTGAGGGATGTCTAAGTAGTAACATCAGTGTGTGTCAGCAGGGCCAGCCGTTGGGGTGTGCAAGCTGTGTGGTCACGCAGGGTGCCATGACAACAGAGGCGGGCGGCGGCCAACACAGCTCACAAGTTGGGGACACCAGCATATTCAATTTAAACGATTCGCTGGTGGTTCACTGGTGTGCACCAGCAGGAGGTGCAGTCAGATTATATCCTCTCCCTTGTGGTTCCGGCGCTCAGTTAGTGAGTCAGAGCACAGGCTCAGAGATTCTCAGCCTGCGCTCTGACAACATTGAAAGTCAGAGCTGTGAAGGAGCAGGTATGGCAAAGAGCTACTGATTAGCATGACATCAATATCCGTTATAAAACCAGGAAAAGGTGGGCATGGATGGTGAACTGATTTGGTGGTGCAATGGGCCACTTGACTGGTTTTGCCCCCCAGGCATAAGGCTGCCAGCCCTCCCCTGCCTATTGTCCTCCTCCCCGGCCCCCACCCCTGAGCAGCGGGTGGGGGCCCTATATAACAATGAGGGGGGGGACCTACTGTCCTCCCCCTGGCCCCGACCCCTGAGCGGTGGGTGGGGGCCCTAAATAAGAATGATGGTGGGGACCTACTGTCCTCCCCCCTGGGCCCCACCAATGCGTGGTGGGTGGGGGCCCTAAATATGATTGAGGGGGGACCTACTGTCCTCCCCCCCAGCCCCCACCCCTGCACGGTGGGTGGGGGCCCTAAATAAGATTGAGGGGTGGGACCTACTGTCCTCCCCCCAGCCCCCACAGCTGCATGGTGGGTGGGGGCCCTAAATAAGATTGACGGGCTGGCGCGGCTGGCGGGGGCTCTAAATTTAGAATAAGGGGGACCTATTGTCCTGATCCCGGCCCCCACCCCTGCACGGTGGGTGGGGACCCTAAATAAACATTTAAGCCCCCCCCCCGTCAGCCCCTCCCTCAAAAAAATACCCCCTACCTACCCCCATCATCCTAAAAATAATGAGGGGGTCCATAAGCTAGATACCTGTAAAAAAAAAAATAAACTTACCATTTGATGTCTCTTTCTTCTAAAATCTTCTTTTTTCAGCCCCAAAAAAGGCCAAATCAAAATCCATAATAACCGACGCACTTAAAAAAAAAAAAAATCCATCTTCACATGGAGGGCTCCGCACAGACTGAGCTCTGCAGGGTGGGGGAAGGCTTATATTTACAAACTGGTTTTAAGTGATATGTTTTGCATTATTGTTGTCTTATTGCCTTGGTTTTTTAACCCTTGAACCCCTTTTAGCCCTATTCACATCAAGCATTAGTGGTTTTGCCTTGCTTTCAATAAACTTTTCTAACAACCTACTTCGTACCCTTACTTTTACCCAGGGGTCAAGTCCTGGGGAAAAAAGTGTGGGAACTCACCCAAGATTCCCGCCTCTGCCCCTCCCACCCCCCATAAAAAAAATAATAAAAAAATTACACTCCTATGCATATAGTGCAGTGCAGGGTGTGTATAATGAATGGAGTGTGTTTGTAGTGAATGCAGAGTATGAATAATAAATGTAGTGTGTTTGTAGTGAGTGCAGTGTGAATAATAATTGTAGTGTATTTGTAGTGAGTGCAGAGTGTGTATAATGAATGCAGTGTGTTTTAGTGAGTGCAGAGTGTGTATAATGAATGTAGTGTATTTGTAGTGAGTGCAGTGTATTTGCAGTGAGTGCAGTGTGTATAATAAATGTAGTGTATTTGTAGTGAGTGCAGTGTGTATAATAAATGTAGTGTGTTTGTAGTGAGTGCAGTGTGTGTATAGTGAATGCAGTGTGTATAGTGAATGTAGTGTTTTTGTAGTGAGTGCAGAGTGTGTATAATGAATGCAGAGTGTGTATAGTGAATGTAGTGTGTTTGTATTGAGTGCAGTGTGTACAATGAATGCAGTGTATGTAGTGTGTTTGTAGTGAATGCAGAGTGTGTATAGTGAATGTAGTGTGTAGTGAGTGCAGAATGTGTATAATGAATGCAGCGTGTGTATAGTAAATGCAGAGGGTGTATAGTGAATGTAGTGTGTTTGTAGTGAGTGTATAGTGAATGTAGTGTGCTTGTAGTGAGTGAAGAGTGTGTATAATGAATGCAGTGTGTGCGTGTGCTGGATGATGTGTGTGCGCGCACTGGATGACGTGTGTGTGAGTGCTGGATGATGTGTGTGTGTGTGTGTGTGTGTGCGCTGGATGATGTGTGTGTGCGCTGGATGATGTGTGTGAGTGCTGGATGATGTGTGTGAGTGCTGGATGTGTGTGTGTGTGCTGGATGATGTGTGTGTGAGTGCTGGATGATGTGTGTGTGAGTGCTGGATGATGTGTGTGTGAGTGCTGGATGATGTGTGTGAGTGCTGGATGATGTGTGTGAGTGCTGGATGATGTGTGTGCTAGATGATGTGTGTGTGAGTGCTGGATGGTGTGTGTGTGTGAGTGCTGGATGATGTGTGTGTGAGTGCTGGATGATGTGTGTGTATGTGTGTGTACTGGATGATGTGTGTGAGTGCTGGATGTGTGTGAGTCATGGGTGTGAGTGATGGATGATGGGTGTGTGAGTGCTGGATGATGGGTGTGTGTGTGCTGGATGATGGGTGTGTGTGTGCTGGATGATGGGTGTGTGTGCTGGATGATGTGTGCTGGATGATGTGTGTGTGTGCTGGATGATGTGTGTGCTGGATGATGTGTGAGTGTGTGTGCTGGATGATGTGTGAGTGTGTGTGCTGGATGATGGGTGTGTGAGTGCTGGATGATGTGTGAGTGTGTGTGCTGGATGATGGGTGTGTGTGTGCTGGATGATGGGTGTGTGAGTGCTGGATGATGGAGGGGGAGGAAGCATTTTTTTTTACTTTATGTATAATTTTTATTTTATTCCCCCCTCCCTGCTTCTTACCTTGTCAGGGAGCGGGGAGATTGCCTGGTGGTCCGGTGGAGGGAGCCAGCCGCTGCACAGAGGGGCCATCGCACGCTGTGTTCCCCCTCCAGCTCTAACTCTCGCGAGACTCGCCTGTGCGGAGCGTTGCCATGGTAACAGCCGCGGGTCTCGCGAGAGTTATAGCTGGAGAGGGAACACAGCGTGTGATGGCCCCTCTGTGCAGGTAGCAGGACCGGTCCTGCAGGACAGGTAACGGGAACGGCGTTCCTGCTTTGGAAAAAGTGCAGGAACGCCGTTCCCATGCGTTCCTGCAGGACTCGAGCCCTGCTTTTACCCTTTGTATCACTATACCCCACTTCATCTAGAATGTAAGCTCATTGAGCAGGGCCCTCCACCTCTCTGTACCTGTACGTCCAGTTGTCTGGTTACAATTACATGCCTGTTAGTCCACTCATTGTACAGTGCTACAGAATCTAATGGCGCTATATAAGTAATAAAATAATAAAAATAATAATAATCATTCTGTACAGGCTAAATAAAATTTTGCTTTGGTTTTCCAAATGGCAAACAATATGGCAAACATATGGTTTGTCCAGGTCAAATTGTCTGAAACCAAATGTTGGTTCAGGTGATTCAAGATTTTCGATTCAGACGAATTTCATCCATGCAAAAATTATTTGGATGAACCAAAATGTTGGTTCATATACACAGGTACATAACATAAATATTATGTATATATTTTGTATTTTGTAGTACAGTGCCTGTTCATGCTATTTGGTTCACAGATCAAATGAGAAGTAACTGTGACAGACTGCCTGGCACCCTGGTAGGGTACCTCCGTGAATCGCTGCTTCCTAGTACTTGCGAGCACCATAAGCACTGCACTGGAACTGCACTGGAATACCATCACCACCGTACATCCCCACAAATGTTAGATCTCCTGATAGCCCTGATTGGGGTGACCAAAATATCAAAAAATCACCCAGATCAGTTCAGGGGTTCAGGAATTCTATGGAAGTCACATTTTGACCGACCGCACGCATGGTCCCATGCCCAAAACAGTACCAGAGAATCAAAATGTGCAGTCGGTCTACTTTGGGGATTCTAAGTGAAATATAAAATACCGAACGTATAGCTTTGGGAGTAGTCTCGGTTCATGTCTCTCGTTCAGGAGTCTTACCGAACGCCGTTTGACTCCCGTTCGAATAGCCGAACATCTGTGGAAGGTAAGTAGTTAGCGGTGTTCGTGCCGTTGAGTGTCCGATTTGAGTTCCATGTACCCAACAACCAAACACTGCTCATTGTACTCGCGGCTTAAGATGGCCGCCGCCACGTGTTCGAAGTGTCACTTCGAACCGCTTCGGGAGTCTGAAGTGTAACCATACAAGTCCCAAAAGGCACAGACAGTGTCTTAAACCACAGTTTTTTCCAGGGGCCATAGTCACAGGGCAGGAGGCTTGCAAACAGGCTCCTCCAAGAACTGGTGATGAGGTTCAGTTCGTCACAGTAACTAAAAGAGGAGGCAAAAGGAGGAGAAGTTAAAAAACTATATTTATACATTCATGTATTACATATTTATTAAATATAATATATTTATTTTTTTCCCCTCCATTTTCCCCTCTATTGGTCATCAATTATCGTTTTTCCTGTGAATCATCTTTTTTTCTTTTCTGACTCCTATTCACAAAACTAACTAAACATTTGGTCTATTGCCCCTTTTGTTTTGTGATTCATCCCTATGACAAGTTTGGGATTTCAGACTTGAATGAAAACAAACCTTTTATTGACTGAAAGAAGAAAATAGAAATAGACAAACAAGAGAAATATGGAAAGAAAGAAAGATATGGGGCAAGCCATTTAATGAGAATCAGTTGACTATGAAACCACACATATTTTGCATTTAAAATACTGTAAATCCAGGCATTAATTTACACTCTGAAGAAAGGCCCAGGATTAGAAGAAAACGCGTTGGGTGATTACCAGGAAGCTGATACCAGAGGTTTTAATAATTATGCACATGTTTGCACTGAATCTCTTTTTAATGCTTGAGTGATTTTTTATTATTTTATGTAATTTTGGAGTCCAAGTTTCCCCAAGTTAAATTATGGTCGGTTATTAAACTATCTGCAGAAGGTTTCTTTGGTGTCTGTTTGTGTTAGAATTTCTGGAGATTGTACTAGAGGGGATACGTTTTAAAGTGAACTGCATTTTTACAAAATACATTCCATACACATCACATAGTAGCTATTTATGTTGTCGATGTGTATATGTCTGCATATTCTGAGGATTCCATAATGGCAATCTAAATTTAAAAATAAATACAAAAAATAAAGAGGGAGATATTCATTGTTGGATTGCTATAAGATTTGATTACATTGAATGATTATGAGTAAAGCACTTTCCCTTGCTAGGAGAAACTCACCAGCCTTCAATGACTTTGTGTGTTAAGACATAGATGCTCTTTATGGATGCTGACCTGTGCCTTTAAGAGGACAGCTGGCACTGAAATGAATAATTTAATTAGAGGGACAGTAACACAATTTTTTTTACAATGTAATATAAAATGTCAAATTATCCTTGGCACCCTAGTCTCTCATCGCACAATGCAGACATTTTGAGGTTTTCTCATGTAATTCTAAAAGCTTGAGAGTGTGACACTTGCACAGATTTCAAATTCCATTTTCTTTCAGCTGCAAGTTTGCTATCCATATAACAATATTTATATAATATACTATATATTTATCAGGAACAAGCAGATTGTTTCATATGAAACATATCTGTCCTTAGGTGTGCAGCTAATTATAGCTTTTGTCTCTGTCCAATCCCAAATAAATAAAATAAAATAGAAAACCTGCAGGTTGAACCAAGGGTAAATAAAACATTTTTTGGTGCCCCCATGAAGTTTGGCTAAATTAGAAACATAGAAACATAGAAACATAGAATGTGACGGCAGATAAGAACCACTCGGCCCATCTAGTCTGCCCAATTTTCTAAAAACTTTCATTAGTCCCTAGCCTTATCTTATAGTTAGGATAGCCTTATGCCTATCCCATGCATGCTTAAACTCCTTTACTGTGTTAACCTCTACCACTTCAGCTGGAAGGCTATTCCATGCATCCACTACCCTCTCAGTAAAGTAAAAATTAACCCTTTCATACAAATTGCGTTTATATGTTTGCTTCTTTTATAAGTCCCATGCATAATGATGAGAAAGTCTTTCTGGCATGAGTGTGTGTGGCTAAGGAGACAGCTTTATGGTGCAGCTTGCAAAAAATACAGCATATTACTAAGGCCAAAATCTATCAAATGCATTCAGGTTGTGTTGGTGCCCAGAGTGTCCCTTTAAATCACTTTGTTCAAGCAGCCCTAGCCACAACTTTTCAAAGCAGAAACAAAAGTGAATGAACTCCTACATTGGCATAGAGTTAAGCAGACTGCAAGAGTATGATTAATGATACACCAAAACTAAATTATTAAGCTAAAGTTGTTTTGATGACTATTCTTTTTGATTTTTTTCTTAGATATTCTGGAAATGTGGTTACTAGTAATGATGGCTAGTGATGTCCCGAACGGTTCGCCGAACGGTTCGCCACGGATGGCGAACATATGCGCTGTTCGGTCCGCCCCCTATGTCATCATTGAGTAAACTTTGACCCTGTACCTCACAGTCAGCAGACATATTCCAGCCAATCAGCAGCAGACCCTCCCTCCAGACCCTCCCACCTCCTGGACAGCATCCATTTTACATTCATTGTGAAGCTGCATTCTTAGTGAGCTGTCCAGGAGGTGGGAGGCTCTGGGAGGGAGGGTCTGCTGCTGATTGGCTGGAATGTGTCTGCTGACTGTGAGGTACAGGGTCAAAGTTTACTCAATGATGACATAGGGGGCGGACCGAACAGCGCATATGTTCGCCATCCGTTCGGCGAACTGTTCGGAACATCACTAATGATGGCTAATTTATGTTGAATAATTTTTTACTTCAGAATTGTAGATCTTTGCAACTTCGGAATTGTAGATCTTTTATTATATCTACCCTTTTTATCCATATTATATTAATGCCTCTTACTCAGTCATTTTCCTGTTAATCCATCCTCATCCATTTTAATATGCAGTCATGTCTTGGTATGTGACTGGGTAGATAAGAATATTTGACTATAATTCTCAGGGATTTTATTATTCCCATTAACCCACATTTGACCTCAGCAGCCTCTAAACTACTTTCAATTACTTCCTCCCTCGGGCTATCACAGTGGGCTATTTCTCCAACCCATGTAGCTGGCAATACCCTCAACCTCATTTTCTCTTGTGCATGTACAGTATCTAATATCTGCAACATTCCATTTCTTCTCTCTGATCACCACCATGTATCACTTGCTCTCAGGTACCCCCTCACTCAACAACCTCAGTCTAACCCCCCTCAACTCAGGAGGAACCTTAATTCTATTGACCTCCAGCAGCTGTCAGCTGATATTGGTTCACAACTGCTTTCCATCCCTTCTTTCTCCTGTCCCTCACTGGCCATCTCCACATATAACACTTCCCTCACCTCTGCCTTGAACGCTGCAGCCCGCTCCAAACATACACCTCGAGGAGGACACGCCCCCAACCGTGGCATACTAAATCAACACGCTACCTGCAAAGATGCTCCCGTTGTGCTGAACTCTTCTGGAGGAAGTCTCACACCCAGGCAGACTATCTCCATTATAGATTCATATTGTGTTCATACAGCACAGCCCTTGCTCTCGCCAAACAGTCATACTTTTCCTCTTTCATTAGTTCATGCTCCCGCAATCCCAGGCTTCTCTTTGACACATTTAACTCTCTTTTTCGCCCTGCTGTGGCCACCCCCCAAATCAACCTTACAGCTGATAGATTTGCATAATACTTTACCGACAAGATTGAACAGCTAAGGAAAGAATTCTCCCCACCTTGCCATCCTCTTTTTCAACCACACGTAGATCATGCCTTTCCAACCCTTCAGACTTTCTCCCTGGCTACTGAACAAGAGGTGATTGCTCTTCTCCTTTCCTCTCGCCCCACCACTTGCCCGATCGATCCTGTCCCTCTCACCTTATCAGATCTCTCCCCCCCCTGTCGTGCTTTCCTTAACACACATCTTCAACTGCTTTCTCTCTTCTTGTGTTATCCCTGCTGACCTTAAACATGCCACTGTAGTACCTATACTGAAAAAAACATCTCTTGACCCATCCTCCCCCTCTATCATCCGTTATCCCTGCTCCCTTTTTCCTCAAAGCTTCTGGAAAGACTTGACTTTACCCCTATGTCTCACTTCCTCAATTCCAACTCTCTCCTTGACCCTCTTCAATCTGGCTTCCACCCTCTCCATTCTACTGAGACTGCTCTAATCAAAGTTACTAACTACCTGGTCGCAGCTAAATCCAAAGGCCAGTACTCCATACTAATTCTTCTTGACCTCTCTGCTGTCTTTGACACCGTTGATCATGCTCTCCTTCTTCAAACTCTTCAATCACTCGGTCTCTGTAACTCTGTCCTCTCGTGGCTTTTCTCTTATCAGTCCCAATGCTCATTCAGTGTCTCCTTTTCTAATGATACCTCCTCCTCTAGCCCTGACTCCCAAGGCTCTGTCCTTGGTCCCCTTCTATTTTTTCTTCATACTGCCTCTCTTAGCAAACTTATTACCTCATTTGGATTCCACTACCACCTGTAAACTGATGACACCCAGATATATCTCTCCTCCCTGGACCTCTCCCCTGATGTCCTGCAACGTGTCACTGTTTGCCTTTCTTCCATCTCTGACTGCATGTTCTCCTGCTCTCTAAAACTGAGCTTCTTGTCTTTCCTCCTCCTAATACTGATCCTCCTCTTTCGCTCTCCCTTCAAGTTAGTGTTATCCACATAAGTCCATCTGTGCAAGCCCACTGTCTTGGAGTCATGCTTGATTCTGGCCTCACCTTTGAGCCTCACATCCAGTATGTTGCCAAATCCTGTAGATTCCATCTTAAAAAGATAGCATGCATCTACCCCTTTCTTACGCAAGATGTTACCAAGGAGCTTGTCCATGCTCTAGTAATTTCCTGCATTGATTATTGTAACCTTATCCTAATTGGTCTTCCCAAAAGCCATATTGCCCCACTACAGTCTGTAATCAATGCTGCCGCAAGATTGATTTTCCTCTCTAGTCGGTCCCCTCACACCTCACCCCTCTGTCAGTCCTTACATTGGCTTCCTGTATCCTATATGAGTCATTTCAAAGTGCTAACCCATACCTATAAAGCACTGAACAATTCTAGCCCCTCTTATATCTCTTCACAGATCTATAGGTATGCCCCTTCTCTGTCTCTCCAGTCTGCCCATGACCTTCTCCTGTCCGCTGCTTGCACCCGTACTGCCAACTTACGCTTGCAGGACTTCTTGCGGGCGGTTCCCTTCCTAAGGAATAGTCTGCCTACCGCCATCAGACTCTCCTCTAGTCTTCAATCATTTAAGAAGTGCCTTAAAACCAATCTATTTAGGAAAGTTTATGGCCTCCCAGAGTAACCTCTACCTCACCTATCTGTCTCTTGCTCTCTTCTAAAGAGCAGCACTTTACTCTCTCCTCCAGCTCTGCTTCACTTCCACCTTATTTGATTGCTATTTCCTGTCCTAATGTGTTTTATACCCCCCTCCTATAGACTGTAAACTCGTTTGAGTAGAATCCTCTTCAACCTATCATTCCTGTAAACTTTCTTGTAATTGTCCTGTTTATAGTTACATCCGTCCTCTCATAATATTGTAAAGCTCTACTGAATCTGTTGGCACTATATAAATGGCAATAATAATAATAACAATAATGTGCATGGCAGAGGGCACGTGACTGAGCAGATGAGTGGCAGGGTAGGAGTATATGACTGGATCAATAACAAAGGATATATGTGTGAGTGGGTGGGAATATGTGACTTATTGAGAGGCTCCATGGTGGGATGTAACCAAACAGTAACTTACGGGAAAGCACCTTCTGTGGAGGTGGCTAATTGGAGTCTATTGGAGTGATGTAATACCCCATCAAAAGAATAACTGATCATTCAGTACCTAGAGACATCTGGTGCTATGTCTGAATATAGTAAATTTGTTTCCCCTAGTAATGACTTTGTCTTGTCTCATGACCTTGCTTTCTGCCTTTGCCTCTATTGACTTTGCCCCTATTGCTTAAGAACCATTGGGGCTAAAAGACTACTGTGCCACCACTGTTCCATCAGGACCCTGTCTCTACCTCCAAGGTAGTTTTTGAGAGTTGTGAGAGTTGTTGTGCTGCAACTGACTTCCAATCCCAACAGTCCCTGGTGGACTGTCATGAGAAAACTTAATTTTAACAATCCATTGAACTATAACAGATATGATACAGCCCTTGTGTGTCTCCCCCCTTTTTGGGGTCTCTTACTGTGTCCAGTCCCTTTGTGTGTCTCTTTCTTTCCCCCAGCCCTTCTGTGCATCTCTTTTTTCCCACCCAGACCCTCTGTGTGTATGTTGCTTCTCAGCACCTTGTTTCTTTCACCTCCAAGACCTCAGTGTGTCTCTACTCCCCGGCACCTTGTCTCTCCACCCCCCACTCCTCCCTGGCCTTTTGTGTGTCTCTTCCTCTCCAGCCACATATGTGTAAATCTGTCTCCCCTTGCCCAGCCCTTTTGTGTGTCTATGTCTCCCCACACAGCACCAATGTGTGTCTCTTTCTTCCCAGCACATTGTTTCTTTCTCACCCCCCTCCCCCCCGGCCCACTGTGCGTCTCTTTCTCTCAACACCTTGTCTCTTTCCCCCGCTCAGCCCATCTGTGTGTCTGTTTCTCCCCTGCCCCAGCCCCTACGTGTGTCACTTTTTCCCCCAATCACTTTGTGTGTCTCCTTTTCTCTTCCCCAGCCCCTCTGTTTATCTTTTTCTCACCCCCCAGCCCATTTGTGTGTTTATTCCCCCAGCCACTTGTGTGCATCTCTATCCCCCCTGCTCCACCATATGTGTGTCTCTACATCAGCCCCTTTATTTGTCTCTCTATCCCCCTGCCCCTTTGTGTGTCTTTTTTGCCCATCTCCAGTCCCTCTGTGTGTATCTTTCTCTCATTACCCAGCAACTTTATATCCCCCAGTCCATTTGTGTGTTTCTTATTCCACAGTGCCTTGTCTTTTATTCCCCCAGTGCCTCTGTGTGTCTCTTCCCCCCAGATCTCTCTCTTGCTCCCCCTTGGTCTCTTTTCCCCTCTTGGTGTACTTGCTTACAACCGCAATAGAGGATCTTCTTTATCCTCTATCCGTTCTGACAGGAAGCTGCTCGATGTTTCCAATGAGCAGCTCCTTGTCAGACCGGGTATAGGATAAAGAATATCTTCTATTGTGGGCCGCGAGGTGTGTCATTTTTTAAATATTGCATTATTGTATATATTTTTGTTGTGGTCCCTGAGGAAGCCCATTAAGGGGGAATGCACTGGACAAATTGTTTTATTGTATATTTTACATAAAATTATTTGCCATACAGTTCTACCTCACTGGAGTACCTATTTGGAGAGAAGCTGAGTAGTCTGGACAGGCAATTAACATCAGACCTCAAACATCTGGGAGCAAATACACCTTACAATTGCCATTATTATGAGGGTGCACTGTGGAAACTCCCTGTCTGCTACACAATTGTAGGTCAATTGCTTGCTTTTGGAGACCGCTGCTTCACTATTTCTATGACACATCTCTACAGAGGCATCAAGAAATAGCCCAGTCTCTCCAAACTCTAAGAGCAAGTAAGCTTTTTTGCACATTTTCAAATGTATACTCCCCAATGTTTTATTGAATATGAACATACTGAATGCATAATCCATCTGTAGATATAACATAGCTAACAAACAAAATTATTTTCAAAGGCTTTAGTTGGTTTATGGCTGTGTAACATCTCACATGTCATACATTTGAGAAGCATTTGATTGGACCACGTGAAGCCCTTGACAATGTTGGAAGAGGCATGGGAGGCTGCCCTGGGAGTTTTAACTGGTGTTGGATTCATGGTAAGTAAAAAAAAAAAAAACTTAGGAGGGGCTAATAGGGTTACAGTTTAAGTGATGTACACATGCAATTACAAAAGAAAAAAAAACAAAAAACAACTATATATATATATATATATATTTTAAATGCCCCAGTGAACTCGTGATTATAAACAAGTGTCAATGTATCTCTGTTAATGTCTAATAATACAGAGGGTACTCTATAAGAAAATGCACTCCTTTTCAAATTAGCAAATGAAGCAATGTATTCACATCAATCAAATAAGAACTTAAAGCAAGCACAACACTGTGCTTGCAAGCACAACAATCTATATAGCAAATATTGGTAGTAGAGTCTGCACTGCAATGCTCAGTGGCATTCCCATAGAGCAACTACATGAATTACCAATTTTTATAACAAGTAATTCAGCAAATGTCTGTCTCTAGAGTTTTTTCTTGTCCACGTTTAAGTTGACATGCCTAGGGCAGCGGTTTTCATTTCAGGTTTTGTCAGTATCCCCATTGGAACAAAATAAGGAAATGTTGACATTCTAGAGCAGAGGTAGGAAATCTTTTGCACTCCAGATTTCGTGGACTACATCTCCCTTGATGCTTTGCCAGCATTATGGCTGTAAGAACATTATAGGAGATGTAGTTCACAATAGGAGATGAGTTTTGATGGTTGCCTACCTCTGGTCTGAACTGTTGGTGTACCCTCAGGGCAGGGTTAGGAACCTCATGTTAGGGCTAACAGAAAAATGGTAGATCAAACAAACTAATAGAAATCCACATTCTAACTGCTAAAACACAGTGAGTACATTTGAGCATGATAAAATCATTCTACCTGCATATAAACATTACAATATAACCAAACATGCATCTAAAATATAAAATAAGCAGAGCAACATTGACTAAAATACTAGGCTGATTATGAAAAGGTAAAATAAAATGTGGGCATGTATAAGACGATTTTTAGCGCACAGGGTGATCCATTAAACATGGATTTTTTTCTGAATGCACCAAGCAGGGTGCATATTTGCAAATTAATGTTCACTTGGTTTTTGTAAGCAAAATATTATTTTAAATACGATTTGCCTGTTGGCAGTGCTAGCCAGGAATTCAGCCGACCAGCAGCGTTTGGTATGGTTAAAATCTGGACCAAATTCAGGCATTTGGAATGGCCCTGTTCAGCACCGGATGGATTTACCCCATTCGGTGCTGGGCCATTTGTACTTCAGTACAGTACTTGGTCTTATATCCCTAATGATTTACTTGTTTACTAAAGTGAACTCAAAATGAATTTCAAATGTAAGGCCAGAGCCAAAGTGAAAGTATAACTTCAATTTGAAATTTCACTTTAGTGAATAAGCTTGTTAGTCTTTACCTACATTTGTGTAGAGTGGAGAGGAAAAGTCTCAACAGTTTGTCTAAGTATTATGTTAGTCCAAAAAAAAAGGGTATTATTGCATACAGCAATACTCTGGTATTGTGGCATCCTACATTAGAAAGAAAAAATGTTTATGTTTAATGTTGTTAATTTAGAGCGAATGATAACAATTGTATTTTATTGTATGTGCACAGTCCAAATATAAAAAGAAAGTTCTGCAAACCAGATGCAAAATCAAAATAAATTGTAATTATTTTATAGGTTTAACATTTATTCGTGTTTTTTTAAATTGCAGAATTATTTTTTAATACCCAAAAAAATGATGCACATTTATATTATGTGTTTGTTTAACAACTTATCTGCATTGTCTTTGTTATATGCTTATTTAATGTTTTATTTCGGTGACTACTAATTATTAGCTTCTAAGAGAAAACATTTTAAGAAAGGACAAGAAGTAGTGAGATTATTTTTAATGTCTTATCTGTGGAGAAGAGCAGATATGGCAGCTGTTTACTATAACTATCATCAGTACGTGTGCGTGTATACCATATCTAAGCAGAAAGACACTTATATAGCTGTAAGTACAGTACATGAAGAACAATGTCTCCTTAACTGATGTCAGTGGTATTCCAAAAACATGATTATACTGCATTCTTCAACACTGCATGCTCTTGACCTTACCGATGAATGTCTTCAGGTCCTCAAGCTATCCTTTTATCCTTTATCTGCAAGTTCGAATGACTGACATTTGCCATGCCTGAAAAGAAAACACGTTAGCTTTAATCAGAAGCTTGGTGACATAATGTTAACTGAATGCATTATTTCTCTGCAAATATTTAGAACCACTGTCAGCTAAACAAGCTTTGGCCTCTGCTATTGACACTTATCTACATTTAGCTCAGTATTTGGCCAAACTCACGATGAACAGAATGAAAAACTCGCCTAAATTGTCAGAGAGACTCTAGGGTGCCCGGTTTTGTGTTTCGATATCTTTTCGATACTGGTGGGCTGGATTGTTGCAAAATGTGGATTGTCAACTATTGTGGCATGATTGCTATCACTAGTTTGATGGTTGGTGACTAACTGCTTGGCATAAAGCCAGAACACTATTTACTGAATTGGTTTATAACAGAGGACAAAATACAGGAATGAGGAGATTAACAGAAGTAGAACCTGGTGGAACTGTTCCTTATCTTATGTCCTCTTGCTACTCCAGGGTTTCTCTTCCTAGTCATAAATGTGAGACTTAATGAGCAAATGTTCATGTGTGCTTTTATCTAAAACATTTATATGATATCCTACAAATCTACAAAAAAAAAAAAAAAAGTCCTATGAAACGCTAAGACAAATACCCAGCAATACAAGCCTGCGGTCAATAGAACTGAAGAAAGCCCACATGTCTCAAAACACCTAGTCTTTCAAGAAGAAATCAGCCACCAGCAAACCTAATCCAATCCTATCATTCCCTAAACAACACATTTAACATATAGCAACAGCACCCTATATTCCCATATATTATACAGTATTAATTAGTCATATCCACGAAACCCACATAGTACACTTTGTACTATGTCCTTGGTACCTGTACAACATGCAATCCTTAACAGTCACATAGTAATATGAATATAACACACATGATCCATCAATTATGCCCATGAAACAGGGCTGTATTTACATTTCAAATGTCTGCAGGTACATATTTCGCCTACCTCCCAACCAACAACGGCAATTAAAGTTGAATTAATCAATTTACTAACTGGGCAATGCAGGCAAAAAAATTAATAAATCTAAAAAACATATTCAAATTTGACAACTGCATTTGTATTTCTGTATGTATGTGCATATTTCTATTTGCAATGTATTGTTTTTGAATCTGTAAATATAGTGAGTTTTTGCAGCTGTGTAAATGCATGCAGAGTTAAAATAATAGCAAACAAAAAAACAGTGGCTTAGCGCTTAGTAATTGACCAAAAAGAGGAGAGAAATTGCCGCACACCGAAAGAAGTGGGGTTCTCTCTAAACCCCCAAGAAAGTAATATACCAAAAACCAGGCAGATTGCGCTGAACAGTAAATTTAACCACTTAAGGACACATGACATGTCTGACATGTCATGATTCCCTTTTATTCCAGAAGTTTGGTCCTTAAGAGATTAAATCAGCCAAAAACAGCATAGCAACTTGTTTCAATAAATGATATGAAACAAAATATATAAACCAGATGAGTTAATAAATCTGTATAAACATGTAAATATAGTTAAAGGGGCACTATAGTGCAAGGAATGTGTATTCCTGACACTATGAACCTAAAACCACAGTTAAGGTGGTCGGCCCACTTACCTGGGGTTAGAAAGGTGATTTACTCATCTTTATCCAACTCCGCATGAATCTCCTCATTTCTGGTCCCACCCCCAAGCCGAGACATCATCAGAATTGATTACCTCAGCTAATCACAATGCTTTTCCATGGGAACGTATTGGATTGGCTGAGATCGTGAATTGTGATGATCTCAGCCAATTAGAGGGAGCAGAGCTAAACACCCATAAGCCAATCAGCATCTCCTCATAGAGATGCATTGAATCAATGCACCTCTACGGAGAAAGTTTAGTGTCTCCATGCAGAAGGTGGAGACACTGAACATCACTGCTGCATGTTGTGCAAAACTAACCCAGGAACCACCCGTCTGAGGAGTGGCTACTAGAGGTGTTCCTAAGTTGTAATGTAAACACTGCCTTTTCTCTTAAAATACAGTATTTATTACAAAAAGCATGCAGGGACTAACTATATTTACCAGAACAAATACAGTAAGATGTAGTTGCTCTGGTGACCATAGTGTTGTATAGGTTAATAAAAGATAGTATGAATGAAGGAAAAGGGCTCTTAAATAAATGAAAAATTAAAAAGTTTATTTTTTTGGTGCTGCAAAAGTGCAATGTCACTTTTCACATTTAAAAATATGATACAATAAAATTAAACAAGGTGATTTGCGCACAAAAATAACTCTGGTTTACCTTGCACATATAATCCCTTTGGTAACCAGTATAGTGCAATTCCTTTATCCTATATCAGATAAATAAAAAGCAAATACATATAGTGCAATCTGTATATAATACGTATGAATTTATGGAAATAATCAGTAAACTCACACTTTTCAGAGCTACTTAAAAGTTGGCTCAGAACTTGTAGTGCATTTCATCTCATCAAAGAGATATTTGATGGAAATTTCAGCGGTCACACTCCTCAGGAACCCAGTACTGCTATCAAACAGGAACTCCAGAGTCCAAAGTAAACGTATTTTAAAAGGTAATTATTTATTAACAATGTGTTAAAAAACAACAAATGTAGTATTAGCACAACGCTTTTCAACCTATAATAGGTCTTCCTCAGGTGCAGGTAACATTTAAAATGAGCAAACATAGCTTTATATATCATATAGGTAATTATAAAACATTAACAGATGTGTGTTATGAGCTTGGTAAACTCACCCACTTCCAAATATAGTCCGGACCGGATATCAGCCGCCATCCTCAATATGGTGGTGTATCTGATCTTGGGCATTATTCTTACCCAACCCCAATATGTCCGTTCGGCATTCCTTTCAAGCATGTGCCGATATGTCATAACCTGTGACTAATGTTTATTATTTGCTTTTTATTGCATTTCAAATTGTTTATTTAATATGAACTATGGGCTTCGGTGCTCTTTTCCAAAATGGAGCAAAAGACTGACAAATGTCTCCACCAGTCCAGCCGTATGAGATATAAACTTCTGGTAAGACGTCACAGGAAGTCAGAGAGAGTGAGACGCGAATACCGGAAGTACATCACAGACATATCGGCACATGTGTGAAAGGAAAGCCAAACGGACATATTGGGGTGGGATAAGAATGATGCCAGAGACCGGATACACCACCACATTGGGGATGGCGGCTGATATCCGGTACGGACCATATTTAGAAGTGAGTGGGTTTACCAAGCTCATTACACACATGTGTTAATGTTTTATAATTACCTATATTATATATAAAGCTATGTTTACTCATTTTAAATGTTACTTGTACCTGAGGAAGACCTATTATAGATTGAAACGTGTTGTGCTAATACTACATTTGTTGTTTTTTTAACATATTGTTAATAAATAATTACCTTTTAAAATATGTTTACTTTGTACTTTAGGGTACCTGTTTGATAGCAGTACTGGGTTCCTGAGAAGCTGAAATTACATCAAATATCTCCTTGATGAGATGAAATGCGTTACAAGTCCTGAGCCTACGTTTAACTGGGTCTGAAACGTGTGAGTTTACTGATTATATCCATAAATTCATACATATTATAAACAGATTGCACTATGTGTATTTGCTTTTTATTTATCTGTTAAAGGATAAAGGAATTCCACTATACTGGCTACCAAAGGGATTATATGTGTAAGTTATTTGTGTGCGCAAATCACCTTGTTTAATTTTATTGTATAGGTTAATGTTCTTCCTTTTTTAAAAGACCCAGATGAAACTTAATTTCATTACTCTAATGTTAGAGGTGGTTAGGATAAAAGGGGAGTTACGGTTAGAGAACGTTTATGTCAGATTTAGATTACATAGGGTGTTTAGTGTTAATATGATAAAAAGTTTGAGAGGGGTAGTAGTTTGGGTGTTTAGATTTTTTGGATTTAGAGGTAAAGTGGGGTTAAATTTAGAATTGGGGTACATTAAGTGTTCAATTTTAGAAGAAGTGAAACCTACAGTTACGGTGAAGGGTTTTGTTTCAGGTTCAGGCTTTAAGGGCTTTAATTTGGGACTAAAGAAAATAGTTTGTTTAAAAGGTTATTTATAAAGTACTCACCCACCTATAATTGATATTAGAACTGCAGGAGCTGTTATATAGTGAATCACTCATGCTGTCTCTGCTGCTCCTGCAATTTCCTGTGCGAGAGGCTGTTAATGAGCAGATGGGAAGTGATTGCTTCCACTTCCTGTCCAGCCTCACACACAGACAGTAGGGAGCTGGAACAGCACTGAGTTTTACACCCTCTATAACTGTCCTGCAACTCTGTTATTAAGGCTGACTGGACTACAGAGGACACTGGCCAAGGCTCCTGTGCTTATCTTACCTCACCTAAGCTCCAAAGAAAATCACATTATAAGTGAATCGGCAACCTCTACAAGTCAGGTTTCTGTAGGCAGGTGCTTCTGCCTAATCGGAAATCTGGCCTTGACATGACATTCACATCACAAAAGCACCAGTTAGTAATCCAAAGGCACCAATATATGCCATAAGTTTCCCACATGAAACATTATTCACACAGCAGACATAAAACATCCCCACATAAGTTACATTGCATATAGCATCTAACAAATCATCCCTCTGGCACTCAACAGAGTCCTTTTTCTTACCATAAACAAATAATAGAAACTGAAATTGTGACAAAGAGTGAAAATTCAGCCGTGTCGAATAGAAATTCCCTTTTGGTGAGCTTGCCATTAACCCTACAGGCTTGCAGTGGTAAGTTACATTTAGGCCTGTCTAATAGCATAGAATTTAACATTTTGAGCTCTGCTCTAGTGCATACACCATGCTTGAGATTTTTTTTTCTTCTATTTAAAATTTTCTTCTTGTAGACATATTTTCTATTTATACAAACGTTTAGAGACCTGATGAACCCAGAGTTTGAGACATTCTCGGGCCAAATAATATAGTAGAAGTAATCCCACACTGTATAGATTTAGTTCATATTTTAGTTTTCATTCTGCTTAACTGTGTATAGCCCCTTATTTTTCACATTTGTTAGTATTCTAAATATTTGGACATGGATGAAACACAGATATTAATTTATATCCAGAGTATGCCTTTGGTGTTTAGTGCTTCTTCCTGTTCAACATTAACAATATGCCTTTTTCCCAGATTATAATACCACACATAAATTATATATATTATAGAACTAAAAAAGCCTTAATAACCTAATTATTCTTACACACAGCAGAGAAACATATTTTTAAGGTCGAATTAAGTATTCAAGTCCGTAAAAGCTATTTTTCAGAGTCAACCTTAGTTTAAAAGTTATGTCACAATTATTACTGAGTGTTAATTAGACCATGTTGCACAAACCATGTCAGGCCTTGGCACAGTTCATGAATGTATCAGGATGTTGCTAGTGAATGGATGGTTAACAGTGCATTAATAATATACTATATCTAATGTTTATGCGCCTGTGTCATAATGTTTAGGTTTTAGAAATGTCTTATTTGAAAACTTAGAGAGTCTATATAATAACAAAAGCTTGTCATGTTAGAAAAACAGAAATAATTTAAGTATGATAAAATTCCTGTGTCGTCATGCATAAGAACTTTAATCTGTTAGTGAATGAACAGCAAATTTGTGAAGTGGTAAATAGTGCTGAAAATGTATGTAATGGTAATGGTTACTAGGACTTCTTAAAGGCCATATTTTTCATATGATACATAGTGTACGGTTTAAAAGAAGAATGTTATATATTTTTGTTATGAAATTTAAGTGTTTTTTTTTTTTGCCTCCATGTGTTTTTATAACAAAATGCAATTTTTCCACACCACTCATTGATTACATTACTTTGTGAGAAACGTCATTTTAAAGGGACACTGCGCTACCCAAATGAAAAAAAAAATATATAAAAAAAATCACTATTTGGTAAATGTACACACAATGAAAGCATGAATTTAATTATGCATTTGCTTCACTGGATGTATAGCTAAAAATAGCTTGCAAACATTGCAGGTCTTTTGTCTGACGTCTTTGTAAACTTTCTGTGGCTGTCCCAGACTTCCCAATGCAGCTCAAGCAGAAGGCTTTGCAAGTAAGGTGCTCTGGGCAATTGCTGCCTCTTGAGTTTAGATCCCCTGAGCTAACTAAACCAGGAAGTAACAGGACCAGTTGTCTGATTGACTTCAGACATCATTTATAAAAGTGCCAATTACTTTTGAAATCTGCACTTTTTGTAAAATAAAAAAAGGGACACACTCTTCATAAATAAAGCGTTTGAGCAAGATGAAGTGATTTAGTTGTGTGGAGTGTCCCTTTAAGTGCTCTTCAGCTGGAAGCACTGCCAATCCTATACACATAGGTGAGCCAAAAATAAAAGGCTCAGGAAGCAGGCAGCAGTGGTAAGGTACAAAATAAAAAAAATAAAGATGTAGAATAAATATAATGTAAAAACAATGTTCAATAATACACTAACACATTTCACTATAAGGTGGGCTTTATCAAAGTGTATTACATTACTCTGTGGCCTTAACTGCTTAATAGGTATTGCAAAATTTGAAAATAATGGTCATATGATGTCATAGTCACATGATCATTTACTAATTATTATAAAAATAACTTTAAAATGGAAAATAACTTTAGTCAGATATTTGGGGAGAAAGAGACTATTTCAACCATGTGTTTATATAGACAAAACACGAGGCCTAGGGAAGTTAAGGCATTAAGAGGTGTAATAACTTTATTGACAACTTTTCATATAATCCAAGATTGCGCAGCCGTCCACGTCATGTGATCGACGAAGCCACTAGCACGACCACAGGTAGAGCAAAATTCTCAAACAAGAGGTTTCCAAACTAAGTGTGCTTGGCAAGAGCCGCGCTGTGCAATTACTGGCATGGCTCCAACTAAATGGCCGCTGAATAGTATTAATAATATAGAGAGGAACCGGGACTCACACAATAAGACGCGGCTCAACATAAATTGATGGGAGAAGTATAGTTGGTGTAAGGGGCATGGGGCTATGCATTCAAGAGTATACAACTCTACACTATATCCTTAGGCGGAGATCATACTGCCCAAATGCATAAGTGGGAGCAGGATTTTAGCTCCTGAAAAATGTACATCTTATTCCTTATATATCACTAAGAAAGAGACTTACTACACTATCTGACTTTGCTCTCTCTCTCTTTTTGTCAGTCCATAAATCTTCTAAGGACATTTAAAGTGCTCCACCTACTCTCCTGTTTTACCGGTCATTTGTTCAACCACAGAGGATAGATACTGGAGAACTTCCAGTTCACTCTGCCATAAAAGATATCATACTCCAACAATGGACCAAACCAGAAAAGAAATCTACACTCAAGAATAAAGCATCTAGGGCATATGTAAATTCTCATGCTGATTGCATATCTTGGAGTTCCATTCCAAAAATGGATGCAGCAGTTATCAGAATGGCAAAAAGAAAAACTCTACCAATAGACTCTATGGTTTACGTAAGAGAACCAATGGAGAAATGAATGGATACAGATTTTACTTATCTCTAGGTTCTGCATTACATCATGCAGTGGCATTAACAACACTCTTAAGTATGGCTAATTTATCTGGAAGTCTTATAGAAAGTCTTAAGTATTTTAAGATAGCAATTGAGTTTTGCTTGGCAGCTTCTTTGGATATTACAAAAATGATAGTCAAAAGCATGGTGTTATCAGTAGCTTCAAGAAGGGCCCTGTGGCTACAATCCTGGGGTGCTGACTATGCATCTAAAGCTTCACTTTGCAGACTTCCCTTACAAGGGGACTTGTTATTTGGAAAAGTCCTTGATGAAGTAATACAGAAGACAGCTGATGGCAAAAAGCCTTCTTGCCTCAAGAAAAAAGGAGGCCAAATTAGTTATCACTGAGAAATAAAAGATACAGGGACCGGTCCTTTCAAAAAAGCAGGAGCTACAGACGTGGAAGGGAGTAGTCTAGAAACACAAGCTGGATAAACTATTTACCGACATCTAATCCTAAGTAAAAAAATTCTGCAGCTGCAGCTAGGAAAGATTGGCAGAAGACTTCAGTTATTTTACCCTATACCGACCACACACATTACAGATTCATGGGTCCTATCCATTTTAAGAGATGGTTACAAAAATATAATTCCACACTTTCCCAAGCAAGCACATCTTCAAAGGATCAAAAGTGTCAAACGGAATAACATGCATCAACAAGCTCTTGAAACAAGAAGTTATAGAGGAAGTCCCTCCCCCCCAAAAAAAGATTCAAGGGACAATACTCTATTGTATTACTTGCCCCAAAACCTCAAGGAAAGTGGAGGTTCTGGATCTAAAGAACATCAATTCCAGACTTTCAAGATGGAGTCCATTTTCACCATCGCAAAAAATATAAAGCAAAGAGAATGGATGACATCTATAGATTTGAAGGATGCATATTACCTTTTTTGTGGATTTTACCTACAAAGAACATGTCAGATTTCTAAGGTTCTGGATATTGGGGAAGCATTTTCAATTCAGGGGCCTTCCCTTCTGCTTCAGCCTGGCTCCAAGGACCTTCTTCAAGATTTTGGCACTGCATGAAGACATCTAGCATCAATTAAATACCCATAGGAAAGCACTGAAACAATGCCTTCCTATGGTTAGGATCTAATGCGCTCGCCACACATGCGCATTAGCCCCTCCATTGGGTGACATTGGAGGAGGTGGAGCGCAGACTCAGTGCAGAGGGAGAGCAGCGCATGAATCGGGTAAGTGTTAAAAGTTTTTTTTTAACTCTTGCTGTGTCGGGAGGAATACAGATTTGTTTCTTACACTATAGAATTAATTTAAGGTTTACAGCAACTTGAGCAACAGTTGGTCTTCTCTGTGATCGGACCAGACAGGCTAGCCTTTGCTCCCGATGTGCATCAATAACCCTTGGGCACTCATGAAGCTGGTTCACTGGTTGTCCTTACTTGCATCACTTTTGTTAGGTACTAACCACAGCATACACCCCATAAGACTTGCCGTTTTGGAGATGATCTACATACTTGTTAACTAGTCATCACTATTTGACCCTTATCAAAGTCATTCAGATCTTATTACTGTCAATTTTTCCTGCTTTCAACACATGAAATTTAAGAATTGACTTCTTACTTGCTGCCTAGTATATCCTACCCTTTGACAGAAGCCATTGTAACAATATAATCAATGTTAGTGGTTTTAATGCTGTGGCTGATAAGTGTACCAGTGATTTCTCCTTTTTCTCCTTTCAGGGTGTTAAATGCTTGATATGAAAAAAAATATTGGTTTTAATAAATTTTATAATACTAAAACATGAGGTTATATATTTTTAAAAAGCAATAATCATCATTTTGATAGTGTGACAATATGGAGATACACATTTGAAAGGATTTGGTTTAGTATCCCTTTGATCCAGTTTTCTTGTTTTAGTATTTGCAATATAAGTTGTCTTCTTTTGCTACGGTTGCCCCAAGCAAGCTGAGGGTTGGACCGTCTGGATGTCCTTGTCCCCAAGCTTGGAGAGTGGTGAAAAGTTCTCCTTCAGCAACTACCCATATTCCTGGAAGTGTAAAATAATCCTGGAGCTCTGAGCAGAGCTAGTGAATAGCATTTCCCTACAACACAAGTCGAGGCTGCGAGTTGAGGGTAAGAAGACTGGTTTATTGAGCACAAAGGCTTTTCTTTTATACACATTTTCAGGCCAGTGGCACACCCCTCTGGACCTGATGGAACACAGTGATACAAGGAATAAATCAGAATAAAGTGCATCTTTCTGAACCCTCCCCTCTATCCTGGAGATAATTGGCTTAAGTGACTGTAGTAACTTAATTATCTTCAGGTACAGGAAATATTCTTAAGATGAACATGTAACAAAAACCACATAAAAATACATAACTCATACAATACAATATTTAACCTTTATGTCCAACATATCCCCCAGACAGCTTGGATCTGAGCGCACAATATGTCCAAAAAGCTCTCAGATCTCATGAATATAGTGGGATCGCCATGTGGTTAAAGTTTGTCTCCACGGCCGTTCGGCAGAAGTCAACCCAGAATTAGTTCCACAGTTTTTAGCCATAGGGTCGGTCTTGCTTTTGGATTATGAAAGTATTGAATGGCACTGCGTTCGTATGATTATACACGAACGGACGACAGTCTGGAGATCCCAGTGGGGTTTATGTAGAATAGTGGCCAAAAACAGTACCATGTGGTCGATGACAAAACCCCACTGGGCGTTTGGCAGTTAAAGATGGCCGCCGCCACGTGTTCGTTCAAACGACGAGCACCCAGCCGTTCGTCAATTAAGCTGTGGTTAACCACAAACCGCAGCTTCTGGACGGCTTATAAAGGGCACACTCCTCATGCAGAGTGGTCGGTCGTTCGGCAATTTGTTCGGTGATTGGAAGGTGAAAAAGGTTAACAGGTGAAACCACAGCTTCTGGGCAGTTAATAGGCTGCACACTCCATATGCCGGGTGGTCGGTCATTCGTTCATACGAATGACATGGTGAATACGTTCGTGGTTTTATTCAGAGGGAAGCAAGAGAAACATTGTAGCAAAATGGCAGACAGAGGGTACTTTGTAACATCTTTCTCTTGGCCATTTTAAGTATCAGAACACAACATCCAGTTTGTTAGAATGAATATATTATAATAGCAAATTTTATGAGCATATACTTATCTCATCATCAGCTATATCTAAATATTTGAGAAGAGAGCATCTTTTGGCACAAGCGGTACAAATTCACTTTCAATCTTTGTTTGGAACCTTGAAATAGAAAGAAACAAAATTAAGATCATTGTTTGATTAGGTTTTCTGAGCCAATTAATTGAGATCAGGATTCTAGATTGTAGTTTATGCTTCTCTATTGACTAGTTTTTTTTTGGCCTACTGCTCATGTACCTGGCAATATTCCAGTAACACAATAAAAACAAAGAAAAAGGTTATTTGCACACTCTCCCAATTCCCTGTGTATACTTGAATAACTGGAGGTTTTTTTATACCACCCCAATGGCCATTCAAGGGTAAACTTACCTGGCACATCAAGGCAAAACCTCTTAGGTGAGTCCTACACTAACAATTCACCTTGCTTCTATAACCTGAAAGGTAAAATCTCTAATGCGACAAAGGGGTATTTCTCTAAACCCCTACATACTTGTTAACTCTTCATAGGGAAGACATGGGGTCTACAGCTGTTCTATAACATGGTGATCTTACCTTTAATGGCCAGTTGAGTGATATTAAAAAAACTCCATGTATTTAAATGTGCATAGGGATATGGGATAGTGTGCAAGTAACTTTTTCTTTGTTTTTTATTGAATGTATCGGGGTTTATGTGTACTATAGTCATTGCTGCTTCCCAGGAGTAGTGGGAGTTTAAAAGCAGGGCTCTATATTTATTGAATTTTGTTGTAATCCACTTGCATTCACTGGAAACAGCACAATGAAAGCAATATAAAAAAAAAAGGATATGCAAAATATTCAAAAATTTGGGAGATTTTATAGAATTTAACACAGCACAGAGAAAAAGGATTATTATATTTATAAATGTATTGTTCTTTTTCAATAATTTAAAGAGCCATGGGTGTGTGTAGCACAAGTTATTAGATTGTGCATTTGAGATTGTTTTTAAATAAATTAAATACAAACAAGAGAAGAATGCTGATTGAAAACTCAACTATCATAAGGGTCATTTCCATTGATCAAAGAAGATAAAATCTAGCTGAACTATTTTTTAAATATATTACCTAAACACTATAAGCTTCAAAAATAAAATGAAAATATTTTATCTGGTGATAAACATTACAAACTGACAAAGAAAAAAAAAATACTCTTCACTATGATAACATAATGCACTATTTCAAACTGAACATAAATGCAGTTACGGGCTTAAATGAGGGCAATGTGGACAATTGTGTCCTTCATTTGGGTATGCGTGGACACACCTGGCCCAGCCCTAGCACTTACCTGTGATAAGAGCTTATTGGAATATGAACATGTCCGCCCCTCAATTAAAGGGACACTATGGTCACCAGAACAACTACAGCTTATTGAATTTGTTCTGGTGAGTAGAATCATTAACTTCAGGCTTTTTGCTGTAAACACAGCCTTTTCAGAGAAATGCAGTGTTTAAATTACAGCCTAGTAATAACTCCACTGGCCACTCTTCAGATAGCTACTAAAGTTGCTTCCTTGGGCAGTGCTGCAGAGTAAGCAGCACAGCATTCTGTGTCTCCACCCTCTGCATGCAGACACTAAACATTCCTTTTAGCGATACATTGATTCAATTCATCTCTATGAGGAGATGCTGATTGGCCAGGGCTGTGTTTGACTTGTGTTGGCTTTGCCCCTAATCTGTCTCCTTGACAAGCTCAGCCAATCCTATGGGTAAGCATTGTGATTTGCTCAGACCACCACTTCTGCTGATGTCAGCAGACAGGGGCAGGTGAGAAGCAGAGAGGAGCATAACCAGCAGCTACTGACTTAAGCACAAGTAAGATTTTACTGTATTTAGGGAGGCGAGAGGGGGCCAGGGAGGTTAGATGATGGTTTTAACACTGTAGGGTCAATACATGTTTGTGTTCCTGACCCTATAGTGCTCCTTTCATTCTAAAAAGACCTGCATTCTTTTCTTCAGTAGCACCATTACAATAAATATAGGGGTTTGATTAGCAACTCCTACTGCCAAGGAAACTTTTATAGGGCCAAATGAAGCCCTGTTCGATATCATTTACAGAACATGGGACAGAAGGGATAAAGGAAGCAGAGGTGAGCCAGTCCCCACCCATCGATCACGCCCCCTTTCCTTCAGACAAATACTACTCCATATGGACACAATATTTCCCCTTTGTTTTGTAACCAAAGATCGGGGAGAGGACATACAAAACAGGGGGATGGGGGGGGTGCAAATACCCACCTCTCAGTTGAATTCCCTTTTCTAAATATGCATTCCCTTCATCCTGATTACACTTAGTAATAACCATGCCTCTTAAAATTTGTGCAGGAGATTCTTGAATCTGCCTCCTTCTTGTAAGTATAGTGGTAGATACGTATTGAGCTTTTAATTGTCAATGGGAACCATTTCGATTCCTAATGATATTGCTAACAACTCCAGCCTATAGATTATCACCAACTATCCAGGAGATTTCTATTCATAATGTTAAGCATCAGACGTCACCCCTGTATATTATCCAACTTTATAATTCTATTAGGACAGATACAAAATAATTGGTTGTGGCAGTCTGTGGTAGTGGTAGTCTAATAGTCTGACAGTGTCATTGGGTTCAGGAACTAACTTAGATAATAGCATAAATATCCATTCCCTTTTCCTTTTTTCCTCCAGATGCTTTCAGATGAAGGCCAACTCTAGACTGACCACCCGTTTTAATTGTGACTAATATTAGGCAAATACAGTTGGATAAGGAATGTTTTGTTATTTTAGGTATTTACTAAAATAAATTACAGTTACATAATGAATATGGCCTTAAAGTGCATTCTCTCAGTTTTAATTTGAGGGTATCTTTAATTGGTGAGAAGGGTTTAGGTATTACAGATCTTTAATATGTAATCCTCTCTTTTCCAATTGATCAAAAGTAATTGGACAATTAACTCAAAATCTGTTTCATGGACAGGGTTGGGCTATTCCTTCATCAATTAAGCAGGTAAAAGGTTTGGAGTTCCTGGTGTGACATTCTGATTTGAAAGCTGTTGCTGTGAACTCACAACATGCTGTCAAATGAGCTCTCAATACAAGTAAAACAGGGCATCTTTAAGCTGCAAAAAAAAAAAAAAAGAATCATCAGAGAGATAGCAGAAACATTAAGAGTGGCCAGTTTAGCACATTCTGAGAAACTCTACACTCTCCAGGAGGTAGGCATATTATTATCAAAGTCTAACATAAGGAGAAGACTTCACGAGAGCAAATACGGAGGGTTCACCACAAGGTGCAAACCATTCATAAGCCTCAAGAATAGAAAGGCAAGATTAGACTTTGCCAAAAAACATCTAAAAAAAAACAACCCAATTCAGGGACAGCATTTTTTTGGACAGATGAAAGTAAGATGATGGGGGAAAAAACTATGGAGAAGACTTGGAACGGCTCATGTTCCGAAGCTTACCACATCATCTATAAAAGACGGTGCAGACAGTGTGCTGGCATGGACATGCATGGCTTCCACTGGCACTGAGTCACTAGTGTTTTTTGGTGATGTGACAGAAGACAGAAACAGCCAGATGAATTCTGAAGTGTATAGGGATATATTATATATAATATATATATTTAATTACGTTAATTGGACGGCGCTTCACTTTACAGATGGACAATTACTCAAAACATACTGCAAAAGCAATCCAGGAGCTTTTTAAGGTGAAGTTGAATATTTTTCAGTGGCCCAGTCAATCACCTGATCTGAACCCAATTGTGCATGCATTTCACTTGCTGAAGACAAAACTTATGGTTGAACAACCTACAAACAAACAACAACTGAAGACAGCTGCAGGAAAGGCCTGGCAAAGCATCGCAAAGGAGGAAACCCAACATTTGGTGATGTCCATGCATTCCAGACCTGCAAAGGATTCTGAACAAAGTATTAAGTATTATTAATATTAAATTCATATTTAATATAATATAATTATATTAATGATATAATATTTACATTTATATTTATTTAATACAAAGTATTAGATCATTGATGTTCAACTTATATTTTATTTATATTTGTGTTAAATTGCTAAATTACATTTGAGCCCCTGAAATAAGGTAAATATGTATTAAAAATAGTTGCAATTTCTAAACATATCATATGATATTTTTGATCAAGCCTTTGAATTACAACTGAAAGTCTGCACTTCATTTGCATTTCGGTTGTTTCATTTCAAATCCATTAGGGTGCCGTACAGAGCCAAAATTATAAAAATTGTGTCAGTGTCCAACTATTTCTGGCCCTAACTGTTGCATATGTAGTAGACTTCAAAAGAATTCTCACACCAGTAATAGGTAAGTATCTATAAATCACCTGAATATAGGGAGTATAGTTATTATCCATATTCGAATGATAGTGAAAATTCACCTCCTTCCTATTGGCCAGGCTAAATCAGTACTCTGAAATGAAGGGGTGGGAAATTGAGTACCAGGTGGGAAAGTGTCTTAAAGTGGTAAATCCAGACACATTCCCTCATCCTTAGGACACAGTCAAGATCATCCTTCCTTTGTCCAAGATCTCCCTTTCTTTGATGTGCTCAATACCAGCAAAAGTGAGACCTCTCGAAACCGTCTGTGATATGCTTTAAAATGCCTTAAAATCAGAGTATCCTTAAAGGGACACCATAGTCACCAGTACAACTACAGCTAATTGTAGGAGTTCTGGCGAGTATAGTCAGTCCCTGCAGGCTTTTTGCAGTAAACACTGTCTTTTCATTGATTGATTTTCTCTTTTCTCCTTTTTTTTTGATAGAATAGTTTAACCTATATTGGACGTTATTTTAGGTCTATATCTATATCCTATCTTGGTATTAAGTAGGCTTTACTACCCATGCAGTAAGATAGCCGAAGTACTTATTATTATCTAAATTGTGTTCTGTTCTTATAACTCTTGAAGGACTTTGATTATTATACTAGGAGGATATATCTACCCACTCTGCTCTTTGTATTTATTTTTTCTTTCCTCTAATAGGACATTGGAACAACTACTAACTAAATAGAGCATAAACAGAGCGGCAAGGCTTAACATACAAAAAAAGAGAAATCATAGTCAAAATACCGGAGAGACAGAATGATTGAATAACTTTTCGGGTTCAGGAAAATGGAATAACAGGAAGATGTAGCCAGGTAAGGGTCACAGAAATACTTAAAGTTAGTTACCAGCCAAGGTCAATACCAGAAATAACAGACAGTAATGGGGACATTGGAGCGACGTGTAGCACATAGAGCCGGAAATGATGTGCCATACGCATGGTTTACGGAAATATCAGATCGCCACACCAACCAGGTACGAAATTTCACAGTATCCACCTCCCAAGTACATGCCCTCCAGATGGGGAGGACCAGACTTGGCAGGAAAGTGGTAATGGCATGTACGCAGAAGATGAGGAGCATGAACATCAACTGCAGGAATCCAACTATGTTACTCATGCCCATACCCCTTCCAATGGACCTATTATTGGAGACGACCCCTGAGGAGATGGAAATCAAGCACAGTCATCACCTCATACCCTTCCTGACCCTTGACAGATATAGGAGGAACAAAAGAACCAGGTCTAGTATATCTGACACTCACAAGAGGCTTAAATAGTGAGGTGTGGAAAATATTAGATATACGCATTTTCCTAGGTAAGTCTACGACATGCAAAACAGGATTAATCTTATGCAGTATTCGAAAAGGGTCAATAAATCAGGGAGCTAGTTTGATAGAGGGTACTCGAAGATGGATATTATGAGTAGAGGGCCAGACATGATCCCCCACCACATGAGAAGGAGCTGCACGACAGTGCCTATCGGCTTTTGCCTTCTGTCAAACAGAAGAGACCAAGAGATTCTGAACCTGCTCCCAATTCCTATGTAAACCAGCTAGGTGGCAAGGAGAAAGCAGACTGAATAGCAACAGAATGCCAGACAAAAATTACTGAAAAAGGACTATGTCTGGAAGACTCATGAGTAGCGGTATTACAAGCAAACTCAGCTTAAGAAAGCTGATCAGCCCAGTTATCTTGGGGATGAGAATAAAAACAGTGAAGGTACTGCTCAAGGCACTGATTAGCACCTTCAATGACTTCATTAGTCTGGAGGTGGTAGGCAGAGGAGAAGGACAATGCAATACCCATTGCCATCAAAAGGCTCTCTAAAACCAGGAAACAAACTGACTTATCAGATACTATAGATTCAATTATACCATACAATTGAAACACCTCCTTGGAAAATATGCTGTGGCATACTATCATGAAAATGACCGTATAACCATTGTGGGGGAGGGGGAATCAACAATAAAGTCCATTGATAGCTTGGACCAAGGTCTATCAGATACATGTAAAGGTTGCATTGAGCTACAGATAATCCTATGTGATTTAAAACTGGCTCAAATAACACAAACCTGTATGTAATCCTTAGTATTGTTATGTAAAGAAGGCCACGAAAAGTTATCAGAAATGGCAGATAAGGTCTTTGATAAGGTCTTGTTATGAGTGCAATTATGGATAAGAAGCCTCTTGTGAATCTCCTATAATAATTAGCAAAGCCAATAAACCATTCTATGGCTTTCAGTCCCTGTGGCAAGGGCAAGTCTAGGATAACAGAGAGTTTCTTAGGTTCCATACAAAAAAAACACTAGGGGGCGGGGCCCCCGACCACCATGCTGACCGGCCCCCGACCGCCATGCTGACCGGTCGCAGGTTGGAGAGGCTCCTGTAAGATTTGGCCTACTTTGGCGACAATACCAAGTTTAAAGCCTAACTCGGGGTCAAGATACTACCTCTCAGGTCCAGGTAGTTGCCGGTGCCACTGTGGTCCCCGAGATTGGGAGTTTTGCAGCCCCAGGAGGTGATGCAAGGCTTCAGGGTCTGCGGCCTATGTGGGTGTAGAGCGGGGCGGACGGCCGCCGTCCTGTCTCGGTACCTGGCTGCCGCGCAATAGCCCAGTGACATGTAGAGCGGGTTATGCTCCCCCACCCATGGACTGGGGGGGTTATCCCGGTCCTCACTGGAGGGAATCACCGCCAAATACAGGCCCTCCGAGCCTGCCTGCACTGTGCATGCCATGCCAGGGCACCAAAATGGCGGCGACATGACCAAAGCTGAAAACCGCAACTTAGCCTACCTGTAAGCAGCTCCGCCCGCAGGACTACAAGCAGCATATACCACAGGCCATAAAACCCAAGCCTGCAGACGAGCGTCGGACCCTCTCAGAAGCCCCTGCTTACTCACCCACAGATCAGGCCTGGTTCCCGAGCAGGGAGCTCCCAGTGATGAAATCTCACACCAAAGCCCAAGCCTGGAAAGACCAACTACACCAGGACTCCCGTTATTGGCTGTAAGGAGCCAAAGCTGAGGGCACGGGTAATGGGCCCATGAAGAGCTGGGGGCCGGCGGCATGGTAATCACCATAACACCCAACCAGACGCGGATACCAAGCGTCAGTGGGAGCAAGGAGCAGACCACCACCAGAAAACACCACAGATCTGCCAGTAGGTGCACCCCAGAGGTCCCAGGCTGCAAGACCAGATGGAATGGGTGACATAATTGGCAAAGCCTCAGTGGACTTTTCCAGCACTCATGGGTCACCCGATTGACTGTATGCTTTAGGCAGTCCTTCCACCTTGACACACTCATGGTACTGCTGACACTTACTATGACTAACCCTACCTAGTTTCTGCACACTCAACATATATAGCACTAGAACTAAGCACAGTAACTTGTGTCAAGACAGCCTAAGCAAATTTACTGTTAAGTGTGTTTAGTCAGTAATGTAGGCCTAATTGTTTCTCTTAATTAGCTCCCCTTATATAACAAATGTGTACCGCTTGTTAACCAGTTTAGTGAATCTCACATGCTGTGATATTTATGTTTAGATCAATGTATATTGCCTTACGCACTTGTGAATCGTAATACTTGACTTGTATCCTGCTTTCCATTAACTGTTTAGTCCGCAAACTTAACATATCCACTGTCGTCACACTTGCCTAGACAACTTATTACTGCTTAGCTAAGATTCTTATCACTGTCTGGGATAATGTGCCTGAGTTTGTGGAGCTTACCAACCTTGCTATTGATTTATTTTTACTGTTTTACTCCTTTCTCTTCTGTATTGCACCTTTATTGCCTCAATAAAAGAAAGATTGACAAAAAACCACTAGCGGATTCTAGGTATCCCAGAAATTGCACCTAACAGTACAGGAGCATCAAAGACACTGCAAAACACTGTGAGAAACTCTTGGTAATTAGAAAGTGGGGACTGGGATATGATGCAATCAATATATGTTTCTAAATGGATTTTTCATTCGTTTTTATAAATATCTACGCATACTTGTGGTGCTGTTAATTTGGGAGAGAGATAAAAGGATGGGTAGGAATTGCAATGAAAGTGCAATCTAAATAAATGAATATCAAAATAAATGTTTATTGTTTTAACAAAGTACTTCTATGTTGTCACATATAATAATGCATCACTCTCTTCTGAATTCATTATTTCTATACTGGTTCCATCATATCTCCTATCTCTTTCTGTGAATAGGTGAGTGAAAGCTTCCAAAAGACCGTAATAGATGGAGCTATTCAGTTTGGGATCTACCTTCTGCCTGCTGCTGTATCTGAGTTTATTGGTTGTCTAAGACCTTTTAGGGTGTGCACAGTAGCTCAACTCTCAGAAAGCTTCTTAGGTGGTCTTCTAAAACCACTTGGAGCCAACTAAATCAGTGTCCCATTGCTGATTTTTTACAGACACTTGAAAAAACACTGAATAAGCAATGCTGTTGAAACTACAGGAAGGATTGTACAAGTATAGTTCTGATATCTAGGGCAGGTGCTAGTGGGAGGTAACTTATACTTCATTTGTTGGATTATTACAATTATCACATGCCTACCTGACAAAAGTAATTTTAGCTCAAAATGTTGCACTTCTTTTAACCTGTGTTAGAAATGTTTATTGATAGACAATAGGCAGTTGTGCTGGGTCTTTTTTTCTGTAAATATGCTTGGACACGGTACAGTGAGTGAGACAGATTCAAACACTGATAAATAAGAAAAATGCTAATATCTTAGAACCTTAGAGGTCTTTGCTTCAAGCAGGAAAGTCCAACCAAAAGTAACAATCTGTACTATTTCTTTCAACAATACCAGTAACAATATATAGTATTGATTAGCTTCCCTTAATGGATACATCCAGACATAATGCCCTCTACATATTTTACCCAAACAGGATTATTTACTAAAGCAAAAATTCCATGATTTCAAAGAGAAACTCACAATCTAGGCCAAAATAGCCAAAATAAAACAATTCTCCAAGTCAATTCTATTTGGGCCTTACAATTTAATTCACTTCATATTCCTGGAAAGTTTAGATGAATAAAGTGAATAATCCTGAGAAAATCAGGAACCAAGCACTTACTCCTAAGCCTGTACCTAAATTGGGGGTATGGGTACATACAGCTTAATACAATATATATATATATATATATATATATATATATATATATGCAATGACCATTACCATGTATAAGGTCTTAAAATACATAGATATATATATATATATATATATATATATATATATATATTACAAGACCTTATACATGACATAGACCTCAATTGAATCTGTTGGAATCATCATAGAAAATTATTCCAATCTGTTAGAAAAAAATGTTTGAAATCATTTATTTAGTCACTATTAAAGCCTATGGTAATTTTTGTAGATAAATCAATTAAAATGTTTTTATTTCTAACAGATTGGACTCATTTCAGATGCTAATTCAAATGAATTAAATAGAGGAACTAGTCAACACCCCTGTAAATTCCTTAAATTCTGATTGCAATGCATATTCTTTTATAGTTATTATAGTCTTTTCTATACTAGTGTTTACATTCAGATCGAATAATATATGCATTGACTGATGTAGCTATTTAAATGTTTATTGATACAGGATAATCTCTGCCTTTGTAAAACTAAATTTATTCCAAACTATATGTTATTCCAGTGACATATGAAATACTGCATTAAATATGGTAACATATATTATTAGATTTTGTTTTAAATTTATTTAAATCAGTTTTACGTTTCTTTAGAAAAAGAACCACATGAATTAAAGGTAAGTTTGAGAATAAAACTCCATGTTTTATTCATGTCTACTGAAGATAATCCCCATCAGAAGTTGGCTCCAAATGTTTTCAACGCTTTGGATAATGAAGGTGACATGATTTATTTAAATTTGGGTTATACTTTGCTATGATAAGAAGCCCATGAAAAGACCAGGGAGACCTTGATTTAATGTGTTCTTGCCTGGCAAAGGACAGATCTCTGTGGGGGTCTGTCTGTCTCTTTTCTCAAATCTCTTAATGGATTCAGCCTCTTGCACAATAGCCCTCGTCAAGATTAATTCTGATTACACACAGATTTACTGTAATCTCATAAAAACATTGCTAATATATATATATATATATATATATATATATATATATATATATATATATATATATTTGGACTAAAGCTATATCAAGGAGTAACTGTGACAATCTCTAATTCTGTACCTTCTTATCTTTTTTGGCAAAAAAAAACAGTCTGAAGCGCTTCCAATTTTGCAACAAACTAGGACAAAATTCCTTATTGAACCCAACATAGCAATCAGATAACTCCTTGGATCAAGCAGATATTACCCCACTAATTAGAAATTATATCCCTGTATGTTATGTTTTTGCAAGTATTTATCGTATTGCAGTTTAAAGATCTGTATGGACTCTGTATGGATTCCATATCCTTATTGCTCTTATTGTAAAAAAAACTTTTCTTTGCCTTAGATGAAATCTCCTTTCTTCCAGCCTAAACATGTGACCTCGTGTCCTATGTATACCCCTATTGATGAATAGATTTCCAGATAATGGTTTGTACTGGCCCCGAATATATTTGTATAAAGTTATCATATACCCTCTCAGGCGCCGTTTTTCCAAACTAAAAAGATTTACATTTTTTTAACTTTCTTCGTAACTAAAATGCTCCATTCCTTTTATCAATTCTGTAGCTCGTCTCTGACTTTTTTCTAGTGCCATGATATCTTTCTTTAGAACAGGTGCCCAAAATTGCACAGCATATTCAAGGTGTGGTCTTACCAGCGATTTATAAAGAGGCAAAATTATATTTTCATCCCGAGAATTTAAGCCCCTATTTATACTAGCCATACCTTCTGGCCTTAGCAACTGCAGATTGACATTGCATATTGCTGCCCAATTTGTTGTCTATAACAATTCCCAAATCCTTCTCATGTGTGGTTATCCCTAATTCACTACCATTTAGGGTGTAAATTGCTTGTGCATTCTTGACCCCAAAATGCATAACTTTGCATTTCTCTACATTAAATTTCATCTGCCATTTTAGTGTGAAGATGATGGAAAGTATTTTAGGAGCAGCAAAGAGCTATTGATGTTATAGCTTTTGATTGGTTAACTGGGATCGGAAGACCAGTAGACAGAGAAGAGTGGACAGAAATTATTCAGTTAGTGGCTATCCTTAAGTCTTTCACAGGTGTCACAAGGAACTGATGCCAGAAAACTTCCAGTCTAGCATTAAATTGCACATAATATAAACCACCAATAAAATATCCAGAAATACAAATAATTTAGCGCACAAATATATGCAATTGCTATTAGAACTAGTTAAAATAATATAATTTTAAAAAAGTGAAATTCAGTTTGTGTTAGATGCAGCATATAAACATAACATTGACTTAAAAAGGTATATTGGCACATTAACTTTGTGTCTAAAAAAGACCAGCAAGACAGGTATATAGATGCTAGAGCATGTTGAATGAATGCAAGTAGGATAAGTGAATACCTATGGATTAAAATTAACAAAAAAAGTGGAAAAGGTAAAGAAGGAATATAAAAAAGAGTATATTTCAGTTTAATTTCCAGTGAAGCTAAAAATTGTAAAAAAAAAAATCTGTGTGTCCAAAAGCAGCCACATGAAAAGAGAAACACCCATGTAAGAAGAAGAGAAAAAAATATTGTACTTAAAGTGACATATTCAGTATTTAAACCTCACAGTTTCAATGTATTTTTTTCCATGATCTAGAATGTTTCTTTAGCTCAGGGGTGCCCAAAAGGTAGATCCCCAGATGTTGTAGAACTTCAATTCCCCTGATACTTTGCATACATTTAGAATTACAAAGCATGGCAAAGCTTAATGGAAGGTGTAGTTTTAAAACATCTGGGGATCTATGTTTTGGGCACCCCTGTTCTAGCTTAAGTAGCTTAGACCAAGCGCCTCCTCTTTTATGCTCAGGAACAAATCCAATAATTATGTATTTCTCCTCTTCGATGATTATTGAACTATTATTGTAATGCTTTACAATGTCAGTTTTACAGCAAAATGAAATACTTATCTGCATTTTATATTTATACTATATACTAGTGACTTGTTTAATGTATTGCTTACTTTATAACTATGAGTTCTAGAGCCAGACCTGAAAACTACTGTACCAAATAGGACGTGTGTGTGTGTGTATGTATATGTGAATTAATATATAAAGTATGTATGTGTACGTATGTGTGTGTGTATGTGTATAAACAACTATAAAACGTATCTCTTTTCTATTCATTTTTTCAGAGTAATCCAGGTTGTTCTGCAAATGCTCTCTGAGCTCCTGATTCCTTAAGTTCTTGTGTCTGCTGATGACATCCTGTACTGTAATCTCGAGAACTGTCAAATCAGTGGACTATCTCCTTTTACAAGTAGACCTGAAGTCTGCAGCAGCGGTGGAGTCAGACTTAGCTCCCTATCTTATCTGACATCGCCAGCCACTAATGCAGGCTGTCAGCAAAAAAAACTAAAAAAATGTTTTAAAGTCAACAACTAAATAAAGAAAACAAAGTATCATCTTAGATTCTCCTGGAGCAATCTGCTGTCTGTAAAATTTATTCTAGTATATATTTGCTACAACTAAAGTCATTTTTGTTCATTTGTATTAGTTCCCATTTTACGCTGTTAGGCTTTGTAGCTATTATTTACAATGTTTCAATACCTATTGGATTAGCAACACAAGATTAAAGTTAATCCACAAAGCTTGTTATTTTTGCTGTTTCCTCTTTACTTATCTAAAAAAGATAACATGCTATCTTTTTTTCCCTTCATTTTTTCCAAACATCTTATTAGTCTTAATGGATTCATTTTAGGACTGAAAGGTATAGAAGAAAAATGGGACTTTCTTTAACCCCTTAAGGACACATGACATGTGTGACATGTCATGATTCCCTTTTATTCCAGAAGTTTGGTACTTAAGGGGTTAAGGACAATACGTCTAATAAGTGTATGAAACATTTTGTTGTATACGTATACATACAGTAGCTTATATATCTATTTAAAAAAAAATGATAAATACAGTTATGGGAAAAAGTAAGTGCACCCTCTTTGAATTCTATGGTTTTACGTATTAGGACATAATAACAATCATCTGTTCCTTAGCAGGTCTTAAAATTAGTTAACCACAACCTCAGATGAACAACAACACATGACATATTACACAGTATCATGATTTATTTAACAAAAATTAAGCCAAAATGGAGAAACCTCACGTGAAAAACTAAGTACACCTTTTGATTCAATAGCTTGTAGAACAACCTTTAGCAGCAATAACTTGAAGTAATTGTTTACTGTATGACTTTATTAGTCTTTCACATTGTTTTGGGGGAATTTTGTCCCTCTCTTCTTTACAATGTTGCCTTATTGAGGTTTGCTGACATTTGTTAATGAACAGCTCTCTTAAGGTCCTGCCACAGCATTTTAATCAGGTTGAGGTCTGGACTTTGACAGGTATCAGTCTTCTAATATTCTTGTGGGAGGATCTAGTGTCCCCCTTCCTAGCCCCCACCAATTAGTGGCGGATGGGGTCCCTATTTATAATACTAGAGGGGGAGGACCTGTTTTCTTTTCAACTGAAGGATCGTCACTAAGTCTACAGATTGGATATTTTTTTTTCCTGCTGTTCTAGCTGCCTGAATGGCCTTCCCAAACTTTTCCTAGTATCAATTTTCTTAATTCTGCACATCTGAAAAGTTTACTTGCAGTGCTAAATTGATCCCGTATTTCTGGTCCTTTCTTCCCTGGTACACGATTGGTTGATATTTTTGCAAACAAAGGCCTACATTAATTATTTTTGGATAAGCTTTCCTAAAGATTTCATATTCTTAGATACATTGTTTAAATTATTTAATATTTCAAAAAATATCTTAAAGTGACTTTCCAGTGCCAGGAAAACATGCGCGTGCATTAGGCCTTCCCATAGGAAAGCATTATTCAATGCTCTTCTGTGGGGATTCCGGCAATGCTAGAGGTCCTCATGCATAGCCTGAGGACGTCCAGCATTGTTTAAAACACTTTTCGGGTTTTAAGAACCCGGAAGTCCCTCTGTTGGCTGTCTGATAGACAGCCACTAGAGGAGTACTTAATCCTGCAAGGTAATTATTGCAGTTTATAAAAACTGTTATAATTGCACTTGCAGGGGTAAGGGTAGTGGGAGTTGGCACCCAGACCACTCCAATGGGCAGAAGTGATCTGGGTGCCTGGAGTTTCCCTTTAATATTTTGATACATTGATATTTTTTTTTATATATTAATAGAAGAAGACATAAAAACCAGTCGCATGTCCCTAAGGCTCCAGCTAACTTTAAAGGACCACTATAGTGCCAGGAAAACATACTCGTTTTCCTGGCACTATAGTGCCCTGAGGGTGCCCCCACCCTCAGGGTCCCCCTCCCGCCCGGCTCTGGAAGGGGAAAGGGGTAAAAACTTACCTTTTTCCAGCGCTGGGCGGAGAGCTCTCCTCCTCCTCTCCGCCTCCGTTACGCCCCGCCGGCTGAATGCGCACGCGCGGCAAGAGCTGCGCGCGCATTCAGCCGGTCTCATAGGAAAGCATTTACAATGCTTTCCTATGGACGCTGGCGTGCTCTCACTGTGAAAATCACAGTGAGAAGCACGCAAGCGCCTCTAGTAGCTGTCAATGAGACAGCCACTAGAGGATTAGGGGGAAGGCTTAACCCATTCATAAACATAGCAGTTTCTCTGAAACTGCTATGTTTATGAAAAAATGGGTTAACCCTAGCTGGACCTGGCACCCAGACCACTTCATTAAGCTGAAGTGGTCTGGGTGCCTAGAGTGGTCCTTTAACTCCAACCGACAGAACTCATGACCTTACCACTGACAATTAGGCTGTATAGCCCGCTGAAGTATGCAGCAGAGGGTTGGCACCACCGTGGACTCTGAGATCGGGAGTTTCGCGGCCCCAGCGGTACGAGACTTTGGAGCCTGTGGCCTACTCGGCGAAGAAGCTGGGCAGACGGCCACTGCCCTGCTCAAACGCCTGGTTGCCACACCACAGCCCTGTAACACACCTCACAGGCCCTGGTCCCCCCCTTGGGCTGGGGGGGTCATTACGTCCCCCACCGGAGAGAGCTAAAGTGCCACACCAGGCTCCCTGGAGTGCGGGCGGCATGTCTGAGCGCTTGTACTGTGCCTCCATCATGGCGGCCCAGAGGCCCACGCCAGGCTCTGGTGCACACACAGCCGGCGGGCAACAAGATAATATAAGTCCTGTCACCCCACTACTTGGGACTGTAGCAGTGGAGCCTTACAACATACCATGGCACACATCTAGCCTACCTGACTTACATACCCAAGATCCGCTCACGACACCATCAGGTTGGAGGCGAGTGAGCCACAAGATCGGAGGACCCAGCAAGTCCTGCAACTTTACCTGCTCAGCATCCCGGTGCAGTAGAACCCGGGAGACAGCAAGTGAAACCATGCTGCAATACGGCTCTGCCAAATGGACTTACCAAACTTCTGACCAAGCAGTGAACCTGGCTGAAATCACAGGCTCAGCAAGAGACAGCAGCCTACAGGTTAACACAGCTCACTTAAGACCTAATGTCCCCGGCCTCATTCTGTAGCCACTCTGCTTACTCTGACTGTCTCTCTCTGGTCGGTCTCTCACAGATAAATGATATGGGAGAGGTCTGCTCAGCTCCAGTGGTCCTCAGTTTAACTCAATCAGTAAGCCTCTACTAAGCTGCTATTAAGCCACACCATTCTAAGTTGTTTTATTCTGTCAGGGGGCCCCAATCAGTTCTGCAACTGAACCTGGTCTCCCAGTGGTATTTACAGCTTGAAATTAACTACAGTTCTATTTGCCTATTATTTTAGCTTGTAATAATGCAATTCCTTAGCATGCCATGTCTGTGTCCCAACCTAAGTGATACTGAATGCTTGTCCATTTCGATGTGGAATGATAGGCATGTATGTAAAAGCTTGTGCTACAACTACCGTATATACTCGAGTATAAGTCGAGTTTTTCAGCACATTTTTTGTCCTGAAAAAGCCCCTCTCGACTTATACTCGAGTCACTGTCTGTATTATGCATAGCATATTTCACAATTGTTGGTCACAAAACTGCACTCGACTTATACATGAGATCGACTTATACACGAGTATATACAGTAATTCTTGTTTTACGTTTTAAAAAAATTGTGTGCAGTTCCTCTTGACATTTTGTGTTTTAACTCTAAGCCTGTATTCAATCATAATGCATCTTAACCATATGTCACTGTCACGCTGTGTATGTTTCGCTGCATTTCAAAAATAAAGAATATAAAAAAATAAAAAATAAAAAAGAAGATATTTCCATTTTTAAAAAAAATAATTAATTTTAAAAGCTTACCCAAACACATTAAATTAAGGCCAATTTTGTTTTAGTAATTTTCAGGGTTCAACCCTAAATGAGAGATTAGTATTTACAGGATAAAATAGTTTTCTGAAACTTAATGGTTTGCCATGTAGGGAGAACAATGGTTGTCTGCATAAATGTGTACATTGCAAGTGGTTGAGAATATTCACCAAACACAAAAAGAGAGAGATTTCTGGCACTTGCTTTTTGTATCTGTAGTAGCTCGAACTTCCCGAACCAGAGTCTCTGCCTTCTGGTTGTAGATGAGAATAAATAAATGAATGACGGGAAGCAATGCTTGCAACTGAAGTCCTTGGTTCCAATGGAGCAATATGAAAAATAGAAGGGACAAAACCCAAATATAGTGTAGTATTTTAGGGTATCAAAGATGGCAAATAACAAAGATTGCACTTACACTTTTCTGGAGATCCAGATCAGCTCCAGATCACTGCGCCTGGATGGTGACCCATGCTTGCGGCCGGTCAAAAAGAGACTTCCATGAAACTTTTGAACCCCTGCTCTGATGTGGGTGATTTTTGGATATGCTTTTCAACCAGATCAGGGCTATCAGGGGATATGTTGTAATTTGGGGTATTTATGGGACTTTGTGAAATATGTGTTTTTTATGCTTGGGGATAATTACGTTAAGACATTATTTATCTTAATTGTATCACAGGCAGAGGGGAGGGATTGTGTGCTGTATGTGGGAGTGTCAGGCATTGTTACATTGTTGCTATTGGTCTGCACAATTTGTGTCCTGTGCCCCATCAGGTCCAGTGCGCGTTCCTCTGGCCTGAAAAGTTGTATAAAAATCCGACCTGTACCATTAAACTCTAAGATCATCTTGCACCTTCATGAAGTTTCGGTTCATGTTTCGGGGATTGGAGAACTACACTCTGGGGATTGCTATTGTCACTATACTCCCCTGAGTATAATTACTAAGCTCTTGTAAGAGCTGCTCCTGCTTGACTCTCTGGAGCAAGAGAAGTTCACCCACTGGAACCTGGAGCCTTGTAATAGGTCCAGGGTGGGTTGGAGAAGGCGATACCCCAACCAAGCTACGGTGGTTTATGGGGTTTGCAGTGGTTATGGTGCTCCAGCGCAGTGCTTATGATACTCGTCAATACTAGGAAGCAGCGATTGACGGAGGTACCTGGTCGGGGTGCAGTCGGTCCGTCACATTTGGTGACAGCAGTGGGATGGCTTCCTAGTGGGGAGAGGCATTTTGGAGACACCGGTATCTTATGAACTTATAATTGAGGGCAACGCTAGCATTCTAGCTATATCCCAATATGAAGTGGAATTCCAGTGGAGATTACAAGACACACTCACTCCAGAGAATGGCCCTGTTTCAGCAGAGGAGCTGTACGTTAGAGAGTCTGTAATGCGAGACCTATGGCAGGAGTCCATGGAGGTAGCACAGCTTCACCGGAAAAAGAAGCTTCCAAGTACAGCGCACCGCTGTCAGGAACAAGTGACCCAACGTATGGTGATCCTGGGAGAGCAACCCTTGTCGGAGTAGATAGGTCACCTTGAGTTCATGGTCCAGAAAGAGATGATGCTGGATGACTCGTACTGGGCGTTATGGTGGTATGCAATCCAGCAAGACCCTTGGCTGGCAGGGAGCGTTCAGCCAGAGGGGGAGGGCTACGATAGCCCCGGCCTTTTGTTAAGGGCCATGGAGGAGGACGATGACTTTGGGAGCCCAGAGGAATCATGGTTCTGGGCTATTTCTTGCTACCGGGAAGAGACGTTGCCTTGCCTAGAAGCTATTGAGCTTGAACGAGACTTCACCCACCTGGTTACTATAGAGTGGAAGCTGCAGCAGGACCACCAACACATGCTCCACTCAATCCAACCCCAGCACCAGGCAGCGTCACAGGGAGAGGAGATTGTGAGTCCCTCGTCCCTGCAGCAACCAGCATCACTGGGAGTGGAGATGGTTGCTCCCACTTCCCAGGCAGCATTACCAGGAGTCGAGACAGTCGGTCTGACTCCCCAGCGGCAGAGTGTGTTACCAGGAGGAGAGTCAGTCTCTCTCCCCAGCGGCAGGATGAGTCACAGGGAGAGGAGATTGTCGGTCCCTAATCCCAGCAGCAGCAAGCAGTTCAGCACCAGGCATCGTTACCGGGAGTCAAAACAGTCGGTCTGACTCCCCTGCGGCAGTGTGTTGAAAATGGAGATGAGACAACCGGTCTCTCTCCCCAGCGTCAGCCAGCTTCACAAGGAGAGGAGATTGTCGTTCTCTCGTCCCTGCAGAAGCAAGCAGCCCTGGGAGTAGAGATGGTTGGGAACAATACCCAGCACCCAGCAGTGTTACAGGGAGAGGAGACAACTGGTCTCATCCCCCAGCGGCCGTGTACCTTACAGAGAGAGGGGACAACTGGTCCCCCCTCCAACAGTAGTTGCCCATCTGGGTTCTGGGGGTAGTGGAGGAGAAGGCCATACCCACTGACCCTCTTCCAGCAGACAAGCTGACATCAGGGCAGAGCGCCTATGGCCTCTACCCACCAAGTACCCACAACTAAATGCCTGGGGTACCCGAAAGATTGGGGGTGATGGACACCCACTCAGCAACCTGAGACATACCGGACAGAGATTGACTACAAGAGTCATCAGGTCCAGTTATTGTTTGTTGTGGGTGGGCTATTCGACTAACTCAGGCACCGACCAACAAGAGGTCAGGTACCTGGTTAGTCTCCCCCTGGGAGGGAAGATGTGTGACAAACTCCCCTTTTCCTGTAAGTTTGCCACGAGTTTTTGGAGGGGCTTGTTTGCCAGCCTCTTGCCCCTGTACTATAGCCCATGTATTAGACCTGGCTTCAGCAGTGTGGACAGGCTTTGTTCATGCCTTTTCCCCTCTGCAGTTTGGTATATGGGGCTACTGAATGGATTCTGCTTATGGTATTTGTTTACCGAACAAACAGCCGAACAGTCGGACCACAGACAAGTGGAGTGTGCAGCCCATTTACCCCCCAGGCTGGGAGTTAACCACAGCCAAATTGACAAATGGCTGGGTGGTCACCGTTTATATAGATGAACACGTGGCGGCGGCCATCTTCCATCTCCAGTTTGGTTTGGCTAAACATGCACAAACAGAGCGTCGTTCGGTAGAAATAATCTACCGAACACACTTCAACACTGACTTCAACACACTTCAACACTGACAGTCCTATTCGACTATTTGAAGTGTACTTTAACCATTGGCAATCGACCGGCTGCACAGCCTAATTCTCTGGAAGTATTTTGGGCATGAAGCCATACTTGCAGCCGGTCAAAAAGAGACTTCCATGAAACTTTTGAACCCCTGCTCTGATCTGGGTGAATCAGGGCTATCAGGCATATGTTGTATTTTGGGGTACTTATGGCACTTTGTGAAATATGTGTTTTTTATGCTTGGGGATAATTACTTTAAGACATTATCTACTATAATTGTATCACAGACAGAGGGGAGGGATTGTGTGTTGTATGTGGGAGTGTCAGGCATTGTTACATTGTTGCTATTGTTCTGTACAATTTGTGTCCTGTGCCCCATCAGGTCCAGTAGGTGTTCCTCTGGCCTGAAAAGTTGTATAAAAATTCAACCTGTACCATTAAACTCTCAGATCATCTTGCACCTTCATGACGTTTCGGCTCATGTTTGGGGGATTGACTGCTATAATCACTATACTCCCCTGAGTATAATTACTAAGCTCTTGTAAGAGCTGTTCCTGCTTGAATCTCTGGAGCGAGAGAGATTCACCCACTGGAACCAGGAGCCTTGTCGGAGGTCCAGGGTGGGTAGAAGACGGCGAGACCCCATCCAAGCTGCGGGGTTTGCAGTGGTTATGGTGCTCCAGCACAGTGCTTATGGTACTCGTCAATACTAGAAAGCAGCGATTGACGGAGGTACCCGGTCGGGGTGCAGTTGGTCCGTCACAGTTAGCATTAAGTAATTTTAGAAAAACCCAGATTGAGGAAGATAGACAGATCTATAAGGGTAGGCAGAAAAGAGCTTCCAAATCACACACAGAAGAGAAAATAGCACAGTCAGTAAAAAAAGGGGAAAAAACATTTTTTAGATACATAAGTGAGAAAAGGAAAGTAAAACAAAGATTAGTTTGATTAAAAACAAAAGAAGGAAGGGGTGTAGAAGAGGATAAAGGTCTAGCTGACTGTCTCAATTAATATTTTTGTTCAGTATTTACAGATGAAAATGAAGGAAAGGGGACTAAGTTAGGAAAAAGGACAAATGAGTCATTTGTTACATGTGAGTTTACAGAGGAAGAGATTCTATTTCGCCTGTCAAAAGTAAAGACAAATAAGTCAATGGGACCTGATGGAATACACCCAAAGTTATTAAAAGAGCTCAGTGGTGTACTAGCAAAACCATTAACAGATTTATTCAACCAATCATTGTTAACAGGAGTAGTCCCAGAAGATTGGAAGTTAGCGAATGTTGTGCCCATTCACAAGAAAGGTAGTAGGGAGGAGTCGGGCAGGAGTCGGGCAACTATAGTGGTGAAAGTCATGGAAAGTATGTTAAAGGATAGGATTGTTGAAATCACATGGATTTCAAGATCAGAGACAATGGGTTTTCTTCAGGGAGATCATGCCAAACTAATCTTATTGATTTTTTTGATTGGGTAACTAAAATAATAGATCAGGGTGGTGCAGTAGACATTGCTTACCTAGATTTCAGTAAGGCTTTTGACACTGTTGCACAT